>JAVGWX010000007.1:28724452-29361952 GCA_036924085.1 Ariolimax columbianus
CACTTATAGGGAAAGCAAGACGAGACAAACATACAAACAGCACGAAAGACGTTGGGACGGGCAGTGTGAATTCGAGACTGGGAGGGGGGTAGTAGTTCTTGATGGCTCATGACAGAAAGATGACGAATAATTGTTGATTATTTATTGATTGATTGACTGATTGATTTCAGGAATAATACTATCTTTGGTAGCATTCCCACACTTCAGCGCCACAACCTTGTATTACTAATGTATTTTTATGTTGAGCAGCACACATGTTGACGTATTGAAGACATTGCACTACGGCTCAGTTTTTTCACGAGATAAGGTGGACAATTTACTTCATCACTGATTTTTACTTTCCTACCTGTGACAAGTGCGTTTATTCATAATTGCGACGAACACAGCGTGTTGATAACGGAGATCGGACCCTGCGAATTTGCTACGTGATGCAACGGCTCTACAACTTTGCTAGTCTTAAACAAAAAGCAATATGACCTTAACTTGTGACTTCAGCTTATGACTTTGATCTATGACTTCACTTTAACGTATGGCTTTAATCTATGCTTTTAAGATATGACTTTATCTTACACCATCTGCTTATGATTTGAACCTTGGACTTCAAATTATGACTTCAGATTCTGACTTCAACTTATAACTTCCACATATAACTTGAACATGCGACTGGAACTTACGATTTCAATTTATGACTTCAATTTAAAATGTCAGCTTATGACTTTAACGTGTGACTTCAGTGTATGTCTTCAAATTATGGCTTTATCTTACGACTTCAGCTTGCGGCTTTAACGCTGACTTTAGTTTATGATTTCAACTTATGATATCAACTTATGACTTCAACTGACTCTTAATGTATGTTGCAGACATTCATAAACACACCATTATCCCGCTCCCTCCCCCCCCCCCCCCACACACACACACAGACACACATCCATACACATAGACACACATCCTCATACATGCATGAACACATAATCTGCCAAGCGCACATACTTCCACCCGCATATTTACGCACATGCACACATATCCACATTTACACACAAACGTTCACATACACACACGCATACGGAGTGACCCACACACATTTACCCATAGATGCTCAGACACATTAACCCACACACATTCATTTACACACACTATCATCCACATACATTCATTTACAATTACGCACACATAATCACCTTGCCACCGACACACACACACATACACATATACACACATAAGCACTACATACAAACGCACACACACATGCGATAAAAACACTTTCCATTGTGTTCGTCGTTGTTAGTTGTTTTCTAAATTTGTAATTAACTTGAATTGTATGTCTGGTTGAAATATTTGTATTGGACATGATCTAATGATGTTGCATAGTTCAAAGTTTTGATCGTTTAATTTTGATAGCACCATCAACAAAAATAACATTTCAGCACTTCATCTAGTCCATAACTCAAGTTCAGATCTTCAAGATTGGCTGAATCGTTACAATAAATACTATTCATATGGAAGCGGACTCAAACTTTGGGAATGGCTGTGTTTGTATTTGCTTAATATAAAATAACGGCACAGCCTGCAGACTAAAACGGCGACTGCACGGTAAAGCTGCCTTTATCTGACGGATCTTATCAATAATTGCTGCACATTATATAAACACAATGCTAAATTGCATGATCTTCTACTTGTAGTATGTACGTTGATGTATGTTTAAAATCAGAAAACAGTACAAATCCGAATAAAAAACTTCATAACATTTTATAAATAATATAACTATCACAAATTCTTATATTGCATCTGATTCTATCATAGCTTATGCCTTTGTTAGCTACGTGTCTGGTCAGGTTAATTTTATTTACATAAATTATCATAATTTATCTCAATAATTATTATCAAATGATACGTCTCAAACAGTGCTAGTTATTTCAGGCACTGAGATAAAAATCAAATATATGTCGCAAAAATGTAACCTCATGTACGTGTAATTATAGACAACAGAATGGCAGAGCAAATTGATAAACAAGCAATTTTAAAACGGAAAAAAAGATAACAGTGATTTAGTTGTTGAATTCTTCCAGGCTGACTACCTATTCGTTATTTAATATTATATACGCAACACAGTCCCTTAAAACAAGAGAGACGACACACATAAATCATCGTGACAGATAAACGGGTAATTATTTACAGTGTCAAACTCATAATTGTATCTACGCTTTGATAAAAGTCTACCATTTCGAAATCCTTTAACGCTCACATGAACTGCTTCCTTTATGTCAAAATTAATGTGAAGCATATGGTGACGAGTATTACTTGTTCCCTCACAGGAAGCCTGTATCAGAGTATTCGTAGGGGGGATTTATCTAACATGTGTTTCATATGACACTTCTGTTTCACCTGAAGTCATACCTTACGACACGCTAAGAGAGCTATAGTAGTCCAGATCTGTCCATCGGGTGTGTGGCTGGGGTTACTTGTAAAGGTGTGTGCTAGTTTGACACGTTTGCTTTTTAATTATTATGCGTATTGCTATTTTATATGTGTATGAACTTTCTGCATTCTTTACAAAAATGTTAAATCTGTAAATGTACATCTATTTCGCTCGCTTCATTTGAATTTAATAGACATGCTTTTCCTCATCAAACTCTCCTGAAACCAGTTGAATCATTGCGTATTCCTTTAATCACGCATTAAATATTACTTCTGGTATTTTCGTACAAATTTAAATGAGGACAATACCGTCATCCTTCTGTTATGTTCTGTATGACGGTGTGTCAGTGTCATGCCTTGGAAAAACCTTTATCCTATAACGATTTAATATAAGATGTTTTACTTCTATGACAGTAGTTGCCTTAACTATGTCTCCTATAATTCGTCTACAACGTATATATTTCATTGTGGGCAAAAATCCATAACTCTTCTTATTATATTGTCAAGATTAGTTGTCGTATATCCATTCACACAGTCTCATGTACTTCTGTCTGAGCGAGTTAAACATTGTCTTCCATTTGGGGAAGGGTACTTGTGCCAAACTGTACTTCTGTTTGAGTGAGTTAAACATTTACTTCCATTTGTGGAAGGGTACTTGTGTCAAACTGCACTTCTGTCTGAACGAGATAAATATTTGCCTTTATCCGTTCAAGCATATTTGTGTTAAACTGCACTTCTGTCTGAGCGAGTTAAACATTTGCCTTTATCCGTTCAAGCATATTTGTGTTAAACTGCGCTTCTGTCTGAGCGAGTTAAACATTTGCCTTCATCCGTTCAAGCATATTTGTGCTAAACAGAACATTTGTTTCATCGTTTAATTAAAAAAAAAACAACTTACAGAGACCAGAGCAGAGGAAGCTGATCACATGGAGGATGTTTCAAAAGGAATGGAACGCCTTATTTCCAAGAACCAAGATCAAATTTTCCGTTTCTACTGTCAAATCATTGTGTAGATATATTTTGCTTGACAAAAAGTGTTTTGGTTGAATGTGTTAATGTGCATTATGTTATTGGACTGGATGTTTTCTTATATCATAAATTAATATTCTGACAAGTAAAAAACGTTTTTATATATTGAATTTTAAAATTGTAACCAATATTGGTAAACACAAAATAAATATATATTTAAAAGAATTGTATTTGCTTTTATATATTTCAAAAATAAGAAATATACAATTATATTTTAAGTAAAATGAACTCCCCAAGGGGTTGGGGGAGGGAGGGGTGGATTTCAAAAAGATTGTGTTCAATTGTTCTAAATCATCCAATATAATCTCAATGTAAGTGCATTTGTGGGTTTCATTGTCGGTGATAAATGATCAAAATATGAGGTTTTGGCCAGAACAGCCAAGACACTAGCGGCGCTTAACAATATCTGGCAAGACAAACACGAAGATCAGATGAATACACACATTGGATATGTCAATATTTCTCTATTTTTGTGAACATGGACAATAGCAGCTAACTTGCAGAGGAAGATACATGCATTGGAGATTAACTGTTTCTGAAGACTTGTAAACGGCACATAGACCGAGTTAAAAATCAGAAAATTCTAGAAGGAATTAAAACAAAATAGTTTTTTTTAAAGACCCAATGGCAACGGTGTAAGGACATACAATATTTGAGGAGTCTAATAAACCCACGGTGATGCTGGACTTGTCTACCTAAGCATTTGAAGACTGGATTCGGCGGACTGTGCGTGAGAACAACTAACTGGTTAACAGGCAACAAGGTGACTAGCAAACAAGGCGCTGTGGAGCAAGGGTAGGCACAGAACATCCCCTTGGTCGTCCACTGCATCCGGATTACTGTTCCAGTTGTCTTGATCATATCTTGACACTGGATCAAATGTAATCCGGACGAGCAAGTGAGGCTGGCGGTGTTCAACTCCCCGTCACTTCAATCCAATTCACGCGCAAGTCATTTAGTCATTCCATTCACCGATGACAATGTGGTCTTCTTCGTAAACGATAGACTAACTACAACGTCATCAAGAAATTCATGTAAATTTATAAGGTGTTGACCTTGTCCCAATACACACAGGTCGGGGTGCTTATAATTTATATCGGGTGGGGTGAGAAGCCCCATGCGTTACTCACATTGGTCATCTCGTCTTGAGGGGTTACACCGCTACTTGTTGTTGCTCGTCGTTTAGTAGCACTACGGGATAAATAATTATCGTAGCAGAATATGTCGTTGGAGATGACATGTTAGAGACTTAATTGTACTAATGAACATCGTGTGTGACCTGGAGTGGTCAGTTCACTTCCTCGTTGCCTTACGGTAGGTCAGGTATCCATTTATAAATCAACCATACGTACGGCCAACTGAAGCATGGCTGTAGCGGAAATGGAACACTGTAACTGCGCCTTGGCAACCAAGTGTTCTATCAATGCACTAATATTATTTCTAGTATTTTCCTTCAATCTTTAACGGCGAAAATGCCGTCTTATTTGTGTTATCTTGTGCAACACTGTGTAAAGGCATGACTTGTAAAATCTTGTATCCCAAAACGAATTACTTTAATGTGTTTTTCTTTCATCGCATTAATTGCCCTATCGTTTTAGGGGACCTCAGTGATCTCGAGGTAAGGTGTCTGCCTCGAGTTTCGGAGGCCGCAGGTTCGAAACACGTTGAAGACCTATTTTTGTTTTTTTCACATGGATCTTCTGGTAACAATTCCACTGATCTCTGTGTAGTAAGAATGGACTCCTGTGTTCATTGTCGAGCACGTTAAGTATTTCTTGTTTGTTGGTCATCGAAAAAAGTAGACTTAATGGCCACTGCCCGAAAAAAAAATGCAATTTAAAAGTCTACCTAATTATCGGTGCCTTTTCCCGGGTGGTTTGTTATGAGTAGATAACAGATGGCGCCTAATTAGCTGCGGGTCTACTTAGCACTAGTGTTTGAGTCTTCTTCTTCTTCATCGTACGCTGTTTACAGCGATATTTACGTTGCACTGATTTAATTTGTTAGCCAGTGGCTCAGTGCATCCGATTTCAACAGGCGTTTCTGTAGGGTTGCCCTCCTCAGCCTTTGGCTGTCCCCAGCCTGACTGCAAGGCAGCAGTTGTTTTTGGTCAGAGTTGTCTCTCTTGGGAAGCTGTCTTGCAGGACTATCGAGTCTTCCCTACTCGTGTCTAAAGCGTTTGGCAATGATACGATGGACTATGTACTAGTTTGTACTATCCCGGAAGAGATGCAGTCCAGTGTGACTTTTTCCCAGGATCGTCACGTCCTGCCAGAAACGTAGCATATGCATATGAGTGAGGTATCTTTTTGCTCGCTTTATTTTCTCGGCTCATCTGCAGTGATGGTACGCCTAGCATTCCCCGCCACCCGGGAGCTTGTCACCATAGTACAGGAGGTGCAATGTCCGCTGGACTGCATCTCTTATGCGTCCATTGGAATGACTGATAGCAGACAGATGCAAAGAGCGAGGAAGGAGTGCATTTTACCAGGTGCATTCCTGCGGCTCGATCGGGCCGGGACACAAGCCCCAGCCATGTCGTAGCCTCCCATCACAGCGGTGCTGAGATTTTGGGCGGGATTCTGGCTTAGAGGCGTTCGGCCGTAATCCCTCAGATGTTAGCTTATCAGCCAAGCACGTGGACCAAATGTCAGCGACCTGTGATTCCTCTCGAAATAGTGCATTTGACCAGGTGACAAGCCTAGTCTTGCACGGAGATGTTGTCCGCCTAGGGAGCGGACATATCTCATGGTCAAGGGTTACGTCTCAGCAGTTCGCAGTGAGGTAGCTGATCTACTGCTTAGGGCACCCGACCGAGAAATAAGTCTTCTACAAATGATTTTATTCCTCATCGCCGTATGGAGTGAATATCGAGCAGCTTCCCGCCCGCTTTTATCAGCGGACGGCAGATACCTCATTCTGCGGCTTGACCGGGCGGCGCTGGAGCGTGGCCCCCAGGTCCCCACCATGTCGAAGCCTCCCTTTGCATTCGTGCTGGGCTGCTTTTGGGCGGGATTTTTGGCTTAGAGGCGTTCGGCCGTAATCCCTCACCTCGCACCGTTGGCTTATCCGCCTAGTACGTGAACCAAATGTCTGCGGCTCCTCTCGGGCTTAGCAGGATTACCGTAGCAAAGCCCTGTCATTAGTAGGGTAAAACTGACCTGTCTTTAGAGGGTCTATTTCCAGCACTCGTTCAATATTAGCCAGACCGTATCAATAGAGGGCTTTTTTGTTTGTCAATGGCCAAGTTTCTGGAGCCTGCGATTTCTGCAGGGTGAAGACCAGATTACCGTAGCAGGCGCTCTTTCATTTGGGGATTTGGAGACTGACCTGTCTTCCGTGGGTCTAATACCAGCACATCTTCACTATTAGACCCATCGAGGGTGCTCTCTTTTGACAGTCATTCTACAGTATTGGTGTTTGAGTCTAATACAAAAGACTCGCACATCGGTTAAACCTCCTGGAAACTGGTTGTATTCAGACTCTGTAGAGTCTTCTAAAACCAGTATAAACACGTTGTTAGGTTGTCTCCACATGTACTTCAGCCTGCAACGTTTCTCTTTTCCGTGGGTTTAAGTCCAACTCACATATTGTTATGTTGTTACAATTATGTTTAAAGTGTTGATATATCCATTGACACAGTCTTTCTCTAAAAACGTTCACACAAAATACGAGAGATCTAGTAATGCACACTGGTTTAGTGCTGACAGAGACTTTCGTGTCACTTTATGAGAATTCTGCTTTGGAATAGTCAAACATCGTGATAGTCAAACTGTTTAAAGCAATAGATAGACCTAGATTAGAGTACTGTGTACAGGTGTGGAGTTTTTATCATAGAGGGGAGATAAACATGCTGGAAAGGATACACAGAAGAGCGATAAAGCTGATAGTGGGATTCCAGAATTGCAGAAATGGGGAAAGACTCAGAAAAACCAGACTACAGTGTTTAGAAAAGAAAAGAATTCGAGGTGACTTAAAACAGGTTTATAAGATAATCAAAGGAACGGGTACATTAGACTATAACAAGTTTTTTTCAAAATACAAACACCCACAAGAACAAGAGGGCATAGTTAGCTACACATTAACTAAAGAAAGGTCTAGATTCGATATTATGAAATATTTTTTTAGTCAGAGAGTGGTGAATGCTTGGAATTCATTGCTACAGAAAGCAGTACAGGAAGAGACAATTAATGCATTTAAGAATAGATTGGATGCACATAACTTTTAGAGCAAGTAAATGTAAATGAAACTGGTTGGCCTACCCTGCATAGTTTTCTAAACAAGTATAACGACGTGAAATTAATAGATGTAAGGTTCATTTGATAGAACTTACACACATTTAGGGAGAAACAAATGAACTGGCAACTTCGCATAGTGCAAACAATTCTACATCAACTTCGTTCTTTGTTTCTTGATCTAATAGAAGAACATGGTCGCTAGAGTAGCTGGCTTGCTTGCATTCAGTCTGTATTCAATAATGTAAGTGCACATTCATTGGAGGTTAATGCAACTTTTATTTTGACGATCTGGTTTCACGAAAGCAGAACACGAAAGGAGGACACGAAAAGAGCACACGAAAGGAGGACACAAAAGGAGGACACGAAAGGAGGACACACAAGGATGACTCGAAAGGAGGACACAAAAGGAGGACACGAAAGGAGGACACAAAAGGAGGACACGAAAGGAGGACACGATAGGAGGACAGAAAAGGAGGACACAAAAGGAGGACACGAAAGGAGGACACAAAAAGGAGGACACGAAAGGAGGACACGAAAGGAGGCCACGAAAGGAGGACACGAAAGGAGGCCACGAAAGGAGGATAGGAAAGGAGGAAACAAAAGGAGGACACGAAAGAAGGTCACGAAAGGAGGACACGAAAGGAAGACAAGAAAGGAGGACACGAAAGGATGACAGGAAAGGATGAAACAAAAGGAGGACACGAAAGGAGGACACGAAAGGAGGACACGAAAGGAGGACACGAAAGGAGGACACGAAAGGATGACAGGAAAGGATGAAACAAAAGGAGGACACGAAAGGAGGACATGAAAGGAGGACACGAAAGGAGGACACGAAAGGAGGACACGAAAGGAGGACACGAAAGGATGACAGGAAAGGAGGATAGGAAAGGAGGAAACAAAAGGAGGACACGAAAGAAGGTCGCGAAAGGAGGACACAAAAGGAAGACACGAAAGGAGGACACGAAAGGAGGCCACGAAAGGATGACAGGAAAGGATGAAACAAAAGGAGGACACGAAAGGAGGACACGAAAGGAGGACACGAAAGGAGGACACGAAAGGAGGACACAAAAGGATGACAGGAAAGGAGGAAACAAAAGGAGGACACGAAAAGAGGACACGAAAGGAGGACACACAATGGAGACACGAAAGGAGAACACGAAAGGAAGACACCAAAGGAGGACACGAACGGGGAACACGAAACGATGACACAACAGGAAGACACGAATGGAGGACACGAAATGAGGACACAACAGGAGGATACGAAAGGAGGACACAACAGGAGAATACGAAAGGAGGACACGAAATGAGGACACAACTGGTGGACACGAATGGAGGGCACGAAAGAGGAACACACAGCACGACATGCTGATTGTTCAGGTAGCTTATTGCATGAAGAATCTTCAACTTTCCTATGCGCCCGCATGGACCAATCGACCCTCGTTTAAGGACATTTAAAAAAAAATGAGAGAATCTTTAATTGTTATAGGGGACATTGAACAAATTGTAGCTCTCCGACTTTTTCTTTTTTGATAGTAGACACAAATCTTCAAATATGATTGACGTTTCAGCGAAGGTGAAAACAAATATCTAGATTGAGACCTTTTATTCTAAATATTTACCTTTCTTTTGTAGATTGTACATGTTCTTTAACCACGGATTCATTGACTTAAATTAGGACGTGCGTGTTATTACTTTGCCGAGTGATTGGTTTAGCCCTCTAAAAAGATTCCATGTGCGTTTTTTCTGGTCTAGTGATTCTGTCTGCTCTAAGTCGTGGCTTACATGTTGAATTCTCGTATAACTCGACTGTGATGTTATATTCCATTTTTGTGTATGTGGGGCGATAGAACAAACACATACAGTTTAGCAGTCAGACAGTAATAGATGTATTCATAAACAGGTGCACGTACTTCAGTACACATATATATATGTGAGACTCGTCAAATTCAAGAATTGATAATACACGTCATAGAACAAACTAACATAGATTTTCAATGTTTATATGTATGGAATTACATTCAATAAGACATATTCTATATCTATAAGAGATCGACATTTTAATTGTGGATATATGTGTGTGTGTGTGTGTGTGTGTATATACCTATATATGTATGAGTGTTATATGCATTTTAATTGTGCAATGTATGACAGGCATACGTTATATATGTGGAATTTAAGTGATTCTTATGTGAAATATATGCGACATATTTTGGTATTTGTGTTTTCTCTTAAGCTGTAGTCTGCCTCTTTCCAGCCGAGGTCAAAGTATCAAAGTTCATTTTCTCCAGGGTTCTTCTCCAAGTGTTTATTTGTTTACGTCACTTATTCTTCTCCTGTTCATTGGCTTACATAATTTTCCTCTTCTCTTGTGTATTGGTGCACGTCACTTTCTTCTCCTAGTGTTTATTAGTTTACATCACTTTCTCTTCTCCTGTTTATTGGTTTACGCCACTTTCTCTTCTCCTGTTTATTGGTTTACATCACTTTATCTACTCCTGTTTATTGGTTTACATCACTTTATCTACTCCTGTTTATTGGTTTACATCACTTTATCTACTCCTGTTTATTGGTTTACATCACTTTATCTACTCCTGTTTATTGGTTTACATCACTTTATCTACTCCTGTTTATTGGTTTACATCACTTTATCTACTCCTGTTTATTGGTTTACGTCACTTTCTCTTCTCCTGTTTATTGGTTTACGTCACTTTATCTACTCCTGTTTATTGGTTTACATCACTTTATCTACTCCTGTTTATTGGTTTACGTCACTTTCTCTTCTCCTGTTTATTGGTTTACGTCACTTTATTTTCTCCTGTTTATTGCAAGACACGACCTGAAAAGTCTCGTTTGAAGATATGTTTTTCATAGCGCTAGTCCTATCCTATCACATGTATTATGTTGTATCTGTTGCTCCACTGGTTGATGTTGCCTTTTGCCCATACGTCGTCATTCCTCACCGTGTCTTGCAAAGCTCTACCCATTATTCTCCGTATACATTTATTGATCAACTACTGAATTTCCTATGCACTGCATTTGTTTCAGGTTTTGTCTCCGAACAGGAGTATTGACATGACATTGCAATTAAATAATCATAACTTGGTATTCATCTTTATTTCCCCTGCTTTCCATTTATTTTTTAATAACAAGTATGCACTTATTGCCTTTCTTCTTCTGTTATTTATTCCTCTTTTTCTTTGTTCTCAAGCCCTGAAAAAAGCTTTGCAAGTAACATGATGATGTCCGGAGAACCAAGTGACATTGTGACTTAGTTTACAGCTTGATTGCGATATTAGCCCCTTTCAATCCGACACATCCTTTCTCAGGAAGCATTTGTGAGTAGCGGCTTAGCCATTCGTTATCAATCCATCCACCTATCCAGTCTGATCTGCTGCGGTCTGTTAACTAGTATCTCCATGTGGAGGTGTAGAAGGGTTTTGCTTGCTAGATTTGGTTCTCTTTCCCCTACGCTAGCATTCAGCTTTGTGTCACTAATCACTGATCGCTCTTTCACTGCTCAGCATCGTGATCCTGAGGTACATTCTAAAGTTGTATTAGAACTAAAATTATGAGCGTAGGGGCTGCCAGAATAGTCCTTATGTTTTACTAATATTTTATTTGTCGTCATTAGTCTGTGATGATTACTTTAACGAATCTGTTTTTACTCTTTCAAATTTTAAAAATGTTCATGTCAATATTACAACAAGAATAATAAACTACGAACAAATACATATAAATACAAGATACAGTTATATGCAATGCAAACTGTGGCTTCATTCAACAGCACGCACTTATTCGCCTACAATTCCGCTCGACGCTTTTTTGGTCGCAGTTCCCTCACAGAGGGAGTAAGAGTTAAGTGAGGAACAACTTACTTTTGGCCCAGTAGTATGATGGTGTAGCATTATGTCTCTGTAGGTCTGTAACTATAGATCACTGGTATAATGCGCTTCTTCGAATTCCCTGTCGTTGAACGCTGATGTTCTTACCTAGTTATGGTTTCATACTAATTACTATCTTCTATATAATGAAACAAATGTCACGTAAACTAAGCTTAAACTTAGTGCTCATTTGGTAATAAATGAAAATATTCGAGGCTGAATTTGCAGATTCTAGAATAAAACACAGACTAAAAATAGAAATAAACATGTTGCGATATCTTCCTTCAATCGATAATTCAGACTCCAAGATCATGGCCACCATTATAACGCAAACAGGAACAAAACAGACAATAAAGAAAGTTGAAATTGCCAAGACCATTTTCGTCGCCTTCTGTTCGCGAATGAAAGCTTTCGAACTTTGTCCTTGAGCTGTAGACGATTGCCTCCATTTTATCTGTGTTCTAAGTTTGACAACAAGGACGATCGTGCACACAAGAACAATAATAAATGAACTTAGTTGGATAAAACCGCTACTGATAGCAAACACTACAGCTTCAACAACGTCTCGATCTTCTCTAAAAACTAGACCAACAATTGTTTTGTTTCTGTATGGAGAAAACTTTTCAGCAAACCCTGTGACGTAGTACACAGGTAGCATGTTCCCGATAACGAATGTAAATATACAGGCGATAATGATGCTCACTGTTTTCGTTGTAAACATTGTCTTCACCTGTTGAATTAAAACAGTGAAAGACAGAGTAACAATCAATTTGAATCTTTGATTATAATCAGAGCGAGCGAGAAACTGATCGTGTAATTCTTCTTCATTTAACTTCAAATCAAGGTCCCGGTTTAACTTACAAAGTAAACCATTGTTTATAAGGTTATTTTATCTACATACACCGCTTGTCTTTTATCTGTCTCGAGATGTCAGTACTACTCTCTTTTTTTTTTGCATGAGCATGCAACGTTGTATGATGTGTTCCTCGGTGTTGGTACGCTCCCCAAATATACATTTGGCATCTATCCCAATGATCATTGTGTTGTCAACTTGTCCCTTGAGTCTGTTATGCCCAGGTCTCAACCTGAAGATGACATCTTGCTATTCTCTAGTTAAATCATTGTAGTTGTCCTCGTTTCAGAAACGCTGGTGTTGATCAGCCTATTCTCCCGTGACGTTGCCTTTAATTATGATATTGACCTCATATACGTGATGTTCAGTAGTGTTTGTATGGAAGCATGTGTACACTGTATTCGTTTGTCTGTAGCCAAAAAGCCTTGGATGTTGCAGTTGTCGTGGTCGCTTAATTACCACCTTAACAAAATGTATCAAAACAAGGAATGTGAATATTGCTCGCCAATGTAAATAACTAAAATATGGCAGTGGGCCTATTAACACTGGGATTACATATCGATTCCATATCAACTACATATCGATATTATTCTGGAAGTTGAAGAATTTAGAGTAAATCATTGGGGTTGGTTATGAAGGTTATACTGGGTCAGACGATGTCACTTGCATAAACAAAAACCATTACCAATAAATTAACTCTTTCAATACTTCTAAATACTTTAATAGACACAGTAACGAAGTTAAAAATCACTGTTCTGTCATTAATCACAGTAACGGAGAAGAGTAAATACCGCCCCATTTACACTGTGATCATGAAATACAAAAACATATATTTAAATTAACAACAAAATTTGATAAATTAGTGACATTTTGCAGTCATATTTAAACACAAATGGACACTATTCTGTGTGGGATTTATGAAAGTTTGTTCAACAGCCTGGCAACGGGGACATTGTTAATTGAAAAATAAATTTGTTTTTCTGTATTTTACTTTTGTTTAAAATAACTCCTTTTTGTTATCGATCTGCATACTAAATAAGGAAGGTTCGCTGCCTAAAATATGAATTCGTTTGAGTTCATCATGTGTGGATTTCTTTCTTTTCATTAAAAAAAATAGAATTTTTTTGTTACATTATGTTAATGAAAGAATTGAAGTACACAGCCATAAAACTGACTTAGAAATTCGTCCGTGCTTATAGCGTAACTTAAAATTACGTCTTTATACCGGTTTAGAAGACTTAGCAGTTCATGTATGCAAGACATTTCTTGGAGGGTGGTTAACTGATGTGCGAGTCCATCTTAATAGACTAAAACACTAGAGCAAGCTAGTCCGGCAGCCTGTTAGACGCCATTTGTTGTGCACTTAACAAACCATCCAACCGTTCCCGATGTTATGCCATGTTAGAAGTTTAGTCGCCTCTTACGACATGTTCTCTGTGGCGCAGTTGTGCTATTTTTGTCTTTGTTATACACAAATACCCTGGCCGCCCACTCCGGGCTAATCCAAATTGAGAAAATCAAAATGCAGTGTATGACACCTCAAAATGGAGCACCGGTTTTCATAATGATACAATAACATCATAGTACAGTGCATATTGCCTTTTGAGCTTATAATTGATAAGCACCGTACTTAACACATCGAATTCTTCTTTTGTTGGCCAACTTCTCTAGCCTTGCCGCGTTGCAGAGAGAAGATATGCGTAGACTTCCGATCTGCGCTAATTGATGGAAACGTGCATTACTAACATGTTGCATTTTTGGAGTGTGTATGCCATTTTGTCTCTCCATCACCACCGTGGTCGGACTTCTGCTCATGTCCCTGAAACTTCGACGCTGTATGACCTCAACGCATGTTGATCATACTGCGTCCTTGTCAAACATAAAACCTAATTATGTTATGTATTTCAATAGAGTAATTTACTGATGTAGTCCTCACTCTTTTCCTCAACGTCCTGTTGCGAATTGTGTATGAAATTTATTTTGGTTGTGCCCTTCTCACGACTCCAATCTTACTAGGCCTGTTCAAATGAAACCGGACATAGCTGCAACAAGTGAAAATACGTACGATGCGCATGCTGATGTAACGTCTCGTGTAAACAACACATACCAGCCATCAAGTTTGCAAAATGTCAATATCCTCCAACATAGTTTTCTCAGCAGACCGTTGAAAACATGGCGGCTATGTTACGGAATCCGTCAAGAGTTGATTAGCGAGTGGTGTTTAGGTTTGTACCAGCTGAAAGATAGCTACCAATTTACATTCATCTCAGATTGCAGGCAGTGTATGGTGACAAATGTGTCGAAAACAAGAGTGAAGAACTGGACAACAATGTGTAAAGCAGGACGTGAGTTAACGCAACATTATGCGCCTGACCTTCGACTCGGAAGATCTTTCGTTAACTCACGTCCTTATATAAACATCGCTGTCCAGTTCTTCACTGTTATCTTCAACACACTTTTGTCACCATACATAACTGCAGTCTGCGAAGAATGTCAACTAGTCGACATCCTTCAGCTGTTAGAAACCGAATCACCGTTAGCTGATCAACAGATTCCGTGTTACATCTGCAATGTATGCAACGATCTGCTAAGGAAACTATAAGCCGGAGGTTAATGACATTTAGAAAACTTGACGGTTGTAATGTGCTGTTTACACCAGAAGTGACGTCATCAATCGTGTCGTACGAATGCCCACGTGGTGCAGGTAGGTCCGGTTTCATTTGAACATGTGTGCCCCAAATATGATCTAGTTGGAGACTGATGATGTAGGTATGATCAACGTGTTTATCAGCGTCTGTTTTGTGGATATAGTGACACTTTATGTTTCCCTATCAGTACTGTTATCTGCTCACCCCGTGTGTCCAAACGGTCAATGTACGGGTCGTGTGACATTATTTATTTTGTGACACTAAAATATGAATGGTGCAGTTAATTATGCTTTGGTGGGTAAGTTTTGTTACTATTGTCACACAAAATACTATATTTCTAAGTTTTTATCAATTACGAAAAAAAATCACAAAAACATCCGCCATCTTCCTATCATATTCGTATTTAAGCAAGAAAATAGCCATGAACAAATTGCAGTTATCATCAATGGCTTACAATACAAGAAGTCAGGCACTTATTGCAGCAATCAGTGTTAGCACACGATGAAATAGTAGTCATGAATTTATTGCAGTTGTCATCAATGACACACAATAAAATAAAGCTTTAATGTATTGCAGTTTTCAGTTTTATGCCAACAATAAAAGAAGTCATGCATTTATTGAAGTTATCAGCAATGACTCACGATAAAAAGTCGTATGTGTATTGAAGTTATCAGCAATGAGTCACAATAAAAAAGTGATACATTTATTGAAGTTATCAGCATTGGTCCACGTATATTCTTCTACTTCTTTCGTTTGCTTAAAAATAATTATTGTCCCTTGTATAAACTTCACTGTCTGTGTAGTTCACATACAGGTTCATAAAGTTTCTCGTCCAGTGTTGTTTCTTTGAGCCAATGGGATTTACTCTGTTATCATATTGGCGGCACTACTGTAGTATGGGCTCTGCGGTTTAGGGTATCTGCCAGCATGTACACATGGCTGCACATATTTATTTTTGGAAACCTGTGGCTGCGGTGGGGTCCTATTCTACAGCGCAACACTACAGTTTGTTCTTGTCTGCTGATCGTTAGCCCATAATGGAAGAAGTCATGAATTTATTGCAGTTATCTGCATTGACCCACGATAAAAAAGACGCCATAAATGTATTGCACTTAAAAGCAATGACCCACGATAAAAGAAGTCATGACTTTATTGCAGTATCAGCAATGCCACACGTTAAAAGAAGTCATGAATTCCTGCAGTTAACAGTAATTGCACACAATAAAAGAAGTCATGAATTCCTGCAGTTAACAGTAATTGCACACAATAAAAGATGTAATGAATTTACTGCAGTTATCAGCATTGGCACACGATACGAGACGTCGAGAATATGTTGTATTTATCAGCACTGGCACACGATCAAAGAAAGCATGGATATGTTGTACAAATCAGTCCACTGTGAAAGTAGCCATGAATTTAGTTTAGTTTTCATGGTTTCATTTAATTATAGAATAATAGAAGTCATTGATTTTTTGCAATTATCTGTTCTAGCCCCCGATAATTGAAGTAATTGATTACAGTAATCCGTGTTGACTCAATATAAAAGAAGTAGCATTGAACTGCTCCAGCAAAAATCTTGTCTGGCTTCAGCGAATAATCGAACATGGTTGACTCGAAGAGCCAATGCTCAAAGAATCAAAGGTTATGAACGAAAGTTAATGAACGTACTAACTGTCCAAACATAACGCACTTTCAAACGTTGGATTCCCACATGAGCGTGCCCATTTCTGTCGCCATGTTGCACAAACGTTCTTCATTTAAACGCCATTATATACCATTCTACTTAACATTGATATCTTATTTGCTACTTATTAAATTTCAATAAATTGAAGCAGTCAATCTATTGGATGAAAAGGGGTTAAAGGACAACAGCATCGTGTTTTTGCGTGACGGCATGGGCATTTTGCAGGCCACACAAAGATAACCACGAGATAGTATGGAAAGGAAACTGATATGCTAGCTAAATAAACTCTCAGACCGCAATAAAATCACCTTCCAGTGGATTCCAGCTCACTGCAGCATACTTGGGATAAATGGGCGGATAGACTGGCCACAGAGGAAAGACAATAAGAACAATTCACCCACCAAGTGTCACTGCCAGAAATCAAGGCATACATCCCAAAAATAATATAAACGCCAGTGAATAGAGAGAAAAAACAGCAAATACCCACAGAACCCAATCAATAGGATGCATATGAAACAGTAGACCACAATTTTCCGCTTCAGAACAGGCCATTGCATACTAAATGCACACATGCATTCAATGAAAGCAGAACAGACTGCACAACACACATGTCAGATAGGATTCCTGCCTCCAGAACACATCCTGCAAACATGTCCAGTGCCCCAAGGCTCCCGTGTGAAGACCTGGCCCGAGGAAATAAACATACAAGACAACCATTGGGGAACCATTGAGGACCTTCGACTGACGTATCACTTCATGGAGGCAGTCAATCTGATGGCATAAAACGAGCACACGAAACCGAACACAAAGAAGAATAAATTTCAATAAAAACAACAACATGCATCTTATAAATGTGTTTCTTATGTATTTTCATCCTGAACCTATACATCGTGAATGATAGTATAATTTAAATGTGTGTGAATAATCGTGTGAAATAATTAGTACGTGTAACATGTTTAATGTTTTATTAACCATTTTATCGAGATTCTAAAAAGCTAATACACATTATCCAAACATTCTTTGTGGCGCTCACATAGCCTCACTCACCACTGCTATATTACTATTTAAAAAGTCATTGTGGATGCATACGCTCGTTTCACTACACACACATACAATGGTACCTTAAGTGGCATAGTTATACATAGACATCTCTCCAGGGTGATGAAGGCTGTGACACACCCTGTCACTCTTGTAAAAATGACATGTGGACCAGACCCGGTCAGATACTGAACGTCCATAGGCTCGAAAGGTAAATCAAGGTTACTGAACCACGGACTAAAACATATATTTGTCCAGATCAATGTTATCAATGAGCCGAAGTCAGCAACTGCCAGACCTGCGTTAGAAAAATTGCATACATTAATACTTCATTAATACTTGCTACCAATAATAACTTTTCGTAATGATAATGCAACATTAATATTTGTATATATAAATATATATTTATATTTATATATTTATATATATATATATATATATATATATATATATATATATATATATATATATATATATTTGTATATATATATATATATATGTATATATATATAAATATATGTATATATATATATTTATATATATAAATATATATATATATATATATTATAAAACAAAAAATACATGTGTCTGTTTGTCCTGTTGATTAAAACTCGGCAACGGTGAATTGCAGCGACGAGACATTTGTACAGAACAATGTATTTGAAATGTCAAAATTACTAATGCAGCTGTTCGCGGCTCTCTGTATAAATAATAGTTCGAATTTCATTTTCCAAAATCGATATTCATTTGACCAACTTTTACACAATTTATGTAAGGATATGACAAACACATCAAAGACCTCGCTTTGATCTTCTTTTATCTACAACTAGCCTCAAGAACTCCCTAGAAATTAATTAATGAGCTCATTGAACTAAATGTCAAAATGGAATACCTGTTCAATAAGATAAATAGGAGATACAAATGTGGTTGGTTCCCATAGAGGCATAATACGGAAACATAATTTCAACATTATAAGCCCCCAGAACACGTATTTTTCACAAGAAGGCACAGGGTTCGCTCTTCAGTCGCGACATGTTTGAGTCAGTCAGTTCAGTTGTAAATTTGAACCTGATTTACTGCTAGGAATGGTCGGACAGAGGGGAAAGGAAGTAGTTTTCGAAAACGCTAATGTCTCTAGCATTGAAGAAGGTAGTACCTCATCACAAACTGCTGTGTTTCTTTATTTTGATTATTTAATGGACACACAAAGCGAGTCGACCAAGCTTATACTCCTACAATCGTATTTTTGACATACTTTCCAAATATAACCAATTTAAATAGACCATACAGTGTGAAACCTCTTGACGGAGGGCAAAGATTCGCGACTGCTAAAGGGGTGTTGAATGGTAAATATTGTCCCAAGCGGAAAAACTTGGACCGCAAATCGTACTGCTCTACGAATCGTGCTGCATAATTTATAAGATGAGTGATGGAGGGCGCAAGAGGAGGAAGTTCATTAGAATTATGAATTGTTCAACTGTGACTTACGGTATGGTCAACACGAGACTTCATGTGAGGCAAATGAGACGTCCCAAGTTCTGCTCATTTTGGAAGATGAAGTCACACCGAAATACTAAAGAACACTGAACCAAATAACAAGAGACGGAAAAAAAACAGAAAGCCTCAATCTAGAAAAAGAACGGAACTTCTTCTTCTTCTTCTGCGTACACAGTCAGACAGTAACCATTATTTTCTCGAAAAAAGCGGCGGTCATCCTGAGACTCTCGCCACTACCATAGAGCTTGTCTTGCAGTTCCACTGACAATGGCCACATCTGCTCTCTCTGATCCTCGTATGTCGGGCAGTTCTGCAGCAGATGTTCAGTGGTCATTTTACCAGTACCGCACGGGCATTCGTCGGTACACCCTATCTTCAATTTGTTGAAGAGGTGGTACCTCAGTCTGTTGTGGCCAGTGCGAAGTCTGAAGACAACGACCTGCTCTCTTCGGTTCAACTGGTAATAGGCATCGTTTTTGGTGTAACCAGTATGTTCGGTTTCCCATTTGGACATGTACCTGGCTTTGATAAGCCGTTTTGACTCTTCGTACGTCATACTGGTATCTATTTGTGGTAGCCTTGCACCTTCTTTTGCCAGTCTGTCTGCCTCCTCGTTGCCTTGGATGTTGCAGTGTGACGGAACCCACTGTACCACTACCCTTTTTGGTGCGGACTGTTGGCACAGTTTGCAGAGTTCTGCTCTTAAGTCATTAAGCTCAGTGTTTTTCTGGCTTTTTAGCGCTGTGACTACTTCGAGAGCATCTGTCAGCAGGACTATATGGCTCTCATTTTCACTGTGTGTTACCATTTCTTCCACTGCCGCCCTCAGTGCCTCTGCCTCTGCTCTGAAATTGCTCGTGTACTTACCAGTAGCGAATGACAGTGTTATTTTTCTGCCATTTGGTAGGTTCAGGAATGCTCCTGCCCCTCCGTTCTGTGTAGTGTTTGTTACAGAACCGTCGGTGTATGCATGGGTCCAGTCCATGCTTGGGTAGCTTTTCGTTATGAAGCTTAAGGTAGTGTCTCTCCTTTCTTTTTCGGTCTGGCAGTTTTTGTTTGCAATACCTGGTATATTTTCTACCACCTCTGGAAATATATCCTGCCTCCAAGTAGGTTTTCGTACAGTAGTGATGGGTTTTGGTGTTGTTAGTGCGTTTATGGGATCTTCGTGCATCTTTGCTTTGGCTATTTCTGCAAAGTTTCTCCGCTTTAGTTTCCCAGTTCCCAAATTGTTTAGCCTCTGGTACATTGGATGGTCCGTCAGTCTTCGGAGTTTCTCTGACTGCAGCTGGGCTCTGCAGTCTCTTCTGTCGGTCATGGATTGCAGTTTTGTAATCTTTTCAAGTTCTACAATTGGCGTTGACTTCATGCCACCAGTTATGATTCTCATGGCTTGGTTTTGAAGTTTGTTAACTTTATCGAAGTTCGCCTTCGCTGCTGTTGTCCATGCCGCGATGCCATACTCGAGAACTGGTCTCACTCTTCCAGTGTACAGTTTCTTTAGTATGCCTTCGTCTGCTCCCCAGCTTGTGCCAGCAAGTTTCCTCATGATCGCCATTCTTTCTCTGGCTTTCATTCGGTTTCTCTCAATCTGACTTTTCCATGTCATGCGCCGATCAAATGTGACTCCCAGATAGGTTGGGTTGTCGTTTGGCTGCAGGATTTTGCCATTTAGGCTTAATTTGGTACTTTGGGGTTTTAATGAGAGCGAGAATATTGTGCACGTGGTTTTCTCCTCGTTTATTTTGACCAGCCATGAGTTCGCCCACTCTTCCAGCGATGTTAGGGCCGTTTGCATCCGATTTCTTGCTATGGTGAGATTCTTTTCAGAGGTCCACATAGCCAGATCGTCTGCAAACATTGAGCTATGGACTCTTCTTGGTATATTCTCTGTAATATCGTTTATATATACCAGGAAGAGTGTGGGTGACAGTACTCCCCCTTGGGGTACTCCCTGCTCGAGTGTCACCTTTTTGCTCATCTGCCCTTGTACTTGGACTCTGGCCGTTCTTTGTTTGAGGTAGTGGTTGATCCACTTGTACATCTTCCCACAAACATCACTTCTTCTTAGCTTGACTCTAAGTCCATCCTTCCAGACTTTGTCAAATGCCTTTTCCAGATCCACCCAAACAGCTACTGTGTGTTTCTGTGCCTGGTAGGCATCTTCTATCTCCTGGGCTATGAGGATGACCTGGTCCTCAGTGGATCTGTGCTGTCTAAAGCCGGCTTGCTGTGGAATTAGTATTCGTTTTTCTTCCAGATGCCACATCAGTCTGGTGTTTATCATCCGTTCCATCAGCTTGCCGACACAGCTCAGTAGGCTTATGGGCCTGTATCCATTCGGATCTGTTTTGTCCTTTCCTGTTTTTGGTACTGGTACCAGTATTGCATCTTTCCATGCCTGGGGTACAATACCCCTTTTCCAGCTTTGGTTCAGGACTGATAGTAGTTTTTCCTTCGCTGTTTGGCCCAGCCCCATCAGCATTTCGTTTGTTATCCCGTCTTTTCCGGGAGATTTCCTTCTCTTTAGTGTTCTCATAGCCTCTTCCATTTCGCGCATTGTTAGTTTGGCCATCATGTGCTCTTCAGGAGCCGTATTTATGTTTTCGTGCCCCTTTAGCTCTTCGCTAATGTCTGTATGCTTATCTGCAGGGACCTCGATGTGGTTTGCTCTGGCATAGTGATCGACAAAGGCGTTTGCGGCTTTCTTACCTGTGATCAAGTTCTCGCCTTGCTTGATAGTAATTTGTTTATTTGACGGGGTTTCGTCGTTCATGGCTCTGACTAGCTTCCATAGCTTGTTCCCTTCTTTGTCCAGGTTTAAACTTTCCGTTTTATTTTTCCAACTTTCTCTTGCTGTTTGCTTGAGAGTGTGTTTGTACTTCGCCGCGGCGGCTTTGAGGGCGATGTTTGCCTCCACGGATTTTTCTGAACGGAACAAATTATGGAATTTAGTCAGAGCCATGAATAACGAAATACCATCAAATAAACAAATTACCATCAAGCAGGGTGACAACATGCTTACCGGAAAAAAAAGCAGCAAACGCCTTTATAGAACATTATGCCAGAGCAAACCACATTGATGTCCCTACAGACAGGCATACAGACATTAGTGAAGAACAAAAGAGCCACGACAACATCAAGATTGCACCAGAGGAGCACATGATGGCAAAACTAACAATGAATGAAATGGATGAGGCCATGAGAACTTTAAAGAAAAAGAAATCGCCTGGAAAAGAAATGAAACTCTGATGGAGTAGGGCCAAACAGCAAAGAGGAAGTTATTGTCAGTCCTGAAGCAAAGCTGGAAAAGGGAAATTGTACCGCATGCATGAAAAGAAAAAGATAGAACATATCCAAATGGATACAGGCCTATCAGTCTACTGAGCTGTGTAGGTAAACTGATAGAGCGTATGATAAACACCAGACGGATGTGGTACCTGGAAGAAAAATAAATATTAATTCCACAGCAAGCAGGATTTAGACAACACAGATCTATTGAGGACCAGATCACCCCCATTGCACAGGAAATAGAGGATGCTTACCAAGAAAAAAAGCATACAGTAGCGGTTTGGGTGGATCTAGAGAAGGCAGTTGACAAAGTGTGGAAGGAGGCACTTAAAGTCAAGCTACGAAAAAGTGAAGTATCTGGAAAAATGTACAGATGGATCAATCACTACCTCGAAAACAGAATAGCCAGAGTTCAAGTACAAGGGCAAAGAAGTAGAAAGGTGACACTGGAGCAAGAAGTACCCCAAGGGGGAGTACTGTCACCCACACTTTTTTTGGTGTATATAAACAACATCATAGAGAATATACCAAGAAGAGTCCACAGCTCCATGTTTGCAGACGATCTGGCTATGTGGACCTCTGAGAAAAATCTCACCGTAGCAAACAATCGGACGCAGCAGGCCCTAACATCGTTGGAGGAGTGGGCTAAATCATGGCTGGTCAAAATAAATCAAGAAAAAACAACATGTACGATATTCTTTTTTTCAAATAAACCCCATAACATCAAAATAAGTCTTAAAGGCAAATTTCTGCCGCCAAACTACAACCCAAACTACTTGGGGGTCACATTTGTTCAGCGCATGACATAGAAAGGCCAGATCGAGAGAAACCGAATGAGAGCCAAACAAAGAATGGCAATCATAAAAAAACTGGCTGGCACAACCTGGGGAGCAGACGAAAGAATACTAAAGAAACTGTACACTGGAAGAGTGAGACCAGTTCTCGAGTATGGTATTGCGGCATGGGCAACAGCAGCAAAAGAAAACTTTGATAAAATTAGCAAACTTCAAAACCGTGTCATGAAAGTAATAACATTAGGCACGAAGTCAACGCCAATTGTAGAACTTGAAAAGATTACAAATCTGCAATCCATTATCGACAGAAGAGACTACAGAGCCCAGCAGCAAGCAGAGAAACTCAGAAGACTGACAGATCATCCAATTCATCAGAGACTAAATAGATTTTTGAAAAGGAAACTAAAGCGGAGAAACTTTGCAGAAATAGCCAAAGCAAAGATGAGCGAAGACACTATGAACACCATAACAACACCAAAGCCCATCTCTACTGTACGCAAACCCACATGAAAGCAGCATATCATTCCGAAGGTGGTAGAAAATATACCAGGTATTGGAAAAAAGAACATCCAGACTGAAAAAAGAAAGAAGAGACATAATAATGAGGTACATAGCGGAAAACTACCCAAGTGTGGACTGGACCCATGCATACACCGACGGTTTTGTAACAAACACAACACAGAATGGAGGGAGAGGAGTATTCCTGAGCCTCAAAAATGGTAGAAAATGCAGTAAAAGCAATGCTGACAGGCGAAAGCAATGAAAGCCAGATACTCCTGTTTACAGATGCCCTGGCCGTGGTTACAGCACTAAGAAGCCAGCAAAATACAGAACTTCATGATTTAAAAGCAGAACTCTGTCAACTGTGCCAGCAGTCCGCACCAAAAAGAGTAGTAGTACAGTGGGTTCCATCCCACTGTAACATCCAAGACAACGAGGAGGCAGACAGACTGGCAAAAGAAGGTGCAAGACTACCACAACCAGATTCTAGTGTGACCTACGAAGAGTCCAACAGGTTTATTAGGGACAAATGCATGTCCAAATGGGAAACAGAACATACTGGGTACACAAAAATGATGCCTATTACCAGTTGAACAGAAGAGAGCAGCTCGTGGTCTTCAGACTCCACACAGGTCTCAAAATACTGAGGTACCACCTATTCAATAAACTGAAGCCCTCACGAATGCACCTGTGGTACAGGGAAAATGACCGCTGAACATCTGCTGCAAAATTGTCCGACCTACGAGGAACAGAGAAAGCACATGTGGCCATCACCAGTGGCAACACTAGACAAGCTCTATGGCAGTGTCGACAGCCTCATGATGACAGCTCCTTTCTTCGAACAAATTCAAGTTGACGTCTGACAGCGTACGAAGAAGATGATGATGATGAAGAAGAAGAAGAAGAAGAAGAAGAAGAAGAAGAAGAAGAAGAAGACTCAGCACAGGCTACAACAGACTGAGGTAACATCTATTCAATAAACTGAAGATAGGTGGCACTGACGAATGCACCTGTGGTACAGGGAAAATGACCGCTGAACATCTGCTGCAAAGTTGCCCGACATACGAGGACCAGAGAAAGCACATGTGGCCATCACCAGTGGCAACACTCTATGGCAGTGTCGACAGCCTTCGGAGGACAGCTGCTTTCTTCTAACACATTCAAGTTGACATCTGACAGCGTACGAAGAGGAAGAAGAAGACGAAGGAAGATGGAGATTGACGTAGTTAATGTCGGAGAGTAAACAACAACCCTCGACTACCCCAGTATTGACAATTTAGGGGGATCCAGTGGTCTTGAGATAAGGTGTTCTCCTTAGGTTTTGGAGGTCCTGTGTTCAAATCATGGTGGAGGCCAGGACTTTTTTACGTGTATCATCAGCTAAATATTTCCCCTGATCTCTGAAATTATTCTAGGGATATCCACCCGACAGAGAATATGTCGCAAAATAGTTATTGTAGGTATAACTTCAGGTCTTGATTATGTGGTTAGCGGAAAGGCGTATATGGCGCCTGACAGGCTTCGTGTCTACCTTTCTCTAATGTACGCTTCCACCTCTATCAGTCTTAACAATGGGCGATTCTACATTCCATGGGCTAACAGTAGCTTGGATTGACATAACTATTCACCAGTTGATTTTCACCTGTCAAAAAATAAGAAACAAAGGAGGTTACACCTCACCACGACGTCACGGACATGCGTGTACTGAAGACTGTCAGAGAGTCACTGACAAACTAGGGTTCGCCTATTTGATGGGCTTGTTAATGAGTGGATTGGGAGGCGTGAAGGTGATGGGCGGGTGGATGAAGGGGAGTGGCTGCAATGCGGAACTGACAAATGATGCGAGGTTTGACCCCCTCCCCCCAATGGCTACTTTCAACACTGTCGACGTCTGTCCTGGAATTGGTTGAGACATACTGACAACTCTTTCTACGCTCAAGTTTTTTAAACATTACTTAAACGATGGAATAAGTGCGTAAACGTTGCAGTACATTGCATCAAAAAATACATAGCATTTTGACTACTTTAATTTTTTTTAAATATCCACCACAAAAATGGCCCTGTTTCACTGGAACGCCGCTTGTAATTAAACCTATTCATGCATTAACCTCCATTGCCGAGGATGTGTGCGAATCAATGAGTCCACAAGCTTTGACCGCGAAATATTACTCATGGCAGACATATTCCAGCCGGACAGTTCCTTGAGGGCCAGATTAAGTGGCTGAGGAGCAGGTGGTGCCCCATAGGCTCAGCTGCATAATCCATCCTTAATTCCAAATGTAATTATTTCTGAGATTCACCAACTCACTTCCACCACTGAGACAAATAGGATGTGTCGCAGCACTAGGCCCTAACATAGGGTTCGTAACTCTAAACACCCCCATCCTCTCCGCATTAGTGAGCATTATGAGAAGCGTAACATGCACTACAAACAAATGGACGTGGTCCAACTTCCCAGGCACGTTTCGCGGGTGTGAAAGTGCAATTACTAAATCTATAAAAGACCTTTCACACGCGCCATCATGGCGAGGCCCTTCCATTGCACTTTGGTTGGGTGAGCTTCTGAGGGCTCACACACCTAGCATATGTACACACAGGCGTACACATGCATCCTATCACTGGTTTATGCGTCCTAATATCGCCCAATGGACTACGGTCTGGGATGGAATGGGCGCCTCCGCCAGTAGAAACTAGTGAGGCAAACATGTAAGCAACAACAACTATAAAAGAAACATCATCAATAATTAACTGAACTATTGGTGTTTACATTGAGAGCCCAAACTAAATTGACACTTGTATGCTGTTGGTTTACAATCTGGAACCCATTTCGAGCAAAGAAAGATACAATATAAAACATTACCCAGTAAGCTAATATTGACAGCATCTTTAAATCCTTGCTTGATGAAACATACGATGTTGATAATATTGGCTACAACACCGAAGACATCTATCAGTTCGGCAACAACAGAATAGAACACCCATTGGAAAATCAATCGTAGATCATCACTGACCAACCCGTATGATTCCACTGACGTTCGAGACATCACAGCAAGATCCACATTCGTGAAATTCGAATGGATTTTGGATTCCGGCATCATTATTCTTAGTAGAAATGTAATTAGGAATGTTTATAAGCTTTAAAAGGTGGTCTTTCCTCGTGATTCGGACACATATCTAGTAACACTGGGCATGATATGTAAAGTTAAAGTCTTCACCAGCATTTGCAGAGTTGGCTTGGCGCTATTTGTTAACAGAAAAGAGATAAGAATGTAAACATATTTGTAGAATGTAACGCATTTTAACATGTAAAGCGTATTATAATGTAATGCGTTGTTTAATGATAATCATATTAGAATGTAAGGCATATCAGAATAAAGCACATCAGGATGTAAGGCATATCCGAATGTAAAACTTTTTAGACTGTAATGCATATCATAATGTTAATCATAGTTTATTGTGGTTTGCGAATATCCACAATGAGTAGGTTACTCATTTGTGCGCCCTGAAAAGGACACACACACACACACATATATATATATATATATATATATATATATATATATATAAATATACATATATATATACACAACAGAGACGTGTTCAAATGAAACTGGACGTAACTGTAATAAATGAACATACGTATGATGCGCATGATGTCGTCACTTCTTGTGGAATCAGGACAAACCAACCTTCAAGTTTGCAAAATTTCGTTATCTCCCGACTCATAGTTTCCTCAGCATATCGGTGAAAACATGGCGCGGATGTGATAAACACTCCGTCTAGAGTTGATCACCGAGTGGCGATTCGCTTTCCAACATCTGAAGGATGTCGACCAGTTAACAGTCATCGCAGAATGCGGGCAGTGTATGCTGAAAAAGTGTGTCGAAGGCAACAGCGAATAACTGGACAACAATATTTAAAGAAGGACGTGAGTTAACGCAACAATATGGGCCTGACCTGGTCTCAGAAGATCTTTCGTTAACTCACGTATCTCTGTAAACATCGTTGTCCGGATCTTTACTGTTGTCTTCGATACACATTTGTCACCATACACTGCCTGTATTCTGCGATGAATGTCAACTGGACGACCATCCTTCAGCTGTTATAAATCGAATCACCGATCATTGATCACACCGGACGGTTTCCGTTTCACACCTGCCATGTTTTCAACGGTCTGCTGAGGAAACTATCAATCTTATAATAACATTGTGTAAACTCGATAATTGGAATGTGCTGTTTACACTAGAAGTGAGGTCATTATGCGCATCGTACGTACCGAAAGTAAAGTAACCCAACGCATTACTGCCGTAGGGGAGTGAGGTGTTAGCGACCGCACATTTCAAAGGCTCAGCTGTATGAGGGAGGTAGCCATCTCCTCTCCCTCGTCGCTTTTACTTCCCGGACTGAACCGGTATCCATTTAAATCTGGGTCGACCCGGGAGCTAACTGCGGTCTGAAAAACATTACCGCATCGGGAATGAACCCAGGACCGCTCAGATGTGAAGCAAACGCGCTACCACAGCGTTACGCAGCTTCCGTATAAATGTGCGTGTGTGTGTGTGTGTGTGTGTATTCTTCTTTCTTTCACTTGGAGTATGTCTACATCTGCTAAGTTGTCTCTTGTATGAACCTCACTGTCTTCTGTCACTTGGAGTATGTCTACATCTGCTAAGTTGTCTCTTGTATGAACCTCACTGTTTATTGCGGCTGACCCATAGGTCCATATACTTTCTCTTCCAGTGCTGTTTCTCTTGGCCAGTATGTCCGCTTCAGTATCTCATACTCTGGCCAGTCTTGAAGTATATGCTCCGCCGTCTAAGGTGCATGTCCACATGTCCACATGTACACATACTTGAGCTGCCAATCCTAAATTGTGTATACATGTGGCTGCGGAGTCAGTTGTGTCCCGTTCTGACGCACAGTATGACAATCTGCTCTTGCTTACTTATATTTTGATAGCCATCTTGTATTTGTTTTGGAAGCTCTCTCATTGATTAAATCATATTTTTATGTTGATATATGCATATCTATCTCAGATCAATGATTTAAACGTACGGTCTAGTGATCGACTGACGGAACACACGCGATTCGCCCAGCCATCCTTCGTTGCTAAAAATATCGCGCATAACAGTAACTGAAGCAATCTGAAAACATAAGGACAATGACAAGAAAAGATGTTACGTCTAAGCTCGTAGATTCCTAATGCCCACTTCATAAGTGGTTATGAGACGCATCCGTCCGCTGGAGATCCATGGTTCTAATCTGGTTTGTATGAAACATCACGATGTTTTCTATTATCTAATTCGTGAATATTTTCCTAGGTTAAAAAGGTTGGTTTTCTTATTGTTGCCGCTTCTTTGTTTAAATATTACTGCAATATAATATACGCAACAAATCAAATATCTTTGTTACGGGTTCGATTCTGAAAAGGTATTGTTACATGAACATAGAATACGTAGGTCGCTTACACGTGTAATGTAACACTCAAAAAACAGATTTAACATTCGTTTCCACTATTGTTCGATATATCCGTCATGATATCCTTTATGATATCCTTTATTTTCTGTTTTTCCTTTTCACGACCCAATCGTTTATCCTGACACGAAAATTAACCTTTTGCAAAATTGAACAATTACTACGCGCGATTTAAGTGTGACACGCCTATTAAATGTATGTCTGCGCGACATAAAATAGTCGCAGTTACGTTCGTCTCATTAGAAATGAATTATCTGAAGTCTAATAAGTGAAGTTTGTGCCCTTTAGCAATTTTTCAGCTGTTCGGGTTATATGCACATTTATTTGTAACATTAATCTTAGTGTAACCTTAAATGTTTTGTTTCAAATTTTTAGGTCACTTTAAAAAAAATGTTAGTTCGCAATTGTGATTGCAAAATTAGCACACTGTTTCATTTGTTTTCGCTTTGTATAAATGTCTACATTAATGTTTTGGATAGCCAATATGGTTCAACGATCTCTGGTTTTTATTGGTGTTGTTTGCGAATATTCACAATGAGTAGGTTATTCTTGTGTGTGTACTGCAAAAGACGTTAAGTATCCAGTTGCAGTAGCTTTCCTTACATCCCGTGCGGGCTGAAGAAAGTGGACAGGAGTAATCCATGCGGCTCTGCTCTGCTTGGCTTCATCTGCGTGTTACTAACTACTGCGGGGATCACGTCGATCCCTCACCTTGTTCGCCATGCTGCCATGACAACAACCCGTTTTCAGGGTTTGCTTCTAGGAATCAGAGGTGAGGGTCTTGGCCAGTATGTTTTGCCTCACCCTGACTATCGTGCCAGATCAGTATATTTTGCCTAACCCTGAATAACATGCCAGATCAGTATATTTTACCTGACCCGGGCTAACGTGCCTGATCAGTATATTTTGCCTAACCCTGATCAGTATATTTTGCCTGACCCAGGCTAACATGCCTGATCAGTATATTTTGCCTGACTCTGACTAACGTGTCTGATCAGTATATTTTGCCTGACCCTGACTAACATGCCTGATCAGTATATTTCGCCAGACCCTAACATGCCTGATCAATAAATTTTGCCTGACCCTGACTAACATGACTGATCAGCAAATTTTGCCTGACCTTGACTAACATGCCTGATAAGTAAATTCTATTACGAGAAAAATATAAATAGCTAACCTCAGTAAATATCGAGAGAGAACAAAATAAAATAATAATCACTACTCATTTATATGATACGGTTCAGAGCACAAGACTAACATCCAAACATAGCTTTCTAAAATCATTACATCCCACACAGACACCCTGAAAGTTACCGTATCAAGATATGGCAAGAATTGGTGCAGACACCATAGTTGTAACTTCGTGAGGAACTTGCCTCTGGTCATCATCTACCATACACAACATGGAAATCGCTGAACAGACTGTGTACTGGTGTAACACGGTGTAAGAATAATGTGAAACGATGGGGATACACAGATGATGACGCGTGTGACTGAGACTCAAAATCTTACCTTAAAATTATTCCTGAGTAATAATAATAATAATAGTAATAAAACTAGTGATAATAATGATAGTAATAAAACTAGTGATAATAATAATAGAAATAAAACTAGTGATAATAATAATGATAGTAATACTAGTAATAATAATAATAGTAATAAAACTAGTTATAATAATAATAACAGTTACCATCGCAAGCAAAGATAGATGCATCATTAGGTTTGTACTGCGAGATGTGTTCTCATAGGAGAATGGAGACAAATCATGAAACGACATACATTGCTGAACCCGGGCACTCATGTGGGGAATCTACTGTGAAGTCGTTATACGTTCTTCTCTTTCGGGAGACACGCAAACTCGGAGCCTGATTGATGGATTGATGCTCTTCTATCTGAGCGCCTTTAGGTGTTGCTAGCTCGACATGTGGAATTGGTATGTGCAAGCAACTCAAAGTAAGTCACATCAATGCCTTTCAGAGACACGTTCAAGTAGATGCTAAACCTGTGCATCTGTCCTACTAATGAGCGGCTGCCTTTTCTGAGCTTTTCATACAACTCCTTCTTGTGGATGGGCTCATCGGGCAGTCGAAGACATGTTCCGTCCATATATTCTAGGCTTTCTACAGAAGAATTATTACTAATAATTTCACAGTTAGGCAGTATATTCTGCTTCCGTATTCTGAGCATTTTACGCAGACATCTAAATTGAACGCGATTTCGCTGTCTATCGTGTCTAATATCAAAGTTTCGCAAATAAGCAGCATGGTGGTTAAGACCACTGCACGATATATTGTAACATTGGTGGCGACACTGGTACCCTGTCTGTTCCAGTCTCCCAAACGCAATGCTTGCATTGGATATCCTAGTGTGAACCTTAAGTGTGGCGTTGGACTCTCTTGTGAAGGTTTTGCTAAGGCAGGTGAAGCTTTCGACTGGAGTCGCTGGTTATGTGCGGTAATGTTTTAATCAATGTACGACTTCTCTGGAACAGGCTAGAAAAGTACTTCCGCTGTTCTAATTTTGATCGTAAGACCAAATTGATGCATGCCGCCTACCGAAATCTCCGTCATGATGGATTGCATATTTTGTTGTGGTGAAATGTGAAAGATGCAGGCGTCAGCAAACAGCAAGATGTTGGCCTCACTCAACTTAGTGTAAGACTTTGGGCGTCATGTAATGAAGAACCGATCTCGCGTCATGAACCTGATATGCATGTCAGTAACAGCGCCAAGTACAAAATCAGAAATCATTACATCAAAGACCACACTAAACATTATATATGCCAGCACACATCCCTGTTTGACATCGTTGGTGATTGAGAAGGATACTTTCAATTCGTCTTCGTGTGATACACGAGCCATTATACCATCACTAAACTGACGGACAGCTGCATCAAACGTGGTTGGACAACGAAACTTCATCATGATTTGTCAGAGCCATTCCCTGTTGGTGGTGTCAAAGGACTTGGCAAGTTTGACAACCACTGTGTCCTATTCATATCGCTGTTCAATGCATTTCTCAACTCACGCGCTTCATATATCACGACGTATGGGGTACGAAGAGTCAAAACGGCTTATCAAAGCCAGATACATGACCAAATGGGAAACCGAACATACTGGTTACACCAAAAACGATGCCTATTACCAGTTGAACAGAAGAGAGCAGGTCGTTGTCTTCAGACTTCGCACTGGCCACAATAGACTGAGGTACCACCTATTCAACAAATTGAAGATAGGTGGTACCGACGAATGCCCGTGCGGTACCGGTAAAATGACCGCTGAACATCTGCTGCAGAACTGCCCGACATACGAGAATCAGAGAGAGCAGATGTGGCCATCACCAGTGGAACTGCAAGACAAGCTCTATGGCAGTGTCGACAGCCTCAGGATGACCGCCGCTTTTTTTCGAAAAAAATAATGGTTACTGTCTGACTGCGTACGAAGAAGAAGAAGAAGATATATCACGACGACTGCGCCAGACCTGCACCAAGACTACATTGACTCTATTGAAGTAGACTGCTTAAGTGGACCAATTTAGGCGGTTGAAGCAAGACTCGTGCATGAATTATACTCGCAATTGGCAGCAATGAGATGTCAGAGAATTAGTCGTTGTTATTTTGACTGTAAAAATATGGCATCTTGCCTTTCCTGTGAAAATTTCTTTTCGCATATGCATCAAAGAGTGTAGTCAGTTCCCACAGAAGCGCATGTCCTTATGACAGTATACTTCAGCATATAGTAAATCTGACCCAAGACTAAATAGGCAATGAATGTATACATTACGACAATATTAGTAATTCAAAGGATTTAAGATGTGAACATGAACCGGTCAGGAACTTCAAGTATATGGGCTAAAGAATTGGCAGCAATGGCACTTGCTCAAAAGAAATCTAGAGAATGCCATTGGCAATACAAATGAGAAAACTATGGCAGAATACCAGAAAACCAGCGAAATTGAAAATTCTTGAGGACCTGTGTTTTTCCATTGGCAGCATACAGCTGCGAAACTTGAACAGTTACGCAAACCTCAAGAAAGATAATCGATTCCTTCGAGACGAAATATAATATAAAGGTCAGAAGAATACCGAGGACAGGAAAAAAGAGGAATGCAGACATTTGACAAGAGTTTGGCAAAGAAGAGAACTGGTTGATAAATTCCAACATGACCAAGAAATTGAGATCATTTTAAAGACGCAACGGACTTGAGAGAACGCTAATGGAAGGTTCAGTACCAGGCAAGAGAGGCAGAGATAGACCAAGGAGGCGATGGCATCAATATATCAAGGAGTGATTGGGCATGACTATAGAATAGGCTGGATGTTTGACAAGAGATCCAGTTTCTTTCCGACGGTCTGTGATGGGAGCGACGTTCTGCAAGAGGCATGCTACATGATGATGGCACCAATATTGATAATGTTTTCCTCGTAATGCCTTGTCATTTTCATGTTTTTACTACTTTTGCAAGTGAGTATCTACCTTAACGCATTGTTATTTTCGTGTTTTTAGTACGTTAATGTTAACACTTTTGAAATGCCTTTTTATTTTCATATTTTTAATATCTTTGAAAATTAACATCTGCGTTAATGTCCTGTAATGTCCATGTCATTACTACTTTTGATATTCAACATCTAATTTAAAGCATTGTCAGTTTCATGTTTTCACTGCGTTTGCCAGATAACAACTACTTCTAATACCTCATCATGTTCATGTTTTTATTACTTTTGTCAGAATATCCGAATATCCAAACGAGGTGCAAAGAAAGGTAGTACCGTAACCTACCATACATGTCGTAAGCGGCGACTGATAAGAATTGGGTCGGCTATACTGTCCTGTAGAAATTATACATAACAAGAAATAGAAAACATAACATCTATTCCTTTTGATGAAATATGTAGGTCAGTGATGTTATTAACTCTCAACATTCACAATATTGTTCTCAACCTATAACGTGTTACAGATTTCACGTATTCTTAAACTTCATATCCACACCACGTGTACCTGTGTCAACATCTACGCCACGGGCCTTTTATTTTCCACATTTCTATTTACTTATTCATATGTAGCGCATAGCTCATCATTTTTTTAGCAGCTATCTCTTACGTCGTATTTGTTCATATTGTTACTATTAATATGAAAGCGCGTGGCCGAATGAATTCGAGACCTGCCTGCCGACAAGGAGAGCAGCGGATCGAATCCCTGGCATGGCATGTTGTTTTTCTGTTGGGGGTGAAATAAACAAACATAGCTTGCACACGACGTGACCACTTCAGTGGCGAAGCAGCCTGTAGTCCTCTTTAAAACCCCTCGACTAACCCAGTAATTGGACAAAATGTCTTATGACAGTTACTATTAATTATCTTGGAAATGTTGAACGACTCCAAGGAGGGTCGAAAGAGGACATCAAATCCCAATTAAATAAGGCTAGGACGACCTTTACTTTTTCTGATCATAAAACCCGCCCCAGTAGTCACCCAGCCACATAAATTGGGTACCACAACATCTGGGAAGTAAAGACATCCGGCGTGATGCTGACCACATCATCCACTATGTGCCGTTGGTTACAAAATAATATGGGCCTAACAGCATATTTCCTATACGGCGTGACGGGATTTTCTTTCTCACTATTATCTCACTACCTTTGCCATAACGTAACCAATTAGAAAAGTCACTATATGTAGCAGGACAACTAAACTTAGGTTATGTATTAATAGTATCTTATTTCGGTATTGTTTAGAATGCTGATGGATAATATAGAAAAAACCCAGAGACTGACAAATTTTCACCATGCATTGCCTCCACAGAATAAATTATGTATTTTTTAGTCAAAAAAAAAATATAACCGGACAAACTTGTACGTGACTAAAAAAGATAAGATGTATATAACTATAACCGATGTAAGATGGAGATGGATAGGACATGTCATGAGAATGAGTCTGGAATAGCCCGTAAAAAAAGCACAAATGTGGACATCCGAGGGTAAAAGAAAGACAGTTAGACCAAGAACTACTTCGAGACAAACGATGGATTATGTGCAAAACTGCGCATCTCTGCCGTGGGGCACTGCACAAAAAGCTGCCTAGGACAGAAAGGTGTGGGAAGTCTTTGATGAAGCTAAATGTACCACGGTGCATACAGTGAATTACAAAACAATTAGCTATCACATCTAATTGTTCATATTACAACTGTTACCTATCACGTCGTATTGCTTATGTTTTATCTACTGCAATTTATTTGTTTATTTGAAATATTAAAACTGTCGCCTCGCACATGGTATTTGTTCATATTTTAAGTATTAATTATCACATCTTGTTTGTTAATGTTACAACTATTGCCTAGCACATCGAATTTGTTAATGTTGCAATTATTACTTATCACAGCACATTTGTTCATGTTTTAACTATTACCTCTCACATCTTGTTTGTTATTGTTACAACGATTACCTCAGATTCTAGACATATGGGCAGACCACTTCTGCAAAATACTTAACCACCCATCGTCCATAAATGAAGAGGCCATCCGGCGGAAGTCGACAGGGCAATCAGTTTACTATCTATAGGAAAAGATCCAATGGCTGATGCAATACCAGCAGAGGTATATAAGACAGCTGGCCCATCCCTCACCAGAAGGATCACTGAACTCTTCTGCCACATGTGGGCTGAAGGAAGAATTCCGAAGGAGCTAAAGGACGCCTCAATCGTTCACCTGTACAAAAGGAAAGGCAATCGTCAGTAAATGCGACAATCATCGTGGGATATCGCTACTCTCCGTAGCAGGCAAGATCCTAGCCCGCTTAATGCTAAACATGCTCAACAAACACCTTGAACAAAGCCGCCATCTCCCAGAAAGCCAATGTGGATTCAAAGCCGGAAGAGGAACAGTGGACATGATTTTTGCCGCTCGTCAAGTACAAGAGAAGTGTCGGGAACAAAATCAGGCCTTGTACACCACATTTATTGATTTGACAAAGGCATTTAATAAAGTAAACAGAGGAGGGCTGTGGATGATAATGTCCAAGTTTGGCTGCCCCAACAAGCTCATAACTATGGTGAAACAGTTACACGAAGGCATGTGTGCTCGTGTACTGGACAGCGGTGCAATCTCTAAAACGTTTCTAGTATAAAACGGAGTAAAACAAGGATGTGTACTAGCCCCGACTTTGTTCAGCATGATGTTCGCGGTCACGATGACAGACGCCTTCCGATCACTGGAGCCTGGGATACTCATAAAGTACAACACAGATGGCAAGTTACTCAATCCTCGAAGAATGAATGCCAAAACCAAAGTGGCTGGCGACATAATCAGGAAACTTGTATTTATTGACGACTGTGCTCTAATGAGAAACTCAGAACTGAACATGCAGGTTGGAATTGACCGGTTCTCTGTCGCCTGCAAAAATTTAGGCCTGACCATAAATTTAAAAACAACAGAGGTCATGTATCAAGCAGCACCGGGCATGCCGTACACAAAACCATAGACTACAGTCAGCGGGCAGACGCTGAATGTAGTGAACAACATCACATATTTTTGCAGCACGCTGTCGAGATCTGTCAGCCTAGACGATGAGGTGGCAAGCAGAATAGCAGAGGCCAGCATAGCCTTTGGTAGAATGCGCTCGATGGTCTGGGCACGTCGTGGCATCAGCCTCAAGACCAAACTCAAAGTCCACCGTGCAACCTTCATTCCAACCCTACTATACGCTTGCGAAAGCTGGACTGTATGCTCTGGACATGCAAGGATGTTAAACCACTTCCACACAGGTTGCCTGAGGCGAATATTCCACATCCGAGGGCAAGAACGTGTCACTGACATCGAAGTTCTCTCGAGGGCTAACATGCCCAGCATCCATGCACTGCTAGAAAAAGTACGACTAGGATGGGCCGGACACCTCGTCCGTATGTCAGACGAGCGGCTCACAAAGAAACTTCTCTACGGCGAGCTGAGAGAAGGATGGCGCGAGAGAGGGCGCCCAAAGAAACGTTTTAAAGATGGTCTGAAGGACTCACTGAAAAGTTGCCAAATAGACATCGACACCTGGGAATGTCTTGCGCAAAACAGATCTGACTGGAGAAGCGCAGTCAAATCGGGTGTAGCTACCGGCGAAGACGACCGTGTTGTGAAAGTCCAGAGCAGACGGCGAGCCCCGGAAATCCCGAACAGTGGGAATACCATCACTTTCTACAAACCTCGTGTGCCCGATATGTAGCAGATGTTTTCGTCCCCGCATTGGCCTGTTCAGCCACATGCGCACCCACACCCAACAGGGAAATCTGTGACAAGGATGATGTTGGCGGTCCTCATCGACAACGATGTGCAGCTATTACATTACCTCGCACATCGAGTTTGTTAATGTCACAAATATTACCTCTCGCATCGTATTTGTTCATTATATAACAATTACGTGTCAGGCGTCGTGTGGAGACTACTTTCTGGCCAGGTAAATCACACTGATCGTACATTTTAGTCAGGGTCATGTAAAATTTACTGACCAAGACACCCGTCTCGCATTTACACAAGTTACTCTGGACGCAGGCTGTTTTCAGGACAGTCAGGCTAACGATGTGTGGGATGGATTGATCTCCGTAGCAGTGTGCGACACACAAATGAAGCCAGATACAGCACGATTGTCCTGTGGAACACGGTCCCCCTTCATCAGTATACTCGGAATGTGATGAAAGCTACCACTACCAGCCACTTAACGCCATTTTCAGGGCGCACCATGTGTTAATCTTACTCATTGTGGGTATTTAAAAACAACAATAACAACAACAACAATAACAACAAGTATTTCACATCATATTTCTTCACAGTATACATAATACAAGGAGCTTGTCATAAGTCTTTACCCTGACTTTGAATGACTAAGAGAAGAATGTTGAAATGTGGCACATATGTCGCTAATTCAATTTGTACTGGGCTGAGAAGTATGAATTTCCCTCCTCGACGGGTTTACCCAGTATGGTGCATGTCGCTACACACATTGTTGACCAGAGCTGCTACTCTAACGATTTGTCAGAACAATGGAAAAATCAGAGGCCAGAACTGTGATACAATTCTTGATGTTGCAGCGAATAAACACCTACAGAAATACACAGGGAAATGGAACCATTGTTTGAGAAATTATGTCCTTCGTATGCTTCTGTAAAAAAGAAAACAACTGGTGAAGGCAGTTAAAGTGTTACCGTTCCCATGTTGTTGATATTTCAAGATCACGAAGACCATCCTCAGAGTGCAGCGATGAAAATGCTGCAAGGGTGAAGAAAACCTGGATAGGAAAAGGACGATTGCAGAGATAGCTAGGTCAGCAAAACTGAAGGAAAGTATAGTTTTTAGTATTTTACACAACAGACTGAACATGAGAAAAGTGTGTGCTGACATTTGAACAGAAACAAACGAGCGTTGATTGCTGTGGACAGTTGCTCAAAATGTGTAGATCGAAAAACATGTTGCCGCTTATGGAGACAGTAGATGAGATTTGGGTTCCCCATTATGACCCAGAATCCAAAATTGCCAGCTTGCAGTGGAAAACCGCGGGCTCACCAACACATGCCAAGCCAAGAGCACAGAAATATGCAAGAAAAGTGATGCTGACTGGTTTTTGGGACGTCAAAGGTGTCATATTGAAAACTTACCTGCCTCATGAAAACACGGTTAATGGGCAATATTATGCAGATCTTCTTACCAAACTAAGAAAGATTGTTACCAGAAAACGAGGGATAACGCGCTTTAAAATTATGCGTTTGCTTCAAGACAACACGCCATCCCATAAAGTTAGGATTTTGCTGAAAACAGCCAACGATTTGAATATTTAAATTAATCCCCACCCACCATGGTCCCCGGATTTGACTGTATCAGTCTTTTTTTCTTTTCCCAAAACTTAAAAAAAACAGCTGAAAGGAAATCATTTTTACAGTAACGAATATGTAATACTGGCTTGTGATAACTGGTTTAGTTAGAAACATATGTTACTTTATTCTGAAGGTATTTTCAAAATGAGTAAATTCAGACGGTGGCTACATTGAGAAGGAATAAGCACTGTGCGAATATTCAACTTTCTCCTCCTACTCCTTCATGGTCAGGGTAAAGACTTATGACAAGCTTCTTGCACGTCTCACCTGTTTTTTTGTTCATGTTATACCTATCTCTTGTTTTACTTATTTCTTATTATACTTATCTCTTGTTATACTTATCTTTTGTTATACTTATCTGACGTGTTCTACTTTTAAAACTTCAACTGTCCGCCGTCTTTTACTATCGTCTGCCTACCGCATATGCGTTTCCGTTTTTTTGGTAGCTCTTTGATATTGCTTTTCTACTGCCTCGCAACCTCAACTCGCGTTCCTCTGTCATCAACTACCATCCATTCACTTATTTTCAATGTATATTACAATACAATGACGACCAATTTAGAAACAAGAAAATGGTCTTCGTAAATCATGAACAGTGTGCTCATTTACATACGAAAAACACAAAATTAAAGAGTGCCCATTTAATTCCTAAACATGCTCAATTTTACATTAAGAAACATCATTGTATCGTAATACATACGAGGTGTGTTCAAAGAATGTCTGACCTTAATTTTTTTAAAGTCTTTTTGCATGGATACAAATGAAGAATAGGTGTTGTCGTTCGGGTGAGAGATTTAGCAGTCTGTCACGAACATGCGTGAAGGTTTTCACGACCGCAGATTGCGTCAGTTGCTGGTGGTCATCCTTTCAGTGTTGTATATTGAGCATATGTCGAGGTGTCATTCACTGCGAAATGACGCAATATTAAATGCATGTTGACCGTTGTCTTTGACTCCGGTGGAGATGTGCATCACGAGAATGCACCAGGTGGTCAAACAATTACCGAAGAGTACTACCGATAGGTCTGCCGTCACCACCTTCGTGATGCTGTTCGATGCAAACAACTGAACCTGTGGACAGTGAGGCCATAACAGCTCCATCATGACAACGCACCCAGCCATTCTTCGCATCTGATTAGGATTTTCTTGGGCAAACACCAAACATAACTTTTTGCCAAACTTTCTATTTTCTAGACAGGACTGTTTGCTTTTCCTCGAGCTGAAAGATCCCTTGAAAGTGACCCGATTTGTGGATGTCCCTCAAGCTGAGATCCCATGAAAGTGACCCGATTTGTGGATGTCCCTCAAGCTAAGATCCCATGAAAGTGACCCGATTTGTGGATATCCCTCAAGCTGAGATCCCATGAAAGTGACCCGATTTGTGGATGTACCTCAAGCTGCGATCCCATGAAAGTGACCCGATTTGTGGAAGTCCCTCAAGCTGAGATCCCATGAAAGTGACCCGATTTGTGGATGTCCCTCAAGCTGAGATCCCATGAAAGTGAACCGATTTGTGGATGTCCCTCAAGCTGAGATCCCATGAAAGTGACCCGATTTGTGGATGTCCCTCAAGCTGAGATCCCATGAAAGTGACCCGATTTGTGGATGTCCCTCAAGCTGAGATCCCATGAAAGTGAACCGATTTGTGGATGTCCCTCAAACTGAGATTCGCTGAAAGTGATACGGTTTGTGGATGTCCCTCAAACTGAGATTCGCTGAAAGTGATACGGTTTGTGGATGTCCCTCAAGCTGAAAGAGAAAATATTTTTGGCTATCCCTCAAGTTGAAAGGAACACTATTTGTTGCTGTCTCTCAAGCTAAATGATCCTCTGAAAGGGAAAATATTTGTGGCTGTCACCCAAGCCGAAAGATCCGCTGAAAGGGACAATATATGTGGATGCCCCCCAAGCTGAAAGATCTGTTGAAAACGACCCGATTTGAGTCATTAGAATACAGAATGCAGCGACCCCCATGTACTCAATTACCAAAGAGGACCTCCTGAAATGCTTCAAACTATGACGGTAAAACTGGAATAAGTGTGAATGGGAGTACTTTTGAAGGGGATTAGGGGGCAATTTTTTTTTCGACTAAAAGGTTGGATACTTTTTGAACACATCTGGTAAATGTTCAAATCACAAACAACAGATTGTGTTTACATCAATACATTAGTAACAGTTGTAGTGAAGAAGAAAAAAATATGCAAAAATGAAGGATGCAATATACTTTCTGTGGGTATTTATTGTAAACATTTGGCTGGTTGAATAAAGACGCAAAGAGCATGCAGTTTTAATCGTGTTGTTATTATTACTTTTAGTGACATTATTGTTCTTAGTCTTAATATTAATATTTTAATTTATTAAACCAATATGGTTCTTTCGCTACAAATTACATTGGTAGTCCATAGGCAAGAGTGTTTCACTTGAAATTATTCCGTAATTCGTCGATTAGATTATTTCACAATAGATTGAAGCGTTAGTCCTCTAAGGAGTACATTGGGAAACACCCTACAACCTTATTTAATGTAGGGGTACCTTTCAAAACAAAATACAGCGATAGCCCACTTAGGAGGTCTCTCCCAAAAAGAACAACATCCGTATTCCACAGGGATCCCTTCCAAAACAAACGACAACCGTAGTCCACTTAGGGGTCCCTTCCAAAACAAACTATTACCGTAGTCCACTTAGGGGTCCCTTCCAAAACAAACTATAACCGTAGTCCACTTAAGGGTCCCTTCCAAAACAAATAACAACAGTAGTCCACTTAGGCTTCCTTCCAAAACAAACGACAACCGTAGTCCACTTAGGGGTCCCTTTCAAAACAAACTACAACGGTAGTCTATGAAGAGATTCTATTGACCAAACACACGTGTAACAGTAGTCCACAACACCATCATTTCACCACAAAATATAAACCCACCCAACGGATATTATTTTCGCAACGAAGTGGAAACATGTTTCACAGACAGGTTCTCTTTGCCATCCATTGTATCCATAAGTAAGCGGAGGTATTTTCTGAACCACAAAGTACAGATAAAGGCTATAGGCGTTCCATTCAGCTCCAAGCTTAGTCATAATTCAGCGATAGTTTCCATTTATTGGCGATTCACACATAAATGATGCCCGAAAGTAACGTTTCATGTATCTCTAAGAATAAAAAGTTGTCGTGCAACTGTCCTGTACTTGCTGCTCATGTGATAATAGATAAATATATTGATTGCTGAGTTAATAGACTCTAGAGTAAAGCACACACTGAAGGCGCAGACGAAGAGGTTTCTATATTTCCCAACAACTGAAAGCTCCGACTCAAGAATCATGCCGACTAAGGTGACACATGTTGGGGTGAAGCAAATGATGAAAAGTGATGAAATCACAATCACCATTTTCGTCACCTTCCGGTCACGGCACGAAACGGTATCAGTTTGTCCAGGTGCTGTAGACATTTTCCGCCATTTTGTTTTATTTCGTAGTTTAACAACAAGTATTATAGTGCAGGTGACAACTGCCCCAAACGCGACTAACTCAACGAAGACGCCGCCAATAGCAAAGATTATACCTTCGACAATCTGTCGGTGATCGTTGAAAACAGTTCCAATTAAAGTTTTGTTTCGATGTGGGTAAAACTTTGGGGCAAGTCGACTGCCACAGTAGCCAGGAAGAAGGATTCCAATCACCGAAATAAAGATGATGGTTATAATTGCTTTGACTCGACTTGTGGTAAAAACTGTCTGCACCTATAACAAACAAAACATAGAACATATATAAGTTATTAAATACATAACCATATGGGAACAATTGTTGGAAATATATAACAGACAGGCAGCTGACGCTTTCACATAGTTACACTATCCTGATGTGCCGTACGCTAGGAAGCCATCAATATTATGTATGCGAACCGATCTTTTGCAACGCTGTACCAATGCGTATATAGGTCTTCGTTCAGTACATCGAACCATCGCATAGATGGGTGACCCAATGAACGTGTTCACGCATATATCCACCGCAACAGTGTTCACCTGTCCGGTTGTTGTCAGTCATGCGTACCAAATGTGCAGACCAACGATGCGTACGTGATATCACTGCTTCTACTACGTCCCGAAACAAAGTTTGAAGCCTGATATTATCTAGTATCGACATTCTAGTAGGCGCGTTCCATTTCTCCATGAGTGACTAAAAATATCAACGTATGTTATTGAGCAAGTTCCACACTTCGCATGAGTAAAACAGTTTCTAGAATGACCACTGCGAATCGGTAAAACAGTTTTTAGAATCACCACTTCGCATCCGTAAAACAGTTTCTAGAATGACAACTTCTTTTCTGTAAAATAGTTTCTAGAATGACCACTTCCCATCTGTAAAACAGTTTCTAGAATGACCACTTCGTTTCCGTAATATAGTTTCCAGAATGACCACTTCCCATCTGTAAAACAGTTTCTAGAATGACCACTTCCCATCCGTAAAACAGTTTCTAGAATGACCACTTCGTTTCCGTAATATAGTTTCTAGAATGACCACTTCCCATCCGTAAAACAGTTTCTAGAATGACCACTTCGCATCCGTGAAACAGTTTTTAGAATGACCACTTGGCATCCGTAAAACAGTTTCTAGAATGACAGCTTCGTTTCCGTAAAACATGTTCTAGAATGACCACTTCCCATCCGTAAAACAGTTTCTAGAATGACCACTTCGCATCCGTTACACAGTCATTAGAATGACAACACAATTCAAATTGTGTGCTCATGCCGTTGTGTCTTTCATCTCTTGGAATATTGACTTCAAGGAGTTAAAGGAATACCAATCTCTCTTTCATTGTCCATAGATTTCGAGATCGATTTTGTAGTTAGCATTAATCTATTGGCCTAGGTAAACAGCCAATAGATGAATACAATGTAGATGGACTAATGACATGCTTCCGTAACGTCAAATGAACTGTATCGTAATTGAAAATGATGAGCTCAATGATTATAAATCAGAAAATGATATGCCAATGACTCAGAGCTACGTAACGATACATCTACTGAGGACATCTCGGCTAATGTGAAAGGCCCGTCTTCGCTGAGCAAAGCAGGGGGTACAGAAGACAGACCTCCTGTCCTAGAATATAAATTTAAGCCATGACTGCAGCTCTGAGATAGTTATATGGGACTACTTCAACAGGGACGTTCATCATGTCAAGCTCCAAATCTTTTTTTCGAAATGAACAGAAGGGACGGAAGCTGTAGATTCACAAAACTTGAACAAGGTTGGTGTAAATCTATTTGCCAGTTCATTTTTAGTTCAGGGCAAAAACACCGACACGCAAGCTTCACATGCACCAACTATGGATACATTATATAAGCAAAGCAGTGATATTTTGATGAATACCAATGCCTACCTGTTAGATAGCGCAATAGATGAATCAACAATTCTCAGACTGCAGATCTTTAATATCGAACGATGTTCGATAGGACTTCAACACACCAGACCGCTGATCGGATGTGTGTACAATTAATGAGCTGCAGGAAACATCAGTATATGAAGTTCGACATACACTGAGCATATACTGAGTACCTATGGGTATACCCAGAGTGCAAAGAAGTCGATTCTTAGCAAAATAACAAAACAGAACAGAACATAACAATGATCAACTGTGACTCACTCTGTCCTGTATTACCTCCCCTTGTTAATGATTTTAGTTCTTGGACTAAAAATACCCTAGTAATTACTACTTCCAACCAACAATTCTGGGCAACCATCCGTTGACGAAACGCCTGCAGCCAGCTAATTAACCCATTTGTTGCCCATTACGCATTAGAACCGTAGAGCAAAACCGATTTGACATTTGAGTTCAATATCCTTTCTTTGGAAATAAAGTGTTGGATAATTCATTGTTTTGATGTTTTCCTGAGGCAGAATATACAGTCCTCTTTCTCGCTAATTGTGTCTTGCCAAAGGAAAAACAACAGTTACAATGTTCAGCTGAATAGACTGGAGCGTTCCGTAACATGTAATTAATACTTATATCTTTGCTCTGAAAGAACAACATGTGTATGTTTCTAACACTATGATGCTCTATTAAAGCTGAAAAGAAAACTTAATTTCAAGTTACAGAATTGGATGACTCAGCTTGAATGCCAGTCTCTATGGATAGTTAAAGGCATTGCTATGCACGTTCTCTGCAGTTTCTCACGGAAATTATGGATTTACCACAGTAAAACAAGTACGATCAATTAACAAATATTCTTATAGCAGACACTTCTGTCTGGGATCAAGTGTTAGAGACTTAATTGTACTAGGTCTGAGCTTTTTATTACACGTGATGGTCATTTTCATAATTTGCTTTAAAAATTGTATCCAGGGTACCCATTTACAGCTGAGTAGACTGACGATAACTGGTGTCGCACCGTGCGAACTACAACTCTGTTATTCAGACGCTCCACAAACCAGGAAGTTGTGTTCCTTTAAAACTCTAAACCTACATATTCCAATAGTGAAATTGTCAGTTCACTTCAAGATTATCACCTAAGCGAATATTTATTACATTGGGTCTCTATCTTACTGCCTCTAGTAATCTACCAGATATGTCCTTCCTAAATAGTGTTGCTTACATCTGACATTAGCATTTCCTTCTAGCGAAGTGTGTAACCTGGTCGACAGTGAACTGGCGTATTAAACTGAAATTACAACAGGCTTGGCATCGGAATCACTGTCGCAAAGAACAACACAAATTAGGGAACTGGTTCGGACCTCGTACGCCGGCACGTCAAGTCGACCAAGCAATAAATGAGTACCAGACGTTTGAATTAGGAAAGGTAAAAACAGCGAAGAAGGAAACTATGATGCGGCTCAGTACATGAAGAATTGCCATCATCCTCAACGGCAGTTGTCGTCATGGGACATTTTTACCTCTTTACTTCTCTGACTAGTATTGCTACCAACAATCGTATACGTCCTCTAATTTCCATCGACAATTCACTTTTCACCCCGAATCTATCTAAAACTTGCATGTTCCTTTTCTCTCCATGAAAAGCGTTCCATTCTTCAAAACATTCACATTTCATAGACACAACATCTCTTCTCCTTCCATGTGTTGTCATTGCCGACGTTTCAACACCATACAGTAGATCATCATGTAGCATGTCCTTTGTAGAACGTCGCTCCCATCACATTCTGTCTGAAAGAAACTCGTTCCCTTGCCAAAATACCAGCTTCCGCCACTGTCATACTCAGGCACTCCTGGATATCTTGGTGCCATCGTCTTCTTGGTCTACCCCTTCCTCTTTTGCCTGGCCCCATACCTTCCATCACCGTCCTCTCGAGACCGCTGTGTCTCTTGATGTGACCAAAGTATTTGCATTTTCTAGCCAAAATGGAATTGATAAACCAGTTCTCCTCTATGCTCAACTCTTGCCGAATGTCTACATTTGTTGTTTTCTCTGTCCAGGGTATTCTGAGGATCTTTCTGTAACATTTTGACTCGAAGGATTCGATTCTTTGTCTAGAAGTTTTGGAAATCGTCCATGCTTAACAGCCATAAGCTGCCACAGGAAAAACACAGGCTCTCAAGACCTTTACTTTTATCGTTTTGTTGGTGCCCTGCCATAATCACTTCAGGCTGTTCAGTCTTTGCATTGCCATAGCTAGTCTTTTTCTGATTTCTTTCGAGCAGTCACCATTTTTGTCGATTCTGGAGCCCAGATATTCAAAATGTGTAACCTGATCTATTTCCTCACCACCCAATGTAAATTTATGCTGACATTGTGTTTTATTGGTGGTCATTATCTTTGTTTTATTTATGTTTGTGAACAGATGTTGATCTTTACTATGTCCATTAACGGCTGAAAGTAGCTGCTCTAGTCCTTCCGAACTTCTTGATAGTATGACTGTGTCATCTGCGTATCGTAACTCTAGAATCTCGTACTCCCCAATCGTAAATGGGTCGAAACTTTCAATGTTCATATCTTCTCGAACATTTCTCATTATACATTTCGCATATATGTTGTACAGATAAGGTGAGAGGATACATCCCTGTCTTACTGCCTTTTGTACTGCAAACCAATCTGATGTGTGTCAAGATACTCGGACAGCGGCTTATTGATCTTGGTATAATGTTTCAATGAGATGGACTATATGCAAGGAAACCCCATTTCCTTCATGATTCTCCCCATATTTTGATGTTTTACCGCGTCCAAGGCCTTAGTGTAATCAATGAAACACGTGCACATGTCTACATTAAACTCTCTACATTTTTCAAAGATATTCCTTAAATTGAATATGTGGTCCCGAGTCCCTCTGTCCTTCCTAAAACCTGCCTGGACTCAAAACTTTTCTCTATCCTTCTTAATAGGATTCGCAAGAGTATCTTGCTAGCATGGCTGATCAGTACGATAGTTCGGTAGTTCGTGCACAGCTTCAGGTTGCCTTTTTGGGGGAGGGGAATATAAATTGATTTCTTCCATGCTTCTGGCCACTCTGCACTGTGCCATATCTGTTTACACAGCTTGTGATAGAATCGAGCACATGCCTCTCCTCCTAATTGAATTAGCTCTGCTGGGATATCATCGCATCCTGGGGACTTTCCCTTTTTCAGGCTTTTAATTGCAGAGCGTACTTCTTCCAATGTTGGTTCAGGTTCTTTCTCTTCCTTTGGTAGGATTGTAACTGAGCGCTTTGTGCTGTCTCCATGCATGGTTCTGCAGTACTCTCTCCATCTATTCAGTATGTCTTTGGTTTCTGTTAATGTGTTATCCTCTTCGTCCTTTATGACATGTGTAACCGGCCGGAATTCCCTTGTCAGTGTTCTTATTGCTTTGAATGCATCTCTTTCTTTGCCTTGTTGTTGTAGGTTTTCTATATCCTTACACGTTTCTACTATGTATCTTCTTTTATCTGTTCTTTTTGATCTTCTAACTTTTCTTGCGCAGTTTTTATATGCTGTGTTGGTCCCCTTACTTCCCATTTGTTTTAATTGTTGCCTTTCTGCAATGAGTTTCTGTGTTTCCTCTGTTATATAGCTCTGTGTCTTGTGCAATATCTTTGGAATCATTTCTTTTCCTGTCGAGATCAAAATCTCCCTTGCGTACGATGTCAACTCCTTAGATGTCATCTCTTCCTGTATAGCAAGCAACGCCTCAAATTTGTTTTCTACTTTGATGTTGTATTCAGTAGGTATTGCTGATACATCGACGCGTATTGGCTGGCAACCTTTGTTGATCCGGCGTAGTCTTGTTTGGAAAACTGCAAACAGTAATTCGTGGTCCGTATCGCAGTCTGCTCCTGGCAGTGTTTTTGTCGCCAGCACATTTGATCTCCATCTTTGTTGCACTAGGATGTAGACTATTTGGTTTCTGCTGTTGCCATCAGGGGAGGTCCACGTGTACAGTCTTCGTGGATGTTGTTTGAAGAAGGTGTTGGCAATGGAGAGGTTGTTTTCCGTGCAGAATTCAACCAGTCTTTCTCCTCGCTCATTTCTGTGTCCCAAACTAAAAGGTCCTGGAACACTTCTCTCCTCTTCGGCTCTTTCCTCTCCGACTTTCGCATTGAAATCTCCAATGATGACCAAGATGTCACTTTTTTTCAACTTTTTCCATCGCTTCTTGCAAGGTGTTATAAAAATCATCCATTTCACAATCGTCTGCTGTTGATGTTGGTGCATACACTTGAATTATTGTTAAATTTCTAGTCTTTTTCTTTAGGCTGATTACAATTATGCGGCCGTTGACTGGATTGTAACCGAGTAGTGAAGGTGCTGTCTTCTTTGACAGAATAAAGCCGACCCCCCTGTTTCCACCCTTGTCCGTCCCAGAGTATATAAATGTTTCTCCTGAGGAGCTGGTACAGTGCCCTTGACCGGCCCATCTATGCTCAGAGACTCCAAGAATCTCTATCTTGGTTCTCTTCATTTCTCTTCCGATCATGAATAACTTGCCTTGGTATAGGCTCCTGACGTTCCAGGTGCCTATTCTTAGTTTTGTTTTTAGTCACATTTCAGAGTTGTCCACTGTAATGCAGTCATGCTTTAGGCCGTCGTCTCTATTACGTGTACTGACTCTGAAATTGGCCTCTTCCCCAGTTTTAATAACATCTTTTTACTTAATTTTTAACGTAATTTGTTTGTTTTTCATTACAACACTTTTGTTGATGAAAACACATTTGGTCACACCTAATGCTCTTCCTGGTACGGATTTTGTATCTTACGTCTTCAATCCATTAACAAAAAAAAAAACTTGGCGGCTCCCCGTGGGGTATAGGTCCTCATCAAATACTCGCCAAGTGTTCATATCATAAGACAATTATGTCCACGTCATTCTTACTACCTTGACATTTGTCTCCAGTTTCCTCTTAAGAGATTATTTCGAACTTCCTCTACTCCTCTTTCCCTGTGGATTCCAGAAAAGACCTTGACAGATAATGTTATCCACTGGTTTCCCTAATGTGTAGTCTATCCATCGCCTCCTCCGTTTTCATGTTTCACTCGTTTTATCCCCCCCCCCCTCCCCCCTCCCCATCCGTTGTTACCATCAGTTCCAGTTTGGTGATCTTGAAGTACCATTTCCTGACCCGTATATTGCGCAGACAACCATTTTATTCCAGTCTGTACATCTTTCATGTGTTGTCCTCTATGTTTCAGAGCCATATAATGCAACGGATTTTACATTTGAGTTTAGGATTTGTATTTGAAGATCTGAATTCTTGTATGTCTATATTTCCAAAATAGAACAAAATGTTTACCTCTTCCAGCGTTTGATTATCTAATGGTATTTTTAGAATACATTTTCAGCCTAGAATCACCATTTTTATCGTTATGTGAGTGATAATGTAAATTTCCTAAACATGACTTTTGTTAATTACTTGAATCAATTATTCCCAAACCAAATGCTTGCACTTGGCGAAAATAAGTCTGCTATCAGCATTCCTCAGGTTATTAATTGAAACGTATCAACATGCTTCAAATACCATACTGGGATCAAGATGCCGAGGAGCGCATGAGCTGCAGTTGTCAGCGACCCATAGCTGACTGCTAGCGTCAGGGCCAGCGAACCATAACTGCCAAGACCCTTCTACACCTCCACGCGGTGATCCTGGATAATAAGCTGCAGCAGGGCAGACTGGCTAATGAGAAGGGATCGAAGAGGGAATGCTAACCCGGTACAAAAAAAATGCTTGCTGAAGTCGGATGTGTTTGATCGTAAGGTGCAAATATCGTATCCAAGCTGTAAGCTACGACACAATGCATTCCGTTCTCTGGACTACCTTCTACTACTTACCCTTTCAAGGTTTGGTAGTGGGGGATTGATAACAAACGAAGAAGAAGAAGAAAAAGAAGAAGAAGAAGAAGAAGAAGTAGTAGAAGAAGAAGAAGAAAAAGAAGAAGAAGAAATACCATACCTTAAGAGGCATTGAAACACAGAGACATCTCTCCAGTGTGATGAAAGCGGTGATACAGCTGGTCACTCGAGCGAATATTATATGAGGTCCGCCTGCTGTCAGGTATTGGATTTCTATTGGATCGAATGGTAGGTCCAAGTTATTGAACTCTGGGTTATAACAAATGCCTGTCCATATCAGTGTTAACAGACAGAACAAATCAGAGATAGCCAGTCCTGTGGAAGGGATATATTTAAAAAGACAGTTAAACTGAGAATAAATAATGTTAAAAGTAAACATTTTAGCTAGAATAGCCTCCCAACTCTTACATTTCATTGCAGATACCAATGTATCGCATGAATATTTACACTAATTTTATGGCACGCTATTTCCTTGTTAGAAACGACCGAATACTGTTTTATGAAACATATATATATATATATATATATATATATATATATATATATATATATATATATATATACATATATATATATATATATATATATAAATATATATATATATATATATATATATATATATATATATATATATATACATATGTACATATATCAATGTCATCGTATATACATTTTATTGGATATTATTATGGTTAAATATAATTTTGACCAAAAAGGAAAACTGGTATAAGTCAATACATTTGTGTCATGATCGTGCAAATTAAAATATATGCAGAAGCGTTGTCGTGATATCGTATGAACTGATGTGACGGCACGTTTTTCGGCTAGAATCAATAAATGTGTATGTATTTTATATGAAATAGGAATACATGTTTGTCAGGGTAAGGCAAGACATACTGATAGGGCAATATTAGTCAGGGTCAGGTAAAAATACTGACCAGACAATGTTGGTCAGGGTCACGTAAACATACTGATAGGGCAATGTTGTCAGGGTCACGTAAACATACTGATAGGGCAATGTTTGTCAGTGTCAGGTAAACATACTGATCAGACAATGTTGGTCAGAGTCAGGTAAACATACTGATTATATAATGTTGGTCAGAGTCAGGTAAACATACTGATCAGACAATGTTGGTATGGTTAGGTAAACATACTGATTAGATAATGTTTGTCAGAGTCAGGTACACATACTGATCAGACAATTTTGGTCAGGGTCAGGTAAACATATTGATTAGATAATGTTGGTCAAAGTCAGGTAAACATACTGATTAGATATTGTTTGTCAGAGTCAGGTAAACATACTGATCAGACAATTTTCGTCAGGGTCAGGGTCAGGTAAACATATTGATTATATAATGTTGGTCAGAGTCAGGTAAACATGTTGAGCAGACAATGTTGGTCAGAGTCAGGTAAACATACTGATTAGATAATGTTGGTCAGAGTCAGGTAAACATGTTTATCAGACAATGTTGGTCAGAGTCAGGTAAATATACTGATTAGACAATATTGGTCAGTCAGGTAAACATATTGAGCAGACAATGTTGTTCATGGTCAGGTAAACATACTGATTAGACAATGTTGGCCAGGCTCAGGTAACATACTGATTAGACAATGTTGTTCATGATTAGGTAAACATACTGATCAGACAATGTTGTTCAGGGTCAGGTAAACATACTGATCAGACAATGTTGGTCAGAGTCAGGTAAACATGTTGAGCAGACAATGTTGTTCATGGTCAGGTAAACATACTGACCAAGGCTCCCACCTCACCTCAATACAGCTCTCCCTGGACACCGATTGCTTTAGTCCGGATAACGAGGCGGAGATAGACGTGGACCCATGAATGTGTGTGTTTGTGTGTGTGTATGTGTGTGTGTGTGTATGTGTGTATGTGTGTGTGTGTGTGTATGTGTGTGTGTATGTGTGTGGTTGTGTGTATATGTGTGGGTGTGTGTATGTGTGTGTGTGTATGTGTCTTTGTGTGTGTATGTCTGTGTATGTGTGTGTGTTTGTGTGTGTATGTGTGTGTATGTGTGTATGTGTGGGTATGTGTGTGTGTTTTAGTGTCTATGTGTGTGTGTGTATATGTGTGTGCGGTTGTGTGTGTGTTTATGTGTGTGTGTGTATGTGTATGTGTATGTGTGTGTGTATGTGTGTGTATGTGTGTTTGGTTGTGTGTGTATGTGTGTATGTGTGTGTGGTTGTGTGTGTGTGTGTTTATGTGTATGTGTTTGTGTGTGTATATATGTATGTTTATGTGTGTTTGTGTGTGTGTATGTGTGTGTGTATGTGTGTGTATGCGTGTGTATTTTAGTGTATATGTGTGAATAAGTGTGTGTGTGTTTGTGTGTATGTGTGTGTATATGTGTGTGTATGTGGGTGTGGTTGTGTGTGTATGTGTGTATGTGTGTGTGTGTTTGTGTGTGTATCTGTGTGTGTGTATGTGTATGTGTATGTATATGTGTGTATGTGTGTGTGTGTGTATGTATGTGTTTTTGTGTGTGTGTATGTATGTGTGTGTGTTTTAGTGGCTATCTGTGTATGTGTGTGTGTGTTTGTGTGTGTGTGTATATGTGTGTGTGTGTTTGTGTGTGTGTGTGTGTTTGTGTGTGCATGTGTGTGTGTTTGTGTGTGTGTTTATGTGTGTGTGTGTATGTGTGTGTGTGTGTGTCATGCAGTTAAAGCCAAGCATAACTGCTTGCAGTACTCAAGTCCGTCTTCATCACCGTGAAAGCTACTACAACATGTCACCTAACTCCTTTTTCTGGAAACACACAAAGGGGCGTTACCAATAGTGGGAATTAAACAACAGCAACAACAAAATCACATTATTTGTTCCAGTGTGTATTCATATATTCACACATTCTCTGAGCGATGACGTAATGGCTTGGCAATATTCGGTTCGACTACATCATTGCAAAGTTAGGCAAGAGGTGTGTAAGAGATGGGCGGTTTGGTGGGAAGAGATTAGGGCGTTGAAGGTCAGGTTGTGTACATATTGGGGTAGATGTCAGGGAAGGTGTGGGCGAGGTAATGGTAGAACATAAAGGTGTATGGGCTGTAAAGAGGGAGTGAAATGGGATTGATGGCTATATGAGTGGGCAAGTAAAGGGTTTTTAGGATTATACAGGGCAACATCAGGAACCAGAAAGGGTTCGTTTCTCGCCCTGCCTGCTAGTCCACACAATTGGTTTATACTTTTGGTGATATAATATATACCTGCTCATCCCAGGATATACGATGAGTGTTTAATTGACAACGGACCAAACAGCAACAAGTGTACCTTTGTACGAAGTGCATGATCACGTCTATTCTTATGTATACAGCACATACCAACCGTTAAGTCTGTAAAATTGTATTGTCATCCGACTCGTAGTTTCCTCAGCACACCGTTTAAAACATAGCGAGTGTGATACGGAATCCATGCAGAGTTAATCATCAAGCGGTGATTTGGTTTCTAACAGCTGAAGGATGTCGACCGGTTGACATTCATCGCAGAATGCAGGCAGTGCATGGTGACAAAAGTGGATCAAAGACAGCAGTGAAGAACTGGACGGCGATGTTTAAAGAAAGACGTGAGTTAACGAAAGATCTTCCAAGACCAGGTCAGGCGCATATTGTTGCGCCAGAAGACACCACCGTGAAAATTGAAGTAGAATGTCGGGTGGGCCGTCGCGGGAGCTTACGTTCCCCACAATGTTGTCACCATACATTGCTTGCCTTCTGCGATGGATGTCAACTGGTCGACATCATTCACCTCTTAGAAAACGAATCATCGCTAGCTGATCAACTCTAGACGGATTCTGTATCACACCCGCCATGTTTCCAACGGTCTACTAGGGAAACAAAGTCGGAGAAAAATGCTATTTTACAAACTTGATGGTTGGTATGTGCTGTTTAGATCAGAAGTGACATCATCGTGCGCATCGTACGTATGTTCACTTGGTGCAGTTAGATCCGATTTCATTTGAACACGTACCCACTCTCTCTCTCTCTCTCACACACACACACATACTCGCGCGCGCGCGGGCATACCCCCATATATGTGCATGTATGCATATATTAGGACTAACAATCCGTTTTATTTGTTTAATTAATTAGCATTTTTGAAAATAATATCGTGACGACCCAGCTGTAAATAGTTATCAGACTTACTGGTGGGGGAGGGGTGGATTAGTCGTTTAGTGACACGGCTTACACATAGCACAGGCCGTCTTCCCCGGGGAAGCAAACCCTTAGAAAATGTAGGAGGAAGCAGACCCTAATATAAAATGTATGCCGAAGCCGGATGCACTGGACTGACAGTCGCAAAATATAAACATACTGCAATGCACATCGTTTTGGGGAATAAAGAAATAAAACGAACGCACACAAGCAAGAAACAAAAAACTGGCTTACTGGTCAGGAAAGAATAGCAGGGAGGAAGTGAACTGACACCACACATCTTACACAAGCCGTGGCTCTGGAAAATGAAGTTTCTTAACCATTCTTTCATTGCCGACAGCGGTGGCACTGTCCCACTTAATCATATAAAATATATTATACCTAATAAGCTAATGCTGACAGCATCTTTGAGTCCTTGCTTGACAAAACAGAGGATGTTGATGATGTTGGTGGCCGTCCCGAAAACATTCATCATCTCGCAGATAAACGAATAGAAAAGCCATTGAAATATCAGTCGTTGTTCATTGCTCATCAAGCCATGCGTTGCCACTGTTGAATCTGGTTTCTCAGAGACATCATTGTCTAAATGAGATATGTTTCTTAAGACGGGCATCGCAGCTTAATATGCTTTTTATTTAATTAGGAAACAGCGTCTGGTCAGACAAACATAAAATGATATTGACATTATATGTTTTCTTCTTTTATATAAACGCATTACTAGTCGTATTTTGTATATCTTTAAATTATTTTTGATCGAAAAATAATCTACTTTTATTCTATTATATGTAGTCATATTTTCCAATCCAAAATACATGCGAGACTTCAAGAATTGATCAAATGTCACCTATCATACGTGTGCATATACATAAATGAGTTTATCGTTAAATATCCTAGACGTTTCTATGTACGTGTATTTCCGTCTATTGGAAAGTACTATTCCCTTCAACATATGTTACTGCGTTCATTTATTCTATGCAGCAGCCATTCGAGACGTGTCTATCTCAGTCTTGCATATAAATACCGACATTTCATCAAAACATTGTTCCGGACATATTATTGACGTAGTATTTATGTGCGAAGCAGAAGCATCGATCATATGTTATCTACAGTGCTCGCTGCAATCTACACATCGCACTCGCACCAAGTTACATTTAATTTAACAGAATGACGCGAGTAAGCAATAATGTCGTCTAGCATATCTGACTATGTGACATTTACTTGATTTCTAAGTATTATCTCATTCTTTTTAGCTCACTGTTTAGCCGCTTTATTTTTTTTCTTTTTGTTATAACTCACACTTGACGACACCTTTCCACACATCACTTACATTGTCACACAATAATACATTTCACATTATTAATTCGTCAAATACTCATTTTTTAGATAAACGAGTTTTAAAATCCAATTGTTATCAAAACAAAACAGGCAGATACCGATTAAGTGATATTTAATAACAGAACACATGGAAACATGTCAGGACAATAAGAATATAATCGGTCACATCAGTGATCAAATAGATTCGTGTTAAGTTTTGAATGTAGCCAAACATTAAAAGCGATAACGATGTGATAGTTTCTTTTCGTATCGCAATAGTGCTATTAGTAAGTGATATTGCCATTTATAAAGTAATTTATGACATTACAAAACCACAGATGTAAATCATCGTAGTTCAAGCCTCAGGTTTGCCAATAATAAAATCAATATTAAAGAGACACTAAACATTCCGTGATCGTCGTTACAAATCAACTTGACACAATAAAAACGCACAATCAAAATGAATGAATAGGACAATAGAATGACATTTTCGTTGTCATCTTCTTCTCACAAGTCATCTCACGTATGAAACAACTTAGCACATACATAAATACATATCTGAAGACGTACTTCTTTGCATACTGTGAATATGTAAGCGACCAAACTATGGTAATCAATTAACAACTTCTTTACATATGGTACAATCCGGGAGCCTTTCACCTGTATAGTTATTTACCGTACGAATGATGTTGGACACATCCGCATTGACGCCGCCATATTAGTACCAGAAGTGCACATCTGGCTTTCACGTTTCAGATCCAAGCTATTTATTTGGAATTCAATTTTTAAATTATAAATGTATGTTGACTCGGCTCGGGAGTTTAGGCCTGGATGTTAAATACTGCATGCGTGGAACATACGCCCTTATATATTCAGACTGGCGATGACTTGAGAACTGGAACGAATATCACAATAAATGTATAAGCTTCTCTCTCACCTATATTTTCTTACCTCACTGTTTAATATTACTCTGTTCAGCAATCCCACTCTTACACAACTTTCATTCGCGCCATAATGGTTAGTCCCTTCCATTGCATTTTGGTTGGATTGACGTTCGAGAACGCCCTTACAAGCATAGGTACATACAGACACACACACATGCATCCAAGTACTGGTATATCCGTCCTGGAATCACCTAAACGGCTGCTGCAAGAAGTGGAAAGAGCATGCTTTTGCCAGTAGCATACAGAGATGCAAACACTTTAACAAAGAACATTTTAAAAACGAAGTTAAGTGAATAGCATTATTAAAACGCGTACGAACAGAAGCAGCGTTTCTTATAACTTATTCAACCCGTATGTACATCAAATTCCAGTTAAGTAACGGAATATTTTACTAATTAAAAACAGCGCATGTTCATTACAGTAACCTAGTTTGAACGGCGTATATATCTGAATATCTGGGCATCTGGGGTAGTTGTCTCGCCGCCGCGACTCAATTGCAACCAGTGTTCGTAAAGCGATCTCAGTCCCGCCAGGCGGAGCGATAGCGCGGGCTTGCGGAAAACGCTCGCCTGCCTTTCCCCGTAGAGCGAATTGGGTGCGGTTTGTTGTGGCGTCTCCTCCACCGAGGTGCGCTCGTCTGGTCCGTATCAGGAAACGTGGTCCGTCCGTGGTGATTTATCTAAGGCTTATAGCAGAGCTCGACAGTTCGTCTCGCTGGTGTTCCGACTCTCGCAAAGAGCTTGTGATCGGCAAATGGAAAGCAGGAATCGTGCCTCAAGGCCCTGCGTTCTCCTCCGGAGAAGGGCAGGCCGGCAGGCCAAATTGTCTCTAGTCCCAGTGAAATTCATCGCCGAGGTCGTTGGGATCCGTTCTGCACAGAGCGCTGCCATCCCTCCTCGAGCGAGCCCGGTCGGTCGGTCGTCTGGTGCGTGTAGGAGGCCCCTGTCAGGCGGTCCTAGGTCGACGGAGTGAGGGACGGGTGGAACAACCGTCCGTCCGTCTCGTCAGTCGGTCCCTGCGGCCGTCCCAGTGAGGCTTTTTACACACCCTTCCTCCGCCGACCGGTGTGTGCTGTACGTACGTCTCCGACAGATATTTGGTTGATCCTGCCAGTAGTCATATGCTTGTCTCAAAGATTAAGCCATGCATGTCTAAGTTCACACTGTCTCACGGTGAAACCGCGAATGGCTCATTAAATCAGTCGAGGTTCCTTAGATGACACGATCCTACTTGGATAACTGTGGCAATTCTAGAGCTAATACATGCTTACCAAGCTCCGACCCTCGCGGAAAGAGCGCTTTTATTAGTTCAAAACCAATCGTCGTTTCCCCTCGCGGGGTTGCGGCGTCCCCACTGGTGACTCTGGATAACTTTGTGCTGATCGCATGGCCTCATGTGCCGGCGACGCATCTTTCAAATGTCTGCCCTATCAAATGTCGATGGTACGTGACATGCCTACCATGTTTGTAACGGGTAACGGGGAATCAGGGTTCGATTCCGGAGAGGGAGCATGAGAAACGGCTACAACATCAAAGAAAGGCAGCAGGTGCGCAACTTACCCACTCCCGGCACTGGGAGGTAGTGACGAAAAATAACAATACGGGACTCTTTCGAGGCTCCGTAATTGGAATGAGTACACTTTAAACCCTTTAACGAGGATCTATTGGAGGGCAAGTCTGGTGCCAGCAGCCGCGGTAATTCCAGCTCCAATAGCGTATATTAAAGTTGTTGCAGTTAAAAGCTCGTAGTTGGATCTCAGGCGCAGGCGGGCGGTCCGGCTCGCGCCGGTTCACTGCCTGTTGTCTCCTGCCCTACCGTCTGCCGGCTCTCTCCCACTAGTGCTCTTCGCTGAGCGTCCTGGGTGGCCTGCGCGTTTACTTTGAAAAAATTAGAGTATTTAAAGCAGGCCTCGGCTGCCTGAATAATGGTGCATGGAATAATGGAATAGGACCTCGGTTCTATTTTGTTGGTTTTCGGAACTGGAGGTAATGATTAACAGGGACAAACGGGGGCATTCGTATTGCGGCGTTAGAGGTGAAATTCTTGGATCGCCGCAAGACGAGCTACTACGAAAGCATTTGTCAAGAATGTTTTCATTAATAAAGAACGAAAGTCAGAGGCGCAAAGACGATCAGATACCGTCGTAGTTCTGACCATAAACGATGCCGACTAGCGATCCGCAGGAGTTGCTTCGATGACTCTGCGGGCAGCTTCCGGGAAACCAAAGTGTTTGGGTTCCGGGAGAAGTATGGTTGCAAATCTGAAACTTAAAGGAATTTACGGAAGGGCACCACCAGGAGTGTAGCCTGCGGCTTAATTTGACTCAACACGGCAAACACTGAAATGATCGACATGCCGAGACCACTTTTCTGGGGTCTAATATGGAACTGGTGCTGGATTTAGACCCTCAGAAATCTGGGGTTATGCCCCCTGGGGCTCGGTTGGTCTGCATTCAGTGTTCTGACAAAGGAATTGACGGAAGAGCACTATCAGAAGTGGAGCCTGAGGCTTAAATTAACTTAACACGCCAATACTGTAGAATGACTGTCAAAAAGAGAGCACCTTCGTGGGGTCTAATAGTGAACATGTGCTGGAATTAGACCCTCGAAAATCTGGGGCTACCCTCTAAGTAACTTGATTGTCTCGCTAAAGGAATTGACGGAAGGGCACCACCAGGAGTGGAACCTGCGGCTTAATTCGACTGAACACGCCAATACTGCAGAACGACTGACAAATCGAGAGCACTACCGTTTGGGTCTAATAATGAACGTACGCTGGTATTAGACTCACGGAAGACAAGTCAGCTCTCTAACACTCTAATGAAAGAACGCTACGGAAATCGTGTTTAACTCCGGAGAAACCGCAGATTTCAAATACCTGGTCATTGACAAACAAAAGCCCTCAATAAATTCGTCTGACCAAACAGTGAACGGGTGCTGGAAATAGACCATCTGAAGACAAATCAGTTTTACCCTACTAATGACAGGGCGTTGCTACGGAAAACCAGGTCATATCGAGAGGAGCGACAGACACTTTGGTTCACGTACCAGGCTGATAAGCCAATGGCGCGAGGCTACCATGTGGGGGATTACGGCCGAACCCTTGTAAGCCGCAATCCCGCCCAAAATCTCAGCACCACTGCAATGGGAGGCTCCTACATGCTCGGGACCTGGGGCTTGCGCCCCAGCCATATCCGGTAGAGCCGCAGCAAGAGGTCTTTGCCGTCCGCCGATCAAAGCGGGCGGACAACTGCTTGATACTCACCTTATACGGCGATGGGGTGCGAAACCACCAACACAAGACTTAGTACCTGGTCGGGGTGTCGAAAACAGTAGAGCAGCCACCTCACTGTGAACTGCCGAGACTCAACCAATGACCATGAGATCTGTCCGCACACCAGGCGAACATCTCTGTGACATTACCAGGCTTGTCCACTTGTTAAATGCACGTCGGCTACGATATCTACCTCTGTACGTTATCAGCCATATAACTATCATGCTGGACGCAAAAGAGATGCAGACCAGCGGACATTGCACAACTGCCCCACTGTGTCAACACCCCAGGTGGCGGGGAATGCTAGGCGTACCATCTCTGCATAGAAGCCAAGAAAATAAAGGGAGAAAGAGATACCCCACTCACATGCAAATGCTACGTTTCTGGCAGGACGTGGCGATCCTGGGATACAGACACACTGGACTGCCTCTCTTCCGGGTAAACCAGTCCATCTCATATATCATCTCACATATCATCATTGCACCGTATAGACACGAGTAGTGAAGACTCGATAGTCTGGTAAGACAACTTCCATAAGAGAGACAACTCTGATCATAAACAACTACTGCCTTGCAGATAGGCTGGGGACAGCCAAAGGCTAAGGAGGGCATCCCTACAGAAACGCCTGTTGAAATCGGATGCACGGGGCCGCAAGCCTAACAAAACAGTGCAACGTAAATCGCAGCATGATGACAGTGCAACCGATTAGAAAAACGCATTGCGCTCATCCTGCGGAGTCCCGCCAGGCAGCGATAGTGCCGGGCCTCACGCCTCGAAGGGGCCCACCTTTGACTACTGGTGGTCACCCACCCATGTGTCGTGGAGTCAACGCATATGGCCATGGGGCAACTTCTATTGACCAAAAGCTCAAGACCCTCAAAATACTACAGTGGAATGCGGAGGGAGTCATTAACAAAAAACTTTCCCTAACACATAACCTGCATGAAGGTAAGATTGACGTGGCATGTATCCAGGAAACGCACCTCAACAATAATCATAAATTCTCAATCAGAGGATACCAGACCTTCTGTCTAGATAGAGAAAGCCACAAAGGAGGGGTCCTGATACTGACCAGAAACTGCATACCGAGTAGCGCGGTATCCGTCAATCACACCGGACAAGCAGAAATTGTAGGAGTTGACATAATGGCTCAAGAGACGAAGCTCCCCATTTTCAATCTGTACGGACCACCAAATAGAGACCTATCGCTCTCGAGTATGGAGGTCAGAGACTCGAACTGCATAGTAGTTGGAGATTTCAACAGCCACTCGGAGAGATGGGGATACTCTGACACAGGCAGCAGAGGTGACGAAGTGGAAGATTGGGAGATAGATGCAAATCTCTCCCTAATCAATAGGCCGGAGGATAGCCCTAGCTTCTATTCAAGAACATGGCATACCACCTCGACTCCAGATTTGGCCTTCTCCACACAGGACATACACCATAAAATAGACCGCCAGGTGCTAAACCAACTGGCAGGTAGCGACCACAGGCCGATCAGGCTAACCATTGACATGGAAGTAGGCCCACAGGAAACAAAACCGCTCCCACGTAGGAATTACAAACGAGCTGACTGGGACAGATTTGCAATCCTGACAGGTGGGCTGTGTGAAACCATCAACACACGAAACACTAAAATGAAGCCCATGGTGGAAAGCCTAAGCAAGGAAATAATGCAAGCCACCACTGAAACCATCCCAATAGGAGCTAGGAAATACTATAAGCCCTACTGGAATGATGAGTTGCAGAAAGTGGAAGATGCAGTAACAAATGCTAGGAACATGGCAGAGCGAGAAAAATCCATGGAGGCAAACATCGCCCTCAAAGCCGCCACGGCGAAGTACAAACACACTCTCAAGCAAACAGCAAGAGAAAGCTGGAAAAATAAAACGGAAAGCCTAAACCTGGACAAAGACGGGCACAAGCTATGGAAGCTAGTCAGAGCCATGAACGACGAAACCCCGTCAAAAAAAACAAATTACTATCAAGCAGGGAGAGAACTTGATCACAGGTAAGAAAGCCGCAAACGCCTTTGTCGATCACTATGCCAGAGCAAACCACATCGAGGTCCCTGCAGATAAGCATACAGACATTAGCAAAGAGCTAAAGGGGCACGAAAACATGAATACGGCACCTGAAAAGCATATGATGGCCAAATTAACAATGCGCGAAATGGAAGAGGCTATGAGAACACTAAAGAAAAGGAAATCTCCCGGAAAAGATGGGATAACAAATGAAATGCTGATGGGGATGGGCCAAACAGCGAAGAGGAAACTGCTATCGGTCCTGAACCAAAGCTGGAAAAGGGGAATTGTACCCCAGGCATGGAAAGACGCAATACTGGTACCAGTACCAAAAACAGGAAAGGACAAAACAGATCCAAATGGATACAGGCCCATAAGCCTACTGAGCTGTGTCGGCAAGCTGATGTAACGGATGATAAACACCAGACTGATGTGGCATCTGGAAGAAAAACGAATACTAATTCCACAGCAAGCCGGCTTTAGACAGCACAGATCCACTGAGGACCAGGTCATCCTCATAGCCCAGGAGATAGAAGATGCCTACCAGGCACAGAAACACACAGTAGCTGTTTGGGTGGATCTGGAAAAGGCATTTGACAAAGTCTGGAAAGATGGACTTAGAGTCAAGTTAAGAAGAAGTGATGTTTGTGGGAAAATGTACAAGTGGATCAACCACTACCTCAAACAAAGAACGGCCAGAGTCCAAGTACAAGGGCAGATGAGCAAAAAGGTGACACTCGAGCAGGGAGTACCCCAAGGGGGAGTACTGTCACCCACACTCTTCCTGGTATATATAAACGATATTACAGAGAATATACCAAGAAGAGTCCATAGCTCAATGTTTGCAGACGATCTGGCTATGTGGACCTCTGAAAAGAATCTCACCACAGCAAGAAATCGGATGCAGACGGCCCTAACATCGCTGGGCGAACTCATGGCTGGTCAAAATAAACGAGGAGAAAACCACATGCACAATATTCTCGCTTTCATTAAAACCCCAAAGTACCAAATTAAGTCTAAATGTCAAATTCCTGCAGCCAAACGACAACCCAACCTATCTGGGAGTCACATTTGATCGGCGCATGACATGGAAAAGTCAGATTGAGAGAAACCGAATGAAAGCCAGAGAAACCGAATGAAAGCCAGAGAAAGAATGGTAATCATGAGGAAACTTGCTGGCACAAGCTGGGAAGCAGACGAAGGCATACTAAAGAAACTGTACACTGGAAGAGTGAGACCAGTTCTCGAGTTTGGCATTGCAGCATGGACAACAGCAGCGAAGGCGAACTTCGATAAATTTAGCAAACTTCAAAACCAAGCCATGAGAATTATAACAGGTGGCATGAAGTCAACGCCAATTGTAGAACTTGAAAAGATTACAAAACTGCAATCCATGACCGATAGAAGAGACTGCAGAGCTCAGCTGCAGTCAGAGAAATTCCGAAGACTGACTGACCATCCAATGCACCAGAGACTAAACAATTTGGGAAATGGGAAACTAAAGCGGAGAAACTTTGCAGAAATAGCCAAAGCAAAGATGCACGAAGATCCCATAAACGCACTAACAACACCAAAACCCATCACTACTGTACGAAAACCTACCTGGAGGCAGGATATATTTCCAGAGGTGGTAGAAAATATACCAGGTATTGCAAACAAAAACTGCCAGACTGAAAAAGAAAGGAGAGATACTACCCTAAGCTTCATAACGAAAAGCTACCCAAGCATGGACTGGACCCATGCATACACCGACGGTTCTGTAACACATACTACACAGAACGAAGGGGCAGGAGCATTCCTGAACCTACCAAATGGCAGACAAATAACACTGTCATTCGCTACTGGTAAGTACACAAGCAATTTCAGAGCGGAGGCAGAGGCACTGAGGGCGGCAGTGGAAGAAATGGTGACACACAGTGAAAATGAAAGCCATATAGTCCTTCTTACAGATGCTCTCGCCGTAGTCACAGCGCTAAAAAGCCAGAAAAATACTGAGCTTAATGACTTAAGAGCAGCACTCTGCAAACTGTGCCAGCAGTCCGCACCAAAAAGGGTAGTGGTACAGTGGGTCCCATCACACTGCAACATCCAAGGCAACGAGGAGGCAGAAAGACTGGCAAAAGAAGGTGCACGACTACCACAAACAAATACTAGCATGAGTCAAAACGGCTTATCAAAGCCAGATACATGACCAAATGGGAAACCGAACATACTGGTTACACCAAAAACGATGCCTATTACCAGTTGAACCGAAGAGAGCAGGTCGTCGTCTTCAGACTTCGCACTGGCCACAATAGACTGAGGTACCACCTATTCAACAAATTGAAGATAGGGTGTACCGACGAATGCCCGTGCGGTACTGGTAAAATGACCGCTGAACATCTGCTGCAGAACTGCCCGACATACGAGGATCAGTGAGAGCAGATGTGGCCATCACCAGTGGAACTGCAAGACAAGCTCTATGGCAGTGGCGACAGCCTCAGGATGACCGCCGCTTTTTTCGAAAAAATAATGGTTACTGTCTGACTGCGTACGCAGAAGAAGAAGAAGAAGAAGAAGAAGAAGAAGAAGAAGAACGGCGTATAAAGATAATCCATAACATATTATCACAATAATTATTAACCATGAAGAGGTACGTGTGATTGTGTTTTGTTCTCTTCTACATAAAATGTACAACCTTAGTTTAGGAGAAAATAATCCAAGGGCGATAACGTATATCTAAATATGTCAGGTCAGGTCAGGTCATCCCGTAACCAATGAAATCGTTGGGGCACACATGAAGATATCATCACAACGCCATGCCACCCTTCTCTGTCAGCGGCCGCTGCATGTGACTTTTCTTATCGGAGATTGGTCCATTCTGTTATGTTGTCCTCCTATCTCTTTTTGGGACGACCTCTTCGTCGTCTGCCATGCCCCTTTCCTTGGATTATTGTATTTGCAAGACCATTTGATCTCGATATGTGACCGTACCAAGCGAGTTTCCTTCTTTTGACAGTTGCCAAGAGGTCTTCAAAAGGCCCTATTGCAGTTGTAATTCTATCTCATATTTCCTTATTTGCAACTCGATCTGTGTACGTGACATTTAAAAGTCTTCGGAAACATCTCATCTCCAAGGTCTGTATCCTTCGTTGAAAGTCAGATGTAACTGTCCATGTCTCACAAGCATAGATAAATATAGACAGAACCAGTGTACGCATAAACAATATGTACGATTGTTTAAATATGTAGAGACTTTAATAAATGTACATATTAACAGTTTTATTAAATTAGGCGCTGGGATACCATATATAAATACAAGGTCCACTAATAATGTTATGTTTAATGATTATACAGTAACCATTATAGAGATTGGGTGGTATGTAAAGTCGTTATTACTGTATGACATCGGAACGTCGATAATGCACAAAAAATTGAAAATGCATTTTACTGTATTTGAAAAGTCGACGAAGAATATAGGGTATCTCGCGGAGACACAATAAAACAAATACCATATTTGTTAATAAGTAAGTATATGGCAAATAAGACTTGCAAAGAGAGTCGATAAATGAAATCAGAGATAATTATGACATATTGTTTATTTCAAATGACACAACTCCTTTGTTCAAAATTACACTAGAAGGATTGTGGAGTGCTGATTTAATCAACAATATAAGTTGGAAGTTAAAATCAAAGAATTTGACGAGAAAGGTCCTATCATACTGTATAATCAATTGCATGAAACGTATTTCATAAGTACATTTTTTTATTTTGTCAACATAAGAAACGTAAAAAATATAAACACTAAACCGATACAATAAATTGATGTAAAGGATGTGTCCTGCAGAAAAATATATTGACATAGCATTACTGTCTGCTTGTAAAACAGGTCACTTGTCAATTTAACACTTTTTACAGCCATTTCCAGTATTCACATTTGGTGTGTCGATCCGGTGTCGATTTAACACTTATCACCGCCGTTTCCATCATTCACTTGTAGTGTGTTGGTCATGTCTATATTTAACACTTATTGCCGTCTCCCTCTTCATTCACATGTTATATAGACCACGTGACAATTTAATACTTCTCGTCGCCATTTAAAATATATGTTTGAAGTGTGCAAGTCGCATGTCGATCTAAGAACTATTGATGACCTGCAGAAAAAAATTTTTGGTCTTTCCGTATTTGGTCGCTAACGGCCAATCTTACCTTCTCCAATTTAGTATCCGAACTTCTCCAATTTAGTATCCGACCTTCTCCAATTTAGTATCTGACCTTCTCCAATTTAGTATCCGACCTTCTCCAATTTAGTATCTGACCTTCTCCAATTTAGTATCCGACCTTCTCCAATTCAGCATCCGACCTTCTCCAATTCAGCATCCGATCTTCTCCAATTTAGTATCCGACCTTCTCCAATTTAGTATTCGACCTTGTCTAATTTAGTATTCGATCTTTTCCAATTTAGTATCCGACCTTCTCCAATTTAGTATCCGACCTTATCCAATTTAGTATCCGACCTTCTCCAATTTAGTATCCGACCTTATCCAATTTAGTATCCGACCTTCTCCAATTTAGTATCCGACCTTCTCCAATTTAGTATCCGACCTTCTCCAATTTAGTATCCGACCTTCTCCAATTTAGTATCCGACCTTCTCCAATTTAGTATCCGACCTTCTCCAATTTAGTATCCGACCTTCTCCAATTTAGTATCCGACCTTCTCCAATTTAGTATCTGACCTTCTCCAATTTAGTATCCGACCTTCTCCAATTTAGTATCCGACCTTCTCCAATTTAGTATCCGACCTTCTCCAATTTAGTATCCGACCTTCTCCAATTTAGTATCCGACCTTCTCCAATTTAGTATCCGACCTTCTCCAATTCAGTATCCGACCTTCTCCAATTTAGTATCCGACCTTCTCCAATTCAGTATCCGACCTTCTCCAATTTAGTATCCGACCTTCTCCAATTTAGTATCTGACCTTCTCCAATTTAGTATCCGACCTTCTCCAATTTAGTATCCGACCTTCTCCAATTTAGTATCCGACCTTCTCCAATTTAGTATCCGACCTTCTCCAATTCAGTATCCGACCTTCTCCAATTCAGTATCCGACCTTCTCCAATTCAGTATCCGACCTTCTCCAATTTAGTATCCGATCTTCGACACTTAAAGAGATTTATGGCGATTTCTAATTATCCTTTTTTTGTGCTTGTATGTGTTTACAAACCACAGCAGCCTCGCCTTGTTTTAATGCCTTCTTATAAACTATCGTTGGTTCTCGCTCTTGAACGCATGGCGTATTTGGTGCTATTCGAGAGAACTCTGGCGACTTGTTGAGTTAGTGTAATGACTCTTTTTTTTAGTCTTGCAGAATATTATAATTCTCGTTACAGTCCCACGTAATCTATCCCAATAGCTAACAACAAAAGTAAACAACCAAGAAGGAAAACAAAGAACAGCTGTCCTGACAATGCAATAAATAGTAACATAACTACTGCTGCAAAAGTTCTTACACATAATACCATCATCATCATGTAGCATGTCCTTGGCAGAACGACGCTCTCATTACAGCCATTCGATAGAAATCTGGGTCAGCAGCCAGTCGTCCCGTTTGCACCATATTCATGTTCAGGTGTCCTTGATTACCTGTGTCCATCTACACCTTGGTGATTTAACAACACTTATCTTTATGTTGGCGTTGACACTTCGGAAGCTGTCACAATATAATTCACACACGTGTTGTTGGAAATATACTCAAAAGTGTAAGTTTACCACAACGTAAACATCATTCAAATACACCCAGTATTCGATCAAGATGATATGTTAGAGGCAGGGACAGATCACAATGGCGATCAATATCAGCCGATGTTTGATGTGGAAATGGCAATTGATCTGAACGTAACGTACGTGTTTCCAGCTTCTCAAGCCGTGAATATATTGTTTGAATTGCGATTAACATAATCGAATATTAATTGTGTATTCCCCTGAGCTGTAGGTGCTCGTAAACGTGGACCGACGGGATCAATAACGATCAAACCAATCAGCCATTACGACGGAACGGAGGTACGTGAAAATATCGGTGGTGATATTAATTATACGTTGAACATATAATATGTGTGATTTATATTATCAATATGTGTGAACATATTCACCATTGCTAACAATGATATGTGTTATTGCATGTGATATGTCAGAGGTAGCGTGTTTAATTCTGGACGCTGGGGGACACGAAATGCATATTGGTTTGTCTTACATATGCATTTTCATCTCACTTACACGCTGAGTGATGTCCATATGACCTATGGCGGTTATAGGATAGGCACGACACACAACGTTAGATGCCATTCCTACTCTGCTGCCTTGTGGTATACCTGTTTACGGGACAATGACCAGAGAGTGAGGTTGACACAAAGAGCAGTTTCTTTCTCATTTCAATCCAAACCAACGCAATAGTCACCCATTTCAGCGGGAATAGCAAGATAATAGCTTATTCACACGGCTCAAGAACAAGTGTGGTCTTCATCACTTATGATGGGCGAACTACAACAAAAACATTAATCTCTTGTGATGTGCGAACAACTACAACATTCATCTCTATCTAACTTATTTTGGAAAAAAAAACAGTACACATGTGTGGTTTTGTTTAAAAAAGTTAAAGTACATTTTATGTTACATAGCTCTTGAGCCGATTGCACTACATGTGGATGCTCGAATGTGTGGTACGTTCCTTTCATTGCATCTTCCTCCCACCTATGTGTGTTAAGTTCCTTTAATATCCCCCCCCCTCCACCCTAGAGTGCTCAGTCCCTTTAATTGCACGTGCGCCCTCCCACCCCCACCCCCCGGTGTACTCTTTCACTGTAATTGCATATGACTCTCCCCTGCTTTGTGTGCCCAGTTCCTTTAATTACACCTACCCTGCCCTCACCCCTTGTGTGCTTAGTCACTTAAATTACATATGCCCCGTCCCCCCACCCCTTGTGTGTACACTTCCTTTAATTGCACCTGCCGCCCCCTCCGCAATGTGTGCTCCACTGCTTTAATTGCACTTCCCCCCCCCCCTTTGAGACATTAGTCCCTTTAATTGCACTTACCCCTCCCTTAACCTTGCATGCTCAATCAATTTAATTGCACCTACCCCTCCACCACCCTTGTGTGGTCAGTCCCTAATTGCACCTACCCCTCCACCACCCTTGTGTGCTCAGTCCCTAATTGCACCAACCCGTCCCCCACCCGTGTGTGCTCAGTCCCTTTAATTGCACCCTCCTCTTGTGTGCTCAGTCCCTTTAATTGCACCCTCCTCTTGTGTGCTCAGTCCCTTTAATTGCACCCTCCTCTTGTGTGCTCAGTCCCTTTAATTGCACGCTCCTCTTGTGTGCTCAGTCCCTTTAATTGCACCCTCATCTTGTGTGTTCAGTCCCTTTAATTGCGCCCTCCTCTTGTGTGTTCAGTCCTTTTAATTGCGCCCTCCTCTTGTCTGCTCAGTCCCTTTAATTGCACCCTCCTCTTGTGTGCTCATTCCCTTTAATTGCACGCTCCTCTTGTGTGCTCAGTCCCTTTAATTGCACCCTCATCTTGTGTGCTCAGTCCATTTAATTGCACCCTCCTCTTGTGTGCTCAGTCCCTTTAATTGCACCCTCATCTTGTGTGCTGAGTCCCTTTAATTGCACGCTCCTCTTGTGTGTTCAGTCCCTTTAATTGCCTTTCTGCACCCCCACACCCATCCCTCCATTTGTGCTCAGTTCGTTTAGTTGCTGAAAGTGTCCTCTACAGAGCACGTACATCGTTGTTTCATCGGTGTCTCCGAAAGTTGCTCCTTGCTTCGTCAGGTACGGTTTACAGCTGGGTCGACTGGAAGAAGCGGTAATGCCATGAAAACATATAATTCATTACCGGACTGAGCACAACGTGAATCTAATCTAATAGAATGGGATTGAACACCGAGCTCACCATTTTCGGGCTACATAATCTCTCTAATAAATCCATGATATCTACACTCGCCAGACTACTTGTTCGAGGAATAGTATCTAGCACAATGTTAACGGACGGCAGAGCAAGTATGTATTATGTATGTGCCTGATGTTGTTGGCGAATGCGCAAAATGAGTAGTTTACTCTTTTGTGCCACCTGAAATGGACGTTAAGTGGCGAGTTTCAGAAGCTTTCAACACATCTCGAGCGTGTTCATGAAGGTAGATCTGGGTCAACCAGTCAGTTGTGCTATACTTGGTTACATCTGCTTGTTACTACTAGGGTCTCACGTCCTTCCCCCACCCTATTAGCCAGACTGTCATGAAAACTACGTTTCCAAAGAGGGTTACTATGAAGTCGAGGTGAGGGCCTTGCCAGTATGTATTGCCTGACCCTGACTTACATGTCTGATCAGTATATTTTACCTGATCAGACGTTAGTCTTCCTTCCCAGCAGCATCTTACAAAATGCTTATACTTAGTATACTCAAATATCTAATGCCTCGTCCCAAACGACAGGGTTGTTAGTTGTTAATTGCCCATCGCATGCAAAGAACGTGACGTCATCAGACGGTTTTGTCATGATGAAACACTCTGCACTTGGGTTATAGAAACAGAAACTGCGTTGGCCATCTACCTCCCAATCTAGTCCCCAGCTGCCTTGGACCAGTGGCAAGGCATACTTCGAAACGACTGGAGGTAATTCAGAATGCAGGCACCCTGATCCCTTGAAAATTTTCGGATTTGATCGCCCACCGCTTGCGTTCATCGCTTTGAAAGGCGAGTACCTTACCTCTCGAACACAGTGACACCCCAAAGGCTCAATATAATCTGTAAACAACCAGTTTCTTATTCCAGTCGTGAAGTTTCGTTACAAAGTGACCAGCGGACGATTGAAATGCCACCCCCCCCCCCCCCCCCAAGTTTCCCCCACGCAGTCATACTGGCGCTCGAGGGATCTGGGCTAATGGTCCGGCGTTGTCATTGGCCATCGCATTTGTGATTATAGGACAGTTCTGATCTGGTTCGTTGGTTGTATTACTTATGTGTATGCTACAGACAACCTACGTCATTACGTGTTTATTCTGATTAGGTTCCGAATATAACATATGTGTATGTGTATGCGTGATGCTGAATAACTCACACACGTACCACCACGGCGACATGCATATACATTATGCAATTTTTTTTTCTGGATTTTTGCGTTCATTTTCTTTTAATTAACGTTACATTCGAGAGTGAGGCAAAGTGGCGGAGAACTACATTCCGAAAGCAAAGTTAATGAGTTCTATCCGCGTTTTTGACACGCTCGTGTCGACCCAGATGCAAATGGATTTATGAATATCTAATACGAAGGAAATACTACGGAAATCGTACTATTACTCGCCCATAAATTATGTTAATGATCACTAAAGAAAAACCTTCAAAATCGAAAAGTAACAATAACGGGATAAACATGTTACGATATACATTCATTAAGTAACATTAATTGCAAGGTAGAGTGATGTCTATGGCTAGAAATCATATTTTAGGAAACAAAATGGCTCTGTAGAAATACGACAATAATGTAGGGATTATGACGCTTGGGCAGTTTCTACATGCGCAACATATCCTACATCGACTTGCACCGTAGAAGAACAAAGCGGCGATTTGTGTTTTTTGTTGTGAGCAGGTGGGAAACCTTCTGAACTATACAGAACGTTGATTATGGGGACAATTGTTACGGTCAGCGGTGAGTGTATGGATGACAGAACGTTGATTATGGGGACAATTGTTACAGTCAGCGGTGAGTGTATGGATGACAGAACGTTGATTATGGGGACAATTGTTAGAGTCAGCGGTGAGTGTATAAATGACTAGGCTGATTCACAAACACAAGGACAGAAAAGGGCATAGATGAACCACGCGTGAAACTGACACAGTAAAACAGCAGATCGACAAGCTAGTCCGTTGTAACGGGCGAGTCATTATTGAAACCGTAATCGTAGATTTCATAAGGGTCACAGCATTGCGTGCACACATTTCCTATGACGACATCGGTTATAGGAAAGTGTTTAGCAGATTGATACTTAAAGCAGTTGTCCTTTGGTCACACGAGTGCACGATAGACAATGTGTCAGGGTTGTTTGGACCGTCATGCTCTAGAAGGATATATTTTCCTCAATTAACTTATGGCAGGATACGAGTCCTGGGTGCACCATTATGAACAAGAAAGTATGAGACAGTCTATGCAATTAAAGGAGCCGTTGTCTATGGCAAAGAAAACATTCAAAACACAATCTTTAGCTGGAAAAAGTCATGATGACCATATTTTATGATGCTAATGTCCCTTTATTGAAGCATTTCAGAAAAGGTGTGAAACGGAGACGAGTGTTCTATACAGGGGCATACTAGTTAATTGGCTGAAGACCACGACACGCCGGAGTGTTATATCAAAATAAATATTGCTGTTGCACGACAACGCCCGACCTCATACTGCTACGAAGTGGATACAGTTCGTGCTCTAAAATGTGAGGTCTTGAAATATTCAGCATATAGTTCTGACATAGGCTTACGAGACGTTCACTTGTTTGGATCTTTGAAAGAACATGTACGTGGTCAGATGTTTGCAAGTGAGAACAAGGCAATGACGACAAAGCAAAATTAATTACATGTCACACGAAAGTATTTTTTTTTTCGGGAATGCATCTACAGGTTTGTAGACAGTTGGACACAATGTGTTGCCAGACACGATACTATATCGAAAAATATAGAAACAAGATAGAACAAATTTAGAAAAAATAAATATATGGTTAACACTTTCGGGAATTTTTTGTAAAAGCAATTGCAGTTACTTAATTAATTTGTCCGTCCCTCATAAAAATGTATTATTACTCTCACACATATTTCTATTGCTGAACTCCACTGAGTGGATTTATAAGGCTTATGTATAAATACCGATTCCTCTTGCAATTACCACGTACTGTGCCAACTAAGTTATTAGTGTAAATTGCACACGACCAATTACCACTCCTAATCGACACAATTCTTTGTGACAGAGGATTGTAAATCACGTGGATTTCTAAGCCGGTGCACGAAATCTATAATTTGACATATAATTAAAATAAGGCGAAGCTGCGGTGGGAATATGGATATATTGAAACAAAAAAACATAAAGTGGAAAAAAATATTGACATGAGTAATGAGATACTGCACTGAGCATGCCACTGTATCGGGCACTAGTAACTGTTGCCATTCTTTCCTGGAAATTCACCCATATATGTCCATTACCATTCAAAGATGGACATCACCATTTTCTCAGCGGAAGCCTTAAAGGAATTGATTGACTTTACTGGAGACAGCAGCTGCTTCCATTCCATTGATTGTCTCTTACTCCCGGGTACGTAATGGCGGACCAGTAACTTGATCCTGTTGCAATTTGATAATGGCGATCATCACCTACACGAGACGGCTCAAATGCTCATGAGACATTGGCTTCCGGTCACCCTTATGATTATCTGACACTCGCTTCTGGATACTTCTGCTACACGTTTTCATAAATTTGAGGTGATGATGAACTATAGTGACTCGTGTGTTGCCTCGCTTGCTGGTCTTACACCCCGCTATTAATAAATGACGTTTTCTCTTCCATTTTGAAATCGTTTTACTCATTTATATACTCTTCTCGGACTCCAAAAAATTACAACCTGTAACTATAACCAACTGTCACTCTTCCGCAGATATAAAAAGGTTTCATAAACCCTCTGACCTAAAAAAACATTCGAGTAACGCCCCTTTGATCTTCTCCGGTGCAAGTCGACAATGGGGCGACCAAAGTGTAAGCTATATTGGGCGTGCACAAACTGCTCCATCTTCCAAGTACTGCATGTGGTATTGCTAAAGAGCCATTTTGTGTCCTAAAATACGATTTTCCGCTGTGCATACTCTTACATGTATTTTGCAACATACTTAATGACAATCCCCCATACTTACAAACATGCATTTATGCAGATTTATTATTAGTAGAAACACAGTTATTATCTATTTCTAATAATTCATTGAGGTAGGCAATACATCATTAGAAAAAATGTATCTATTCCCTTTACTGTCCATTTAAAGAATTAACCGTATTTTAAATAACAGATCGTATCGCATTGCAATCGCCAAATACAGTTCATATTAGTAAGTATTCCATTTCTGGTATATAATGTATGTCCTACGAATGCTTTAAACATATGCCCTTTGTGTCAGTTCGCAAACGGTTCGACAAGATTTTTTATTTTTTTTTAGTTTAGGAGAAGATGTTATGTTGTTTCCATTACTGCTTTGTTATCTCACATGTTGTGGTCGGCATTTATCGCTTAACCGATGTATATACAGAAGTTGACATCCGTGAGGGTCTGCTTTCACAGCTTGATGTCCTGCACGAGTTTCTGATGCATTGTGTTGTACTGTTACTTTCTGAAGACTGCCAGCTCTGCTGACCCAATGTAAATCGTTCAAACAATGCTGGGCTTCCTCAATGGTATGATTGATGACCAATGTACACCCGTATCTAATACTAAACCATTAAAAATAACAGGGGTAACAGACACCAGCATTTATACATAAAGAAAACAAGTTGAAGTCAAAATAGCTTCAACATTTATTGAATTTTGATAACAACGAAAGATTACGGGATAATGGAAAAAACCATGTCCTATTGACCTTGACCTCCAGCAAGCTGATGTAACACTGTTCTATATTTGCTACTCATATGATAATATATAAAAATATTCATGGCAGAGTTGGTAGACTCCAGCGCAAAACACACGCCAAAAACAGACACGAACATGTTTTTGTATTGTCCTTGAATAGAAAACTCTGGAACAACAATCATGGCTACCATTACAACACAGACCGGAAAGAAGCAGACGACGAAGAGGGCGGAAATAACGATAACCATTCTTGTCACTCTGTTGTCCCGAGTTGATGCATTATCTCCGATACCTGATGCAGTAGACATCCGTCGCCACTTGGTCTTTCCCTGCAGCTTGACAACTAAAGTAACAGTGCACACAACCACAGTTGCAAAGGCAATTAACGGCACAAGCACGCAGCTGATGGCTACAGTTATGTCCTCAACGTGTTCACGGTTGACAGTGAAAACGAGACCTATAATGGTTTTGTTTCGTTTAGCTGAAAATTTGGAAGCCAGTTTGCTGACAGAGTACATCGGTAGCATGTTTCCAATGACAGCGATGAATATAATGATGATGATGATGACGACACGCGTGGGTGTGAATATTCTCTTGACCTGTTACAATGGCAACACATATAAAGGCACAATTAGTGGAGAGCATATAGCTAACATCGGAGGTTGTCAGAGACAGTTTAATATTGGGTAAATAAGCATATACATATTTACCAAATAAGTCAAGAGTTTGGATTAGACATACTCATAAAGAACACAAAGACTATGATAATTGGGAAACGTGACAAGAAACCCTGTGTGCAGATTGAAAATAGAAGATCAACTACTTGAACAGGTACAGAGTTTCTCCTATCTAGGTCAAATAACAACGGAAGAATGGAGCTGTGGAAAAAAATCAGATTGAGAATAGGCATGGCCAAAATGTTATTCAGCAATATGTGACACATAGTGACGGTCAAACAAATAAATCATACATTGAACATACAAATTGGCAGATATTATGTATACTCGTTACTGCTTTATGGCGCAGAAACATGGACACTGAATAATAAGTTTGGAAAGAATATTTAAATCGTGGTTATATAGAGGATTAGATCGCAATTCTTGGACAGAGAAGAAAACAAATTTAGAGGTACTGAAAACGTTCGGAGTGAAAAGAGAATTAATGGCCAAAATCAGGATCAGACAGTTATATTTTTTATGGCACGTCCTTGTTGAAGACCGTACTGGAGATCAGGATAGAAGGCAGTCGTTCAAGAGCCAGACACCGTTTTAAATTGGTGGATAACATCAGGAGATAGGCTGGATAAAGCCTCTCTGATTGCACCACTACGGTAAGCGATAAAGTACACTTGAGATCCATTGAAGCCGACTTTCGATGCTGAGATGGAAATTGAACTGAACTGAACATTCATTATGAGAATAATAATCATCATCATCGTGACAATTTTTTTGTCCAGAACGTAGTCTCCATCAGCGCAGCTCTGCTTGCATCTCGGTTTGGGGCGAGTTGGTCTACGTCATACGAGGACATCCCCAGACTGTCCGTAATGTCCTGATGTCATATTCGTCCATGTTAACCTCTTTTCCTGCATTCAGGTACCATGATTGTCATTATGATCTTCTCCAAACCGTTAAATATCTTTACATGACTCTTATTTCTCAGCTGTTTTCTTGCAATGTTGTCTAATAGCCAATTTCTATAATACGCAGAGATTACAAAATTGGTAATACTGTATTAATGAAATAATTAGCGTTCGCTCGGGCTCATTTTTGTGCCCTGTGCCAGGTATCTAAATGTTGTCTAAACTCATATCTGCCCTTTGCTATTAAGTACCATGCCATACCAAGGTCATGTAGAAGAACTCTCTCCATATCATTGGTGGACGTCTGGGGAGACGATTACAGGTGTAGAGCTACCATGACGTCACTGCAGGTGTCCATCTATTGTCAGGCATGCGTATAACGTGGTCTACCCACCTGTACTTTCTTATCAACGTCCTATCTACGGCGCCATTGAAGCAGGTTTGACACATGATGGCGGTGTTGTGGATGTGATCTGGTAGTGAAACCGACATTGTTCTACACTCATTGATTAGCTTTAAGCCGCACCATGCCACTAGTTTAAGCCGTCTGTCCTGCGCCAAGTGCGTTGTGTCGGTAAATGTCTCTGCACATTCACTCTACTGCCATCTATCCACTTGCCTCGCCATCAACCTCTTGCCCTGTAGCCAGATCTACCAGAATTGTAAGCCATCAGTGGAAGTTGATGAGGTTGCATTCTCATGAGATGACCAAACCAACTTATTTTCTGCCTGAAAATGTATTTGACACAAGCCGTAGTGCCGACCATACTTCGAGTGTTGTCTTTCCACGTTCTCTTTCCAGGTAACACCGATTACCTTCCTCAAACACTTCATTTCACGCATCGAAATTCGACTCTGACGAATCCTAGACATAGGTCATGTTTGGCACTGCTAACACAAATAAATATGTTGTTTATCAGATATTGCTTTGTTGCAAAACTAATGTTCGGGTGCCTAACCAGTTGCGACAGCTGATAAGTCAGAGCAGATTCTTTCTTCTACCTAGTGTCGATGTCCCTAGCTATCCTGCCGCCTGTCGAAACAAGAAATTGTCCAAATACTTGGATTAACGATCCTGTTGAAGATCAATATCATGTACACGTATGTGTATTTGCCCAGGTGTTCTGTTGATCATTATAGTTTATGGTTTCTTGTCATTAACTCGCATTAAGTGGTTTATTAGCAATGAAAGGTATGCGTACTTTATTAGTGTTACAATTGAAGAATAAATAAGTATAATATATTTCAATAAATGAAAAACACACATACATGTTAGGAACACATTGAAGGTGAAATACAAATGTGTCAACAATATCAGAACAGTTACAAAAAACACGTATTTGATAGTGCGATATGAAGATTGGAACACGGTTTAATACTAATATACAATAGTAAACGATTACGTCATAAAACGATCATATAATAATATACGATTAAGGCTTGTAAAGGACATGTATGATCATATTATTAAGGTATTAAACGGATGTATCTGAGTAAATGATTAAAGCACAGAACGGACGTATATGACTAAATGATTAAATCATATAACATACGTAGATGATTATAATATTACGACTTAAAACAGACGCATATGATTAAATTATTTCGGGAGTTAGACACACCCTTTTGAAAATACGGTCAGACGGAGACAGTTTGTAGGTAAACATGATACTTATCCTGTTCTGATTCAGACCTATCAGCCTTAAATACTTTCCAAGGGACGCTAAGTGACCCCAGGTTAGATATGGCCAGACCTGAAAAAGTGAAGCAAATGTGAAAGAAAATGTGGCTCGTTACGCAGTCGCGTCAGTCGGTTGGATGAAGTGTTAGAGAATTGAAAATACTAGATCTGGGACAAAAGATGCAGAAGTGAGTGATCTGATGGCAGCAATGGACTGAAATCTGGCTGCTTCCATCAGGGCCAGTGACTAATATCTGACTAAGACCTTTCTTCTTCTTCTTTTGCGTTTACCTTAAGCTAAACAAATGTAATTCAACACTTACTGTTGTCATTGGTACAGTAACAAATAATGCACATAGCTTCGATCGCAAACGTCAAATCGGTAGATATGTATTGAAATATATGTGGTACAGTTGACTATACGTATGGTTCGATGGATTATTAACAGCTTATCCAAGTTCACATGGCAAACATACTTGTCTTTCATGGTGAAGGAAATACAATCGTGCTTCTAACTCCTCAATAAAGCACACGTATCCTACTTCGCCCTTCACCGCACTCACTCATTATCGGTCATGTATGAGTTGTAAACGCAGACGGTTCTTGACTTTCTGCTTTTCACATCTTTCATTCCGCTCTGATGTTTAACGGAGATATTAAATCGTTCTGTAAGAAAAAGTGTCTAGAATGTTCTCGCTGAGAAGGAATAACACAACTAATTCTGTCAAATGACATTATTTTACGATTAAAGAAAATATGTACATGTGCCAAGGTCAGAAACAATGTTACGTTCATGGGGAGAAAGACTAACGTCTGTTCAGGTACAACATACTTATCAGACATGTTTGTCAGGGTCCGGCAAACTATATTGGCCAAGACCCTATTCTCGGCTTCCTCGTATCCCGCCTAGGAAACGGGCTGTTTTCATGGCATCCTGGCTAACGAAGTGAGGGTTCGACGTGATCCTCGCACAAGTGAGCGATACGTAGATGAAGCGAAGAGTAGCACACCCGTCTGGAGGACCCCAGTTAACCTTCATCAGCACGCTCGAGATGTGGGGAAAGCTGCTGCAACCCGAAATTGAACGTCCTTTTCAGGGCGCATAAAACCTACTCATTATGGGCATTCGAAATTACAACAACAACGATCATAAATCCGTGGACTATGAAACAGATAGAGAAACAAACATGCAGAAAAGAGAGTGACACATGTTGAGTATGCATCTCGATATTACCAACATGTTAATTATGTTTACAGAGATTATGATCTCATGTATGTCATTATGTCATTTACACACACATATATATATATATATATATATATATATATATATATATATATATGCATATATATATATATTTGTATATATATATATATATATATATATATATATATATATATATATATATATATATGTATATATATTTAAATATCATCATCTTTATCATCTGTACGGAGGCTGGTTGAAGAATGTCTGAGGATGTTTTCTCAATTTGAACCCTAACCTCTGGTTGATCAGTCCGGAGACTGGTTGTAAGGCTGTCTGAGGATGTCTCTCGATTTGAACCCTAACCTCCTCAGTTCTCTTCTTGCACCATAAGTTCGCACTTGAATGTCCCTCCATGCGTGAGCTATAAAGGTGGGTCTTGGTTCCCCCGGTCCACTTTTCTCTTGAATCTTACCCTCTTGTGCCTTCTGTAGAAGATGTTCATATCTCATATTGTGTCTCAGCCAACTCAACCGCCGTTGTTGTTTCATATCCAATATGTGTCTTTGTGCGCCCACTACATTGAGTACATTGTCATTGCATCTTTTTTTCTGTCCAACTCACTCTTTCCATTCTACGGTAGCACCACATTTCAAACGCTTCCAAGCTTGTTTAATCCTCCTTGGCTAAAGTCCATACAGTGCAATTAACCATATATGAGTGACGATAACTTTTTTTATACCCTCAAATTCTTTGAGGTTAACCTTTTCAGCTTGTCTCCGAACCCCTTTTTTTGTCATAGAAAATATGTTCTTAATTAATGTCACATTGCGGTCATCTTCTGTTTTGGTTTGCCCATAATATGTAAACTTCTATATTTCTTCGATTATTTCTCCATTGATGTATACATTTATTTGCCTGTCTAGTTTGGATGTTTCCAAAGTCTTTGTCTTCTATATGTTTATTTTCATTTCAAACGCTTTGACCATGTCATTAATTTTGTGTAATACAGCATTTGCAACGTTGCTACTGATCCTCCCGATATCGCTTGGTCATCGGTAAATGTGAAGGCATTGATTTTCATACCATTAACTTTGTCACCCATTTTACAACCTAGCATAACCTTGCCTATCATTGTCTCAGAATATACTTTGTTTAGAGACTCGGGGAAAGCAAATATTCCTGTCGTAATACCTGTTTGATGGTATATATATATATATATATATATATATATATATATATATATATATATATATATATATAGAGAGAGAGAGAGAGTGAGAGAGAGAGAGAGAGAGAGATGAGAATCAACACATGTTTTAATGAGGTATGTTATTAAGCAACGCACAACAAGAACGCCGTGACAAATGATGAAAATTAAATTAGATCTCGGTTTCAAAAGAAGTGTTTTAGGACAGAACATAAGATAAAGTGGAGATGATAGATAACGAGAGGCAGAGAAGGCAAGAGAGAGAAAGAGAGAGAGAGATAACTAATGTCTTAGTTTGTCTTAAAACGTTGCAGTCAAGGAGCTGTCTCTTCCTCTCACCTTAAGGGGCATGGCCACACACAGGCACCGTTCCAAGGTGATGAATGCGGTGATGCAACTTGTCACACGAGTAAAGATGATGTGCAGCCGAGCTCCTGTTATGTACTGCACTTCCATCGGCTCGAATGGCAGGTCTAGTTCGATGAACGCTGGTGTGAAGCAGATATTTGTCCAAATTAGGGTTACCAAACACCCCAGGTCAGATATGGCCAGACCTGAGAAAGGGAAGCAAAGTGAAAGAAAAGGTGGTTCGTTAAGCAGTTGCGCCAGTCGGTTGGATGAAGTGTTAGAGAATTGAAAATACTAGATCCGGGACCGAAGATGCAGCAGTGAATGATCTGACGGCAGCCATTGACTGAGAGCTGGCTGCTTCCATCAGGACCAGTGACTAATACCTAAGCTCCTTCTTCTTCTTTTGCGTTAGTTCTCAAGCGAAGAACCGTGTTTTGCAAATAGCAGGATGTAGTCCGTAGAATGGAATGCATTGTTTCGCTAGTTTACAGCCGGACTCCCAAAGATATATGTGTTTGCCCTTGCGAGTATGCATACCCTCTGCAGAAAGTAATTATGCTCAAAAGACACACAAACATAACTTGTTCTTTGATTGTACACTGTGGGAGTGCTGTGGCAATTATTTATTAGAAGCGGGCACGTCTATGTTGTACTTAACATCGGCTACCTACAGTAATCGCAACGATGTATCTTGCTACCACATAATGACACCTTTAGACACTGCCACACAGTTTTCAGCTATTCCATACCATTATGTGACTTACTTACTGACTTCTCATTGCGTTAAGGACAACAAGATATTAAAAAGAACTAAAGGATTCGTGACCTAGAAATATTCAAGTGCTCTATCAAAAAATAATATTAACATACATACAACTGAATAACCAACTGCTATGAATCAAACTTAGAAAATATTTCTTATCCAAACTGATATGTTTTAAAAAAATGCATTTAACACGTTGTCTCTTACCTAACAAACTGATGTTGACTGCATCTCGGAATCCAAGCTTGACAAAACAGATGATGTTGATGATGTTGGTCACCGTACCAAAGACATCCATTAACTCTGAGATAAGGGAGTTGAAGAGCCACTGGAATATCAACCTTACGTCGTCACTGACATAGCCAAATGACGTCATAGACGATAGAGTGTCATGAGAAAAATCATGGGTGAAGTTTGAAATGTTTCTTCTTGCCGCCATTATACTTGGTATGATTTTAAATGTTAAATTAGACTAGTGGATTCGATTTAATTAATGCCGTTTTACATATTCATTTCTGTGGAATGATTTATATGTGAAGTATTTATAAATCGATATTTCACTTATTCCCGTCGACCATATCCCTAATATTTAGTTAGCATTTCATTTATGGCAATACTGATTCACTAACTACAAAAATACGAACTTCAAATGTATTCTTACTCTTGAAACAATAAACACATCTGATAATTTTGTTTACTGTGTTACGTACGCAAAACAAAAAAGTGTCTAATCACCTTCAACAGTTTTTGGAACGCATTGGACTCATTGGTCTCGATGTAAAGTATCAGCCTCGGTTGCCGGAGGTCGCATATTCGATATCATAGTGGAAAACGTGATTTTTTTTTCAAGTTGATCTTCTGGTAAACATTTCCCTGATCTCTGGTGATCGGACTCCACTGTTCATCCTCAACCAACATTAAATTGTCCTTAAAATGCTGTTGGAAATGGAGAAGAATAGGCTGACCGACTGCGACTCGGACAGAATTAAAATTAAAAATCAACCCAAGTTATTTGTACCTTTCTCCAGATGCTTTGGAGCAGCTATAGATGGCGCCTAATTGGCTGCGGATCTGCTTAGCTGTAGTGTTTGAGTCTATGAAGATGGACTAACACATCGGTAATAATCACCCTCCAAGAAACTGGTTTTTTACAGACTATGTAGAGTCTTTGAAACCAGCATAAACACGTTACGTTAAGTTTAAAAGGAACTGCATTTGATGTTACAATCGCGAGATTTCTGCACTGAAGATTCATTTATTGCAGTGCAGTTATCTAACAGAGCAGAAAATTGATGTTGCTAACGTGTTACGTACTGGTATATCAATGCAATTCGGATAAAAACGACGCAAGCACATTATCTTTTTAACTAACATACTTCAAGCACACACAGTACAATATATCTACATTAATCCTGGACTTTTAACGCCTAATATCTGCCATGCACTAAAAACCGGAGCATTTTTGACAATAAAATGTTATCTTACACTGTTAATTCATGTGTAGATTTGACATCTACAACTACACAGTTGTCTCACATATTTGATTTAACCATTCGATTGCATGTACATTAAGAAATGATAATGCATATAATAGTAACAGTAATGATGTGTTCATCGTTATCAATGAGAACCACCGACATCATCATCTAGTATATCTCTCAAAGATAATGTGGATCAGAATGGGACTGATTAGGTCACTAGGAACGTGGAAATTTGTATTACTTCCCAGGCAAACAATTGTGTGCATCTTGTACTGGTCCAGAATTTCTGATCACTCGACTATTCATGGCTGCCCTTATACGGCAGCCCTCGATTACTGCAACATTATATAATTAATATATAACACACTTCACATCATTTGATAGATCAATATTATTTATTTCCCCCGCATAACATACATATGTGTGACATTCGTTTCATCATTTAGCGAGATAGTACATCTCAATAGTCTGTTTATATCAATGCATTAAATGTGTACTGTGATAGTACATCTCAATGGTCTGTTTATATCAATGCATTAAATGTGTACTGTGATAGTACATATCAATGGTCTGTTTATATCAATGCATTAAATGTGTACTGTGATAGTACATCTCAATGGTCTGTTTATATCAATGCATTACAATATTTCCGTTGTTTCATGCTTTGTATTTAGGCTTCTATTTGTAAAAGCAATAGCGAAGGTTGTCGAAGGAGATTTTAAAATGGGTTCACATAGAACAAAAATTAGTATTCGCCGAAGTAGATCAACATTACGTTCATACCTGTTTAACCTTCGCATATTATGAAACAAATTTGGTCTTGACAAAATTTATTGATGTGACTGATAGCATGTTAACGTTCTCAAGTCAAAATTAATTCCTAAATGACGACATTTTCGCAATTTCTGAATCACAAGCGCATTTGCTCTTCCAATAATGATGCGAATAGAATTGATAACCAATTTGATTCAATTACGAATCATTTTCCTCAGATTTACGTACAAAAGCTACATTGCGGTATCGCTATGTTTCTTATTAATTTCGTAATACACGAATAAAATTAGATAGGCATGACCAATGTTTACTAGAACCCATTCATGCAATAGTATGTAAATACCAATGTCGACCCAAAATCATTTAAATAAGTGTAATTGTAATATCGTTTGTTCTAACAGATATTTACTAAAATCTTTTAAGAAAATAATTGTTTCAACCCCGAACATTCGAGCCCTTAGAGACGCGCTGCTATCATTGTTTGTGTTTATTTACACAAATTTCCCATTTTTTTTAAGTTTGAGTGCCATACTCAGCCAACTCTATTAATTAAGTGCCTCGCAAACCCGAACAACATTTCGACGATTTTAATTTAATCCACCACATCGTATCTCATCTAATCCGATCTTATTTTGTGTAATCCAATTTAATGTAATATTATATATTACTTTATAATAAAATATAATATAACCGTATCTCATTTCATCTCTTCTAATCTAATCTAGTCTACTCTAATCTAATCTAATCTAATCTAATCTAATCTAATCTAATCTAATCTAATCTAATCTAAAATAACCTAATCGAATCTCGCCTCGTCTCGCTACATCTCATCTAATTATAGTTCATCTCATCTCATCTTATCTCATCTCATGACATTATCATCCACTCTCATCTCAGCATACTGTTTATGATGTTAGAAATGTGATCATACACATTATCTGAACATCTTCTCATCAATAATGTAATATCCACAAATTTCACTTGCAACAATAATCTAAGCCATGTTTGTGTATATTTATTTGAGTTATTGACTTATAGAAGCCATCGTGTTTCGTGGCACCAGAGCCAAATGAACTGTTTACTTTAGAAAACTAAATACGTACTGCAACGCTAAATTTATTTCAATTTCCTTATCTCCAAGTACTAAAAATGTGGTGTGATGCTACCGTGTTTTGCAAAGTGTATGTTCGGTTCACTGTTTGTAGTTTATTGCATTGATTTTCTAAAAAGATAACTGCGTGACTTGCGAGCGTTTTGATATTAATATCAATATATTTAACATGTAATCTGAGAGTAAAGCTGTTTGATCTATTTGCATCAAGAAATTAAACATTTACAGTGATATCACAGCTGGCTGGTCAGTGTGTTACAATACGTTAAATATATACTGTTATAGTACACCTATTTGGTCTGCATATCTCAAAACATCAAATGTGTACTGTGATTGTACAGCTATGTGTTTTAAATACCAAATAATTATATACGCAATGTGATAGTACATCTGTTTGGTCTGATTATATCAAGGCATTACATATGGACTGTAAATGTTGCATCTTAATGGTCTGTTTATATCAATGCATTAAATGTGTACTGTGATAGTACATCTCAATGGTCTGTTTATATCAATGCATTAAATGTGTACTGTGATAGTACATCTCAATGGTCTGTTTATATCAATGCATTAAATGTGTACTGTGATAGTACATCTCAATGGTCTGTTTATATCAATGCATTAAATGTGTACTGTGATAGTACATCTCAATGGTCTGTTTATATCAATGCATTAAATGTGTACTGTGATAGTACATCTCAATGGTCTGTTTATATCAATGCATTAAATGTGTACTGTGATAGTACATCTCAATGGTATGTTTATATCAATGCATTAAATGTGTACTGTGATGGTACATCTCAATAGTCTGTTTATATCAATGCATTAAATGTGTACTGTGATAGTACATCTCAATGGTCTGTTTATATCAATGCATTAAATGTGTACTGTGATAGTACATATCAATGGTCTGTTTATATCAATGCATTAAATGTGTACTGTGATAGTACATCTCAATAGTCTGTTTATATCAATGCTTTAAATGTGTACTGTGATAGTACATCTCAATGGTCTGTTTATATCAATGCATTAAATGTGTACTGTGATAGTACATCTCAATGGTCTGTTTATATAAATGCATTAAATGTGCACTGTGATAGTACATCTCAATAGTCTGTTTATATAAATGCATTAAATATGTACTTTGATATTACATCTAGTCTGTTTATATCAATGCATTAAATATGTACTGTGATATTACATCTCAATAGTCTGTTTATATAAATGCGTTAAATGTGTACTGTGATAGTACATCTCAATAGTTTGTTTATATCAATGCATTAAATGTGTACTGTGATATTACATCTCAATAATGTTCGCTTAGGCATTTAAGGCTTATTGCTTCGATTGACCACTGCTTGTCCAACTGCTAAGGTTTGTAGCCTAAACCTCACCCAACGACGACGGAGAAACTGCTATCTGTGGGTGGCACGTAGAACGGGGGCTACCCTTCTCACGCTTCCAGCCGGCCCCTCCCACGCCTCCAGCCTGCTGGTGGAGACCGTTGTTACACTTAGCTGACTTGAACATGATCTGGTGAGTTATAATTTTCCGATCCAGTCGGACCACGTGACCAACGACAGACAGGCAGAAGCGGCTCAGAGTATCCGAGATGGAGGGAAGACTCGTTTTTGCAGTGACCTCGACATTACAGACGAGATCAAACCATCGGATACCGAGGATGCGTCGGTGGTTTTGCATATGAAAGGCGTCGAGTCCTGATCTGTCCTGTTTAAGTAGGATCTAAGTCTATGAACCACCCAGAAGGACACGAATCACACATGTCTGATAAATACGAATGTTTGATCCAAGAGAGAGTCTGCCATTATTCCATACTCGGCAAAGTTCGTTGATAGCGGAGGCAGCAATGCCGATCAGCCTTAACATGTCAGGTGTACTGCATCACCGGATGAAAACACACTCCTCAGGTTATGTTAATTCATTTGTGCTCCACCGTGTAACCATGGACAACCATCCTGTAAGGACCAGTGTCGTAGCCAAGGTTCTGAATTTTTGTCTTGGCCTAAGATATTGATAGGCCCAGGTTTGGTGTTCCGTAAAAAAGTTTCTCGGAGACTGTTGCAGAGCCGCATTGTATGTGCCGACTAGGACTATATTATCGGCTTAGGCGAGGTATGTGATGCGTGTTTGGTCCATATCAGCGCCCAAATGGTGGGAGTCAAAGTGGTCGAGAACTCAGTCGATGGCTCGGCGGAAAAGGTCAGGGGCAATTTGCCTGACCGCCGAAGGAATTGGGAAACTGTCCGAGAGTTTCTTCTACGCAGACTCTGGCACCGATATCCGTGTGTAGCTCCTTTATCAAGTTGAGCAGTGGGACAGGAGCGCTGATGCATTGCATACATTTCCAGAGAGCAGACCTATCTACCGAAAAAGGTCAGATCAGGTCATCCCGTAATTCGTGAAGTCGTTGAGGCACAGATGAAAACATCCTTACAACCTTACGCCATCCTTCTCTGTCAGCGGCTGCCTGTGCCTCTTCTGGTCGGAGATTAGTCCATTATTTTATGTTGTCCTCACACTTCTTTTAGGGCCGGCCTCTTCGTTGTCTGCCTTGCACCTTTCCGTGCAGGATCGTATTTGCAAGACCATTTGATCACGATATGTGACCGTACCAAGCGAGTTTCATTCTTTTGACAGTTGCAAAGAGGTCTTCAGAAGGCCCTATTGCTGTTGTAATTCTATGTCGTATTTTCTCATTTGCAATTCGATCACATGCAGCTTTTAGATCGACATACGCACCACATCGGGGCGGTTGAATGCATGGTGCAGTTCACTCGGGAGCCGGAGTGCGAGAATGGCTTCTACAATTGATTTACCCGGGGTGAAACCAGACTGATACAGACGTCGTTTTGTGATAAGGAGTGGCTATAGCCGGGCCAACAAAACATATGCAAATGTCTTGCACGGATCTGAGAGCAGTGTGATTGGTCTATAGTTGTTGCAGTCCTTACGGCTTTCCTTACCTTTGCATAGGGCAACAAATGTTCCAACTCACCAATCTGCGGGAACGTGCCCTGTTCTTCAGACTTGTTAAAAGAGGTGGTGATGAGCGGAGCTCATGTGGTCCATAGTGTACTTTAATAGCTCTGACGGAATATGATCCGGTTCTGCTGCACTGCAATCTGTAAGTGTTCGTCTGGCGGCTTGGACTTCTGCCAATGTTGAAGGGTTGTTGCACGTCTCCGAGTTCGGGGGAGTATCCGTGAGCTGCAAGTCCAGGTCGGGCAAGCCATTGCTCAAGGATGATTGACGGCAAGCGTGAAATGCTCCTTCCATCTATCCGCTACTACTTCGTGCGTCGAACATGGTGAGCCATCTGCTCAATTGACAAACTCGGTATTGCTACACGCTTTCTGCTAGCTTGCGGGAAGAAGGCGCCTGATGGCTTGGTATGCAGGTCTGAATATATAACCTGTTTCAACTGTGTCCATGTTTTCGTTAAAGAAGCTTTCCCGTTCAGCATTGCAGCCGCACGGAACTGGCTTTTTATAAGCCGGTGTGCAGCGTTATCGTTGAGTAGTCTGGCATATTTTGCTTAGAGAAGGAAATCGTAAGCGCTGTCAGAGAGCCATGGTTTACGCTTCACTGATCTTGAGAATATATTTATCTTGGCAGCCTCGCATACAGCGTTCTTTATGGCAGCCCATGCTGACTCTGGGTCGTCTGATAGAAAGCCTAATGTAACAAACGTGTCTCTTCCTGAAGAGGCGAATTCTTCTGCTAAAGTGTGGTCAGTTTTGAGGCGGCGGGCATTGCACCTAGGTGTTAGCGCTGGTCTTGGTGGAGCGTATGAACTAATGGGGTACGTGGTTTGTGTCAACAGTGACCTCCGCACAGCCATAGACACGGTAATAGTTCATGTTTATATAAATACATTAAATATGTACTGTGATAGTACAGCTTTATTTTATGTTTAAATAAAAACATTAAATGTGTACTGTGATAGTACAGCTGTTTAGTCTGTTTATATCCAAATATATAACTATGTACTGTGATAGTACAGCTGTTTGGTCTGTTTATATCCAAATATATAACTATGTACTGTGATACTGATTGCGATTCCAAGATGGAGGATGGGTTGTTTTTTTTGTTTTTTTTTTTGGGAGGGGGGGAAGGGGGGGGGGAAGGGGGGGGGGGGTTGGTTTTGTGTGTGATGACATCTGTTAACGAATTTACATTCAAAGATAATGCTACTACATGAGAAAACCTGAAGGCTGGATACTGCAGAGATGCAAAGATAATGCTACTACATGAGAAAACCTGAAGGCTGGATACTGCAGAGATGCAAAGATAATGCTACTACATGAGAAAACCTGAAGGCTGGATACTGCAGAGATGCAAAGATAATGCTACTACATGAGAAAACCTGAAGGCTGGATACTGCAGAGATGCAAAGATAATGCTACTACATGAGAAAACCTGAAGGCTGGATACTGCAGAGATGCAAAGATAATGCTACTACATGAGAAAACCTGAAGGCTGGATACTGCAGAGATGCAAAGATAATGCTACTACATGAGAAAACCTGAAGGCTGGATACTGCAGAGATGCAAAGATAATGCTACTACATGAGAAAACCTGAAGGCTGGATACTGCAGAGATGCAAAGATAATGCTACTACATGAGAAAACCTGAAGGCTGGATACTGCAGAGATGCAAAGATAATGCTACTACATGAGAAAACCTGAAGGCTGGATACTGCAGAGATGCAAAGATAATGCTACTACATGAGAAAACCTGAAGGCTGGATACTGCAGAGATGCAAAGATAATGCTACTACATGAGAAAACCTGAAGGCTGGGTACTGCAGAGATGCAAAGATAATGCTACTACATGAGAAAACCTGAAGGCTGGATACTGCAGAGATGCAAAGATAATGCTACTACATGAGAAAACCTGAAGGCTGGATACTGCAGAGATGCAAAGCTAATGCTACTACATGAGAAAACCTGAAGGCTGGATACTGCAGAGATGCAAAGATAATGCTACTACATGAGAAAACCTGAAGGCTGGATACTGCAGAGATGCACCTTTTCCCGTCCTAGAAAACCACGCAAATGTTACCACTTGCAAACCTACTTCTGATATTCAATTGCGCGCAAAAATAACGTGCAGGCGGCGTCAAGAGACACTCGAGTACGATTTAGACGTAAATGATAGCTACGATACTATCAAATTTTGAGTCCTCCGATAAGACCGGCAACGGAGTTTTGAACCCCCCCATTCAGACTCACCTTTTGACTACACTCAAACAATGTCTGTAAGCCAACATCAGACTCAGCAAGACCCGTGCATAGGCAGAAACACACTGAAATTGGTCCGACAATGGAGATAAACTTCACATTTTTTTCGGTGAAGGACAGCGCAACATTGGCGGTGTTGGCTCCATCGTTGGTAGTAAAGATACACCAAACATCCGGTCTGTTCAGAAATGCAACTCTAGAATTGCTACGTTTAAGCTCCGAGTGAGAGACCAGTCGAAACTGTTTCTGCTAGTTCAGCGCTATGCCACACCTCACCCCCATCCTCCTGTTGCCCCCTTTTCCCATGTTGGATACTACGAAGACACGGCAAACCTTTCTGCGCAGATACGGCAAACATTTGTACGAAGACACGGCAAACCTTTCTACTAAGAAACGGCAACCTTTCTACGAAGACACGGCAAACATTTCCACGAAGACACGGCAAACCTTTCTACGAAGCGCTTCATAAACAAATACAGCAGTCTGCTTACACATAAAATGTAATTGGAGATTTTAACTCACGTGTCGGGTTCAAACGGTAAATCGAGACCTACTTCTCAGATGACAAACGAAATGACAGAAATGATCTCTAGATGATCTTTAATAATAATGTTCGCTTAGGCGTCTGATGCCCGTTGCGTCGGATGGACACCACCATGCTCAGTTGTAACTGCGTGCTACCAGGCCTCCTCTAAGGCAGATGGGCAGGCAGATGGGAGATGATCTTTGCTGCGATGCAAATTTCAACGTCCTGGACACCTACTTAAAAAGAATTGATGGGAAGCGACGGAAATGGTAGTCTCCAAACTGGGAGAGCAAGGCTGAAACCGACTACGTGCTCAGTAGCGACGTGACGTTCGTTACCAACGGCGCGACACTGCACTGACTTGAAATAGGCAGCGACCACAGGTCTATTAGGGTGACAATGAACCTGGCAACTTCTCCCATTAAACGGCTCCCACAGTTACCAGCAACACTAGATGCTTTGAAGTTTTCGGACATTATTCAAAACCATTACTGGCAATGCACGGGATCTCCTACCTTTCGCCTGAAACAACTGATGAACGTTCTGATTCGCTGCACCGTCGGTTCCAAATTGCCCAAACCAGCTGATAAAAACCGAATAAGTGTGGGCATACTGCAACTTCTGGCAACTAAACAATACTCAAGATCAGAGGGGAAATGTATAAGATCGTCCTCTGCAAATAAAGAAGAAGATCAGACACAGGCTCAACGAAGTTTATGAGCAATATAACTTGCAACGTCTCATAAAGGCCGCTGAGACCAGAAATAGTATCATAAAATGCAGAAAGACACTACAACTGAAGAAAAGGCCACATGATATCCCTGAAGAAGAGGCTACATGACATCCCTGATAAAGAGGCCACATGACATCCCTGATAAAGAGGCCACATGACATCCCCGAAGAAGAGGCCACATGACATGCATGAAAAATAGGCCACATGACATGCCTGAAAAAGAGGCCACATGACATCCCTGATAAAGAGGCCACATGACATCCCTGATAAAGAGGCCACATGACATCCCTGAAAAAGAGGCCACATGACATGCCTGATAAAGAGGCCACATGACATGCCTGATAAAGAGGCCACATGACATCCCCGAAGAAGAGGCCACATGACATGCCTGAAAAAGAGGCCCTATGCCATTCTTGAAATAGCGCCCCCATGACATTCCTGAAGTAGAGCACCCATCACATCCTCAAGAAAAGGCCAGGTGATATCCATGAAGAAGAGACCACATGCCATCCCTGAAGAAGAGGCTTTATGACATGCCTGAAGAAGATGCCAAATGACATCCCTGAAGAAGAGGCCACATGCCATCCCTGAAGTAGAGCCCACATGACATCCCTGATAAAGACACAACATGACATCCCTGAAGAAGAGGCCACATGACATCCCTGAAAAAGAGGCCACATGACATCCCTGAAGTAGAGCCCCCATGACATCTTTGAAAAAGAGACCACATGACATCTCCGAAAAAGAGACCACATGATATCCCTGAAGGAGAGGCCACATGATATCCTTGCAGTAGAGACCACATGACATCCCTGAAGAAGAGACCACATGATATCCCTGAAGGAGAGGCCACATGATATCCTTGAAGTAGAGACCACATGACATCTCCGAAGAAGAGACCACATGATATCCCTGAAGGAGAGGCCACATGATATCCTTGAAGTAGAGACCACATGACATCTCCGAAGAAGAGACCACATGATATCCCTGAAGGAGAGGCCACATGACATCCCTGAAGAAGAACGATGGTGCAATACTGACAGATGGACAGCAAATCGAAGAAGAATTCACAGAGTTATATACTGGTCAATTCGCATAAAAGATGTGGTGACCAATAAACCACCATAAATATATTCCGAGTCACTTACCGATTTAGGTAATGATGAGGTCCTGCACGCGATACAACACGTCAGGACAATCGCCTGCTCTGAATGGAATCACCACACGGAATGCTCCAGACTGGCGGGAATACACTTACCTGCTATCTGGCCATATTTGTGAACATATGTCCTCATACAAGACGGATTCCAGACCATCGAAGTGCCCCAAGACAATTTTGATTCACAAAATGGTGAAAATAAAAGTATGGCAAACTACTGCCAAATCCATTTGCTATCAGCTATTGATAAACTGTTGAGAAAAGTCATTATCTGCAGATTGAAAATGCAGCTCGGCGATAACTACCAGTGAGAACAGACATGTTTCAGGAAAGGATACTCAAACCTCTACTAAAACCACCAGTTGTTAGAGAGATCCCGGGAACTCATTTTACTCATTTGTAGACTACAAGTAGGCCTTTGATAGTGTGGGCATGCATACAGTGGTAAATGCCCTGAGGAACAAAGATATAGATGAAGAGTACTCCCAGCTTATAGAATAGATAAGCGAGGCCTGCTCAACTAAGATCAGTAATTTCCACAAGTAAGTTTCCATACATTTGCACTGAGGAGTACGACTAGGAGATACCATCTTCCCAAAAATGTTCACATCTAGTCCTTAGAAACATATTGTAGGTCTCTGAACTGGTAGGATCGAGGTGTGGGCATATATGTCGAGATCCTCTCACTCTTCCGTTTTTGCGAGCGATATTGTGATCTTCAGTCACATCATTACATAAGCCAAACAAAGCCTAACCGAGCTGAATAAAGCGGGCAAGATCGTTGGTCTGAACATAAAAAGAAAGAAAACCCAATTCATATTGAAGACTTTCTGGCCTACCGGGGAATTGCGATTAGAGGAGAACCTGTCGAAAATGCAATGCATTTGTTTACCTAGGTTATGAAATCAACAGCAACAATAACACTGGTAAGAAGATCTCATGCAAGAGAGCGGCGGTTTGACTCTACTTCAATGGCATTAAACCGGTACTCCAGCAGATGACAGAGATCAAGGTCAGGACTCACACATTCACAAGCATGGTTATTACGCGGTAGTCAAGAGGTTAAGGCACTCGCCTCTTACAGTGATGATTGAAAACGGTGGGCGATCGAATCCCGCAAGTTTCAATCCTCCATTCCGAGTTACCTCTAGTCGTTTCTACCAATAGTTTTGCCACTAATCAAGGGTAGTTCGAGATAAGAGTCATATTGATTACCAGCGGATATTCGTCCTCACTATAATCCAGATACATCACATTATTTAGACAAAACCGTCTGATGTCGCGGCCATGATTGCTTCACGATGAGCAATAACTGTAATTATTACAACAATGGTTTATTAGTGTCAGTTTTGGAGTCTACGCAAATCAAACAGAGAGAAGCTCCGAACTACCGAAAGAATCTGAAACACCGACATCCGTATGCAATATAACTTTTAATATGTCGTAGACTCTACATCGATTCAATAGTACAGTCATGTTGTCCGCATGACTGACAATAGATGGACCGGCCATGTGGTCCACATGACTGACGATATATAGGCGATGAGGCTGTATTTCTGGTGGACATACAACTACAATTGCCCCTACGGCCGCCAGCCAACGAGATGAAGAGAAGATCTGCACCGGGCCTTTGGACCGTCATGGTACTCAAATGCGAAGGAGAGATACAGATTCAATCATGATCTGGCTACTTGGTATCAATCAACCTTGCCTGATTGAATACCATGATTCAAGTATTCAAGTAAGATAGTATAGCTGTTTAGTCTGTTTGTATACAAATAATAAATATATCATGTGATAGAAGAGCTGCCTGATCTATTTATATCAGAAAATTAACTATTTTCTGTGGGACTAAAGCTGATTGCGTTGTTTAAATTCAATCTGTCAAATGCCAGAGTAGCGTTGTTTGTGATATATATGTCTTTTACTTAAATGTGTACTTTTTGAAAAGTTGAGATTCACTCCTTCAATACATATGATGACACGAAGTTGGCTATACTGTTCACTTATAACTAGATCGTGTTCCTCTGTTTGTATTTATATCACCAACCCGCATTATCGCCACCATCTTTTGCAATTTCGTAGCATCGTAGGAGAGATGCCCTGTGTCGTACAAACATGATACACACAGGAGCGCAAAGAAAGTATACACTAATTGAAAAGCTCACTGCATGTACATGTTATCTGCAATGTTATTTTCTATTTCACAAGGTTATCAACGCTAACAGGAGCGCATGCATACTTCATATGTCCGGTCTAGTTGCATTGATATTCACTTCCTCCACAATCGTCTGCTTTTTAGGTATTTTCAAAATAGAGAAATGTGTAGTCTGCAGACAACCTTACGATGTCATCATGTTCAGCATTCGAAAAACAAACAACGAACCACTGTTGTCAGAGATCCGAGCAGAACTAGAAAAACTCCAGAGATCCTGAACAATAGCGCTCCAGTGGCTACCCTCCCATTGTGGAATCACATGAAACAAGAGAGGTGACGCTGTGGCAAAAGATGGCAGCAAAAAGGCACAATGTATTAATCGAGTACCACACAGACAAATCGAGAACATCATCAGAAATCAGTATATACACAAATGGAGAGAAGACAGAAACATAAGCAGTACACCAGACCCAATTCACAAACTCAAAAGAAATCAACAAACTACCTCATTTCGTCTGAGAACTAGACACTGCAGACTACTAGAACATCTATATTGACTGAAGATCTCCAACACCGTTGAAACAAAAGTTGTGGGGCTGCCGCTCCGACCTGGTGAAGACTACAGACTTCATCATGGCGACTGGCCTGCAGATATAGCATGACCAAAAGATCCTGAACGCAAAGAAGAAGTGCATTCATATACTTCTGAAATGACTCAGCTAAAGTGGATTGGACACGTTGTTACCTGCCAGATGAGCGCATCCACAAGCAGCTGTTATAAGGTGAGCGCACAACAAGCAGACGCTTCTCAGCAGGCATAAGAAACCCTGCAGGCTCCTTGAAGGTTGTCTCTGAACAGCTTCCATATTGATGTTATGTAATGGGAGACGATTGTTCAATGCAATACCACCTGGCTAGATAGTATAACTGAATGTGCTCAGATCACAGAGAGAATAACCGTCTTGGAGGCTCAGCGAAAACGTTCTGCCCGCAAATGCAATACGCACGCCGTTTGCACAGCCACCTTCCGATTTGTATACCCTGAAGGTGGCCGGGTGTACCGTTTAGGATTGATCTTTGCAGCAATATGATAACACATTTCGCAGCAATAGTATGTTGCTGTCGCCATATTCGCTTGCGATGGGCATCTGTTATTACTATTCCATGTCATCTGTGAAAATTACGTTACATTCCATTGCATTGTATTAGCCCTAGACATTCCCTATTGTTCCAGTACATATCCAATCCCACATGTTGTAAACATGTTACTGATGAATTCAACTGCTTTTCTTGTATTTGCGTGTTTCTTAACCATGCTTCATTGTTTTTTTTGTTTTTTTTATATTGTCTTTTCTAGTCCTCGAGCCGGACTGCTAAAAACACAAGGCTAACGATTATAGCGTATTTGTCGTCGCCGTATAGTTCGCAGGATAGATATTTAAAAAATAACAAAAATGGATAAAGAATGCAGGTCTAGAATCCACGCCTCAATTTGCCTGGAGCCCTGTCTCAAAACTGTTCGGTCACCAGGCCCTCGTTTATGTGTTTTCTCTCGACGCATCCTAACAGGACGGTACTTTGCTAGTGTTTTGCTGAAAACGGTTTTCGAGACGTGCTAAAAAGATATGAATGGTGTGAGGCAAAACACATGATCTAGAATTTGTGTTGACTGACCACAGCTAACATTAATTCAACTTGGACATGGTGGAAGACATCTACTGTCTACACAGGGAGTCCAACAAAGAATGCCTCATCGATGTTTATTTCAGACTATATGTCACTTCACATATTCCTAACCAGTGGAAATCCTCGAATAATGCTATAATCCACACACAGGAAGATGCATAACTTGTTGGGAACTACAGTTCACTTTGCATGATATAGATCATTTGCATGATATAGATCATTTGCAATATTTCACTTAAACCATTACCCCATAATGTACAGGCAACTTGCTGAACACAATCCTCGAGGACAAGTCGGATTCGGGAATTGGTTCTCGACCATTGACCACCTCCATAGGAGCAATGCTCTGATAAAGAGTGAGCACGCGAATTGTGCTTAAACTAATGGCTTGTATTTATCGATCGTCAGAAAGCATTTGACAGTATGGAAAACAACGTTGTTGTAAATCCTCTCAGAAACCAAGGCATCTCTGAAACCAATACCAGACGAATTAAGGAAACTAAAACAAACAGCACTACATCCAATACGCAATGTCAACGTCCAGTACATGTTCTGATAGCAACACGAGTCCGACTGAGCGACACAATCTCCCTGAAGCAATTGCTGCGGCTGAAGATGAGATGTTCCAACAATAAATTGAAACAACAGAGATGTAAATATAGAGGGTCAGTAGCGTATCCATTTAAAATTCCCATATGGGGTGGTGCTCATCAGTCACAACATTGAAGAAACACAGCAGATCTTGAACTATCTAAATAGGAAAGAAATTAGCAGAACTGCTTTTCTCAAGATAAACATAATGCCTCTGAAACCTATAATGCCCACAAAAGTAAATCTAACATGGAGAGGAAACCACGGATGATGCCAACTCTACCAAAGCTAAGAGGTAAATGCTGCCACACAATTGGCCACGATATCTTTGGACAGAGAAAAGCAGCTTGATATTCTTTTAACTCCATTAAGCCAATACTCCAGGACATGAAAGACACCACGGTGAGAGACCACTCCATGGTCATTCCAGCAATGATTTACGGATGCGAAGTTTGGGACTTCTCACTTAGAGAGAAGCGGCGCGTACTTAACATTTCGGGAAAAATAAAACATTCAAAAGGAAGAATATCAACATCAAACATGATTTCGGAACGTCGTGGAAGCAGCAATATCGTGCACACTTATTGGGTTGGACAGGTGGTACTAGATCTGACAACAGATGGGCACGTAGAACAACGTTTTGGCACACCACCACTCGGCCACCCAACCATGCGATGGCTAGATGGACTTGTCAACTACGTAGGTCCACATTGGTACAGAAATGCAAAATGTCGAGAATAATACACCTTAATGTTGACTTTCTGAAATACGACATAATTATCGGACTGACGATGATGATAATTCGATGTGATGTAATGGTACTGCTTAAGTATTTCTTTTCCAGAACATACCATACACAGCACACTTTGCTCACAATAAGCGAATATCGCTGTCTGCGTTGTTCAACAGCAGAAGTGAACGGGGATATAATTTATCGATGCGATGCTATACAATATAAAATATTAGTCTTGTAGGAGACCCTTACGTCCCCGCCGTGGCCGACACATAGATTACGTGTTATATATCTTATTGTAGGAGACCCTTACGTCCCCGCCGTCGCCGACACATATATTACGTGTTATATATCTTATTGTAGGAGACCCTTACGTCCCCGCCGTCGCCGACACATAGATTACGTGTTAGATATCTTATTGTAGGAGACCCTTACGTCCCCGCCGTCGCCGACACATAGATTACGTGTTAGATATCTTATTGTATGAAATCTAAACTGTTGTGAGGTTGGGACGACAATTTTCCTTCATCGATGTATTACTTTTCCCATTTTGAGAATGTGGGTATCAATTTACGGCAGGGGTGACTGAAGCAATCCGTGGTACGGGACGCAAAATTATCTATTTGCAATGAGAAACACGCGATTTATTCTACGACTGATTGTTGATTAACATTGTTGTTGACATTGGAGAATATGTCGCTGATTCGCTTCTTCGCAGCAGGGGTTGGAGTAAATGTAGTGGCGGTTTAAGAGTTATGGTTTTATTTGGTGATGTCGCTAGCCCCATGCACAGCTTTCTTTAGTCGCCTTGTATAACAGGTTAGGAAGGATACTCTGCTTTTCGCCACACACACTACAACATGATCTTCACACAGTATCGTTAGCAATAATAATTATAGTTCGAATATTAAGTACTATTTAAAGCTTACAATATTTCACACTACAAATAATAAACATCCGTATCAAGCTGTGATTGACAGGTAACAAGTATGATATTGGCGTCCTTATCTGGTATAAAAACTCCGATTTACCTTATATCATTCTTCCCTCATTGCATTATAGTTATCTTTCTGTCCTTAACACTTTCAGAATCGCATGCCAAACTTTAATTGATTTTTTGAACACTGGTCTTACATCATAATCGGTCCAATTACTTTCTTGTTTGGGGTAATCGCGAAAATAGATATAGAAAAAAACAGACCAAGTATTAGTTACATCCAAATTGGCATGCACTAACATTGGCATCATATACTTACCAGATCAATACCCAATCTCTACCAGAACATGGAAAATTATATTATTTTGACAATTTGCTTTTTTTCACGTGGGAACTAAACTTATTTTATCTGGCTACACTACCTTTAAAAATATGTCACTGTACTGATTCATTTTTAGATAGTTTGATCAATTATTGACAACATAACATTAGTTCCCAGGTGTGAATGTGGTGATACATGATATGATAAATGCATAATAATTATGGTAATGTGTAGCTGTTGGTCTTTGAAAAAAATAGAAATATCAAGTTTGGTATATAAAGTATGTTCTGTCTCTACATGATGCTTATTTTAAGAAAATATAAATAGACTGTAAGATTGCGATGGATGAATGTACCTAGTTAAGTGTTACCGGTATTGTATGTTAACTATCTTCGGAATTTACTTGTTATTGCTGACAAAATGTGCACATTGCAAGTCATATTTGCAGACGTTCCGAGTAGCAGACCGGTTAGAGGATTTGGCTCTCATCGATAGCATGACTGACAGCATATCCAAGTCGCGTACGATTTAGTGCACTAAGCTGGAAAGGTGAAACTGATGCTGTTAGAATTAGTTAAGGCAAATATGGAAGAAAAAGCGACGTATTTCTACCTGGCAACACATTTAAGTACGAATAATGAAGTCTCGATCCCGTCACACGGATTAGCAATAAATATTATGACACTGGTTACTCCTTGACTGACCTGCACAAATATTTTATCAAATGACCATTTCATGAACCTTGGCTGGCTGGTTGGTTGGTTGGTTGGTTGATTGGTTGGTTTCTAATGCCCACACTGGGTAGGTAACCCTTTTGGGCGCCCTGAATAGGACGGAACTTGTGGCAGGTTACAGTTCTCCTGACATCGCTTGCCTGATGATGAAGTGGGCCGGGTCCTACAGGCGGTTATGCAATGATTAGCTTCATCTACGTGTCACTCACTACTACGGGGATCACGTCGAATCTCACCTTGTTAGTCAGACTATTGTCCTCGACAATAGCCCGTTTCCAGGAAGACCAACGAGGAGGTCAGGTGAGTCTTGGCCACCACACTTCTTCTGACCCTGGCTAACATTGTCTGATCAGTGTGTTTTGTCTGACCCTGGCTAACATTGTCTGATCAGTGTGTTTTGCCTGACCCTGGCTAACATCGTCTGATCAGTGTGTTTTGCCTGACCCTGGCTAACATCGTCTGATCAGTGTGTTTTGTCTGACCCTGGCTAACATCGTCTGATCAGTGTGTTTTGTCTGACCCTGGCTAACATCGTCTAATCAGTGTGTTTTGTCTGACCCTGGCTAACATCGTCTGATCAGTGTGTTTTGTCTGACCCTGGCTAACATCGTCTGATCAGTGTATTTTGCCTGACCAGACGTTAGCCTCATCGTCCCTGATAAATCTTAAACAGATGAATTCAGAAAAACCAAGGAAGCTAAGTCGCGTATTCTTCACATATGAACTGATTGAGTATCTACAGTTGTGCAACACCCAAGTTCACTAAGCTGTAAATGATTACTTAGGACAGATAATACAACGCAGAAAAGCAGAACACTCTCCAAATGTCAGACAGTGTGTAACGAAAACGCTAATACACAATACAGGAATAATATCTACAAGAATCGAAAATTATCTTCAGCCTCTTTAATTTACCATTTTGAGTCAATTGAACATTTAACGAACCGTACCTGCTTAAACAATAAAGAAAATATGGTGGACATCGAAATGTAGAACTGGCTGTACACACTTCCCACACCGGCCATCAATATCGTGATGGGTGATGATGCGCCTATTTCTTTTCCCTCCAAGTGAATCGTAAGTCCATCGCAATAGTTGATCCATTGAAATAAACCCTGCATCCGTTACTTATGGGATTAGTTTTATTGCGATGTTTATGCATTATTCGATTGTTGGTCTCGCGTCCAACACTCATTGGACACATTTTACGATATGTTTAGAAAGTGCAAGTGTCCATGTTCATTTGTACTGGGTATCACTCGAGAGTTTAGGTATTTTGGAAGCATATTTTTCGGTAGATGATAGACTAGACGGGGACAACGAGGCTAGTTGTTATAAAGCATTGGATGTGATGTAACAGCTGCAACCACTGCTTAGACACTCGTTCATTTGGAAATAACGCAAAAGTTGATTAACAGTATATTTAGGTCAACCGTGCCACCAGTGCCAGACATGACCTCCTTCCAAGTCGGGCGAGACTAGAATTTCGACCTGTGAAATGAGCGTGTTTGAGGAAGGCCATTTGTGTTACCAGGAAAGACAATTTACAAAATGAAGACATTCATATTATGTTCGACACCTATTCTAAATTAACGTCTTTATACCGGTTTAGAAGACTGCATAATCTGTACACAACTAGTTTCATTTACATTACCTTGCTCTAAAAGCTTCGCAGATCTAATTTATTCTTAAATACATTAATTGTTCATGCCTCCACTACCTCATGCGGCAATGCATTCCAAGCATTCACCACTCTCTGACTATGCCATGTGCAGAGTGCATTTTTAGGCATACAATACATTTGTTCGTTATCTCTTGTGAATGCACCTTCATCAATTTCACTGATGGCTTACAACGCTGGTAGATCTGGTTATAGTGGATGAGTGCGACCGCGAGGTAAGTGGATAGATGACATTAAAGCGATTGTACAAGGACCTTCCTCACAACCACCGACGCAACGCACTTGGCGCATAACAGGCGACTTGCGCTTCCAGCATACGTGGAAAGAAAACTAACTATCCCCACATATGAAACGCAGTACATTACCAAGCTGTAATAAATACCTGACTATATTAGATTAGGATACCATAATTGTTTATCTTCACTTAATAAAACCTGAACCTTCATACAATCGCGTATCGAATACATCACTTTCATCAGGGCTAAATCCAAGTCGAATACCCCACAACTAAGTTGTATACACGCCCCGATATGACAAACAAAACTGTACATGACTGAAATGTACTTATGTCGCCAAAATAAGGATACCTTGATCGTTTCTGTCATGGCCAATCTTTCTAGATGTTCCTTGTGGCGAATGAATCAACTGAATGGGGACTTGTTTCTCTTTTGATTTCAGTGAGCAATACTTTTTGAAAGACAGTTTGTTTCTTGGCAATACCAAAAAATCGGGCGTATAATACGTACTCGTGTATAATAGAGGTAAATGGATAGGTCAGTCCCACGGCAACCAATGCCGTATTGGATGCAGATATCTCTTCAAGTAGCAAGCTTCATTCGTGAATGAAACGTACACTGATTTTTCAAGATTTCATTTTATGAAACAATTGTGAACAACTGAAAATGTAGGTAATACAAATAATAGACATTAATAGGTACGGGGCATCTAAATTGTAGGTACTTTGTGGACTCACTCGTCATTACTCTCAATATAAATAATCTCATCTAGTGATAAAAACAAGACACATTTAACTGAATTTTACCTCTTTATACTGCTTTACAAGAATGTGCACAGTCTGTATACTTCTTCTTCTTCTTCTTCATCGTACGCAGTCAAACAGTAAAATTTATTTTTTCGAAAAAAGCAGCGGTCATCCTGAGGCTGTCGACACTGCCATAGAGCTTGTCTAGTGTTACCACTGGTGATTGCCACATCTGCTCTCTCTGGTCCTCGTATGTCGGGCAGTTTTGCAGAAAATGCTCAGCAGTCATTTTACCTGTACCACACGGGCATTCGTCGGTGCCACCTATTTTCAATTTGTTGAATCGGTGGTACCTCAGTCTATTGTGGCCAGTGCGAAGTCTGAAGACCACGACCTGCTCTCTTCTGTTCGACTGGTAATAAGCATCGTTTTTGGAGTAGCCGGTATGTTCGGTTTCCCATTTGGTCATGTATCTAGCTCTAATGAACCGTTTTGACTCTTCGTATGTCATACTAGTATCTTGTTGTGGTAGTTTTGCACCTTCTTTTGCCAGTCGCACAGTCTGTATACAACCAGTTTCATTTAAATTGCTCTGCGCGTCCAATCTATTCTTGAAAGCATTAATTGGCCCAGCCTCCACTACTTCTTGTGGTAATGCATTTCATGAATTCACCAAATCCCCGACTAAAAAAAAAATTCTTAATATCTAATACAGACATTTCCACAGTTAATTTGCAGTTATACCCTCTTGTTCTTGTAGGTGGTTGTATTTTGAAATAGAAAAAAAAATTGCTATAGTCAAATGTATCCATTTCTTATAAACCTGTATTAAATCATCCCGAATTCTTCTCTTTTCTAAACATTGTAGGACCGTTTTTCTGAGCCTTTCCTCATAACTGTAATCCTGACATCCCACTATCAGCCGTGTCGCTATTGTATGTATCCGTTCAATCATGTCTATATCCCCTCTGCGATACGGACTCCACACCTGTTCACAATACTCCAAACAAGGTCTTACGAATGCTCTTTACAATTTGACCATCACTTCTTTGCTTCTATGTTTAATATTTATCTATATCATACTTAACATTGCATTTGCCTGTTCAACTGCTACATGGGCGTGCTCTCTCATTTGTATCTGTATGATCTATTATAAACCCCTAGGTCACTTTCCTTTTCTATCATTCCAATATTGTTCGGGTAGACCCAGCCTTAAATGCATACCGGTTCAGTCCGGGAAGTAAAAGCGGCGAGGGAGATGAGATGGCTACCGCCCTCATATAGCCGAGCCTTTGAAATGTCAGATCGTTATCACCTACCCCCAACGGCAGTAATGCTAAACGCTCCTTTATTTTACTTTACTAATATTGTTCTCACCGAGATGTATTTTTGTTCCATATTGGATCTACCCATGTGGATGACTGTACATTAATCTACATTTGTGTCACTTAACTGCCAAATGTTGACAGACTGTCCAGTGTAACTTACATTCGTTATTGGAATGACGTAGTTTTTCTGACATCGTGTATATCTTCTTCTTCTTCTGCGTACACAGTCAGACAGTAACCATTATTTTCTCGAAAAAAGCGGCGGTCATCCTGAGACTCTCGCCACTACCATAGAGCTTGTCTTGCAGTTCCACTGGCAATGGCCACATCTGCTCTCTCTGATCCTCGTATGTCGGGCAGTTCTGCAGCAGATGTTCAGTGGTCATTTTACCAGTACCGCACGGGCATTCGTCGGTACTCCCTATCTTCAATTTGTTGAATAGGTGGTACCTCAGTCTGTTGTGGCCAGTGCGAAGTCTGAAGACAACGACCTGCTCTCTTCGGTTCAACTGGTAATAGGCATCGTTTTTGGTGTAACCAGTATGTTCGGTTTCCCATTTGGTCATGTATCTGGCTTTGATAAGCCGTTTTGACTCTTCGTACGTCATACTGGTATCTGTTTGTGGTAGCCTTGCACCTTCTTTTGCCAGTCTGTCTGCCTCCTCGTTGCCTTGGATGTTGCAGTGTGACGGAACCCACTGTACCACTACCCTTTTTGGTGCGGACTGCTGGCACAGTTTGCAGAGTGCTGCTCTTAAGTCATTAAGCTCAGTGTTTTTCTGGCTTTTTAGCGCTGTGACTACTTCGAGAGCATCTGTCAGCAGGACTATATGGCTCTCATTTTCACTGTGTGTTACCATTTCTTCCACTGCCGCCCTCAGTGCCTCTGCCTCTGCTCTGAAATTGCTTGTGTACTTACCAGTAGCGAATGACAGTGTTATTTTTCTGCCATTTGGTAGGTTCAGGAATGCTCCTGCCCCTCCGTTCTGTGTAGTGTTTGTTACAGAACCGTCGGTGTATGCATGGGTCCAGTCCATGCTTGGGTAGCTTTTCATTATGAAGCTTAGGGTAGTGTCTCTCCTTTCTTTTTCAGTCTGGCAGTTTTTGTTTGCAATACCTGGTATATTTTCTACCACCTCTGGAAATATATCCTGCCTCCAAGTAGGTTTTCGTACAGTAGTGATGGGTTTTGGTGTTGTTAGTGCGTTTATGGGATCTTCGTGCATCTTTGCTTTGGCTATTTCTGCAAAGTTTCTCCGCTTTAGTTTCCCATTTCCCAAATTGTTTAGTCTCTGGTACATTGGATGGTCCGTCAGTCTTCTGAGTTTCTCTGACTGCAGCTGGGCTCTGCAGTCTCTTCTATCGGTCATGGATTGCAATTTTGTAATCTTTTCAAGTTCTACAATTGGCGTTGACTTCATGCCACCTGTTATAATTCTCATGGCTTGGTTTTGAAGTTTGTTAACTTTATCGAAGTTCGCCTTCGCTGCGGTTGTCCATGCCGCGATGCCATACTCGAGAACTGGTCTCACTCTTCCAGTGTACAGTTTCTTTAGTATGCCTTCGTCTGCTCCCCAGCTTGTGCCAGCAAGTTTCCTCATGATCGCCATTCTTTCTCTGGCTTTCATTCGGTTTCTCTCAATCTGACTTTTCCATGTCATGCGCCGATCAAATGTGACTCCCAGATAGGTTGGGTTGTCGTTTGGCTGCAGGATTTTGCCATTCAGACTTAATTTGGTACTTTGGGGTTTTAGTGAGAGCGAGAATATTGTGCACGTGGTTTTCTCCTCGTTTATTTTGACCAGCCATGAGTTCGCCCACTCTTCCAGCGATGTTAGGGCCGTCTGCATCCGATTTCTTACTATGGTGAGATTCTTTTCAGAGGTCCACATAGCCAGATCGTCTGCAAACATTGAGCTATGGACTCTTCTTGGTATATTCTCTGTAATATCGTTTATATATACCAGGAAGAGTGTGGGTGACAATACTCCCCCTTGGGGTACTCCCTTCTCGAGTGTCACCTTTTTGCTCATCTGCCCTTGTATTTGGACTCTGGCCGTTCTTTGTTTGAGGTAGTGGTTGATCCACTTGTACATCTTCCCACAGACATCACTTCTTCTTAGCTTGACTCTAAGTCCATCCTTCCAGACTTTGTCAAATGCCTTTTCCAGATCCACCCAAACAGCTACTGTGTGTTTATGTGCCTGGTAGGCATCTTCTATCTCCTGGGCTATGAGGATGACCTGGTCCTCAGTGGATCTGTGCTGTCTAAAGCCGGCTTGCTGTGGAATTAGTATTCGTTTTTCTTCCAGATGCCACATCAGTCTGGTGTTTATCATCCGTTCCATCAGCTTGCCGACACAGCTCAGTAGGCTAATGGGCCTGTATCCATTTGGATCTGTTTTGTCCTTCCCTGTTTTTGGTACTGGTACCAGTATTGCATCTTTCCATGCCTGGGGTACAATACCCCTTTTCCAGCTTTGGTTCAGGACTGATAGTAGTTTCTTCTTCGCTGTTTGGCCCAGCCCCATCAGCATTTCGTTTGTTATCCCGTCTTTTCCGGGAGATTTCCTTTTCTTTAGTGTTCTCATAGCCTCTTCCATTTCGCGCATTGTTAGTTTGGCCATCATGTGCTCTTCAGGAGCCGTATTTATGTTTGCGTGTCCCTTTAGCTCTTCGCTAATGTCTGTATGCTTATCTGCAGGGACCTCGATGTGGTTTGCTCTGGCATAGTGATCGACAAAGGCGTTTGCGGCTTTCTTACTTGTGATCAAGTTCTCGCCCTGCTTGATAGTAATTTGTTTATTTGACGGGGTTTCGTCATTCATGGCTCTGACTAGCTTCCATAGCTTGTTCCCTTCTTTGTCCGGGTTCAGACTTTCCGTTTTATTTTTCCAACTTTCTCTTGCTGTTTGCTTGAGAGTGTGTTTGTACTTCGCCGCGGCGGCTTTGAGGGCGATGTTTGCCTCCATGGATTTTTCTCGTTCTGCCATGTTCCTAGCATTTGTTACTGCATCTTCCACTTTCTGTAACTCATCATTCCAGTAGGGCTTATAGTTTTTCCTAGCTCCTCTTGGGATGGTTTCAGTGGCGGCTTGCATTATTGCCTTGCTTAGGCTCTCCACCATGGGCTTCATTTTGGTGTTTCGTGTGTTGATGGTTTCACACAACCCATCTGTCAGGATTGCAAATCTGTCCCAGTCGGCTCGTTTGTAATTCCAACGTGGGAGCGGTTTTGTTTCCTGTGGGCCTACTTCCATGTCCATGGTTAGCCTGATCGGCCTGTGGTCGCTACCTGCCAGTTGGTTTAGCACCTGGCGGTCTATTTTATAGTGTATGTCCTGTGTGGAGAAGGCCTAATCTGGAGTCGAGGTGGTATGCCATGTTCTTGAATAGAAGCTAGGGCTATCCTCCGGCCTATTGATTAGGGAGAGATTTGCATCTATCTCCTAATCTTCCACTTCGTCACCTCTGCTGCCTGTGTCAGAGTATCCCCATCTCTCCGAGTGGCTGTTGAAATCTCCAACTACTATGCAGTTGGAGTCTCTGACCTCCATACTCGAGAGCGATAGGTCTCTGTTTGGTGGTCCGTACAGATTGAAAATGCGGAGCTTCGTCTCTTTAGCCATTATGTCAACTCCTACAATTTCTGCTTGTCCGGTGTGATTGACAGGTACCGCGCTACTCGGTATGCTGTTTCTGGTCAGTATCAGGACCCCTCCTTTGTGGCCTTCTCTATCTAGACGGAAGGTCTGATATCCTCTGATTGAGAATTTATGGTTATTGTTGAGGTGCGTTTCCTGGATACATGCCACGTCAATCTTACCTTCATGCAGGTGGTGTGTTAGGGAAAGTTTTTTGTTAATGACTCCCTCCGCATTCCACTGTAGTATTTTGAGGGTCTTGAGGTTTTGGCCAATAGACGTTGCCCCATAGCCATGTGCCTTGACTCCACGACACATGGGTGGGTGACCACCAGTAGTCAAGGGTGGGCCCCTTCGAGGCGTGAGGCCCGGCGCTATCGCTGCCTGGCGGGTCTCCTCAGGATGAGCGCCATACGTTTTTCTAATAGGTTGTACTGCCATCATACTGTGATTTACGTTGCACTGTTTTGTTAGGCTTGCGGCCCCGTGCATCCGATTTCAACAGGCGTTTCTGTAGGGATGCCCTCCTTAGCCTTTGGCTGTCCCCAGCCTATCTGCATAGCAGCAGTTGTTTACGATCAGAGTTTTCTCTCTTATGGAAGTTGTCTTACCAGACTATCGAGTCTTCACTACTCGTGTCTATAGGGTGCAATGATGATATGTGATGATGATATATGAGATGGACTGGTTTACCCGGAAGAGAGGCAGTCCAGTGTGTCTGTATCCCAGGATCGTCACGTCCTGCCAGAAACGTAGCATTTGCATGTGAGTGGGGTATCTCTTTTTCCCTTTATTTTCTTGGCTTCTCTGCAGGGATGGTACGCCTAGCATTCCCCGCCACCTGGGGTGTTGACACAGTGGGGCAGGTGTGCAATGTCCGCTGGTCTGCATCTCTTCTGATAACGTACAGAGGTAGATATCGTAGCCGGAGTGCATTCAGCCAGGGGACAAGCCGGGTAATGTCACAGAGATGTTGTTCGCCTGATGTGCAGACAACTCTCATGGTCAGTGGTTGAGTCTTGACAGTTCACAGTGAGGTGGCTGCTATACTGTTTTCGACACCCCGACCATGTACTAAGTCTTTGGTTGGTGTTTTCGCACCCCAACGGCGTATAGGGTGAGTATCAAGCAGTTGTCCGCCCGCTTTGATTGGCGGACGGCAAGGACCTCTTACTGTGGCTCTACCTGATAGGGCTGGGACGCAAGCCCTAGGTCCCGAGCATGTAGGAGCCTCCCATTGCAGTGGTGCTGAGATTTTGGGCGGGATTGCGGCTTACAAGGGTTCGGCCGTAATCCCCCACATGGTAGCCTCGCGCCCTTGGCTTATCAGCCTGGTACGTGAACCAAAGTGTCTGCGGCTCCTCTCGATTTGAGCTGGTTTTCCGTAGCAACGCCCTGTCATTTGTAGGGTAAAACTGACCTGTCTTCAGAGGATCTATTTCCAGCACCCGTTCACTATTTGGTCAGACGAATTTATTGAGGGCTTTTGTTTGTCAATGACCAGGTATTTGAAATCTGCGGTTTCTGCGGAGTTAAACACGATTTCCGTAGCGTTCTTTCATTTGAGTGTTTGAGAGCTGACTTGTCATCCGTGAGTCTAATACCAGCGTACGTTCATTATTAGACCCAAACGGCAGTGCTCTCGATTTGTCAGTTGTTCTACAGTATTGGCGTGTTCAGTCAAATTAAGCCGCAGTTCCACACCTGGTGGTGCCCTTCCGTCAATTCCCTTAGCGAGACAATCAAGTTTCTTAGGGGGTAGTCCCAGATTTTCGAGGGTCTAATTCCAGCACATGTTCTCTATTAGACCCCACGAAGGTGTACTTTTGGTAGTCATTCTGCAGTATTGGCGTGTTAAATTAACTTATGTCTCAGGCTCCACTCCTGATAGTGCTCTTCCGTCAATTCCTTTATCAAACACTGGATGCAGAATAAACCGGGCCACAGGGGGCATAACCCCAGAATTCTGGGGGTCTAAGTCCAGCACCAGTTCAATATTAGACCCCAGAAGAGTGGTCTCGGCATGTCAGTCATTTAAGTGTTGGCCGTGTTGAGTCAAATTAAGCCGCAGGCTCCACTCCTGGTGGTGCCCTTCCGTCAATTCCTTTAAGTTTCAGCTTTGCAACCATACTTCCCCGGGAACCCAAACACTTTGGTTTCCCGGAAGCTGCCCGCAGAGTCATCGAAGCAACTCCTGCGGATCGCTAGTCGGCATCGTTTATGGTCAGAACTACGACGGTATCTGATCGTCTTCGCGCCTCTGACTTTCGTTCTTGATTAATGAAAACATTCTTGACAAATGCTTTCGCAGTAGCTCGTCTTGCGGCGATCCAAGAATTTCACCTCTAACGCCGCAATACGAATGCCCCCGTTTGTCCCTGTTAATCATTACCTCCAGTTCCGAAAACCAACAAAATAGAACCGAGGTCCTATTCCATTATTCCATGCACCATTATTCAGGCAGCCGAGGCCTGCTTTGAACACTCTAATTTTTTCAAAGTAAACGCGCCGGCCACCCAGGACGCTCAGCGAAGAGCACCCGTGGGAGAGAGCCGGCCGACGGTAGGGCAGGAGACAACGAGCAGTGAACCGGCGCGAGCCGGACCGCCCGCCTGCGCCTGAGATCCAACTACGAGCTTTTTAACTGCAACAACTTTAATATACGCTATTGGAGCTGGAATTACCGCGGCTGCTGGCACCAGAATTGCCCTCCAATAGATCCTCGTTAAAGGGTTTAAAGTGTACTCATTCCAATTACGGGGCCTCGAAAGAGTCCCGTATTGTTATTTTTCGTCACTACCTCCCCGTGCCGGGAGTGGGTAAGTTGCGCGCCTGCTGCCTTCCTTGGATGTGGTAGCCGTTTCTCATGCTCCCTCTCCGGAATCGAACCCTGATTTCCCGTTACCCGTTACAAACATGGTAGGCATGTCACGTACCATCGACATTTGATAGGGCAGACATTTGAAAGATGCGTCGCCGGCACATGAGGCCATGCGATCAGCACAAAGTTATCCAGAGTCACCAGTGGGGACACCGCAACCCCGCGAGGGAAAACGACGATTGGTTTTGAACTAATAAAAGCGCTCTTTCCGCGAGGGTCGGAGCTTGGTAAGCATGTATTAGCTCTAGAATTGCCACAGTTATCCAAGTAGGATCGTGTCATCTAAGGAACCTCGACTGATTTAATGAGCCATTCGCGGTTTCACCGTGAGACAGTGTGAACTTAGACATGCATGGCTTAATCTTTGAGACAAGCATATGACTACTGGCAGGATCAACCAGATATCTGTCGGAGACGTACGTACAGCACACACCGGTCGGCGGAGGAAGGGTGTGTAAAAAGCCTCGCTGGGACGACGGCCGCAGGGACCGACTGACGGGACGGACGGTTTGTTCCACAAACGCACCAGACGACCGACCGACCGGGCTCGCTCGAGGAGGGATGGCAGCGCTCTGTGCAGAACGGATCCCAACGACCTCGGCGATGAATTTCACTGGGACTAGAGACAATTTGGCCTGCCGGCCTGCCCTTCTCCGTAGGGAGAACGCAGGGCCTCGAGGCAACGATTCCTGCTTTCCATTTGCCGGTCACAAGCTCTTTGCGAGAGTCGGACCACCAGCGAGACGTTATCACCTCCCCCCAACGGCAGTAATGCTAAACGCTCCTTTATTTTACTTTACTAATATTGTTCTCACCGAGATGTATTTTTGTTCCATATTGGATCTACCCATGTGGATGACTGTACATTAATCTACATTTGTGTCACTTAACTGCCAAATGTTGACAGACTGTCCAGTGTAACTTACATTCGTTATTGGAATGACGTAGTTTTTCTGACATCGTGTATATAACTCACCCGAGTTTAAGCGGACCAAGATGAACCAGTAGTGTGCGTCGTATATGCTAAATTTAATGATTTGTATTGTTTTGCTGTTCTGAGTATCATTTTTTCGATATTTGTAATAACTTTTTATTTCAATCGACTTATTTCGGTTTGACTCAGTGGTCTCGAGGTAAGTTGTTCGCCTCGGGTGCTGGATGTCGCAGGTGCAAATCAAGGTGGAGACCGACATTTTTTCACATGAATCATCTGGCAAACATGTCCCCTGATCTTTGAGTAGTGAGATCGGACACCCGTGGACAGTTGCGCGCAGGTTAACATTTCCTTGGCAGTTGGAAATCGAAAAGAATAGGCTTAGCGACAGCTACTAAGGCAAAATTCTAGTTAAAAATATACTAAATTATTCTAGGGATTCTAGTCGCAAAAAGAGGACTGCGTATTTTTAACATATGGTCTTGGTCATGTGGTTAACAGAGTCGCATAGATGGCGCCTGACAGGATGCGTGTCTACATTTCTCTAATTTACGCTTCCATCACCACCAGTCCCATAAATAGATGATTATAAATCCCAGGAGCTTCCTATCGGTTGGTAACATATACTGGGATTGACATGGAAAGTCACTAGGGGATTTTCGCCTGCCAACAAATATTCAACATCTAAGGACGCAGGTGGACTAAATATAGATAGGTAGACTCATTTCCCTATCGCAGCCATGTCTTGCCAGCACATGTCATTTTTACCTATTCAGTATTTTCTGTCTACGTTTGATGCTGTACCTGTACTTATCATATCTTCATGTCGAACTCCGACAAATTTTTTTTGTTATTCGATGAAGTGTAGATACCGATAGTGTTGCATCTCAATGGAGAATATTGTCATTACTGTTCTCGTAATTATTATTTAAAATGCTACTTAATTATTCTCATAATAATGTTTGGAATATCTCGTGTAATGCATATTATTCTATACTCTGTACACTTTGTCCTTCTGGCTTTCATTGTTGTTCTATAACAATAGAGTGTAGCATATATGTTAGGGTGTCCTGTCAGTTATAGCGTCCAGACACAACCATAGCAGATACTAAAGCACATAATGTTTTTTTTGTGTACATTATTATTTTGCTTGTCTTAAATGTGTATACATTTTGAAAGTTCAGCTTTATTTACTGTTGTCCGTCCATGTTATGTAGTAAAGAAAACGCTTTATTTAAGTTGTTATCGGATCGTTCAAGTATATAGTCTAGCCCTCTGTTCAGGATTGCATCGATGTAATTAAACATTTCACCATTATTCACTTGAATGCAGATAGCTGATCGTTAGGTACGATTCTCTGACACTGTGTGAGTGTTTGTGTGTCTATATTTATTATTATATATATATATATATATATATATATATATATATATATATATATATATATATATATATTTATATATATATATATATATATAAATATATATATATATATGTTTACATATTCATAAATACACACATACCCACACACACACACACACATACACGCGCATATATATATATATATATATATATATATATATATATATTTATATATATATATATATGTTAACGTGGAAGAGCAATTTGAATGTCAGTATTAAATTACAAATCATAAATATTTTATGTGTGGATATTTGTGTACGTCATTGCTTATTCGGCAGCTGGGAAGATTATTGAACAATCATTACACTGCCCTTTTTCACGATATGTTTTTAAACGTGTGACTTGACATGTCCATATAATAAAAATTAATGCAGATATTATATATGTCTGTCTTAAACTAATTTTACATGAAAATGTTATGTCGATAATTATGCAGGTGGCCTCTTCAAATACACGAATTATTTAATTATTTTGTTCGATGTTGATACATTTAATATTTTTTTTAAATACTCAATGTATTATAGCAAACGTGTTCAGATATTGAAATTACATATTGTGCATTTGTACTTTTTTTTAAAATCTGCTCTTATAGTTTACTCTTATTTCTGTCATTCACCCAATTCTGCACAATGGCAATGATACTTGCTCATGTTTCTGTCATTGTGTACTTACTTCCCTGGTCCTTAGTACCACGACACAAAGGCAGAGGCCCAGAGCTCTGTCACCCTGACCACCTAGCTGTTTCCCTCTATAGTCATCTTTTCATTCATGAACAAGGTCCGAACCAATTGTCTACTAAAATGCATGTCAGATCCAAATGATTTTTCGCATGCAGCATTATAATATTCATGAATCTAAAACATTGATATTTAGTCCATAGATGTTAAGACATTTGCACATTGTCGAATTTCTTTGATCTTTTAGGACCATTGCAAAGAACTGGCATTACATTTAAGATTTTACAGAACGCAGCTTAATTTATCGTCACATTTTGTACATTCTGCTTAATGTCTTGATGGATCAATTGATTGTTTGAGTTGCCCTTTATGTACAATCGTTAAAATGGCACTACAATGCAACAGTTAGTACATACCTTCGGTCGTCCTTGGACACCCAATGTTGTATCAACTGCGCAGTTAATGTTCTGTTGTGTAAAGCATTTGAATATTGGGATGTATTATGTGCAATTGTATTTACACCTAATAATAATAATAATAACATAAGTTAATTCATCAGAGACTGGTAATCAGTATGTCTCAAAAAGATGACATTAATCATCCGAATCTGTCGATTCAAAGAGATTGATAAATGTTACTGGCTGGACAAATTGAAATCCATCTCGTTGCCAGTACTGTCTTCTTCCCGAAGCACATGTTCAACACACTTCTTCCAGAACTGATCGCCTATTTTTGAAAGGTACTCACAAGTCAGCACTTTTTAACACACGTTTTAAATATTCTGTACTGTTTGGCAACTTGTCCTTTGACTTTAGCCCGCACCAGGTCTGTAGGATTTAGATGCGCATGTTATGCATGGTTTGCAGAAGTGTGACCGCAATCTTTAATGATTTTGTCAATATGGTACACATCTGTCTTATTTGTCTTCCTCAAAAAGCTACAAGCACTCAATGATCGCTACAAATTCACTGTTTCCTTATTGTCCAAATTTGAGCTTTTTATATTTGATGCATTTAGTACTTTGACTTCCTCTGATACTAAATTGAGACATGATGCATTATCCATTAGTAGACATGACGGTCTTTCCTGAATTGGAAATAGTTCATTTGTCATCTAGTGCCTCACAATGTGTCCATTCATGTCAGTGTGGTAGTCTCTACCTTCATTACTTTCTGTTTGGAAAATAAGTTCAGTGTCATGGATAAGTCAATTTTCACTGCTTCCGGCATTCGTTAGAATAATGCGCTGCCCTTTGCTGTTTGGAATTTATCTTTTCTGTTCACCGTCAACAGATTGCCATTCTTGACCTTAGGTGTGGTGAGTATTGATCCAGAATTCATTCACGTATACAGTATCATAGTGGTTCCTACGCCGCATACGTATCGGTCACAGGTATTTACTTAAGGCAGCAACCAAATGTGGCTTTTCACATATCATATTCCTTCCGCCTCAAGTTTTAATGAATGTAAAGAGGGAGGTTCTTGCAATTTTCCCAAAAAATACTTTTGGAAACTTGAAAACTGCAGTCGAATTGCAATGGTATTTGTAGTTTCAGCAGAGAAACAAGTTGATTTTTCATCAACTCTTTCAATATCTCCCGTTTTATGACATCTCTGTCGAAATCGTCACATGTTCTTTTCCTGCCATGATTGATATGACTGTACTCTGAGTCCTGTCCAATCCAACGGTTAAAGGATGATCTGTCCTGACCAAGCGTAAATTATGTTCGTTTCTCTGGGTCATGAATCTAGCTATATAAATGACTCATCTTAGATTTTCTGCGGAAAAAAAAAACTTGTATAGTAAAGCGGTAATCTTCTGCATTGTTATAAATGTACACATTATACTCATTTTGAAATTGACATCAGTGTAACTTTTGAAAAAGCAACTATATGTCACAATAATGACCCGACAAACTATGATATCGGGATACACCTATGATGAACGACAGTTTCACGTGAATGACCCTGGTTGTTTTCCGCATTCGACAAAATGTTGAATTACGGCACGATATAATCATGAATTTGTTTTTAACTCACAGTAGTTTAATGTCAAAACACACATTTTTAAAACAGCACGACTGATTACTGTATACATTTTAAAATTATATCCAATTCAGTGAGGTTGTTCTTAAAATGTCCCAATGAATATATTTTTCAAAATACATCACATTTCTTAGAGAGAAACATATATCCTTACCGTCATGGATATTCTAAGGTTGCATGCGAAATATCATTTGGATCTGGGGATCAAGACGATGATCAGAGCATAAACTGCAGCGGTCAGAGACACATAGCTGACCGATAGCGCCAGGGTCAGCGAACCAGAACTGCCAAGACCCTTATACACCTCCACGCGGTGATCCTGGATAACAAGCTGCAACAGAGCAGACTGGCTAAGTAGAATGGATCGAAGAGAGAGGACAACCCGGTACTAAAAAACGCTTGCTGAAGTCGGATGTGTTGGACCGAAAGGTGCAAACATCGCAGTCAATCTGTAAAGCACGACACAACGCATTCCGTTCTCTGGACTAAATTCCGCTACTTGCAAAGATTTTTTCAGGGCTTGGCAGCGGGAAATTGAGAGCGAAAAACGAAGAGGAAGATGAATTTAGATCTCACATGCAGTTTAGTAGAAAATTCCTTCGGACCTTGTTTATGAATTAAAAGACGGACTATAGGAAGCCATCTATGTACATGCGTGTAGTAGATCCGGATAGGTCAAGAGGTGTTACTCGTCCTGGACAGCGCCACATATATCGGTCTCGCATCATATATTTCTGCATAGTGTGACTTCAGACCGACGTTTATTTAAGGATCCCTATATTTGATATGGTAGGTGTGCTCCTGACGCAGCTTTATTCATGGCGGGACTTGTTTGCAGCGCCACTTCTAGCTCGACGCGGCGGTCTCCACGGCCTCACTTCAGATGTTAAGTTGTATGTAGGATACACAATCTAGTATCGCTTTTTACAACTGCTATCCATTATGTGTCTTGGATATGTTGGTATATCTGAATATCTGCACTAACGCTCCATCTGCTTCAGGAGGATGCTATTCTAAATATAGAGTATAATTTATCAACAAATCACTCACGATCCAGGATGTCTCATTGATGATAATACGGACATGCTAGGCGTGTATGGATTTGTCCCGCTAAATCGGTTGCTTAAAATCATAATAAAAGTGCCGATGTCTGAAGGACATATTACTGGGCTCCCCATGCCGTGCCGATAAATCTGCCAATCATGTTATTCTTCGCACACATTTTTTATTTGGTGTATTGGCAATATGCCTTGCAGAGCAGCATGCGGTCTAGTTCAACATCCAGACATTTGATGACCGCGCGATGTTTCCACTTGTGCTCTGTCATATTTATTTGTCTCTGTTGGCCTTTCTTGATCTCCGATGAAAGACACCTACTTGGGGTTTGCTTGGGTTTGGTGTGAAGTGGTTTACTGTCTGAGATCAAATGCAGGGTGGTTATGTACGTGGCTGTTGGTTTACACGTATTTCTCTGGTATTCCATTGTGCCTCGTCATCATCAATGTCAATGTGATGTAAATATTTTCATTTGATGTTCTCAAGTCAACAAAGTGTATTTATATGCTTATTGTTATAATAAATGATGTGCATATTAGCAAACGAATACGGTGCAAATTGTATTGTTATTGCTGTTCAATAAAAATTATCTCCAAGATACATTGATTGTCAATAAATACGTGGATTGAATATGCGTATACATTCAATGATTGTGTACTATGGATTGAGACAACAGATATATTTAAGACACCAAAGACAGAGGAAGACACGTAAATCATGACATACATCGGAAAACATAATAAATATGAAAGTTTGAAAAGTACAGAGAGAAGTTCTTGCTCTAGCAAAGCAGATGACGAGTTATTGAGCGCCAAATTCAATGATCCTGAGACATGATGATAATGTTCACATAGTAATATTTAATAAGCAATGGGCATTTAATTTTATAAAATTTCAGATATATAATCGTATATAAATATATATATATATATATATATATATATATGTGTGTGTGTTTGTGTGTGTGTAAATGTATACATACATACATACACACACACACACATGCAAACACACACATTCACACACACAATCACACACGCACACACGCACGCACACACTCGCACACACACACACACACATACACACACACACACACGGCTCTTGAAACAAGCTGCACTAGTCACTAGTATAGTCTGGTCAAGGGTAAAGATCGCTGCTGGAAAGCAAATCTGGTACTAATAAAGCCAACTGAAATTGAACGTGTTTGGCAGTAATCCGGAGAAATGTTTACCAATTGCGACACAACATTCTTTTCAAGACAAACGACAAAGAGGAGTTAAGGAAAGCTCAGTACACCTACTGGTGAAAGGAAACTACTTGTGTTTATGTAAGGAAAAGATGCTGGTGTCGTTTATATGAATGCTAACAATTACTAAGTTTACTCTTTCGAACGCCCTGAAAAGGACGTGAAGTGGCGAGTTGCAGTAGCTTTCTTCACATCACGAGCGCGCTGATAAAGTTGGACAAGGGTCATTCAGACTGTTGTGCTATGATCGGCTTCATATGCGTGAAGCGGTCATTACTTATTAATCAGCTTCGATGAACGGCTAGTGTTTGTAACTTCTACTTGATAGAGCGGAGAGAAAGGGATGGGGTGGGACACGTGGCTTCTCTTTACTTTTCGAACAAAAGCTAGAGATATATGCGGCTTCTTTCCGACCACAGAGCTAAGCATTCGAGGGTGTGTTTTGTCGAGTGCCGGGCAAGAACGATCTTGATCATCTTTAGAAGGGCTTACATCTCCATCAACACGCGCGGCTAGATGGAGAGTTTCCGTCAGGTTCTTCCAGTTTCGGTTTCTTAGCAGAGCCTGGATTACAATTTTCGTAGAGGGAGCCCATGTAGAACAGTGCTTAGCGCGCTGAATTCGCATCTGAGTGATCCTTGGTTCATTCACCAGTTGGGACGGAAATGTGTTTACAGACCGCAACGTCACCCGAGTCGACCCAGCCTTAAATGCCTACTGGTTCAGTCCAGGAATTAAAAGGGGAGAGGAAGAGGAGATGGCTGCCACCTTCACATAGCCGAGCCTTTGAAATGTAAGATCGCTAACACCTCACAAACCTACGACAGTAATGCTACGGGTTACTTTACTTAAGCATTAAGTGTACTCAGCTCAGCAATGCCGAGTTGCCCCCCCCCCCCATGAGCACACTGAATGCCGAGTCGATCCCCCTTATTGTTATTATTATTGTTATTTTTAACAATTTTTAATATATCTCTTCTTCTTGTCACATCTTTTAATTACTCTAAATCATTGCTTATAGACCATTGCCACTGAATGCTGATTTATTAAATCTTGAGGAATATTCCTTTGTAACGGGATGCAGTGGCTCTTTTGATGTCCAATGATCATTGAAGGCTGTGGATCTGGGCTTCTTTCGATGTAATAAAGTATTATCATGATACTCACCACTTCAGGGATCATACTTCTGGTGTAAAATTCGTTGATCAGACTGATTTGAAGCTCTTACTAATAGGGCTCTGATACCACCGCTATAACTGGCAGCAATGGACAAAAATATGACCTCTTAATTTAGGCCAAACTAAATTAACATAATGATGAACTGCGTAAGCCTGTGTGAAAATCACAAACGAGAAGAACGGTTTAGACCGAGCTTCGTTGAGGTAGATAGTCGCTGCCATTAAAGCAGCCCTCTGGTTTGTTGATCATTGAGTATTTCATCAGTTACGAGCAAAGAATTAAAAAAAAACAATATGAGACTACTTATCGAAAATACAAATGCCGTCTTCGGCTTACCATTATCTGCCAGTTTGGAATACTGAAGCAGTGTACTGCAATCTTCGCCTTGCTGTTTCTGACAGTCTAGAGGGTATTTAATAATCATGTCGTCTTTGGCTTGCCATTTTATGACAGATGTTTTGCCGGCGCCCTCTAGGGCTTCTTGTGATTTCGACAGGCAGGTGCAATAGCTGGCGCCTGACGACATTTTGCGAGAGGCGGGCTAAACGGCCGGTTATAAAAAGGTGGCAACGTTCCATCATAGGAACAATACTCTCAAGATGTGTATGTCGGACAACATGATTGCTGGTAACAAATTCACACCAGTGGAGCCCAAGGATACGCCTCTGACTACGCATATGTACGGCTTCAAGACTCTTGTGATCGCGTTACAAAACTGTCCATGTTTCTGAGAAACACATTGGTTGCATTGATGCATGATTTATAAGGGCACAGTTTGTTTCAGGGAATACCCTCTGCTGAGACATGACTGTACAGAAAGTTCATAGAGAAGAATGTCAGAGCTGTGTGCTTATGAGGTGGAGAGCTTACAATAGATTATATGTACATTAATCACATCAGCGTGTTGGTCTTCCATCGTAATCGATAACGACCACTTTATCAATATTTTCAATGTTCGCGTGAATTCGCAGATAGCTAAATGAGAATAAGGCGAGGCTGCAGCGGTTCTGTGGATGTGTAAAATGAGAAAAAAACATGAACAAAACTAGTAAAAGTTGATTAAGGTTGAGCTTAATCAAAATTTAAAAATGGGTATGGTCAGATACCGCACCGAGACGAGAACACAAACAAAACCTACTTTACGACCAATAGGCCTTCATCAGGGACAACAACACTGAACTAAGAAATCAACATATAAGAAAAAATGGTCAACTCAGCTGTTTCAGATAGTAGACGCTTTCTGTCTAAGCGACCGGTTGTGTCAAGCGCTCGATTGAAACTTCTTCCGTTCTTTCATCATTACCGCTCCTATTTCAGTTTCAATCGAGCGCTTGACACAACCGGTCGCTTAGACAGAAAGCGTCTACTATCTGAAACAGCTGAGTTTACCATTTTTTCTTATATGTTGATTTGTTAGTTCAGTGTTGTTGTCCCTGATGAAGGCCTATTGGTCGTAAAGTAGGTTTTGTTTGTGTTTTCGTCTCGGTGCGGTATCTGACCATACCCATTTTAAAATTTTGATTAAGCTCAACCTTAATCAACTTTTACTAGTTTTTTTCATGTTTTTTTCTCATAGCTAAATGAGAGAATCTGAGATCTGAACTGCATGATGATCGGATCACAAGGAAATCTGCTTCATATCAGACGTCGACTTGAATTTGTTTAAAGAAATCAACTATCATCCTGAGGCGTCAGGAGCAGGACAGAGTACAAATAAAAAAAAGGAAAACATGTTATAACATATAAGAATGAAACAAATTTGAGACCACCTATCAATGACAGGAAGGATCAACAAGAGGATCAACAAATAACATAAAACATTTTTGCATCACTGAAACACTAGGTTAGGTACATACATGCATCCAAACACTGGTTTATGCGTCCTGATATCGCCCAATTGACTACGGTCTGGGAAGGAAAAGGGCGCGCCTCCGCCAGAAGAAACTAGCGAGGCTAACATCTAAGAAACAAAGAAACTGAGGTTGGCGATACTGTTGTATAATTTGTTTTGTGTTGGCACTGGTGATGGCCACACGTGCTTTCTCTGATCCTTGTAAGTTGGGCAATTTTTGCAGCAGATGTTCAAGGGTCATTTTCCCAGTACCAAAGGTGCATTCGTCAGTATCGCGATGATATAGACCACCTGCTTCTACTGGAGAGGAGGAGGTTTTGATGTGAGCTGACTTGCGGTGCGATCGTCTCTGGACAACCTTATTTAAAATTGTTAGCTCATGACCATCTCACAAAGACTGATGTATTCAGATCATGTGTTATTAGTACTCTATGCCAATGACACATGGTCTCTGTATGCCTCACATGAAAAATATTTACATTTAATATATATTATTTAATACATTTAATATGCGCTGCCTGAGGTGAACATTTTTACTACCACCTTGTTATCAGTGATCTCTTAAGTGTGTCATTGTACCTTTTCATTTGTTTATAGCTTGTTATTTGTTTAGTTTAGTTTATTAATTAGTTTAGTTGAAGAAATCAACGTAATTACAGAACGGTTTAAACCATAAATGCCCTGTTCTTCTCCAAATTTTTCGGACAATCTCAGCACAATGCACGATCTCCATAGTATCGGCAGGGTCCCAAAAATAGATTGGGTCGATTTTCAACATAATTTTGAATTTTGCTTGGACGGCGGCGGTTAAGCTTACACTTTTCGATTTTCAAAAGCAGAGGGATTTGTGCATGCTGACCAGTAGTCCGGTCTCCGATTAAATGCCAGAAAGTCTACGTGAAATAAATCTCGCTCTCCACAGTGATTTGAAGCCGCGACCTCCTGTACCCAAGGCCGACGTCTTACCTCGATGCCCACTTCAGTGTTATAAGTGATGTAGGATACTAGTTGTCTACCTCAGCGTCCTGTATCACTTAATTTGCCAGATCTTTTTCGAATTGCAGTCTATAGCAGACAGTGTCAAAATACAAGAGACAGAGTTGGAGAAAACTGACAGGGCGCCACGCGCTCGGTCTACAGAGATTGAGGCGCCTATGATGATGATAGTGATATGTGTCCATTTGAGGTTTATTGGGTTGGACGTTCTGTCACTGGTTCTCTGTCATTCATTTTACCAAATGTAGATTGGCATCTATGTTCGAGATATATAGTTCAAAGCAATCAGATATGTGTGTTTCCGTTGCCTTCCTTCGTATTTCCTGGAATAGATGTATTACGCATGTAGTTGTAAGCGTGTATCGATGTACGATAACCTATATGGCAGATGTCTCTCTGCTACGCTCCCCTTCCTCATGTCCTGCAGCTAGATCGCCATCTGCTTTAAGCGAGAAGAGGCAGTTGACAAGACCGCATTCTTATGAAATGACTGGACTGCATGACTGCATTTCCTGTCTGCTACCTATCACTTTTTTGACAATTGTCAAAAGAAGGAAACGTGCTTGATATAGTCACATATTGAGATTAAATAGTCTTCTAAATACGATCCTGCACGGAGGGGTGCAAGGCAGACGACGAAGTGGCTGCCCCAAAAATAGGTGGAAGGACAACATGAAAGAATGGACCAATCTCAGACCAGAAGAAGCAGGGGGCGCTGACAGAGAAGGGTGGCGTGGGGGTTGTGAGGATGTCTTCATCAACGACCTCATGTGTACCAACGACCTCATGTGTACCAACGACCTCATGTGTACCAACGACCTCATGCGTACCAACGACCTCATGTGTACCAACGACCTCATGTGTACCAACGACCTCATGTGTACCAACGACCTCATGTGTACCAACGACCTCATGTGTACCAACGACCTCATGTGTACCAACGACCTCATGTGTACCAACGACCTCATGTGTACCAACGACCTCATGTGTACCAACGACCTCATGTGTACCAACGACCTCATGTGTACCAACGACCTCACTGGGATGACCTGACCTGACCTTTCACTATCGCAAATTGTATCATATTTATAATGTCCACATTTCGTATTCTATCTTTTAGTTGCACCAAATGACCTTTCAAAGACATTTCATTTCACACATTGTAATTCTCATTTCCTGTTTCTTGGACAGGAACGACGTTTCACGCAGGTTTCAATTAATTGTAATACAGATGTAGTATATCAGTTGTTTTTTTAGACTGAGACTGATTTTCACCAATGGTATCTTCAGAAAAACGTCGAATGCCTTCCAATGAAACACGCCGAAATGACATACATGGGGATCCGTGCAAACAAACGAAATACCCCGTTTAACCTTCCATGCATTTTGTTAAAACTGATGTTATAGAGGGATCAGTATAGCTAACGACTTCATGATGTCTTACATACTATACAAAAAACCTAGCTTGTAAAGTAAAGTAACCCATAGCATTGCTGCCGTAGAGGTGTGAGGTGTTAGCGATCTTACATTTCAAAGGCTCGGCTATTTGAGGGCGGTAGCCATCTACTCTCCCTCGCCGTTTTTTCCCGGACTAAATCGGTACCCATTTAAAGCTGGGTAGACCCGGGATCCGTTTGCGTTCTGAAAAAAAAACATGTCCGCCTCAACTGGGAGCCTAAAACCACTCAGATGCGAAGTCATCGCGCTTACCACTGCGCTACGCGGTTCCCCTTGTACAGTTCATAAATGCAAAGGATGTAGCGTGTATGTGCTTTAGAATGTCATGTGTAATATATATTAGGCAATATCCTGGCATACTCCCATTAAAATGTGTTTAAGTAACACCGCTTTGAATTTACTGCTCATGTGATAGTATATAAAAATATTCGATGCTGAGTTTATCGATTCTAGAGCAAAGCACACGCTGAAAAGACAAACATAGAGGTTTCTATATTTGCCTACTGGTGACAGCTCAGATTCCATTACCATGGCAACTAGAATCAAACACGTTGGAAAGAAGCAGACGATGAAAAGTAATGAAATTACCGTCACCATTTTCGTGACTTTCTGGTCCCGGCTAGAGGCCATTTCCGTTTGCCCAGGTGCTATCGATGTTTGTCGCCATTTTGTTTTGTCACGAAGTTTAATAACAAGTATTATTGTGCAGGTAAGTACAGTAGCAAAAGCACCCAACTCCAGAAATATACCACCGACCAGAAACACCACAGCTTCTAGTATCTCTCGACCATCAATGAAGACGGTGCCGATTAAAGTTTTATTTCTTGCAGCAGAAAATTTCTCACCCAGCCTTGCGCCATAGTAAACTAAGACCAAGATTCCAAAGACAATCACAAAGATAGAAGCAATAATGACTTTTACCCGCTTGGGGGTTAATATTGTCTTCACCTGTTGGAATAAAACATTGATAAATCGTATTTTAATTAAAAATATATTGACGAATAAATAAAAACTACATTTGATACACATAAGATGAGTGATCGATAGTAGATGTTATTGGGAATGTAGAACAGAGTTTGAAAACAGTTCGCTATATTTTAAATGTTCTATTGAAGAGGTGAAATTGAGAATTGGTATTTAACAGAGTTAAACAATGCTTTACAACTGCTATATAAAGACAAGCAACAGGACCAGACAACATTAGAATTCAAGACACTAAACCACGGGGAATTTTTGATAAAAAGCATCAACACAATTTTTTACGATATATATATATATATATGTGTTTGAATCTTAAATAACATGATGAAGTCAACATTTATGACACTGCCGAAGATACCACGAACCATTGAATGTGCAAACTACCTCACCATTATCCGTGCGAGTCACATAACGAAGAAGCGTTTACGAATGATCATAATAAGGGTTTGGAATGTAATAAAACCAGAAATCGACGATGACATGTGCTACATAAATTTTACCAAGGCGTTTAACAGGGGGAAACATATAGACTATACCAAAGTTTTTACCAGTATGAAGTACATAAACTATACCAAGGCGTTTAAGAGGGTGAAACATATATACTATACCAAAGTTTTTACCAGTATGAAGTACATAAACTATACCAATGCGTTTAAGAGGGTGAAACATATAGACTATACCAAAGTTTTTACCAGTGCGAAGTACATAAACTATACCAAGGCGTTTAACAGGGGGAAACATATAGACTATACCAAAGTTTTTACCAGTGTGAAGTACATAAACTATACCAAGGCGTTTAACAGGGTGAAACATATAGACTATACCAAAGTTTTTACCGGTGTGAAGTACATAAATTATACCAAGGCGTTTAACAGGGTGAAACATATAGACTATACCAACGTTTTTACCAGTGCGAAGTACATAAACTATACCAAGGCGTTTAACAGGGTGAAACATATAGACTATACCAAAGTTTTTACCAGTGTGAAGTACATAAACTATACCAATGCGTTTAACTGGGTGAAGCATATATAAATAATACATACGCTGGAGGAGCTTCATGGAGACAACATAGAAGATATCTTTGGAAATGGAACCATCGTTAATGTAATGAACCTTACAAGTGCTTGGAAGACCAGTGCAAGAGTGCACATCTTCCCGTGTCACTCTGTCCCTCCATGAAATTCCAAGAATTGTCTTAGATGGAATGAGTTAAACATTTGCTCCTGTTTGATGAAGGATGCACACGTCTCGCTACCAGAGAGGAGCGTGCTGACAGCACTAGCATTGCAAACCATGGCTTAGGTTTTAATTGTCAGGCTGGATTTTTTTTTCGAAACACGTGCTTTGAATCTAACAAATTTTGCTAAAGTTTTAACAATGCAACTATCTGATATCTGGGTCGAGAGAGGACGTGTCGTTGATCAGGGATTCCAGGAAAGCGGATGTATGCACATATGCCAGTTCCTAATTATCATTGCTAAGAAATGCTGACACAATTATAATATAATGCAACCAAATATTCAGATCCATTTACTCTTAAGCAAGTAGCTCAGAGAATTAATGCTGCTAATCTTGATGAATGGATACATGTATATACTAATTGATCTGCATTTAAGGCGCCATCATAGCAGGTGGTGACATGTATATAAACTACATAGCTAAATCATTTGATGGATTATCTGATGCTTACTTTTAGGTTTGCTTCAACTATAAGGCTGAGATTGTTCCATTTAAACCGCATTCTACCATCAAATGACAGTGTTAGACATCTTTTAATCAACGCATCTATACATTACTGTTTTTATAAACTAGATGCTCGCCTTTCAGGAATAGCGGATGAAAGACATTATAGATGTGCTATTTTCCACATAACCCTTGACAAAGAGCCGATGATCAGCTCTCATGGTGAAGAAGATGTCTTTTTATGTTATCGCCAACGTCAACCGACAGGGCACTTGGTTATGATGATGATGACAATGATGCCAATGATGATGATGATAATCATGATGACGAAGAGAGACTAAACATAAATTATGCTAAAGGAGCATACAAGGTTTTCAAAGAACTGGTAACACCAAGACAAGGCTGGAACCTTATGATGCATGATAAAAACGGCAAGTGTCTCATTGATGGAAATGACGTACTGGCAAGATGGACAGAGTACTGTTCTGAGCTATATAACTATGAAGGGCGAAACGAACCTGAGAAAACAATCCCCGCAACACCAACAAATATAGAGGATAACCAACTGATAACGAAGGAAGAGGTAATTGCAGCGGTAAAGACATTGAGAAGAGGGAAGGCGGCCGGTGTGGACAATATACCAGCAGAGCTCTTGCGAGCAGGTGGAGAGGTAGTGGTGGAAGGCCTGGCACACATCTACAACAAAATTTGGGTGACAGGAAACTGGCCGGACTTATGGACGAAATCAATAGTTATTCCGTTACATAAGTCTGGAAACCTAAAGCTGTGCCAACATTACAGAACAATAAGCCTCATTAGCCACCCTAGCAAGGTCATGCTTAGATTAATCCTCGACCGATTGAAACCCCAAGCGCAGAACATCATTGCCGAGGAGCAAGCAGGGTTTAGACAAGAAAGAAGCACTACAGAACAGATATTTAATTTAAGGCTGCTAAGTGAGAAATATCTAGAACAGCAGCAAACACTGTGTCATGTGTTTGGGGATTTTAAGAATGCGTTTGATAGGGTATGGCATTCAGCGCTTTGGACAACCATGAGGATGTATAATATTAACGGAATTATTATAACGGTCATTGAACACCTGTATGACAAGCCGTCTAGCGCAGTTCTTGTGCATTGGAGGCGAGGGGACTAGTTTCGTACATCAGTTGGTGTGAGACAGGGGTGTACACTTTCTCCAACTCTTTTCAATATATTCCTTGAAAGAATTATGAGTGAGGCACTTGGAGGTCACGTTGGTACTGTCCAGATAGGGGGCCAAACGATTACCAACCTTCGTTTTGCAGATGATATCGACGGGTTGGCGGGTTCAGAAGCAGAACTCCAGGAATGGGTCAGAAGGCTCGATGAATCCGCTCTTGACTATGGTATGGAGATAAACGCTGAAAACACAAAATTAATGACCAATAACGCCACGGGCTTCAACAGCAGGATAAAAGCTAACGATCCGGAACTCGAAGTGGTTACCGTTTTAAATATCTTGGGTCGATTGTCAGTGATGAAGGATCAAAATGTGAGGTTTTGGCCAGAATAGCACAGACAATAGCGGCGCTTGCACGACTTAACAAAATCTGTCATGATAAGCGGTTAGCACTATGCACGAAAATCAGATTAATGTGTGTACTGCTCCTGTCAATATTCCTCTATGCGTGTAAGACATGGACAGTTACAGCTGACCTTCAACGAAGGACACAGACCTTTGAGATGAGATGTTTCCGAAAACTGTTAAACGTCACGTACAAAGATCGAGTTACAAATGTAGAAATACGAGATAGAATTACAACAGCAATAGGGCCTTTCGAAGACCTCTTGGCAACTGTCAAAAGAAGGAAACTCACTTGGTACGGTCACATATCGAGATCAAATTGGTCTTGTAAATACAATCCTCTACGGAAAGGTGCAAGGCAGACGACAAAGAGGCCGGCCCAAAAAGAGATAGGAGGGCAACATGGAAGAATGGACCATTCTCCGACCAGAAGAGTCACAGGCAACGGCATCTGTCAGAGAGTGGTGGCGTGGGGTTGTGAGGATGTCTTCATGTGTGCCCCAACGACCTCACCGGTTACGGGATGATATGACCTGTCCTAACCTAGGAATGATGATGATGATGATGGCAATGATGATGATGATGACAATAATGATGATGATGATTATGATGCTGATGATGATGATGATGACAAGGATGATGATAATAATGATGACAAGGAAGATGGTGATGATAATGATGCTGCTGATGATGATAATGATGATGATGATGATGATGATGATGATGATGATGATGATGATGCTGCTGATGATGATAATGATGCTGATGCTGATGATAATGATGATGATGATGATGATGATGATGATGATGCTGATGATGATGATAATGATGATGATGATGCTGCTGATGATGATAATGATGATGATGATGATGATGATGATAATGATGCTGATGATGACAAGGATGATGATAATAATGGTGATGATGATTATAATAATGATGCCGTTCGTGATTCTACTGGCGAAGGCACGTCTAATTGAACCCCAGCTCCCAAATTGCTCAGCTGTATTCTCTCTACAAGTTTCCACATTCTCTAAACAAACAACAACATTTCCAGGATATCACACGTTTGCATTTTCTAGTCTCAGCAGCCACAAGCGCACCTTTCATTTCTCGCATATTCCATCGACTAAATCTGGGCTTTTCCAAATGGGAACTGGATTTGAAATGTTGTATTCTTCTTCTTCTTCTGCGTACGCAGTCAGACAGTAACCATTATTTTTTCGAAAAAAGCGGCGGTCATCCTGAGGCTCTCGCCACTGCCATAGAGCTTGTCTTGCAGTTCCACTGGTGATGGCCACATCTGCTCTCTCTGATCCTCGTATCTCGGGCAGTTCTGCAGCAGATGTTCAGCGGTCATTTTACCAGTACCGCACGGGCATTCGTCGGTACCACCTATCTTCAATTTGTTGAATAGGTGGTACCTCAGTCTATTGTGGCCAGTGCGAAGTCTGAAGACCACGACCTGCTCTCTTCTGTTCAACTGGTAATAGGCATCGTTTTTGGTGTAACCAGTATGTTCGGTTTCCCATTTGGTCATGACTCTGGCTTTGATAAGCCGTTTTGACTCTTCGTACGTCATACTGGTATCTGTTTGTGGTAGTCTTGCACCTTCTTTTGCCAGTCTGTCTGCCTCCTCGTTGCCTTGGATGTTGCAGTGTGATGGGACCCACTGTACCACTACCCTTTTTGGTGCGGACTGCTGGCACAGTTTGCAGAGTGCTGCTCTTAAGTCATTAAGCTCAGTGTTTTTCTGGCTTTTTAGCGCTGTGACTACGGCGAGAGCATCTGTAAGCAGGACTATAATGGCTTTCAATTTCATTGTGTGTCACAAATGTTGTATTCGACCAAGCCACAATGCATTTCCAGTGATATTTTAATTGCAAAAAAAAAAACAAAAAAACAAAGAACGAGAGTGCAAGACCAATGTCATGCACGCGCTTGTACATCCATCGATTGTTCTAACTGTCGTCTGAAGATGCAATCATGTTCTAGTAATGCGATACAATACATCAAATTAAATGTGCATGTCTGTCAAAATATGTGTATTAGTCGACAATAACATAATCAGGAGAAACTAAATACATGTAAATACATGCAATTGTGTATGTGCTTCATTGTATCTCGTTGGCACGATCTCTTAATCGTCAACTCTCTCTGTCTTTCTCTCCCTATCTCCATCTTTCATTCTAATCCATCCATCCATGCACCCATTTATACATGTATGGATATCTATATATCTATCTATCTATCTATCTATCTATCTATCTATCTATCTATCTATCTATCTATCTATCTATCTATCTATCTATCTATCTATCTATCTATCTATCTATCTATCTATCTATCTATCTATCTATCTATCTATCTATCTATCTATCTATCTATCTATCTATCTATCTATCTATCTATCTATCTATCTATCTATCTGTCTATCTATCTATATATCTATCTATATATATATATATATATATTTATATATATATATATATATATATTTATATATATATTTATATATATCTATCGAACTGGCTATCTGTCCGCCTACCTGCATGTCTGTCTGTCGGTATGTCTATCTTTATATCTATGTCTGTACGTTTGTATATATACACACATTTGTATGTGTGTGTTTGTATTTCTGTTTATATACCTCTGTCATCTTAATTATTATGTTTGCCATCACGTCATACTGGTAGAGGAGCCCCAACTGCTGACATAATGTTATTTAAACGTATAACCAAAGATGGAACTCGACAGCTAAACACTGTAGGAATAAAAGACAATCAACATAACAGTATCTGATAGAGCTCTTAACAAGATGTCGAGGAGCCTGTAATAGCCTGTACCAACTAGAACATACATTTAGTTTTTGTTCAAGAATCATATCTAAGTCGAAGGTCAGCTGCGATGGATTTTCATCGTTCTCTTTCTTGTCTACCTGGTATAATCTGCCATGCGTATTCCTGTATATCAGATGATTATATTTTCTCAATCTTTACAATATGTACCTCTGGCAAGTCTCACATCTTTCTCCCAGTATTGCCTTCAGGAATGTTTTGTATTTAATGTGACCAAACTATCTTAACTGTCGTCACTTGCTTGTGTTCAGCAATTGTCTTTTCACTCCAAATTTCTCGAACACTTCCTTATTTGTTCCCATTGCTTCCTTGAGATACACTTCATTCTTGTATATTAGCACATTTCAAACAATTTACATGTGTGAGCCACTGGTTTGGATTTCAAGACACTCATGTTCGTTAAAAAAAGTTTTGGCCATACCTGGTCTCTTACTGAGTGTCATTTAACATCTTTCGTTTTCCGTTAGTTTATTTTCAAGACAGCGTAAGCTCTTTTATCTGTTACAGGATTTCAAGGTGTATTGCAATATGTAGATTGCGTTTTCATTCCGATCACATTATCACATTACCTTCGGCGTCAGTCCGGCTGAATTGCGTATCTGAGGAAGCCAACACCATTATGTATGCGTCCCGATATTTTGCAATATTGTGCGAATGTGGGCCTATGTCTTCGATCATTCCATTTGGCCAGCGCCAAGGTGGGCGAAGCCGTGCACGTGTATAGTGTCCATTCAAACGTTGTTTTTCTTGTCCATCTTTTGTCAGACATGCGTACCACATGACCAACCCGACGATGTCAGCGTGGTATTACTCATTCCCAAACGTAATGAAACAAAGTTCTAAATATAATTTATTCGTTTCGGATCTTATGTTACATGGACATTTTTAATACGCCCCACTCTATTGTTCTCTGAGCGACTCTCAGCTTCTCAGCATTTGTTTTGCGAAAGTCCTGCATTTCGCATCAGTGAATAATTCATTGAATGTCCATGGCATTGAACAAATGTGCTCTTGCTGTGGTGTCTTTTATCTATGACAGTATAAGCTTAAATTAGTTACAGGAAATCTAAGCTGTTTTTCGCCGTCTAGAGATTCCATGGTGGATGTTGTGGCTGCCATTCATTTATTGACCTAGGTTGATATAGGAGTTGACATCCTCGATGGTTTCATCTCCTATCCTGATGACCATTCTATTGTGTTAATTATTGGTATTTGACGTTTTCTAAGTGTAAACCTACAGTTAATTCACTAGACTTGTTCTTTACTTAATTCATCAATTCGTGTAATGCTTGGCTTTTTCAGACTGCATACATGTGTCATCGTATATCTGAAATTATTTATAGAAAATGCATCCGTGCATGGGTTCAATCATTCCCTATGTATGTCAAACACATGTTTTTGTATACATGTTAAGCAAGTATGGGGGAGCGATACATCCATGTCGCACTCGAATTTTTTTAATGAAGTCCATTTTCTGCTCGAAGTACACAACATACTATTTTCAATGCACGCTAGTTTGCATCAATAGATATTACAAAATACGTAAAGATTCCGTTAACTCGCCAGTGTGGATTATTGGGAAAATGGTGTTTGGTAATTTACTTGATCAACGGGATACTATTGATCGGTCAATCTTTACTGATCTCGATTACGCAGACGACATTGTCCTGTTCGGCACAGACAGGTCTGAGCTCCAACCCTCTTTGGAAATGTTAGAGAGTGAAACGCCCTCTCTGGGTTTGTCTATATCCTGAGCCAAGACTAAAGTTCAGAACCTCGTTTCCGACACAGCACCCTAGGGTATTAAAACTGAAGGTCCCACTGCGGAGGGCACCAACGAATTCGTCTATCTCCGTAGCATGATATCATTCGATTGGCGCAGCGATCCTGATATGTCAAGGCGGATTAGACTAGATGCGCCAACAATTCACGACATCTGATGTGTGTGGAGTAAAGGCAAGATCTCCCTCAGGATGAACATCCGCATCTACCAGTCCTGCGTGGTCCCAGTCCAGCTTTACGGCTTCGAAACCTGAACATTGCGGAAACATGACGCCGACATTGGAAGTCTTTCACATGCACAACCAGCTGCATATCCTGGGCATCCGATAACAAGACTACATCCGCAACGTCGAGGTATCTTCAAGAAACAGGTTTCAACCCAATCTCAGCAATACTTGACCAGCGTCGAGTTTCTTTTTCGGTCATGTTGTACGGCTGGACCAGGAAACCCCTGCCCACAGGTCTTTCCTCAGCGCCAAAAGTCTTCCCCCGACCTGCTGAAGGCGCAAACGAGGCCGTCCCCGAATTGTATGGCTCAGCAAGTAGCAACCTCCTCCTCCGCTCTGGACGAGGCCTGGAACCACGTCACAGATGTGGCCGACAGACGCAACGGACCTCAGACGTCTAAGCGAACAGTATTGTTATTAACCGAATACTCAGAGTCATGTCGTCAACATTTGGCTAGGTAACTTTATTTTCCCTGAATATCTGTGTACCCAATTTTAAAAAAAAATTGGGTCGACCTCATCTGGCTTTCTGTGATCGGAAAAATCCCAAACAACTATGAACTGGAAGCCGATCGCTCGGTTGGGAAGCCAGTAGACTAACGATTCCATACCTCGGAAATATGGTATGCAAAATAAGTAAAGAAACACATCCGTGTAAGCTACCGATTACATATTTACAGAAGAATATAATAAATCTCATATCCCATATCTACGAATACTATTCATTTATTTACTGAGGGAGACCAAATAGAAGCGTGTGCCCGAATGGTTTCGAGTCCTGCCTGTCGACATGGATGGCAGCGGTTCGAAACACCGGTATGGCATATGTTGTTTTTCTGATGGGAGTGAAATAAACAAACATAGCCAGCAAACGACGTGGCGACAGCAGTGGTGAAGCGGCCTTTAGTTCTCAGCTCTTAAAACCCATCTACTACCCCAAAAATGGGAAGAATGTCGTATGACAGATGACTGAGGGAGACCAAAACAAAATAAAACAACATGTGTTAGCGGTGACTCTCGGTGCAAGTGGTCTTTGATCTACAACGTATGCATACCTCTCATTTACTATCTATTGCCAAACGGAAATACTGAGTAATACTCAGTAACTTTAGTAGTTGCTGTTTTAGACACATACATATCAGTCCTTATAAAATGTACTTGTTCGAGGTGACTTAATACAGGTTTAGAAGATAATCAATGGTAAGGATAAATTGAACTATAACACGGTTCTTTAAAACAGAGCTGCATACAAGAACAAGAGGGCACAGCTACAAGAACAAGAGAGTACAGCTACAAGAACAAGAGGGCACAGCTACAAGAACAAGAGGATACAGCTACAAGAACAAGAGGGCACAGCTACAAGAACAAGAGGGCACAGCTACACATTAATTAAATAAAGGTCCACAAATGAGGAATTATTGTTTTTAGTCAGAGAGTGTTGAACGCTTGAACGGAATTGCCACAGGAAATAGTGGGGGCAGGGTCAATTAATACATTCAAGAGTAGATTGGGGGCGCATAGTTTTTAGATCAATGAAATGTAAAAAAAAAACTGGTTATATACACCTAGTGTGTAGAGTCTTACCATTATACACACGTAAAGTTAAGTTTAAAGGTCATACCTTGAGCGGCACTGTGACACACAGACATCTCTCCAGTGTGATAAATGCGGTGATGCAGCTTGTCACACGAGCAAATATAATATGTGGCCCTCCTGCTGTCAAGTACTGTACTTCTATAGGCTCAAATGGTAGGTCTAAATTATTGAAGTCTGGATTATAGCAAATCCCGGCCCATATAAGTGTTACCAGGCAGCCTAGATCAGAGATGGCTAGACCTGTGCATATGTAATAGTAAATAGGGTCAAACTTCGTTATAGTCTTTAATGTAATAAATATTAGCATAAGTATTTTTGAATTCTTGTTACTGTTTCTGTTTCTAAGAATCGACGTCACTGCACTCCGGGCATACCGATAGGTGCTCAGTCTCTCTGATCACATGGCGTAAGGTATGGATGCTGATGGTCCCTGTAACTTGCTGGTTTTCCTGCAATCCATGACTGACAGAAGAGACTGCAGAGCCCAGCAGCAAGCAGAGAAACTAAGAAGACTGACAGACTATACAATGCATCAGAGACTAAATAGATTTGGAAATGGGACATTAAAGCGGAGATACTTTGCAGAAATAGCCAAAGCAAAGATGAGCGAAGACCCTATGAACATCGAAACAACACCAAAGCCCATCCCTACTGTACGCAAACCCACATGGAAGCAGCATATCATTCCGGAGGTGGTGAATATATACCAGGTGTTGGAAACAAGAACAGCCAGACTGAACAAGAAAGAAGAGACATAACCCTGATGTACATAGCGGAAAATTACCCAAGCATTAACTGGACCCATGCATACACCGACGGTAATGTAACAAACGCAACACAGGGGCAGGGGTATTCCTGAGCCTAAAAAATGGTAGAAAAATAACACTGTCAGTGGCAACTAGAAAATACACAAGCGATTTTAGAGCGGAGGCAGAGGCACTAAAGGCTGGAGAAAAAGTAATGCTGACGGGCAAAAGCAATGAAAGCCAGATATTCCTGTTTACAGATGCCCTGGCCGTAGTTACAGCACTAAAAAGCCAGAAAAATACTGAAATTAATGATTTAAGAGCAGTACTCTGTCAACTATGCCAGCAGTCCGCACCAAAAAGAGTAGTGGTACAGTGGGTTCCATCTCACTGTAACATCCAAGGCAACGAGGAGGCAGACAGACTGGCAAAAGAAGATGCAAGACTACCACAATCAGATTCTAGTGTGACCTACGAAGAGTCAAAAAGGTTTGTTAGGGCCAGATACATGGCCAAATGGGAAACAGAACATACTGGCTACACATAAAATGATGCCTATTACCAGTTGAACAGAAGAGAGCAGGTCGTGGTCTTCAGACTCCGCACAGGTCACAACAGACTGAGGCACCATCTATTCAATAAACTGAAGATAGGTGGCACTGACGAATGCACATGTGGTACAAGGAAAATGACCGCCGAACATCTGCTACAAAATTGCCCGACATACGAGGATCAGAGAATGCAGATGTGGCCATCACCAGTGGCAACACTAGACAAGCTCCGTGGCAGTGTCGACAGCCTCAAGATGACAGCTGCTTTCTTCGAACAAATATAAGGTGACGTCTGACAGCGTACAAAGAGGAAGAAGAAGAAGAATAGGGCACAGGAACGAAAGTTAAGCTACCTGTCTACGAAAGGTTATTAACAACATCAAAAGAGACAGAATAACCAGTACGGATATCCCAAAGGAGGTTTGAACCCGTCTACAGTACATCGAGCAACCAATTCTGAATTACTTTGGCTACGTAGTGAGAATGCAACCAGACCACAATTTTCATGAAACATTCTACAGAAAAACAAACATAAACAATAATGAGACGAGATCGCGACAAAGGAAAATACAAGCAAGATCGAGACCTGCTGTAAAATGGTGGGATATGTCAAAAGAGGCGAATAGCAAATATATACCACGACCCTGTGCTAAACCAGTATAAAGACGTTAAGTTAAGTTATAGCCGATAGAAAGTGAGTCGACACAAGATGATGAACTAGATGTCAAAATTGTGCAATTGGGATTTTTTATTTTTGTGGGTGTGCTTTTTCTTTTCTATTCACAAAGGCGGTGTGCGTTGCATTGTGCTTTTTATATTGCGACTGTGGGTCCAGTGTATCCGGCTTCAGCATTCATTTTGTCTAAGGGTCTGCTTTCTCCTGCATTTTCTAAGGGTTTGGTTCTCGGGGTAACGGCCGGTGCTATGATGAGGATCGAACCCAGCACCTACCAGTTGTGAGTCGTCTAACTTAACCCCTAGCCCACGCCTCCCCGTGGAATTGGGATTAACAGTTTTCTTCCCTGTTGCCTAAATTTCCCTTTAATAACTTAACGTCATTATACTGGTTTAGAAGACTATTCAGAATCTGTATACAACCAGTTTCTTTTTTTCTTTGTCTTGTCTACATTTCCTGTTGCCCCCAAGAGTCCGTAAGAACATAACTCAGTATGTGGTCGATGCGACTTGGTCATGTTGCTAGCCTAGCAGGGCCTTCTCCCAGACAATATGATGAGTCCATTATTGGTCAGTGTCGATTTTCTAGCGACACTGAAACCGTCACTGACAGCAACCAGGGCGAAGAACGCCATTCTCATTAAGTTAAACCGTGTGTACTAGGCCGCGGGAATACGACACAGAGTTAACGGTACAATAATTCATGACCACGCTACAACATGAACGAACTAACTAATCAAAATGTAAAACGGCAACAAGTTTCCTTGTACACAAGCGTTAGTCGTCAACTAATGTAAATTCTAGTCAAACAAGTGGCCTGGCAGAATCGATGATGGACTAAAACACAAGATGAAAATCAGACCAGCGCCTGTTAGGCGACAACTATGCTGACACATATTTACAACTGAGAGAGCATTACATTATTAACACAGATCAGTTCAAGGTAACAACTGACACTCGTAAGGTACATTTGATCCAAAGAACAACAACATACAAGGATAAACGTGATGACAAATTAAAGTCCTTATAATGGAGCTGACACTACTTGACTAGACAAGGAAAACAACTTCTTCCTAAATTACTATTCACGTTTTTCAACTAGCATTTTCACTGTATAAACATACAGTGAAAATGCTAGTTGAAAAACGTGAATAGTAATATAGGAAGAGGTGGCCGTCCCCGGGCCCAAATCTCGTAAGTTCCATCGTACGATGTACCTACATATTTCTACACTGGACCCATTATCACAAGGGTGCACCCCAAACACAAAGAAGTTTGGCATTTTATTGGGTTACTGTTTGGAGTACTGTAATGGTGCTTATGTTTAAATAGCATAACGTATTATAGCATACTATAGACAAACATAACATATCATAATATAGAAAAACATAACATAACATAGCATAGTTTTGCATACCATAATATCAAATAAGACAAAATAACACTTAACACAAACTAAAAATTTAAAAAAAAATTCCCAACTTTATTCCCATTTCTGGAGTAGTCAATGGTTCTTTTTTTTTTTGGGGGGGGGGGGGGCTGAGGACTACATACGCTTTGCCACTGATATCGCCCCGTCGTGTGCTGGTTATGTTTAATTATTTTGCTTGCATCAGGGTTAGCGAACCAGTGCTGACAAAGATCCTATTCCACGTGCAAGTGACCGGCTATAAACAGACAGCACTATCTAAGCCATCATCTTCAAACGGTATGTTTACGGCAACAATGTGCATGATTACAGATCAATCCGTTTCGTGCAATAACGTCACGAGTCCTTGCAAACTGCAATCATGATATGCCCTTTGCTTTGTAACCTCACGTAGGTTCATACCTGCTATGACTGCGTTTATAATACATTATGCCAGTCGCCAATGACTGGTGTTTGTCCACCTTAGTTATGTATTCATTTGTAGTTGTTGTTATTTAAAGCCCACCATTAGTATACTTACTCGTGTATACGCCGTGAAAAAAGTGGTATATGGCGTGTTGAAATAGCTTTTCTCACATCTTGATCGTGTTGATAAAGGTGGACAGCGGCCTCCATGCTGGTGTGCTATGTTTGGCTTTATATTCGTGACGCTCATTATTACGGAGGTCACATCAATCCAAATTTTGTCAGCCAGACTGCCTTAAAACAGCCTCCTTCCAAGGAACGTTTCATGTAATCGAGATAGTGGTCTTGGTAAGTATGTTGTGCCTGATCAGACTAGCGTCTCAATTCTCCTATTATATATATATAAACCCCAATGTACACGCGAGAGTTACTTACCAAGCAAACTAGTGTTGACTGCATCTGTGAATCCAAGCTTGACAAAGCAGATAATGTTGATAATATTGTTGATTGTGCCAAAAATGTTGGTAGCCTGAGAGATAACCGAATACAAAACCCACTGAAAGATGAGTCGGACTTCATCACTGATAACATCGTGCGATATCACAGTATTTACATAGGGGGAACTATCTGATATGTTTCGTCTGTCCGCCATTTGATGTTATCAAATAGACGTTTAACAACCAATAAAGTCGTGCATCGTAAACTAAGAGAACCGTTTGATCTGTAACACGTTAGATCAATTTACGGCTGAAATTAGCTGACCTAGCCCTTTTACACTTCTTGATAGTATCACTATATCATATGCGTATCGTAACTCTGGAATACCGTATCCTGTACATTATATTATATATGTATATATATATATATATATATATATATATATATATATATATATATATATATATATATATATATATATATATATATATATGTATTCTGTCCGACACTCGTGTCTTCGACACCAGGAGACCCTACTAACATTCGGTTGAAGGTCAGTCAGGAAATGCACATACATTCATCGAAGCTGTTAAGGGATGGGAAATGTAACCCCTCAATATAACATCATGTTTTGTTTTCTGTTGTGATTTCTTAGTTGTTTACGTTCGTTTTGCGGCTCTGATTAAGGCATTGTGGCTGTCTCGATTGTTTTGTTTTGTTTTCGGTCTTGTCCGGTCACTAAGCCCTTTCTTATATGAGTTTGTATTGTTTATATAATACGCATACTGTTCTTCTTACGAGTTGGCGCACCTTTGATAACAAACACTTACTGTAACGATACGATCAGTTGTTTGTTTCGAACTCTATTATCTCCACATCTTGCATATTCGCATTCTCTTATCTATTTAAAACAAAACCACATAATTATTTGCCAGTATTGCCTTTACATAATTAATACAAAAATATATATCTTTTTTTAATTTATTCGGCAGGAGAAAGTTAACAAAAGCTAGTATCTAAAGTACGCGTCTCAAACACAATCATTATAGCCATGTTCTCCATTTACACCTCAGCGTAACATATAAAATCAATGTATCGTCATTAGTCTTCTCGTACCATCTGAAGTGTAGAATCATTACTACAGCTGGCTTCATTTATTGAACCCTGTGTCACATCACTTTCAGTGCCAGTTTCAATTTTAAGGATTTGACATGAAGAGATAAATTACCCAATTTAAACTGTCTTTAGTGTCTTTTTATGGCATTCCTAGAAAGTCGCAGATGTATATTCTTTCTAAGCACAGACGTTGTCGTGTGAGGTTAATGTATACACATTATGATGTAATTTTCCTCTACTTGCGAATTAGGTATTATTTGGCATTACAATATGTTTGTACTAAGTTCTAATAGAGCTTAAATGGATAATCTATTGCCCATAATCGGTTCGGATCTGAGCGGCAGAATTTGAAGTATCGCAATAATTATTTTGCAGGATAAGTTACACTATTTACACTACAATATCATGTTACACTATTTACACTACAATATCATGTCTAGGAGCGATTGCTAGTGGCATTTTTGTAAAACCTTAATCAGTTAAACAGTTTGTCGATATTTTGGAGGTCAGTTTGACATTTAAGTCATGTATAATTAGCTGGTGAATGGAAATAATACGAATAATTATTTTCTGTCATTACTGCCACTAATGTCAAACAATTTATTGGCAATTCTTGCTTCAGAAAATCAAAGAAATTATTCTTTCAGCTGTCTGCGTACGAGTAAAATATCAAACTAAATCGAAGTAAAATAGGACATTCTGAAGAAAATATATGAGCGCATCTTGGGTAATGGCTCTGGATGTGAGGAACTATGAATTAACTGATTGCAGATTTTAGAAGTTTGACATGAGTCAAGCTGGGAGGAGTGCACGACAGGGGTGGGCGTTATAGTATCCAACAACCAGCCTCACCCTTTTGTAGAAGCGGTTGATTTCATATGGGTCCATCCTACATGTGGTGGCGTCGATTCATAATTAGCATACCAATAATAGTGTAGGAAAAAAAAAAGAAATTATGTATACATCAATTTAAAAAAAACAAAACAAACTATCATTGCTTGTTTCTAAATCGATATCCTGATATAGTCCGTCAAGGTGATTAAATAAGTACAATAATGTTGGCTGCATGATTTAACAGTTAATGCAAAGTTTGTTGTATAAGTGTTTAGTTCACCATGGCAGAAGACTAACAGATCGATTTCATAACTTTCAGACACCCGTTTGCTTTACGATCAACACTTGAGAGATAGTAATATAGCCACACAGATGTTTGAGTTAATTAGGATATGTTAAACGGTTCAACGCGTTTGAGCTGTCGTTCTGTAGTGATATAGCCACACATATGTTTGAGTTAATTAGGGAAGGTTAAACGGTTCAACGCCTGTGAACTGTCGTCCAGTAGTAATATAGCCACACAGAGGTTTGAATTAATTAGGGAAGGTTAAACGGTTCAACGCATGTGAACTGCCGTCCAGTAGTGATATAACCAAAACAATGTGTATCGTGATAGTTGAATTTACCAGCCGAACGGAATATACTTTCAGCAGAGATTACATTGTAATGTACATTCCAGCTTGCGTGGAACAATGCATTGTTTCGTGTACTAATTGCATAATATACTGACTTCTTCTCTTCGTTCATACTCTATCCTGCTACCAAGCCCCGAAAAGAACTTTGCAAGTAGCAAGATGTTGTCCAGAGAACGGAATGCGGTGTGTCGTAATTTACATCTTGAAGGTGATATTTGATCTTTTCAGTCTGACATATCCGACAGGCATTTGCGAGTACCGAGTTAGCCTTCTCTATTCGATCCCTTCTCCTTAGCCAGTCTGCTCTGTTGCAGCATGTTATCCAGGATCACCATGTGGAAGTGTAACTCTAGTTCTCTATTTTTGATGACAGCATTCAGCTATGACCACTTACCGCAGCAGTGTATATTCTCGGAAAAATCCATAGCGGATATGGATTGGTAGGAAATATGTCATAATGGATGTGAAAAAAATCTTAATTGGTGTGAAATATGTCATATTGGATGTGGAAAATATCATAATTGGTGTGAAATATGTCATAATGGATGTGGAAAATAATACAGCTGCATACACTAATAGTCGGCCATTGCAAGCGATGAAGACAACGTCAGTCAGAAAGGTGTGTTGAACATCACCTGTAAGGTGAATCTATAGTCCGATTCTAGAACATAATCCCCTTCCACAGTTGCAGCTTATAAGGTCAAGGTTCGACAAATGGCTGCCAGTTGTTTTGATATTTCCGAGCGGTCCGTTTTCTCCGGACCTCGGAAACCCGTTGTATTACAGTAATGGAGGCGCCTCTTTTGATGGTTACACGCCATGCCGGGCGGTCCTGTGACAAATACTCCCATGAATTTACGTCGATGCTCACACGTGCCATATATGTTTTGAGAAAGTTCTTTGTTAAACGTATGTTTTGCCTATCGACCAGATGCAGGACATCTGTCAGATCACCATTCATTAGTTGTTTTGGTTGCGATTGTCTGTCATGCGCAAGACATGGTCGGCCAGATAGAACTGCGTCTTCTGCAATAGTGTGTGGACGCTTGTCATTTTGACTCTCATGGATATCTCGGTGTCTGATATAGTATCCTGTGATAGTGTTATCAATAATCTACGGAAGCACCTTGTATGGACGTGGGCTATTTGTTCACGTATGCCTGTTGTGCATAAGCCATGTCGCACTGATACAGAGAAGGAATAATAAGCATGACGGGACGGTGGACTTTCGTCCAAGGCTAATACCATTCCGATCCCACACACAAAGTACTGCCGCAAGGATGAAGACCAAGATACCGCTGCTATTTTCGTAAGGGATAACCACATCTTTGTATGACTTGTAGAGGTGTAGCAGATCCCACTGTTTGCCTTAGGGATATTCTAACTTAAACGTTTCCACACTCAACAACAACAGTCATGACCACACAGTGCAAATGACTTAGCACACAGCAGGTGGCATATTTATTATATAATACTCATACCAGAAAAATGAGTAGTGAATTAGAAACACAATACAATACATATCATCTTAACTAAATATTTCTATATAATATATATGTTAATATAAATATTAACTAAAGCTGAAATTTTAAGCAGTAGCTATTGATGGAATTCCTAACTATCAAAACCCAGTTCTGTTGCCGTACACACATCACACACACATCTCCTTATCTGTATCCTCAATACACTCTCAAAAACTCGTCCTCACTCAAATCCCCTCAGGCGGGCGATCTGGACATAATACATTCAATATATTCTGCGTTTACTCACATACGATCTATCAACTCAGTCGATCTGCGTATACACACGCTCTGAAACATACCTCGTTCCCTCGGCTTGCAACATTCATGGCAAGTTACAATGCTACTATTTTATTCCCTTGCTGGTCCCGGTTGCAGAGAGTAACATTTGTTTAACAACAGCTCACATTGAGCCCATATAGAAACGTTAATCACAAAACATTAATGACATCATATTAACAAGCGCGCAGAAATAAGCAACACTAAACAGGGTTGTACCTTTGTCTCTTATCTCTTCATTTCCACGAACGTGTTAATGGAATGATAACTATTGAAGAAATGCAATTTTTTGGATAATAACTTGTTTAATATGAATATATGCAATGATGGTAATTTATTCTTTAGGTTAACAACACAGTTGGTTTGCAGGTAATATCCACAAACATAATTAATCTATCAATATGAAGCAACACAACAAACCAACATAAATGGCCGCTTCTTGATTGGGGATATAAGTAAGCAGCATGAAACATTTAACAACGTAACTTCTTTCTACTGGTTTACAAGACTCTGCATAGTCTGTATACAACCAAATTATTTTACTTCACTTGATTTAAAAATAACTATGCGCATCCAATTTATTCTTCATACATTAACTGACCCTGTCTCCACTGTTTCTTGTGGCAATGGTGGAACACTCCCAAACGATTGTTCTGCGGAGACTTTCTTTCGGTCTTCCTCTTTTTCCTCTACCAGATGGTGAGCGAATAAACGCTTGCAGAGAAGTCAGTTGCATTCCATTCTAAGAGCATGTCTGATGGGGCTCAGTAGTTTCGAGGTAAAGTGTCCGCCTCGTATGCCGGAGGTCGTGGGCTCGAATCACCGTGGGGACCAGGATTTTTGTTCACGTGGATCGTATGGTAAACGTTCCCCTGATCTTTGAGTAATGAGATCGGACTATCGTGTTCAGTATCTAGCACGTTAAACATTCCTTTGGCAGTTATGAATCGAAAAGAGTATGCTTAACGAAGGCTTCTAGGAAAAACAATTATAATGACAAATCTGCCCAAACTATATGTACCTTCCCTCAGGCCTAGTAAGCCGCAGTAAGTTTTGAATACCTACTATGGATAGCCGATAACATGCGGCTGCATGGCATCATACATAATCATGCCTGTTTCTTCTTCTTCATCATCTTCTTCATCGTACCATGCCTGTTTGAATACCAGGATTCCAAGTATACCAATTTTAAGTCTGATGTATGACCACCGGTTTTTCTTGATGAGTGATGAAACGTATTGTTGGTTGATGACTTCTCTATTTTATATGTTGGTTATGAATTCCTCCTAGCCAGTGTTCAAACATTTTTGAGACACTTATTAGCGAATGCATTTATCCTTTTTTCCAAAGCCTTTGTTATTCTCGAGTATTGACATCCTTAGGTGAATATTGGTATCAAGTTGTAGTTATAAACAAAATGAGCTCTGTCTCTGATCGATTGTAACAATACTATAAAAAATGTCAATAATTTTGACTAAACATAAATAAACACTGACTATAATGCATTGGAAAACATATGAGAAACCAAGTATGCATTACACACAAAAAAAATACCAAAAAATATCAAAAATTGGAACAGGTGCATAGTTTATCCTATCTAAGTCATACAATAACGGAAGAAGGTGACTGTGGAACAAAATCATATAGAGAAAAGATATGGTCAATGTGGTATTCATCCACATGTGACACATACTGACATCCAAACAGATATATCATATCTTAGAAATGAGAATTGTTACGTGTCAAGTACACTCGCTGTTACGTTTTGAAGCCCAAACATGGACACTGAATAACACGTTGGAAAATAGTTTTGAATCCTTCAAATGGTCGGTATTTATAAGATTGATTCGCATTTCTTGGAGAGAAGAGACACAATTTTTGGAGGTATTGAAAATGTTTGAGGGCGAAAGGAGAATTGATGACCGGAATCAAGGTTGGCCATATAACAAGACATACATCGTTGTTGAAGGACATACTAGAGGGTAGTGTGTAAGGCAGTCGTTCAATAGGCAGACACAGTTTTAAGTAGGTGGATAACATTTGAAGATGGAATTGAACATCATCAACATCATGTAGCATGTCCTTTGCCGAACGTCGCTCTCGTGACATCCCTCCTTATGTCACACTGTTCTGCATACACCGTATCTTCTGCATAGCCATAGTCAGTCGGCTTCTTACTTCTTGTGTACAGTCTCCATTGTTGTTCAGTTTTGATGCCTACATTGGTGCAACATGTTCAATCCCTTCGTCAGCTATCACGATTTTAGGTTTTGTCTTACCAGTTGTCATTATCTTTGTTTTTATTGTATTCGGGTAGTGATTCTGGGCTTCACTATGTTTCTGGACTGATGTAATTTTTTCTTCTAGGCCCTTGGCGCTGTTTGAGAGCAGCATTGTGTCTGGAACTGAACAAGCAGTCAAATTATACCATTGCGGCAAGAGATAAGAGTCCGCTGGAAATCCATTGCAGCCGCCATCGATGCGGAGATGGCACTTGCACTGAACTGATTCGTTAACGGTTTAGCATCACTAGTTCAGTATCGGACGTCAGGGTCGCATATTCGATTTTCCTATCTCAAGGTCCTTGTGCAGAAGGATGGACATTGGCGAAAGAGCAGCATTATTTTTTTATTTCTTAATGCATTTCCTTTACAATTAAGGCTTGCATACTTCCTGCTATTAGACACGATGCGCGCATCCAATTTTTAGTTTTGTTACATTTACATTTTAGGTGAAACGACATTGCATGGTTGCAGCATAACCCGTGTACAGATAACATCCACAGACGAGATTGTAGAATATTACCAAAGTGAAGTCTGCTCTTCTAAGCTTTCCAATTTTATTTCTTAGATGTAATTAAAGAGAATTAGTTGAGTAATCGTGTAAATATAGTAATACTGTAATCCTGGTATTCATGTGAGCACATCATATTCCCTATGCTAGGAAGCCAAATGAAATCTACACGCATCTGTATTTCGTATTGTATCACCATTCCAGATCAAGGAATTGTCTTCCACCTCGTTGGTTGACGTCTGGGTGAACGATCGATGGTGTAGAACCACTTTGACGTCACTTCACACGTGCATCTATTGTTAGACATGTATATCCTGGCAAAACGTATACTGAGCCAATCATCAAGATCAATGGTGACAAACTGAAAGTTGTAAATAGATTCACTTACCTCGGTAGTACACTGGTTCAGAATGTAATCATGGATGATGAGATGAATCGCCAAAGCCAGCGCCACGTTTGGTAGACTATACTCAAACGTCTGGCGTCGAAATGGCATCAGCTTCCAGACGAAGCTGAAAGTGTACAGAGCAGTGGTGGTCCCTGTGTTGCTATATGCCAGTGAAACATGGACTGTATACAGGCGGCATGCACAGAAGCTGAATCACTTTCGCACACTTTGTCTCAGGAGGATGATGAATGTCAAATGGCAAGACAGAGTTCCGGACACTGCTGTTCTGGAGAGAGCTGGTATCCCTAGCATTGATACCATCAGGATGGAATCACATATTCGCTGGGCTGGTCACGTGGTTCGCATGCCAGTCTATCGATTGCCAAAAATTATCTTATATGGGGACATGCAGAATGGCGAACGCTCCCAAGGAGGCCAAACAAAAGCTTTAAAGACACACTAAAAACGTCGTTAAAAGTCTTCAGCATAAACCTCGAAAAATAAAAAGATGCTGCAAAAGACCGTACAGCCTGGCGTACAGCTCTTCGTAGAGGATCAGTGTCATGCGAAGCTTCTAAAAAGACTGCAGCAGAACAACGGATGAAGGCCATTTAAGCCCGTGAAATATCAGTCTCGCGAAGCGAACTTTCCATGCCCTAACTATCTGCGAATATGCAGATCGCAATTCGGACTTGTCAGCCAACTTCGTATCCATCCATAACCCGGAAGTACAGAATAAAGGAAATGAAGGATTGGCTAAAAGGAAAAAAAGGAAAGGTCGTATATACTCCAATGCACAAAAATGTTTTTTTTAACTGTACAAACTGTTATTTAAAAATAAAAATTACAATACAATTTTTTTTTTTAAATTTAAAAATGGTTGATTTACTCGTCCACTAAAACCAAAGATTGGTATATGTAAACTATATGTAAAAATACATTTTTTGTTTCATTTGAATGAAAATGCGGGTGCAATTAAGTGTGTATGTATATGAGTATACACACATTACAATTAACATTTTAATTTCATCATTTGCATGTGATTTGTATTTGAAAAATGAAAAAAAATGTCACTTAAAACTCACTTGCCTAGTCCTTCTCGGACCGAGCGGACGTGTTTTTATCGGAGCTGATAAATTTTTACTTTCACAAGGGATACGCAGTTGTGGAGGGATACGTGGTTGTGGAGGGATACGTGGTTGTGGAGGGATACGTAGTTGTGCTTGAAGTTAGTTAACTACGCTTTCACTATGGAAGACGAATAGTATGAGATCGACTGCAATGGATTTCGTGGAAGGAAATTCTTACTACAAGCAAGAAGCTTTGGTTTTAAATGTGACGGAAATCAAACCACAAGGACATACTATTCCAACATTTCCAGCATTATTGCTGGATCGGCCGGGGAAGGCCCAAATGGAGTGGCGACAGTGGGCTGATTTTCCCATTCAAAAACTGTCTATGTTACAGTCAGCAAATATAAAGTATTACATGGAAAAGTTATGCAGTGGAGCAACCCACAACTTATCATTGCAGTAGAACACCAAGATAAAATCCGAGAAAAAGGAACGTTACACTGGGTCCCACCAGCTGCAAAAAAAAGAAGCCATTAAAAACAATGGTGGCAAAGTTAACAGTAGACGCGAAGTCAATCCCAAACATATCAGACAAATGGAATTATTTCTACAAGAAGAATAAAAAGGAATTATCCCACTACTGCAATGTCAAGGTTATAGGGAAACTTGCAAAATACCTGGAGAGGACTCGCACTGGACAAGTCAATGCTCCCAGAAATACAGATCATCATGAAATCAACAAGCAGAGAGGGACATACACCAAAGAAGTGAGAACAAAAATCAAGGCCAAGCAGCGCCAACAAAATCAACAGTACAGCAGAATCAACAGCACTAACATCTACTGCAGACGACGGCTTCACTGAAGTGGTGAGCCGCTGTAAACATAATATAGGATCCACCGCAGAAATAGAGGAGCCATTCGCACCAGATCACCACAAAAACAAAGAACACCACAGAAACAGAGGCAACATACATCTGAAAAGCAACATACTTCATAAGAGAAACAACAGGCAAGGCAGACGACACCAGTTAAAGCAGATCAGACATTCACAGACGATTTTCCAGATGTTATTTTAAACGACAATCTGGACAAAGAACGTACTGCAAGACTCTGGGAACAACAAATGGAAACTCTAATGATAGACGATAGCCTAAAATTAGTAATATTCGAAAACGAGGATTTCTTCCAATTTGACATAATATATTACTAATTTACAGAATGTGTCCTTTCATTTGAAGAAAGTAAGTGTTGAAACATTCACAGTACCTTTAGTTTCTCCTGTCGACATTTCCCTCTGTCCACAACCTCCATCATGTTGAAGTTCATTAACACTTTCCAAACGTTTTTCAATAGATACGGTTTCCTTTGCCTCCCTTACTACGCATCTGTTGAGATACATTTTCGCAGCTTCTCTCATAAATGTATTCTAATATGGAGATTCCCTCTCATCCTATACTGGCTTACATCATTTTTCAACTATCCTACGAACTTCAGCATGTCTGTCTTCCGTCACCTCAGGTCTGATTCTCTTATTATTGTTAGTATACACGATTGTAAGCATGTTTGTATGAATAAAGGGAGAAATGTGTTAAGTTGTCCCACTTGTAAAGACTGTGGAACAAATAAGTGTACATGTGTACACATGATGTGACGCTTGGGCGTGTACACGGCGTGAAAGAACTTATGTGTACAGCTATGCGTACAAAGTATTGGTGGATGAACTATTTGAAAAATAGCAATTTTATGAAGATGTATTTTATTTTACAACATGGTACATATGTAAACGTTTCGATATTTACAAACATATATGTGAAACATAAATAATGTATTTACCATAGCATATACCATAACACAACACTACACACATAACCCATGGTCTCAACAAATAAAATACACATTATATCTCTAAACATCAGAGGCATAAGTTGAAAACTACAACACATAACAACTCTAATACACAGAGATAAAACATATTTCATTGTCCTACAAGAAACACACTAAGACCTGACATGCACGCTCGCTTACTCGCAAGAAGTTTATGAATAGCGCATGCATGGTTGAGTTTAGGTACACAGACAGGGGTAGCAATATTACAGATTTTAGAAAGATGGGAAATGACACACATCCATAGAGACACAGAGGGTATGGTACACATAATACAAGTAAATAGTAAATGTAATAGTAACGATACACACAAACTAGTTAATATATATGCCCCAACAATCAAGACACAACAATATATATTTTATAGCAACCGTTTTAATACATTAAATCAGCAATACAAAAAACATAATATCATAATGGGTGGAGATTTTAATTGTGTATAACAGCGACCAGAGACAGCTTGTTCGGTGGTTCTTCTATTCCGTTGCTTGCAAGCTGATGAATGTATTCAGTACAGCCACTAATATCATCAACATCATCTGCTTTGTCAAACAAGGACTCAAAGAAGCAGTCAACATTAGCGTATTAGGTCTAGTAGATTTTCTCCTTATTATATATTTCAGAATTGCTTTTTATTCAGAACTACTGGGATCAAATCAATCTATTTTCGCATTTGTCCTATTAGTTGCCCATCCAAATCAATCTATTTGCGCATTTGTCCTATTAGTTGCCCATCCAAATCAATCTATTTGCGCATTTGTCCTGTTAGTTGCCCATCCAAATCAATCTATTTGCGCATTTGTCCTATTAGTTGCCCATCCAAATCAATCTATTTGCGCATTTGTCCTATTAGTTGCCCATCCAAATCAATCTATTTTCGCATTTGTCCTGTTAGTTGCCCATCCAAATCAATCTATTTTCGCATTTGTCCTGTTAGTTGCCCATCCAAATCAATCTATTTTCGCATTTGTCCTGTTAGTTGCCCATCCACATCAATAATGGCAACATCATCAGACGGTTTTGTCTTAATAAAGTAACTTGCGTTGTTTTTGGATTATAGTTCGGTAGAAGCTGCGACGTTCATCACCATCACTCTACTTACCCGAGCTATCTTGTACCAGTGCCAAGACTAAGTCGAAAAGACTGTACGTAACTCAGGATGTAGACAGTATCGTCCCATCTCATCTGAGAAATACGGTTATCGATGACCATCGTTTCCGTCCATCACATTGAGTAGCGAATGGCTGATTTCCAAATATGCAGCGAAGAAATCAGACGTTGACCGTCCTTCAGTAACATCAAAGATGTCGCGCTTTTACACAAATCCAGTCGTATTGGCAACGTATACCTGACAGAGGATGGACACGTAAAGTGACGTTCTGGTGGCCTTACAACTTAACCAACCCTTGTAATGCCATGATCTTGAGGTAGAGAGAACGCTTAAGTGAAGCCTTGGTTGAATACCAAGAATTAGAAATATAGAGACATAGCTATATAAGAACAGTACCATCTCCAAAATGTATGGCAATTGGCACAAAAGTGCACCCATTTCTCAGAAATAACGTTAAAACCATCTTCTGCAAAAACCGACATTTTTTTCAAACGGTCAGTGACAAGAAAAGCAAACCCAATACTAGTAAAGACAGCTACCTTGGGAACGATAGACAACGACACACATTTTATGACATATTTGAGGCAAATATAATAGTCTAACTCTTGGCTTTAATATAGTTCCCAACTGGTGATACATTAAGGGTATGTTAACAGAAATAACAATGTTGTAGTAACTATCAAGCATAATTTACATAAATAAACACCCTTAATCAAGTATTTTCAACAAGGAACGCAAAAACCATCTTAAACTGCAATCTTTACAGAATCAAGATTTCATGATCTGGAAACTTATCAACAACAGGCTTATAAAGTTTCCTGAGACGATTGAAAAGACACAATCAGACATCGTCAAATTCACAATCCAAAGTCACCATCCAGTAGACTTCGAGACACACAAGCACATCATGCAATTAGAAAGCAGACATACTTGCAAAACACTTGGTTGTTTGAGAGGTAAAATACTCGCCTCTCAAAGTGAGAACAGAAACTGAATGTATTCGAACCCAGCAGGTTTCAAGCCACCATTAGTCTCAAGGGAGGTGGGACCAGAGGGCCTACTTCCTGAATTACCTCCAGTCATCTTGACTTATGGCTTGCCACTGGTCCAAGATAGCTGGGGACCGGAGAGTGAGGTTGGTGACCATCGCAACTTCGTCCTTACTATAATCCAAATACAGCGCAAGTTACATCACATAGACAAAACTATTTGATGATATGTCGCCACCATTGCTTGCGATGGGCAACTAACTAACTGCATACATTTATATACATATAATACCGCACCCAGTAAAAGACTTGCCTCTTGTGCAGTTTTGGGCGTTTGTGTGGCCGATTACTCGCCTTCGCCTTCTCCGTAGTTCATGCTCCACTGGTATCTGTCCCGTTTTTCACATCAGTTCCACGTTGTTGTTCTTGTCGTGTCATTTCCACTGGTGTATTTTGTGCAGGCAACCATTTATGAAAGCCTGTATCTTTTTTATAAGTACGTGACGATGCCTTTTTTGGGTGTTCCTTCAACTTCGGGAAGAGGATGTAGTACCTCGTTGTCATTTCGGAGATGAACGATGGTCCGATAAACTTGAGACGCTCCAATACAGCCACTGTTTGTCGACTCGTGTGTGGGCGAGCATTGTCTTGATGAAGACCAAGTGACCAAGACCCAACCTCTTGTTCTAGTCGTTCGTTTTCCAGTGATATCTGACGTGTTGCGACAGCCTAGCTAACGAGACAGGAATCGACACTAATCCACATGGTGGTGAGAATCTTAGAAAGTCTCACATTGCACTACAGAATGCTGATTCAGATTCACCGTTTTCGGTATGTCTAGGGATATAGGAAGAGTATTTGTAAAACTCTACCAAAGTAAAGTCCAAAAGAGCGAAACAGGAAACAAGAGAAGCTTTGGATAAATTGTCATAACTCAAGTGTGTGTGTTTGTGTACGTGTGCGTGCCTGTGCCTGTGTGTGTGTGTATATGTGCGTGTCCGCTGGCGCGTGCCCTTTGTGTAATTCCTCTACTGCGGTCTCGCTAACTGCTCGTCTCTGGCATGCAGAGACATCAGGGTACACACTTTTGGCTGAGATGAAACGAGTTGGAAAACGAATATAGTTAAATAGAGAGACGCCGTTCAGACAAGCTTTACAATCAGTCTTAGGAGTAACCAGCGAGAGGATAGAGCCAGATAAAGATATGTAATCTGACAAACTTACAACGCCTATTAGAACTAACCAATCATATGATAGTGTTAAATGGAGAGACATAAACAAACAAAACGTACAGCCAGTCTTAAGACTGACCAACAAAAGATAGTGTAAAATGGAGAGACTTGTTAAGACAAACTTACAATTATTTTTAGAACTGACCAACCAAAGGATTGCGTCAAATGAAGAGACAAATTCATTCAGATACACTTTCAACCTGATTTAGGACTCACCAGCCAAAGGATATGGTAAAATGGAGAGACATGTTCAGACAACCTTAAAACTAGTCTTAGGACTGACCAACCAGGGCTTATGGTCAAATGGAAAAATAAGTTCAGACAGATTTACGACCAGTTTTTGGACTGACCAACCAGATGATGCAGATAATAAATGTGTCATATATATAATGTTAATCAGTTATTATTTTTACACCAATCTGATGCGTGGGAGTTTAAAGTGCGTAGAAGTCACATAAAAGACTTTCTAAAATCTAGATTTCTCCATGAAACCACCAATCGTCCTTGAAAATGCTTAAATTACTGGAATGGTGATAATGCAACCTTGTTTAGTGGGCATCAGTATCATCTGGTCTTGATAGCGTTAGTCTTTGATGCGCGTATCGGCGAACTACAACTTTCACAGGCTATGAAAAATCAGTGTATGCGATTTTAAAGTATATATTAGTCTTTCTATAGTAGGCAACGAAGATCATGAGAGCAGCAACGGAGAAATCAGATGGGAACGACAAGAGCGACTGATTACAATTTGTTTCAATGATAGGCATGTGCGGAGATGTTACCACATCAGTGACATTGGTATCAAACAAGTACGCAAGTTCAAATATATGGGTAGTGTGTTAGCTGATAACGACAAAGTGGACAGAGAGATTGCACATATAATTCAGAAGTTGAGCAATGTTCACTATCAAATTGCAAGAATTATGAAACACCGCAGAGTGCTTCTTTCAACTAAGAAGCTGATACATATACTAGTTATTCTTACATTGTGTTAACAATGTCAATCTTAGCCCGTACTAGCAATACACACGAGAGAAATCCAGAGTTGTGAGATCCGCTGTATGAGTGGTGCAGCCGGAAAGACAATCGTGATCGAATTCGCAACTGGATCAAGAGGCTGAGCTGCAGTGGTCAGCGAACCATAGCTGCCAAGACCCTTCTACACATTCAGGCTGTGATCCTGGATAACAGGCTGCATCAGGGCAGACTGGCTAAGGAGAAGGAATCGAAGAGGGAATGCTAACCCGGTACTCAAAAAATGCTTGCTGAAGTCGGATGTGTTGGACTAAAAGGTGCAAATATCGCAGCAAAGATGTAAACTACGACACAACGCATTCTTTTCTCTGGACTACATTCTGCTACTTAAGCCCTTTCAGGGCTTGGTAGTGGGAGATTGAGAACGAACGAAGAAGAAGACGAATTCGCAACCCCATGCGGAGACAGACTTTGGGGTAAACCTAGCTAATGCTTACATTGACTCCCAACAAATTAAGTGGGTTGGTCATTTAGTCAGAATACATTATGACCAGCCTGCATGCAAACATATCATGTTCAGGTCTCCGGTCCACGAGCAAGATACAGACCTCGCCGTTGGTAGATCGAGGATGTCTCAAACAATCAGGAAGTTACATCTAACGACATCACAAGTCTCGCACTTGGATATGACAAGAAATATACGCAGCCCACCTCTCTACGGCGCCGTATGGCATCAGCAGTAGAACAAAAAAAGAAGCAGAAAACAGGCAGGGGAAAAATAATAAATCAGTTTGTATTTGTTTGTGTGCATGCGAGCGTGTGTGTGTATGTGTGTGTGTGTGTTTGTGTGTATATGTGTGCGTGAGTGTTTGAGTGCGTCTGTGTATGTGTGTGTGTGTGTTTGTGTGTGTATATGTGTGCGTGGGTGCGTAAATATATGTGTGTGTGTTTATGTGTGTAGAGAATGACATGAAGATCACCTGTGAAAACAAAATCCATTAAGATCAAACGTCAACTGCCACAGCGCGGCTTCCACACTGGCGGCACAGCACTAAAACAGGTACGGGAATTGGCGTACCCGTGAAGTGTCTTCGCAAACGAGACAAGATAGAGCAATATAATATATCATTAGAAAGGCAAATAAAATGCGCTCAGTAACTTCCGATACTGAAATATACACTGTGTCAATGTGTCCACTAAACCGACGGTGATAAACACGTCAGTCATGACTTTAACATGTTATGTGTCAAAAGTTGGCCATTTTAAATATGCACACACGTAAAATTGAGGCCTGTGAGATGCGATATGTTCAAAGTTCAGTAGGAAAAGCAATTCGCGACAAAATTCTTAACATCACCCTGAGGAATTTGTTGGTGGGGACTACATCAGTAACTACAATATTGACACAGAGAAGAGCATTTCATTTCGCCATCAGACATGGATGCTGTTGGCTCAACCTGCAATGAAATCATACTACATGAAGGTTTCTGTGCCAAAAGCAAAACGTTCACCACAATAGATATAGTGGGGTCAGAGAAACACTCCAAAAGGTCAATATGCCGTATTCTTAATCGACGTGTGAATCTACAATGCTGTTTTCTTTTGTGCATGTCTCACATTTTGTGCGAGTTTGGTAGTAGCCGGTGGGTGCATTTCTCTGCTTAGCGGTCTGGGCTCGAACAGTATTGCGTTTTTTTGTTGTGTGTTGGTTTCATCTCGGTTTCCAGTCCACTCTGTTTCGGGCATGGGTTACCCAGTGGATGGCTAACTTGTTTGTTTCTGGATCGTTCGTATTATGTAGCTCGAGCAGATTGTGTCATCTAATTGAGGGGGGAGGGTACAGCATAGGATCTACTGTGCTCCAGAGCTCGTCTTTCTGTCTGACTACTCAGCCAGCACAGTGGAGCGGTACTTGAAGTTGTTGGCATAATGTATGACATCCTTGACGGGTGACAACGCCCTGATGTCCCTGTTGTGTAGGCCAATCTGTCGATGTTGCCTAAATGAGAGGTTCACGAGAAGCCGCTCAAAAAAGGCATGTGTTGTCCTTGGCTTTTATCCTCAAGATCAAGTTGAGACCAAGTTGCACTTATACAGCATATCGGTGGTAGGACCACTGAGTCGCATATCTCTGCTCCCACTCTGGTGTATCTCATAGGGTATGTTGCCGTCTGTATCGAGTTGAAGGCGGCCCAGCTTGCTCGTCGACGCACGGCAACATCGGCCTTAGCCTTTTCGTTATTTTCCATCGTGAGGAGGCGGTCGAGGTAGATGTAATTTCGACATTAACCAGTGGAGTATCATTTAGGAGCACGCGGTTGGGTTCGCCAAAGCGCTTGTGCATATTTACGGTGAGGCTTGTTTTCGTGCAAACCGGTTTAAGCGTATTTGTCGCTTCGGTTGGTATTTATCTTTTAAGTGTGATATCGTCGTCAAACTTTAGCTGATTGAGTAATCGCACATTTATGTCAACACCGTGGTCACTCCAGAAGCAATGTCTCATTGACGACTCCAGACATGCTGAGAAAAGTTGGACCGAGATATACCCCACATATGAAAAAAAAAACGTGTTCATAACTACTTTTGGACCTGCACAGCTTAAATATTACTTTTATTAGGTCGTAGTGTCTTCAGTTAAAATGACGGTTAAATGCCTGTCTTTGTAGTGAGCATATGATTAGCGTTGTGGTAAGAACACTCGCTTTTCACGGTAAAGATGCAGTGTTGAACTCTCATAACCGTTACGCTCTTGCAGATCCAGCTGTAAATGTATACTTGGAATTATACTAGGGAAGTAAACGGCACCGAGGAAAGCAACTGGCCATCATACAATATGTGACCTTGGTATACTGGGGTCTTTATCAACTTCATTTCCCACAGTAGTATAACTAAATTGGAAAAACGTTGACTTAGTATACTAACGTCTCTAACAAATTAATTATCTGACAGTAGTCTAACTTCAATGGAACAAACCTTACTTATCTACCCTGTGAAAACAAAAACGGACAGTCAATAAAGTGGTTATAGTGTGGTATAACAGTCAATAGAAAAAGTGGGCCCAAGTGTGGTATAACATCAAATTTAGGCGGTCCGAGTGTTGTATTACAGTAACAAAAATTGGTCCTAGTTAGGATATAACATCAAAATAAGGTGGTCCTAGTTGGTATAAAAGTCAATAAAGTGGCATAAGTGTGGTATAACAAACAATACAGTGACATTCGTGTGGTATAACAGTCAATAAATTAGTCACATTGTGGTATTATTAAAACGTTCTCGACACTGAACGCGGTAGTCCGATCTCACTACCCAGAGATCAGTGGAATTTTTACCAGAAGATCCAGTTGAAAACAATCCCGGTCTCCCCCGTGATTTGAACACGTGACCTCCGGCAACCTAAGCGGACACCTTACCTCATGATTACTGAATCCCTCTAATTCCCCTAATAGTAACGTTTGTCATGTATCTATTATTACTTCGCACAATTGCCTAGAGTATTAATTAACAGTCAATTACACTCGTGCGTGTGTTGACAATTATCTCACTATGAACACTTTTAACCATCTTCACTTACTCCTTGGTTATTGTGGCAGTAACCTGAAAAGCTAACACAAACAACTGATCATAATGTGTTTCTGTGTTTGATCTGAAGTTGTAAATTTTTCAAATTATACCTTTTATTTATTTACTTGATGACACACCAAAATGTCGCAGTTATGGTTGCCCCGTTCGTGTTTCTGGTAATCTTTTTGTCTGGCTGTTTCTTATTATTTCTAGGATAATACGCCTCCATTAACTTCATACATGAATCCTTTGTGTTAGTTTTCAACGTGTTTGGTATGTGTAGAGCCTTGTAATCGCGATGTAGCTCGTAAAAGGACTATACGCCTGTTTGTGTGCATGCGCATGTGCGTATGTATGTTTATGTATTTGTGTTTGTATGTGCGTGTGTGTTTATGTGTGGTGTGAATATGTGTGTATGTGTGTGAGTGGATGCGTATGTGTGTGTGTGTGTTTTTTTATGGTAGAGTGTTAGTAAGGACTCTCACACTGATCCTGAATATCTTTTAAGTGGCATCAGTTTACCAACCTTCAGGAGAATGGTTATACACAAACATCTCTCCAGTGTGATGAAGGCGGTGATCCAGCTCGTTACTCGGTGACAGATACCATGAAGCCATGATCATGTCAAATACTACAGGTCTTTCGGATTTAAGCTCTAGTTCATTAAAGGCCAGGTATTAACAAATATTTGACCATACCAGAAGCACAAGAGATCCTAAGTCTGAAATCGCCAAGCCTGAAAAGATAGGTACATAATTTTAAAATTAGCAAGCTAATTACTTGGTTTATAACATTAAAACGCTAAATCTACGTGGTCAGGTACTTCTTTCACTGCCTTTATTCCCTGAATGTTAACCAAGTACCAGTTTACTGCAGGATCGATAGAAATGGGTCATTAATCGAAGCTTAGCACGGTAACGTTACCGTGAACAAGGTCAATTATACCACTGACCTAATCAGACGGAATACATGTATGTGGACCGACAAATACGCCTTCTTTGATATTGGCTTCACTAAGTCTTGGAGCAAAGATGAAATTTAACAGAATGAGAGATACATTTTTTTTTTCAAATGCAGATATCTAAGAAACTGAGAAAGAGAATCATTAAATGCTATGTGCATTAAGTTTTATTGTGCGGACCATGACAAGGATATTGTCTAAGAGTGTTGGAGCGTTTGAAATTCAGGTTTTTTGAAGACTTGGACGACTTTGTTTGAAAGAAATGAAAACAAATAATGAGGTCTTGAGGCAACCCAATGTGGTGAAGACGCTTATCAAGGAAATATATATTTAAAAAAAAGAAAAACACAATTTCTTGGCGATACCAGGCAACACGACAGTTTGGGGACGGTTATTTTGGAGGGAAGAGTGGAGTACAATAGAGCCAAAGAGCGGCAGAGTCACAAAAGGACATACGTCATCAAGATGTGGTTCGGGACTCCGTCTGACTGACAGACCGGTGTTTAAACACAAACAGCTGGAGATCCATTAGTACTAATCTCTAATTTGAAGACATCACTTGATGATGATGATGATGATGATGAAATCTTGGAAATGTATCATGACGGTTTAACAATCCAACCATATTTCAATTCAATGGTCTCTACAAAAAACGTCATCAGTCTAAGTTTGATGTGGAGAGAACATCTTATGGAATTATAAAGTGAATCTTATGGTACATTACGTTTCTCTTGCTCAATTATTGTTCTTGTAGTGAGAAGTTTTGGCTCGGCTGTCTCATAGCCTGCTGTAGCTCCATCAATATGGCAATGACCTTCAGGTCACCACAAATCTGCCACTTGTACTTGTCACAGTTGATGGTGTGTAACATGTGTGCCATATTCATGTAGATTTCTTTCATGCAGACGACATGCTCGATGTTAAGCTCAAACTTAACGCATCATTGAACATCCTCCAGTCGTCATATATGTGATTGGTGTGTATTGCTGCCATCAGACTCACTACTTCAACACAAGCAATGAGGTTTTCTGTAATTTTTTCTCCTTCTTCTTCTTCGTCGTTCGTTCTCAATCTCCCACTACCAAACACTGAACGGGCTTAAGTAGCAGAGTGTAGTCCAGAGAACGGAATGCGTTGTGTCGTAGCTTACAGCTTGAATGCGATATTTGTATCTTTCGGTCCAACACATCCGACTTCAGCAAGCATTTTTTGAGCATCGGGTTAGCATTCCCTCTTCGATCCATTCTCCTTAGCCAGTCTGCTCTGTTCCAGTCTGTTATCCAGGATCACCGCGTGGAGGTGTAGAAAGGTATTGGTAGCTATTGTTCGCTGGCCCTGACGCTAGCAGTCAGCTATGGGTGGCTGACCACTGCAGCTCATGCGCTGCTCAGCATCTTGATCCCCTGTAATTTCCAAATATGGAAACATATTTGGTGTAAAAAGGTTGGGAAACACTGACCTATATTCCCATTATCATACAAGCCGCCATATATGCACTGCTCTGCTCAGCAGCGACCCTGCCTCTCACTCTGGAAGCAACAATCAGTTCGCTTACCGTTCAGCATACATCTAAAGACATAATTGACAGGATCAACATCCTGGATATTATCACTTGATTGTTATTTTTATTCTTGAGAAATCACATTTTCACATTGAAAATATATTTGCAATGGTGTAATAATCAATTGTCTCATGTAGCTAAAAGAAGACTTTCTCGTAAGCCAGCCCCAGAAGTAGATGGACGCGTTGAATGATCGTAACAATTGTAGTAACACAACAGTTTATTTCCGCTTGGCGTGATCTACTATAGGAGGACCGTATGTAAGTTAGAATATTGCACATATAGTAAGCTACATTTTAAAACATTAGCTTTATGTGGCATAGACATGATCGGACCTCGTTAGATCACCCGAGTGGTTGTTGTTTAATGGTCACAATAAGTAATATTCCTCTTGTGTGCGTCATTGAAGAAGGACGTTAGGTGGCGAGTTGTAGTAGCTGTCCTCACATACCGAGCGTACTGATGAAGGCAGACCGGGATCCTTCAGGCGGTTGTTCTATGCTTGCTTCATATGCGTATCTCTCACTACTTCGGGGATTGCATCGTTCCCTCACCTCGTTAGCCAGGCTGCCATGAAAACAGCCCGTTTCCAGGGAGGACTACTAGGCAGTCGAGGTGAGGGTCTTGGCCAGAATATTTTGTCTGACCCTGACTAACATGTCTGAGCAGTATATTTTGCCTGACCAGACGTTAGTCTTACTTCTCACGAGCATGTCGTCAGCGACTATTATATATATCTGGGTATGACCCCATGTACTTCATACTAAAACAATTATATTCATCTACTAGACAAACATATATTATTGTGAAATTGTCAAATATTGCCCAGCGTACCTGATGCTAAACAAATGTGAACGAACAAACACAAAGAAAACGAATTGATCTCAGAGACAAATTATGACAGCTACGATTATTTAATGAAGGTCTATTCTAGTTGGGAAAAACCAATTGAGCAACAACTGCAATACCGCTTATTCTCTGTAATAGCTGCATAAAATTGTATCAGCTTTTGTTTCAAGTGGTTAAGCTTTTCTGTCACCTATATAAGAATTTCCACACGAAAATTGCTAGAATCTTCCATTTAGTGTTAGACAAAAAACATCAGTTTATCAAATTTGGAACTTTTACAGCTTGAGATTTGAACTTGACGGGGAGACAGGTTATCACATCATCTACACATTTCAATTACGGCACATTTGAACAAGTTTTTAAAGAAATTATAAACACTGTAACAGGGCAATCACTTGTTTGCCTGCACACTTGATTGAAAGTATATAAACATATATTTACACTCTAATGGTAGAAGAGGCGTGACTAAATGAGTAAGTGAGCAAACAATGCATATTTTAGAAACAAAAATTTAAAATTTTAAAAAATAATAATTTAAAATAAAAATGTAATCTCAACATTTCGTGCAGAGGTATGTTACGCTATTTGTTTGTAATTTTAATTTAGAAAAAAACATAGTAGCCTAGGGTAACATGCAAATGACAACGATATATCCCGTTTATTATTAACAAAGCAAATTAAATAATGTTGTATAAATAAAGCCAGTTCACGTGATTAATATAATGACGCGCGTTTATCTTTTCTCATCTTGTGAAAAAAAAATATAAATATTATTTAAATTCTTGAATGCATGCATACTATTTCATTACTGATAGATGCGTCGGTAATTTTCGAAATAATTGCATTCCCAGTTCCAACCCTTTACCAAAGCAATCCTCGATCTTAGCTATCAAAGTGAATGGCCTGTTTCCAGTTTAAAACAGCAACATTCTACTTACATGCAATCTATGTGCACGCATGCATACACATGTTTGACCAAGACAACACTACATTATTTATCAAAGTAAATATCTTCTACGTGATAACTATAATATGTCAATTATATATTTGTTTTGACACGAGCAGAACAGTTTAAGCTGTAACGTTAAGTTATCAAAACGTTTGAAAGAAAATTAGCACTTACTCGAATTTGTATTCTATGATAAAAGCAACATGTCTACCGCTAGATACAATAGAAGCCACAACACACAACCTACCAATGACATGACTGACATCTTGATCAACGATAAAGTACGAGATATTTTCCAATGGATCTTCTTCGTTGTAGTTTGTCAACTCCTTGATATCCTCGGCACAGTGGCAAATACCATTAACATCATCTGTTTCGTCAAGCAAGGCTTCAAGGACCCGGTAAACGTTAGCTTACTAGGTAATGTACAGAATTCGCTTAACGTGTGATATTAATAACAACCATTATTCCACATAATCTCGTTTTAGTGTTAATTTTAGTCGACCTGTGTCTATACGAAGGCATTAACCTTTGTGCAGGTTTTCAACTCATGTGCGAGTTGGTAGTAGCCGAGTGTATTTCTCTGCTAAGCGAACGGGGTTCGAGCAGTGATACGTTTTTTGGGGTTTTGTGCTGGTCTCATCTGAATTTCCAGTCGATTCTGCCGGGCTACAGGTTGTGCAGTGGGTGGCTAACGTGTTTGTTTTACGATCGTTAGTATTGTGTAGCTCGAGCGAATCTTGTCATTTATTAGGGTGTCTGTCAGTTGGTCTGTTTTGCTCCGTAGGTACCACATAGTGGTTGCTGTGCCCCAGCGTTCGTCTTTCATTCGGACTACATGGCCAGCCCAGCGGTGTTTGGAGCACGCTAACGTGTGCACTGTTAAACTATTATTTAAAACTGGGATTCCTGCACTCACACAGCATGTTTGTGTCATATGTCGATAAGCCAAAGAAAATCTGTTTGTTCGGTAAATTTAAGTTGTTGGTCTTATAAAAGTGACATTTCAAGTCTTCTGGGCTTTTAATTTCGGACTGTCATTTTATAATTAACGTCACTTATTTATACTGGTTTAGAAGACTATGTATACAACTAGTTTCTTCTATTTGATCTACAAATTATTATGTATATCCAATCGATTCTTGAATGCATTATCTAACCATGTCCTCACTACTTCCTGTTGCAATGAATTCCAATCGTTCCTCTGGCTGAAGCATTGTTTGCTAATATATGTTAGTAGACATTTGTCGGCCTGGTGGAGGAACCTACCTCCTAACAGGCTATTCAGCAGGGTTGCGGATTGCTGAAAGGCCTTCTAATTTGGATGTTAATTGGGAATAAATAAGAAGCGTGGACAAAAACCGGTAGGCAGGCATGGAGACTGTAAGGAAGCAGCCCTCCTCCCCCCTCCACCCTATGCAAAGACACAAAAGGCTAATCACCTGTTCGTCTTAACAAATGACTACAAGTCAAAATATAGAGAAAAACATGACAGATCATAACGGCGACGAACAGGCGAGAAATAAGGACCACGATTTACGGGAAATGAAATATAAGAAGTATAAACGGGAATAACAATGAACTAATAGGTGAGATGAAGAGAGCAAGATTGACTGTCATGGCTCTTACAGAAGAAAGAAATAGGGACAGGGCGTTCTGGACCATAAAGGCAACATGTTACTCTACAGCGGAATTCCCTTGACTGAAAGAGTCTGGGCAGGGATGGGCTGTAAAGTGGATAGTAAAAACAAAGCAAATATTAAAGGGTGAAAGTTCATTTCAAAACGACCGATATTGCCAGATTGAGGTGATTGTCATAGTTGAGAAGAGACATTAGATAACACTGGAAATACGTGCACTGGAACAGGCCAGCAACTTCAAATATCTAGGAGTAGTATTAGACAGCAGGGGAAAAATCAAAGAAGAGTGAACTGCACGAAGGGCAGCAGGTGGTATACTTTTCCATGGAATAAACAGAGGATTCCTCAGCAAACGAGAAATAAGCAGGAAAACAAAGATGGATGTATACATGTCGACCTATGTGTCTGTCCTGACATACGAATGTGGCCAATATCCACTGCCCAAGAAAGGCAATTGCTAACTTTTAGAAATGAGATAACTAAGAAAGACGGTTTAGGAGACTGAAAGGGACAAGATCCGTAGCCAAACAAGACGTCGTAATCTCGAAGTCCAACCCCGGCAGATACGAGTGGAGCAGTCCCAAACTTCACTGGCTTGGCCATGTCTGTAGAATGGAAGAAGATATGATACCAAGGCGGTCATAGGAGATAAAAGGTCAAAGACGCAGACCTCCATTACTTCCCAAAGTACGTTGGGAAGACAACATACCACAGTCCCTAAGTGACCGAGGGCTGCATTGCAAACCCGAAAAAAGACGGCGAATATAACAGTGTGGCGTTTTCTCTGGCAAATCTCTACACCTCACGGTAGAAGAGCAGCGACTAAGTAAGTAAGTAAGGGATGTGTCGGTGGTGTCCTTCGTGCAAATTACTTGATCTGAGAAGGAGGAAGCTCTCGGATGACCAGCCCCTAGAATGTGCCCTGTTAAATGTAATATAAATTATTTAATAGCTGTCCATCGTTGTCGATGAGGACCGCCGACATCATCCTTGTTACATATTCCCCTGTTGGGTGTCGGTGCGCATGTGGCTGAACAGGCCAATGCGGGCACGGAAACATCTGCTACATAGCCTGCACGCGAGGTTTATAGAAGGCGATGGCGTTCCCGCTGTTTGGGATTTCCGGGTCTTGCGTCTGCTCAGGGCTTTCACAACACGGTCGTCTTCGCCGATATCTACACCCGCTTTGACTGCGCTTCTCCAGTCAGATCTGTTTCGCGCAAGACATTCCCAGGTGTCGATGTCTATCTGGCAACTTTTCCTTGAGTCTTTCAGACCGTCTTTAAAACGTTTCTTTGGCGGGTTAACCTCCTTGCATGTCCAGAATATACATTTCAGATTTCGCAAGCGTATAGTAGAGTTTGAATGATGGTGGCACTTACCCGATTTTGCCTCCAAGTGGCGGACCTGAAAACATCATGCGCCTGTGTAGTATGACTAAGAGATAAGTGATCGCTTTGTGAATGTACACCCAGTACCCTACAACACCAGCTGAAATTTGATGTGTCGGCCGAAAGACGCAGATTTCGCGAACTCTCCGTAAACTAAAACACGACGACCCTATTAACGTCGTCCATTAACGACAAAGCTGTGAAGATCAACACTATACTCTACATAATTATTGTGAAACCAAAATTACAGTATACATAAGTTATATGTTTGTCATTGTTTATTCGTGTGTTCTTAGGTCTGGCTGTCTCAGACCTGGGTTGCCTTGTCACTTTAATATGGGCTAACATATGTTTCACCCCGGCCTTCAACGAGTTAGACCTCCCGTTCGAGCCCATAGAAGTTCAGTATCTGACAGGGTCATGGCCGCACGCGATCTTCACTCGGGTGTCTAGCTGGATTACGGCCTCTATCGCACTGGAGAGATGCCTTTGCATAACTATTCCATTAAAGGTAAGAAGTATACACACAATTGTGTTTTAACATTTACGAGTATCATTGTGTGGTATCGGGTTACGGGAAAGTTGGGACTATTGTTTGTAACAGTAACATGAACGGGACATTGTGTTCTGTCCACAGTTAACCCAATTGCATATTAAGCCAAAATGTACCTAGTTATCAAAGTCTGGAATCTCTAATTAGAAGCGCGTGGCCGAATTGTTTCAAGACCGGCCTGCCTGCCGACAAGGAGGGCAGTGATTCGAATTCATGGTATTGCATACGTTGTTTTTCTGTTCGGGGTGAAATAAACAAACATAGCCAGCACACGACGTAGTGACAGAAGTGGCAAAGCGGTCTTTAGTTCTCAGCCTTCAAAACCCCTCGACTACCCCAGCAATGGGGAAAATGTCGTATGAGAGTTTTTTGTTGTTTTGTTTTAAGAAAACTCGGAAGAAATAGGTTGTTTTTGTTGATGGTTAATGCTCGCAATGGGTGAGTTAGTTTTATTGTGCACCCTGAAAAGTGCGTTGTGTGGGGAGGGGAGGTGTATGCAGTAACTGTCATCACACTCCGAGCTTACTGGTCAAGGTGGATCGAAGTATTAAGGGTGGTTGATGTATACTAGGTTTATCTACGTGTTACTCACTACTATGGTGATGATGTCGATCACCAACCTCGTAAGCCAGCCCTTTTCCAACGAGACCGCCGGGGACGTTAGGTGGGGAGGGGGGGAGGTGGGATCTGGACAAGCATATTTTGCCTGACCCTGACTACCTTTGTCTGATCAGTTTGTTTTGCCTAACTTGGACTAATATGTCCGATCAGTATGTTTTACCTAACCCAGACTAACATTGTCTCATTAGTATGTTTTGACTGACCAGATGTTAGTCTTCTCTCCCCTAAATCAGTATCTAATAATACGTAACACAAAGACTAGAACTTATCTTGTGTAAAAATTGACATAATTTTTGTAAACGGGATTAAATAAAGTGGAATACATGCCTTGCTGTTAGCTATAGGACCATTACATAGCAATACTATGTTAGATACATCTGTAAATATATAAACAAACTTATGTATGCGTTTCATACGCTCAAAACGGCAGAAAACAATAGTAAAATCTATATTGGGCTACATAGTCCATTAAACGTCGCAAAACATGGGCAGTTTCATTACAAGTAAAAAAAATCTCAACAATCCAAGATAGAGAAATGTTCTCGTTCAAGAAAGTTACAGACTAAGAGATGACCGTAAGGTATATCAACTATTGCAAAGGTACATGGTCAAAACTTAATTATAACATCAAGTGCAAAATGACGAATCGTAATAAGAAAACTGAAAAAAAAACATATTGGGAGTAACACTGAGAAACATGATTAGAAATGATGAAATCAGGATACTGGTAGGAACAATTCACGTGTTAGACTATCAAACGAAAGCAAATACAATGGTTTGGCCATGTAAGTAGATTACCACTACACAGTTCCCCCCCCCCCCCCCCCCCCCCACCCCACCCGACAACAAGCAATACTGGTCAGACACAACGGATCTGGGCCGAACACCAAAAAAGTGATGTACATAAATAATTAACCACACATTGCAACAATAGTTAAAGTACAAAGTCGGGCTTGTACTAGACATATTTTGTTGAATAAAAACCGGATCAGGAAAAAGAAAAACAAGAATATATATATATATATATATATATATATATATATATATATATATATATATATAGATATATATATAGATATATATATATATATATATATATATATATATATATATATATATATATATCTGTCGAAGACAGATGTGTCGGACCGGAAAATGCATATATCGCTGCCAGATGTAAACTAGCGACACAACATATTATGTTCTCCAAAGTACATTCTGCGAACTGCAAAACACTGCTAATGGCTTGTTAGCGGGAATTTTAAAACGAACTCAAGCTGGCATTTGAAGAGGAGAGCAGTTTATGTATCGGAAATTGAGTTTTGGTATGGTGTTGACATGATTACAAAATCCAAAGTACATCAACATAATTGCTCTCAAGTCTAGAAAGATGAGCTGAAGAAGAGGCAGATGATCGTTAAAATTTAAAATACAAAACCCAAAGTAGTATCTAGCCAAGGGATGGGTCCTCGCATTGTAATGAGGTAACATGATCTGGAACAGATCAATCTGTTAAAATACTTTAAAGCTACAGTACACCAGAAGTGAGCTATTAAAGACGAGTTGGGAACTCGAAAGGCAACAACTGGTAAACCGTCCCTACGGTGTATTTCGGACTCATCAACACAATATAAAAAAAAGTTAGATAATGAAGATACGTGTATGCTGTTCCGCACGTGCACCAATTTTTTGGCTAACAGATATGAATCACAAGCAATAACTACAAATAAGAAAAAGCATCTCCGTGACTATTAATTGAAATATCTGATTAATATGGTCCAAAGAACAATACTAGACAAGCTCACACCTAGACAATACCGAGAAATCATGAAAGCCAGACACTGCAGGCTCCAGTGGAACAATCTCAACCTTGGTTTGACTTTGTCTGCAGAATGAGAAAACATAGGATACTATATCAATCATGGAAAGCACATGCCTAAGGTGTGAAAAAAGTAATATTGTTTTATATAAAAATATGATGATGTATCTTTAAATCAAGTGGTTATATATTCAACATAGGAGCATTTATAATTAATGTAATGACGGGTTACAATAGAATGTCAGGACTGCATATTAAAATAGAAACTTATTAAACAACTGCCTTTGAATCATCATGTTAAATTACAAAGTGTTTCACACATTGAAATTGCAATACTTTACATTTTAAATATATGTTAAACCACATTTTTCGCATGCGACATATTCGTTTATAATATGTTTAGGTGAAGACAATTATAACACCAAAGAGAGTTGCTCTTATCAATGTCATCATCTTCCTCGCCCTCATGGCCAGTGTATCTCCCATCTACTACGTCAACAAGCTTGGGATGAAGTATTCTTCTACCAGAAACAAAACTATTTTCGGCCTGATTTTCACAGAGAGACGTCGGGAGGTTGAAAAGTTGACTCTTCCAATAAATAATGTTATTATTCCATTCGGCGCCTTTTTGGTTGTCATCGTCTGTACAATGACTCTGGTTGTCAACTTGAATATCCAATCAAAATGGAGGACACATTCAACCGGAAATGCTGCAAGTGAAAACATTGGTGCTTCTCGAGACCAGCGACTGACGAAAATGATTGTGGTTGTGTCTACGTTTTTCATCGCTAGTAACATCCCTCTGTGCATTATTATCATCGCCTTGATTGCTGTTCCGGATTTATCAGTTGATGGTAAACATGTGAACACGGTGGTTGTGATGTGCAGTTTCGGATTTATTCTCGACTCAGCGAATTCTGCAATGAATATTTTCATATATTATCACATGAGCAGCAGGTATAGAACTGTTTTCAAGCAAATCATTTTACGTAACGATTATGTGTGCAACAAAGTTTTCAAAACATACAAACACAAATAAATGTTGAAAAACATATATTTTTTTAAGGAAATTAAACATTTTAAAAGCAACAACAAATGAGAATTAAATAGATTTAAGCACGTATGTAATAATTGAATAAATGTGTTACTACGAAGAATCAAAAAGGCTTATTAGAGATAGATACATGACCAAATGGGAAACAGAACATACTGGCTACACAAAAAACAATACCCATTACCAGTTGAACAGAAGAGAGCAGGTCGTGGTCTTCAGACTTCGCACTGCCCACAATAGACTGAGGTACCACCTATTCAATAAATTGAAAATAGGTGGCACTGACGAATGCATGTGCGATACTCGGAAAATGACCACTGGACATCTGCTGCAAAATTGCCCGACATACGAGGATCAGAGAAAGCAGATGTGACCATCACCAGTAGCAACACTAGACAAGCTCTATGACAGTGTCGACAGCCTCAGGATGACCGCTGCTTTTTTTGAAAAAATAGAGGTTGACGTCTCACAGCGTACAAAGAAGAAGAAGAAGAAATGTGTTACGTGTTGAGTCAACGAAGATTTAAAAAAAAACACAAGCAAACACTATACTAAATTATATTATGTGTCTTGCCGAAACCATTCACACTCCCGTATATATATATATATTATATAATCCAGTGATGTCAAGTTTGGCAGACACTGGGTCGTTTCTTGGTACGATCGCTTCTCCACGTACGAAATGTAATGACATCCTATCTACTCGACACCAGCCAAGAAACTTATAACAGTCAAAAATACATGTATGTACGTACGTATGAATGAATGAATGAATATGTGTATGTGTATACGTATATATGTATTTTTGTATGGGGCAAGATCTACCGAGCTAGAATTCCAGTTCCCCCCTCCCCCGCACCCCCACCTCCTGCTCTAAGCACGTGAGAGTTGTACCATGGCCTTATTTAGATATGTGCTACAATTGGGGCTTCCCGCGACCAGCGACTGACGAAAATGATTGTGGTTGTGTCTACGTTTGTCTTCGTTAGTAACATCCCTCTGTGCATTATTATGACTAGCGGAGAAACCCCATTAAGAGACCGCGGACTAAATTGTCATGTGTCAACTATTGTCCGTTTCACAATGGTTGCCGTCAATTGCCGAATAATATCACAATAACCCTTACATCGATAAGCGTGATTTTTTGCATTACAGTGGCTAGTTCTTTTGATATTTGTTTGCAAAAATGATGTTGTCACTTCAGAAAATAATTTACTGGTGACATCAGGAGGCTAAATCACTTCAATATTAATTTCCAGAAATACATACTGTATGTTCTCTGGCAGGTACATATAACAGAATGCATTCCTTAGCCAACATGCCAGGTGATCTCTTGCAAAAAACCAACCTAGATACGTTGGCGACTTTTCTCGAATAACACAGGAAAGGATTCCAAAGAGGCTCCTGTATTGCGTTTTCACCCGCATGATTCAGTTATTTTCTAAGAAAACAGGTTGTAGACCAGCCTATACCAATAATGCTTGTCTAATTTCAACAAATCTACAAGTCCATATTGTTTGATCATTACATATGTACAGCAAATATCGCTAAAGTTTAAACACGGTGTAGACACTGCAATAATAAGCTGTGCGTCTGTTCTCGGTAAGAAAAGTTGACAGATTGTCACAGATGGGCAGGTAAACAATTTTTTTCGAAAATCTTCCTGCCTTGCATACGGAAAGAGACTACTGTTACGAGGACGAGTTTAACTAAACCGTCCTTTATCAGATTTACACCACAAGAAAACGAACAGCTGATAACTACAGATGTTTGGTAGAACAAAAGTATTTAAGTTCTTCGAAGATTATAGATGTAAAGCTACGGTGCCATATTTCCAGTGAGCTGTTCTTGGTTTCTGTTTTCTGTTTCTAAAACGAGCCGTCTGTGTATTGGTAGCTCGGTAGGAAACGGATAGCAGAGGTCAGAATATATTTGCAATGGTCATTCTCAAAACAAGAATACAGAGTAAAGAAGTAACTTACATAAATAGTTCCCTTGTTCTGCTTTTGTTTGTTCAAATCTTCCCATCGGCGAACATTATTTTATTGAACATATGTAAAACTGAACTGTTGCATTTACCTCTTATTTTTACCCAGATGTGTTCATAATAAAAAACAACTATAATCTGTGCAAGCTTTGCCATTGCTGAGAAAAGTTAAACATAAACAGTATCCTTCTTCTTCTTCTTCATCGTACGCAGTCATACATCAACCTTTATTTTTTCAAAAAAAGCAGCGGTCATCCTGAGGATGTCGACACTGCCATAGAGCTTGTCTAGTGTTGCCACTGGGGACGGCCACATCTGCTTTCTCTGGTCCTCGTATGTCGGGCAATTTTGCAGCAGATGTTCAGCGGTCATTTTCCTGGTGCCGCACGTGCATTCGTCAGTGCCACCTATCTTCAATTTATTGAATAGGTGGTACCTCAGTCTATTGTGGCCAGTGCGAAGTCTGAAGACCACGACCTGCTCTCTTCTGTTCAACTGGTAATAGGCATCGTTTTTTGTGTAGCCAGTATGTTCTGTTTCCCATTTAGTCATGTATCTAGCTCTAATAAGCCTTTTTGACTCTTCGTATGTCACACTAGTATCTGTTTGTGGTAGTCTTGCACCATCTTTTGCCAGTCTGTCTGCCTCCTCGTTGCCTTGGATGTTACAGTGGGATGAGACCCATTATAACATTACTCTTTTTGGTGCGGTCTGCTGGCATAGTTGGCAGAGTACTGCTCTTAAATCATTAAGTTCAGTATTTTAAACACTATCCAATGTTCTGGAACAACATATGACAACATGTCTAGTAGAAGACGAATATCACCCCAGTTTTCAAAATGTCAGGTACAAAAACAGAAAGAACGCCATTACAATTTGGTTGGGAGATCTAAATACTAAAGTTAGAAATAATAATATCGGTTTGAAAAAGATCACTGACAACCATGGAGTGAGGATTAACAATTTACATTGAAAGTTAATTGTGGAGGTGTGTCTTTAAATCTGGTGGTTGTCGGAGATTGTTTCCACATACAAAGCAGACATTGCAGTATGGGTGTTACCAGATGATAGGAAGAGATAACAAGATTGATCGTGTGTTATCGGAAGGGAGGAAGGGATAACAGGATTGAGCATGTGTTATTGGATGAGAGGAAGGGATAACAGGATTGAGCATGTGTTATCGGATGAGAGGAAGGGATAACAGGATTGAGCATGTGTTATCGGATGAGAGGAAGGGATAACAAGATTGATTATGTGATATATATATATATATAGAGAGAGAGAGAGAGAGGTGTGGGAGAAAGAGAGAGAATGCGATGTCGACGTACACAATTGCTTTATAGAGTACATGAGAGCGTTCGACTGTGTGCAACCTGTTAGAGGTGTTGTGTCCCATAATTTGAAGGAAAAAAATGCCTGACTAGATGAAAACTTGACTAACAAACGCCAACAATTGTATATAATTGATCATAAGTCCACGTCCAAGAACGACGCGTTCAACAACATACGAGGCGCGATCAAATCAAACTGGATCTTTTGGTTCTAGTTCTACTTAAATTGGTGGGAAACTGCCCAGTCAGGCACAAAATACTGACCAGGACGTCGCTTCAGTGTCAATATACTAGCCAAGACCACAATCACTCTGTTATGTAGTGTTCCCTGGAAACATACTGTTTTTAAGGCATCCTGACTGACGAGATGTGGATCGATGTGATCCTCGTAGTAGTGAGGCCACACAGATAAAGCGAAGCATAGTACAACCGGCTGGAGAACCGCGGTCTACCTTAATCAGCATGCTCGGGATGTGAGGACAGCTAAAACCTGACACTTAATGTCCCTTTCAGGGCGCACAAAAGAGTAAACTTCCTAATTGTGAGCATTAACATCCAACAACAACAGCCTCAATGGGTTTTAACGTAATGGAACTGCTGTCATTCGTTAGGGGCACTTCTGTCTAATACTGCTAGGTGTTCTACTTGTTATGGACCAGTCACGAGACATGTAAATAAAAACAGCCGACAACACTGTTAGTGCGTGCACAGAAAAGTGTGCTGTGATTAAGTTTCTGGTGAAAGAAGGCGTGAAACCTGCAGACATTTACAGAAGACTGCAATTACAACATAGTGATGAGACACTTAGCTGCTGTATGACGTGTGAATGATTTAAACGTGTTAGATAAGGCCGTATATCTGTGAGTGATGATCCTGGTTCTGGTGGCACTTAAATCAAAAAAGGGATGCAACTGTTTTCTGGAACAAACATGGCACCATTCACGTTGATTTTTTACCCCCTAATGCCATATCAACAGTGAGCAGTATATTTGCATTTTGAAAGATGTGCATAACCGTCTGGGAAAAAAAAACAGCTTGATTTGATCGCAAAGGCGTGCCTGTCCTGTAAGATAACGCTCGACCTCAAACGGCTCACCACACTATGTGCCATCTGCAGCAACTCGGCTAGGAAGTATTTTCCACATCCACCTTACAGCTCAGACCTCGCTCCAAGTGATTTTTACCAGTTTGGACCCCTTACATAATTTATGGGAAGTCATTATTTCAGCACTGCTGGCGAAGGGAAACAGACTGTATTGGATTGATTAAGACATGTTTGACTAATCTTTCTGCGCCTAGCTTCTTAAGCATTACTTAAACGCCGGGTTAAATGCATTAACGTTGCAGGAGATTTTATCAAAAAATAAATGGCAATTTGACTACTTGAAAATGGTATTTTCTCTAAAGAAACAGCTCTGATTTGACTTGAACGCTCCAAACTATACTTGGCCAGATACATGAATAATTGGTAATAAAGCAGATGAGATGCAATGTTTAGTTATCCATTCGCAGCATTATAACCTGGTACTTGAAAAGGTATTCTCATTGCTTGGTAGTGAACGTTTGAGAACGAACGACGACGACAACGAAGAAGAAGAAGACGAAGAAAAAGTAGTGGAAGACAACGACAAGGAAACTAATTCCTTGTTCACATTACATATACATGAAGCAAGTACGATGGTTCTGTCGTCTCATGAGAATACAACCCGGTTTACTTTGACGGAGAACGTACATGATTACCTGGTTCCAAGACATAAGGAAGATATGTGGTAGATGGTTACATGACGTTGTAGAGTTCCTGCGATGCTGACTTAAACGACTAACGCAATGCTCTTGATAGAACACATGTCGCTTAACTGGGCATTACACATTTACAGACAAGTCCTTTGGGGGATCGGATGAAGATGTATTTTTTTTAAAAGTATATATTGAAGCGTCATAAAATAACACACGTGAAACAGAAATATCAGCTAGATCTTCCCAAAAATCGTCAAGACGCATATGCAAAGCAATTTGGTAACAGTATTTACATTACCTTTCTATAAAAGCTATGCGCATCCAATCTATTCTTAAATGCATAACTTGTCCCTGCCCCCACTTCCTGCTGTTGCAATGCATTCCAAGCATTCACTACTCTATGGCTAAACAAATATTCCCTAATATCCAATATATATATATATATATATATATACTCAAGGAGCCATAAGTGAGCTAGACAGAAGTGAGGGAACCAAATAGGATCCTGGCCGTCAAGGATGTGGCAGTCTCTCACCATGATGTACTATCCCTTACGCACTTCTGTCCTGAACTGGTCTGTCAATTCCATTTTGGCTAGAAAATGCAAATACTTTGGTAACATCAAGAGACACGACGTTCTTGAGAGAACGGCGAAGGAAGGTATGGTGCCAGGCAAAAGAGGACGGGGTAGACCAAGATGACAAAGATTCCTTGGTATGACTGTGGCGGAGGCTGGAGTTTCGGCAAGAAAACGAGTTTCTTTCAGTCAGACTGTGATGGGAGCGACGTTCTACAAAAGATTTTCTGCATGATGATAATGATGATAAATATATATATATATATATATATATATATATATATATATATATATATATATATATACATATATATATATATATATATATATATATATATATATATATATATATATATATACATATGTATGTATATATATATATACTGACGCTGCGGCTGTGGCCGCACAAGAAACGCATTTCGAAACGGTTGAATACAAGCTGACCAACGCATCTAATGAATTAGTACAGCGTTATCTTGATAACCTCCTTACGCTAAATCCTAACTAAACCCAAGTAGGTGTGTCTTCTAGCTGAGATCCAGTCAGGCCAACCTGAACATTAAGAACATATGACAAGGACACGATCTGGAACACTGCGCGATCCCCACATACGAGGGCGGTTAAGCAATAACGAACACTGTCCTTCAAAGTATCTTGCTTAAATAGCAAATGGAACACATATGCGTGGAATAACTTTATTCGCAGACTTAACGACACAACGTAGGTAGTCTGCCATCTATCTGCCAGACATCTGGAGTTGTCCTTTGCTTTTTTGCAATTGTATACGATACACCAGTTTGCATCAAATCCACACACGCGATTCATGTATATATTACCATTAATGAGACAGTCTGGATACTGACTTATTGATATCATACCCCGTTCTTAGCATATTACCCTGCTGGATGAGACGTCAGTGCAGAAGTTGAATACTGATATAAAAACAGAACAACGATCCAAGACACCTAATGTACGAATACTGATTGCAGAAAACAAGGAGTAGTCTGGGCGGAGTCTCCTACAAACAACACAATCTCTCCATTGCGTTCACGGAGAGCGTCGCATCAAGACATGGCGCGACAAACAACACAGTCTCTCCATTGCGTTCACGGAGAGCGTCGCATCAAGATATGGCGCGACAAACAACACAGTCTCTCCATTGCGTTCACGGAGAGTGTCGCATCAAGACATGGCGCGACAAACAACACAGTCTCTCCATTGCGTTCACGGAGAGCGTCGCAACAAGTCATGGCACGACAAAAAAAAACTCCTATGGATACCGCTGCCAAAAGATAATGCACACCAGGAGCACACCTACCGTTTCCGCTATGGCGAATCTAAAACCGACTCCGTCTGGGGTAACTAAGATGCAGAAATAACCTTTTGAGATGGGAATACCGTGACGACGTTATTTGTATATAAATGTGGGACCAGTGACAATTAATGATCTGGCTCAAATCTACTACGGTACACATATACGTACGAAGGAAACCGTGCTAGAGGGAAACGACGAGGCGATCAGTGTGGCAGAACGCTGGACCTATGTCGCATGGCATAGGGCAATGGGCACAGAAAGTAAAGTAAAGTAGGTATGAATACTAGTTCATTAAAAAACTAAATTAGCTAGTCATACTGGTACCAAATTGCTTTGTACATGAGTCTTAAAGATTTATTGGAAGATGCAGCTGGTATTTCTGTTTCACCTGTGATTTTTTGTGACACTTCAATATATATACGTTTTAAAAAATGTATGTTCATCCGATCCCCCCAAATGACATGCCTGTAAATATGTAATGTCTAGTTTAGCGACGTGTGTTCTATCAAGAGCGTTGTGTTAGTCGTTTAAGTCAGCATCGCAAGAATTCTACTATGTCATGTATCCATCTTCCACATTTCTTCCTTATGTCTTGAAACCAGGTAATCATGTACATTCACCTTCAAAGTAAACCAGGTAGTATGCTCATGAGACGACAGAACCATCGTACTTGCTTTGTGTATATGTAATGAGAACAAGGAATTCGTTTCCTGATTTTATCAATGGCGTCGTCTTCTACTACGTTTTCTTCTTCTTCTTCTTCTTCTTCGTTCTCGTTCGTTCTCAAACTCCCGCTACCAAGCAATGAGCAGCGGAGACCATGATGATGTCGACTTTGCCATAGAACGTGTCTAGTGTTGAAACTTGTGATGGCCACATGAGCTTTCTCTGGTCCTCGTATATCAGGCAATTGTGCAGCATATGTCCAGGGGTCATTCTTCTTATACCACTGGTGCATTCGTCATTAGTACCTATCTTCAGTTTATTGAATAAATGGTACATCATTGTGTTGTGACCTGTGCTGAGTCTGAAGACCACCACATGCTCTCTTATCTTTAATTGGTAAAAAGCATCATTTATCTCTCTTTCTTTCTTTCTTTCTTTTTCGCTCTCTTCTTTATTATGTCCATTATTCTCCTTCTCACCTTTAAGTATTGCCGTGGCTGAGGGATAGACTTCTAACCCTTCACAGTAAAGACTTATATTCCATTGTAAATTGGTACCTTGCTTACTGTCAGCGACGTATATGCAACCAGCAAGGAAACTATTACACTGGATGCCCTAACACTTCATCCTTGATGGCTGTGAATGTTCACTGTATTACTTTTATGTTTTCTCTACTTCATTATTTCTTGATATGTTCTTTAATTCCTGCACCAATTACCATTTATAAGTATACGTCACCCCCCCCCCCCCCCCCCCCTCTCTTCTTATCTTTAATTTTTCTAAGTTTCAACAGTTAGCCCAAAATTCAAGCTATTTCGTGAAAAACAAGAATTGATGTCATTTAGGACATTCCAATGTTCGCCGTCCACTGCTAGCTAGAGGACAACATCAAGGCACAGACGAGCAAAGCTCACGAACAGCACGGCCTGACAAACCACCAACCGTAACGACTAGCGACTCAACAAACACAAATTGGTTATATTTGGAATGCATGCCGAAGAGACAAATGAAGGAGTATAAGCTTGGTCGACTCGCTTTGTGTGTTCATTAAAACAATCAAAATCAAGAAACGCTGCAGTCGGGGATGAGGTACTGCATTCTTCATTGCTAGAGACATCAGCGTTTCTGAGAACTACTTCCTTTCCCCTCTGCCAGGGCATTCCTAGCAGTATAGCAGGTTCAAATTTACAACTGAACTGACTGACTTGAGCATGTCGGTACTGGATAGCAAACCATATGCCTTCTCGTGAACAATACATGTTCTGGGGTCTTATATTGTTGTAATTATATTTATTGTTATGCCTCTTTGGGAACCAACCACATTTGTATCTCCTATTTCTCTTATTGAACAATTATTCCATCTTAACATTTAATTCAAAGAGCTTATTAATCATGTTCTAGTAAGTTCGTGATCCTAGTTGTAGATAAAAAAAGATCAAAGCGAGGTCTGCAGTAGATATGATGTGTTTGTCATATCCTTACATAATATACTTAATTGTGTAAAAATTGGAAAAATGAATATCGATTTTGGATATTTAAATTTGAACTATTATTTAGGCTAACATATTTAAAATTAAAGTATGCTAAAATATATATTTTAAAAATTATCAAGGGTTGCAACAACATAAATTGTTAAATATTAAAGATCACAAGAGTTATCTTCCCCTGAATGTTTTTTAAAAAGTCGCAAGAGAGAACCTATCTTCGGCGTCTCCCCTCAGTCTAGGGTTATTTTTAATACAGCCTAGAAAGAGTGATCTATGGCTCTGCAGCAGATCAACATGGCTGTACATATTGCGAGTATACATGTAGGATGTAAGTTTTTTTATTTTCCACCCAACCAAATTTATCTTGCTCGTGGTCGCCTTATTTATATGACGTATGGGGAGGTCCAGCATTGACCCTAATCTACCGGTGTAAGATCGCATCTTACACTCAGCTGAACCTTGAACCTACACGGAGGCGTCGAAGTCACGGAACGGGCTAGACGAGTGTGTTTATTCTTCATTTTTGTAATACAAATCATTTCATGGTCATATATATCCATTCAAACCTCCTTGCACTCGCCTTTTCATTCAAAAGTAACAAGAGGAGAATGTAACATTTAGTTTCAATATGGCATTTTAAAAATATTTTTTGTAAGTTTTCTTTTTCTTCAGTTTTTTGTTGTTTTTTTTATTTTGGAATTGTTTGTTTGTTTTTTTTCAACAAATATTATACATTATATACAGTTCAAAATGCCATATTTGGCATTTGAATAGATTACAATATATACAAGTTTATATACATACACCCGCACGACCACACACACAAACACACAAACACACCGATATACACACGCACGCACCCATACAGCTACACGAACATAAATTTATAAAGATTTCAAATGCATTTCAGTAATTTTATAGTTTGTGTTTCTGTGCAACTATGTTAGCGAATATTTGTGTAGTGTAGATTCTCTTTTGATAAACTGCTTTGTTTCTACATATCCATATTAGGTGTCTGAAATCTGCAAGTAAAGTTAATAGTCTCTTCTGCGTGTTTTTCTCTGTTTTGGGAATGGTATTTAGCATGATTGCTCTGTACATGTTTACTTTAATTTTTGTGTAATTATTTATTGTTTGTCTGAGCATTGTTAAAGTTTCTGATATGATACTGCATTGATAAAATAGATGGTCTTCTGTTTCTTGAATATTCTGTCTGAATAGTTTACATTTTGGCATGCTTGTTTTTGACATGTGTGCTTTTTTATACAGCATTGGTGTTATGCTAAATAAAAGTCTGTATGTTGTTTCTTTAGTTGTTGGTGCTGTTTTTAATGCATGCAAACTAGTGAACATATTTGAATAGTCTGTTTAAAAAAAATTATATCCTCTTTTTATTCTGTTTTTAATTGGGGGTTCTTGGGTTTGCACTAACATTTTATAAATAGTTTTAGTCTCTTGCTTAAATAAATGTTCATTATTTTGTATATGTCTAATGCATTCTTTATAATTGGGGGATAAATTTCAAAAAAAGTGTGGCATATTATTGTTAAGTTGACAGAATTTAATCATTCTGAGTCCCACATAGTAGTACGCTAATGGGTACTCTGTGGGATGTGCGATTATTTGACCAATACATTTAATTCTAAGGGCTTTAATTTGTGTTTTTATATATTTTTTCTCCTGTGTTAGTGTTTTAGTTTGGATGCTATGTATTGTAAATCTAAAAATGCAATTTCTAATGAAGGAATGTTTATCTTTACTGGCCTTTATTGGGGAGGGGGGGGGGAGGGGTGGCTAAAGATGTTTGATGTATATATATTCGTTTGGGTATAATAAAGGTGTTTATTATATGACGCTTCTGCCAAATATTGTTGTAGTTTGATATTTCTCTAATTTATTTGCAATTTGTTCTATTACTTTTCTCAACATATCTTTATGTTTGTTCATCGAATTTGCCTGGAAGTCAATTTAATATATTTTGAGTTTATTTTTCTGCACTAATATAAAGGAGAAGTCTGTTCTAAATTTCCATTTGCCTATTCCCATAATTTTAGATTTTAGTATGTTTATTTTAGTGCCACTTTCTTTTCCAAATATTTCAAATGTATTTATTATCTTTTGTATCGATGTATTATTTGTTGGGAAAAAAAAACAGTATCGTCTGCATATGCTATTAATTTTTTTTCACCTATTCCTGGTATGTGTGTTCCGTTAATTGTTGCTATCTTGTCTGATTTTTTTCTAATATTGGCTCTAACATTAATACGTATAATAAAGGGGATAGAGGACATACTTGTCTTACTGATCTTGTTAAGTGTATGCTGTCTGATTGACCGAAAACTCAAGAACCTAAAAATACTACAGTGCAATGCGGAGGGAGTCCTAAACGAAAAGGTTTCCGTAACAAATTGCCTGGACGAAGGTAAGATAGACGTGAAATGTATCCAAGAAACGCACCTCAACAACAACCACAGATTCTCAATCAGAGGATATCAGACCTTCCGACTTGATAGAGAAGGTCATAAAAGAGGTGTTCTGATACTGACACGTGACTGCATACCAAGTAGCGCAGTACCTGTAAATCACACCGGACAAGCAGAACTTGTAAGAGTCCACATAATGACACAAGAAACGAAAATCCGAATATTCTACCTGAATATCCCACCGAACAAAGACCTGTCACTCTAGAGTATGGAAATCAAGGACTCCCGCTGCCTAGTGGTTGTAGACTTCAACAGCCACTCGGAGAGATGGGGATATTCAGATGCAGACAGCAGAGGGGATGAAGTGGAAGACTGGGAGATAGATACAAATCTCTATCGTATCAAAAGGCCGGACGACAGCCCTAGCTTCTTTTCTAGAACATGGCATACCACCTCCACTCCAGACCTGACTTTCTCCACGGTATATGCACGATATTCTCGCTTTTAAATAAACCCCACAACACCAAAACAAGTCTTAACGGCAGATATCTGCGGCCTAATGACAACCCAAACTACTTGGACGTCACATTTGATCGGCGCATGACATGGAAAAGTCAGATCGAAAGAAACCGAATGAGAGCCAGACAAAGTAATGGCAATCATGAGGAAACTTGCTGGCACAAGCCGGTGAGCAGACGACAGAATACTAAAGAAACTGTACACTGCAAGAGTGAGACCAGTTCTTGAGTATGGCATTGCGGCATGGCCAACAGCAGCAAAGGCGAACTTTGATAAAATTAGAAAACTTCAAAACCAAGCCATGAGAGTTATAACATGGAGGCATGAAGTGAACGCCAATTGTAGAACTTGAAAAGATTACAAATCTGCGATCCATGACTGACAGAAGAGACTGCAGAGCCCAGCAGCAAGCAGAGAAACTAAGAAGGCTGACAGACCATCCAATGCAACATAGACTAAATAGATTTTGAAAAAAGAAACTAAAGCGGAAAAACGTTGCAGAAATAGCCAAAGCAAAGATGAGCGAAGACCCTATGAACACCATAACAACACCAAAGCCCATCCCTACTGTATGCAGCCCCACACGGAAGCAGCATATCATTCCGGAGGCGGTAGAAAATATACCAGGCATTGGAAACAATAACAGCCAGACTGAACAAGAAAGGAGAGACATAACCCTGAGGTACATAGCGGAAAACTACCCAAGTATGTGTTGTGTCTGAAGTGTTCAATGTGCGATTGAAATGCTCACCTATTATGATTTTATGTTTTTTGTATTGTTGACTTAGTGTGTTAAAAAGATTGTTATTAAAAGTATACTGGTGTGTCTTAATTGTGGGGGCATATATATCAACTAGTGTGTGTGTGTGTCATTACCATTAAATTTACTTTTAACTTGTATTAGTTGTACTCTACCCTCTGTGTCTCTATGGTTATGTGTCATTTCCCAACTTTCTTGTATAAAGATGCAATTTGTTTTGTGTATGTGCATTAGAGTTGTTATGTGTTGTAGTTCGTGCCTAAGGCCTCTGGTGTTTAAAGATATGATATGTAGTTTATTTGTTGAGGCCATGGGGTATGTGTGTAGTGGTGTGTTGTGTTGCATAATCTGAAATACATTTTATGAGGTTCTACAGTCGAACTTATTCATACCTATATATCTTTTTGTAATTCATTATAATATGTAAAGTTTCTTTCAAATGAGTTTCTATCTTTATTTCTAGAACTTTCGAACTGAAATACCAGAAAGAGACATTCATACATACGAATATATATATAAAGAGGCCAAACATACTCCCATTATCATACACCCACACACACTTACATTCAGATAGTGTAGTTCTAAGGATAAGGAAAGGGCACGTGAAATACTGTGAGAGAGGAAAAAGATCATTCCTAGTAAAATATATGATAAAGCAGAGAACGTAAAAGTTCGAATGTACAGCAGTTGGGGAACAATACATGATGGGGAGAGAGTAGAAAATATAAAATCAGACATGAAAAACGTATCTTGGAGAAACAGGAAACCATTCATACGAGCTAATGTATCACATTCATATTATTTAACTATTAATATTACTAAATGTTATGTACTAAATATAAAATTAGAATATGTAATCTTCTATTTTTAGCTCATCGTCTGTGATGTCAATGATCAATTGAGGGCTGCCTCCGGAGTCCTCAAAGTCTACCATGGTGTGCCAGGCTGGTCTGTCTTCTATAATGGAGTCGTGTGTGCTATCTGTTGTCATCTGTTCTGATTTTGTGGTTTGAATGTTCATGAGTTTCTGTGGGCTTGGTTTGTGCTGTTGTGTCGTCTGCTGCTCCTGTTGGTTCTGCGTTTGTGGGGTTGTTTTGGTGGGACTGCGTGTTTTCTGTTTCTGGTGGGTTTCGTTTTTGTTGCTTTGTGTTGTGTTTTTTTTTTCATTTGCGTGCGTGTTCGACTAGTGTAAACCCGTCTTCTGTTGTTGTTGGCGTTGGTGTCGGTGGTGCTGGTGTCGGTGGTCCTGGTGTATGTTGTTCTATGTTGTTAAGACTTTTGGTTGGCTGTCTTCTGTTTTTCTTGTGGCACTGGCTTGACCAGTGCGACTCCTCGCCACAATAGTCGCATGGCGTTCGCCTGCCCGTCAGAGTGACCCACATCTTCCATGTGTTCTTGATATCACCTTCCAGGTTTGCGTGAACTTAATGGGGGATCGGTCGTTTGGTAAGTTTGTACCAGAAATCCCATTATTTCAAACAGTTTTTCTTCTTCATCTCCAGTAGCTGCTACAACTATTTTCTTTATGGCTTCTGGTTTATCTTTTGGAGGTGCCCAGTTTATTACTCCCTTAGCTTTGATCTTATCAGAATGTTCTATAATTAATAAAATGTGTGGGTTGTCCCATTCCAATATTAAACGAGGATACGGGTATTTTATAACTAATTGCACACATACCTTTTATAATCTACACAGCCTTAAAGTATCACCACACATTAAAGAAGTTACTTACAGACTAATTTTCGGAGCAACACCAATACGTAAACAAACTCAAACCCAGCTAGGACATGTAACACAAAAATGCCATCTTTGCAACAAAAACATACGATAAACAGAAAATCATTTGTTTTATCTGTGTAAAGTAGTTAGTACAACACTAGGTAAAATTAGACAAATAATTAGCAAATTTACTAAAATAAGAGTAGACATGTTTAGGGCCATAATGCTTCGCACACTTCCATGGACAGATAGAGACACACAAAATAAACTCCTAACAATACTGGCAGAGTACAGATACTTAATATGTGTAACAGTTCCCAACGGAACATAGAGTTTAGGACGGGGGTGATGTGGTTGCTGATAACAAATGTACCTGAACGCGTGAAAGATCACTCACCGTCTCAACAAAGGAGAACAGAGTTGGGGCAAAGAATGTGGACAGGTAGAAGCTGACAATTGGCCTTCCGATTTGGGTAGTGGGAGAATGATTGACAGACAGATTGGCAGCGGGGCTTGCTGCGAGAGAATGAGTGACAGATGTGCAAAGTGTTTCGTTCCAATAAGACTGAATATAGACATCCCCTGAGATCCATTGGTTAAGCTCTGACTTTGCTTAGGTATATATAAATCGAGACAAAGTTTAGCTCAGGAGGCTGGATGGAGAGGAGGCTGGAAAGAGAGATGAGAGCGAGCAAGAGAGAGAGACTGAATTTAGATAGTTTGTTTAACTCACCGACTTAGATAGAAGAGCGATTGATAGACTGTTGCACGAATGTTAGTGAATGAACAGGATCGCTAAAGTAGGTGTGGGAGTTTTGTATTAAGTGATAATCTGAACGGTGTGTTGTAAGCAGGACACAATGTGAACGAGGTATGTCCAGATCGCCCTCCTGAGGGGATTTGAGTGAGGAAGAGTATTTGATAAGGTGTATTGAGGACGCAGTTAAGGCGAGGTGTGTATAATGAGAGTAAGGCAATAGAACTGGGTTTTAGATAGTTGGGAATTATATCAATAGCTAATGCTTTAAATTTCCGCTTTAGTTAATATGTATATTAACATATATATAATAATAGAATACTTATTTAAGATGATATGTATTGTATTATGTTTGTAATTTCACCACTCATTATTCTGAATGAGTATTATATAATAAATATGCCACCTGCTGTGTGATATGTTATTTACTGAGTATGGTCAGGAATGATGTGGATGAGTGTGAAAGTGTTCTAAGTTAGAATAACGGCCAGGGCAAACAGTGAGGTGTGATACGTATGGACATGGCGGAACAGAGCTCTCTACCACGGACACACCTTTAACAAAGGAAATTTTCTATTTTTGTTTATGGGAATGAGTAGGTTCTTTGCCCAGATGTTTGACGACCTACGAACTGCCTGGGAGCAAAGGAGAGATATATGGATTTTTGTACGAGTGAGTGGGAACGTGAATGTATGGTGTGTGTAAGTGAACACACGGGTACAAGGATGGAAATATGTATGTAAATAGTTTATAAGCCTGAATTGTGGATAAATGTGGATGCATACGTACCCATGTGTGTGGAAGAGTTGGCGATGTGTGTGTGGGTGTGGCCGTTTGTGTGGGCGTGTGTGGATGTAATTTATAATAATAATTTAATTTTTTTGTAAATGACATTCACATTTATGTGTTAGATTTAAGTATTCAATTACGCTGTATTTTGCTCTGGCTGCATTTGTACAAGAAACTCATTGAAATGTAATGAAACTCGAAATGTACAATGCGCCATTGAAGCGGTAAACGCTGAATAAAACACTTAATATCTGTCCCGGCTTGTGTTAATTTCTCAAGTGCTATTAGGACTGTGTTTTTCCCGTTTGTGTATAATTTGCGGTTTTTATTTCCACCAAGATGAACGTGCTGGAGGCGATCGTTGAATTTGACAGCCCAGACACATTTATGGATGATGAGAGTGTCTTCCGCAAGGGGACACTGAAAATCACTGTCACTGGCGAGCAATCAGCCAGCTTAAAATACCACGAGATGGCAATCATCCTTGCCGGGCCAGTGGGTATTTGGCCATTTGGATTTGCGGCGATTTACAAGTTCGCCAATTCACGTGTGTGGTATGTACGGCTGACCCAGTCAGCCCACATACTGCTCTTCAGCCAAGAGCCTGCGCGGCAGGCGAATAAACTGTGCACAGCAAAAGCTCTCGTTATCAATCTAGCACCAAGAGCAAGAGAGAGAGAGAGAGAGAGAGAGAGAGAGAGAGAGAGATAGAAAGAGAGAGAGAGAGACAGGTGCCTAACTGGGTGCCTGAAACCACCAAGCTGGAGGCGGTCAAGGCGGTGGTGGTCAAGATCACGGCCGACAAGAACGCCGAGGTGTTTCCCCAACAAAACATCTCGGAAAAATGGGCCTTTGCGTACAAGAAATGCAAAGCAGAGGACCCCCACTACGTAACCGCCAAGCCCATAAGGCTGTGGGTGACCATCACCGGCCGCTGCACCCCATGCGAAGGATGTGGGGAGGACACGCCCTGGAGAAGCCAGTGCACAAAGAGGCGACGGCCAGAGATCGTGAGAGAGACTGAGCGACTACCAAACCCCAAGCTGGCTGAAGGACAGCCTCCACCACCTCCAGTCTGCCCACCTCGGACGATGGGTATACCGAGGTTGACAGAAAAAGAAAAAGAAACTCGAGGAAGAGGAGTTCCTCACCTCCGGTAGTCAAAATGGGGACCGGCAACATACTGCCGACCCCCGAAGAAATGCCACCAGAGCCAACAGAGCCTGCGCCAGAGACCCTGCCAGAGCCCGTGCCGGAACCGGCCCCAAAACTAGGACCAGAACCGTCACCAGAGCCGTCACCAAAGCGGACAGACAGCGTCGGTCCGGTGCCCCCGCCAAGTCGGGACACTGACGACCAGATGTACCCCATGCCCTCATCTGGGCTGGGGGACATTAGCTCGGACGAGGGCGAGCCGGTCAGTTTGATCTGGACAACATTGATGGACGGGCTGGAGCTGGGCAAGGACTGAGTAGCGACACAACCACAGAAGGGATACTGACGTCCTTGTCCAGCGGTCAATGTGGACAATTAACTTTGTTTCCGGTGACGCCTGGAGGACTTCGGAAAGATGAAGAATAGTAGAACTTTTTATATGCGAATGGAGTGTACATGTATTTTTGCCGTGATATGTCATACGCATGATGTGTTATGGCTTCTTTGGATATAGTATGTTATGTTATGATACATTTTGTTATGATATGGTGTAACATGTTTTTTAATTATTTGTAAGGTTATGTTCTGTTATTAAAGTGGCATGTGTGATGTGATATGTTTTGTGATAACTTGTTATGTTATGATGTGCCATATGAACGATAATATTTGTACCGACACGTTTTGTTAAAGTTTAGTGCACATGCACGATATAACTATTTCAGAACATGCTATGTTATGAAAGAGGTATGTTATTTCATCAAATGCTATATTGAGATACATTATTGTATATATGTGTTATGTCATATTTTGTTATATTGTCTTACATGTATGATAGGTTATGATATTGCAGACATAATATAGGTTATGCTAGTGCATACATAACAAATATGAAAGGTCTACCATACCATTATGTGTTGTCTCCTAATAAAATGATTATATGTCTGAATACATGTTGTGTGTCTGTTAGAGACAGTTATGAGGCTTCTCTTGCTAAAAAACATTTGATTTTATTGACTATGCCAAGTTCGTCTCTTCCACAATAGTCCTGAATGGAATAGCAGAACTAAGATACGCAGATGAAACAATTGTTCTCTCGAAGAAAGTTGTAGGATTTGAACAAAGAATCATGCCAGTTAAACAACACTGCGATGAGCAAACATATGTTAAAAAACACTGCCAAAACTAATACAAGTGACACCAACAAAACGAAAATCAGAGCAAAAGTTATCCTAGAGAAGCAACAAGTTAAGAACGCCAGGAGTTTGGAATATATCGGCTAAAATTAAGCAACAACGAAGATTGCCAAAGGGATAAAAGCGGATGAACGGCCACGTCAATTCAGATGTTATTGAAAACGAGAAAATAAAAGTATGGTAGTACACTAACACAATGATAAATAAGTAAGATTCTAGGAAGAGATCCTGATGTTTGAATCGTTGGAGCTAAATGGCTACAAGAGGGTGCTCAAAATACCACGGGTAGCGAAAAAGGAAAATAAATTCAACAGCAGGACGGTATAAAAACAACTAGCTAGTAAACAACAATAGGTCTAGGACATTAGCATACTTCGGCAACATAAAACGCCACAATGGTTTAGAAAGTACGATACTGGCCACAGAATCCTGACCACAGAGGCAGTACCTGATCAATGAGAAGATGGACAAAAGACATTACAGGAGCTCTTGGGTTGACAGTGGCAGAGACAAGAGAGCTGATTGAGTGTCATGAAACGTCAATCAAAGATTGAATTAGCGTTAATATCACAATTGTGCTGAACAGGTTAGGGCGCCTGAGAGGAGCGATCACAATTACATACAGCCAGAAGCTTACACGAGCCATCATAATCATTACTATTGGCTATTTGCTGTGAGAGTAATGGAGGTAGCTCAGGGGTTAGCGCTTTAACTTCACAGACAGCCGAGTGATCGTGGTTCGGTTCTTAGTTGATTGGAAGTTTTATAGGTTCGCAAAATAAATCCTGTGTCGACACAGCCTCAAATTGTGGGTACCAGACCAATCTGGTTAATGGGGCCAGCGTGGTGTTGACGACATAAACCCTAGTGTCCCGTTGGTCATGACAAAAAATGGATCGAGCACCATATCCCCAATATGTCACACTGGCATGTTTACGGCACCTGAATTGGGAGTGTTCTTTCTTTCTTTTCGAATCCTGGTATGCCTTTCAGCGTCAGGTTATAAACAAATCTCTAGAACGCGCCCATCTGAGTGCCTCATGCACGGTAACATTTATTGCCTCAGTTATTTCTGTAAACTGCCTTTTTCGTGGTCTGCCTTTGGCTTTGAATCCTTTGTATTTAAATAGCATTGATTGTAGGGTGGTGCTGTGTGGTGGCAGTTTTATTTAGTGTCCAAACCATTTTAGTTATCCTTTAATGTTGTCCAATACTGGTCTTGTTCCCACTAGTCTCCTGATGTCATCGTTTCTGATCATGTCTCTCTCTGCTTGTTACATGCAATATTTTTCGCAGGCGTTTCATTTCTGTTGTTACGATGTAGCGTGTTTCATTTGATGTTAGTGTCTAGTTTTGACATTGATAGCAAAGTGTTGGGACGAAAATCGTGTTGTATAAAGCTCTTGTGGTAGTTATTGTCAAGTGCGTGCAATTAAGTATTAGATTTAATTATTCAATGATCTGATTCGCCTTATTGCATCTTTGTTGGATTTCTGCTGTAATCCTTCCGTCTGCTGATAACGTGATCCCTAAGTATGTGAAATCTTTCACCTGATTGATTTGCTGTTTTTCAGTGGCGATATTGATGTCTCCGACTGTTCTAGACGTTTTCAGGACCTCAGTTTATTCTACTTTGATCATCATGCCGTATTCTTTACATGCTGTATTTAGTGTATCAATTTGTTGCTGCAATTTTAGCTCTGAAGTTCTTATGACTACTGACAGTCAGCAAAAAGAAGTTCATTTAAAAGTTCACCAATGTTACTACCATCATTTGAATAGGCTAATTTACAAATGTGATCTACATATGTGATGAACAGCAGAGGTGATAGCTCACATCCTTGTCGTTCTCCTGATTTGAGAAGAAATTTTGCTGAGAGTCCGGTTATTGATTGAACAGAGCACTAGCTATTGGCGTAGAGACGTTTGCACATGTTAATTAGGTGATCTGTTACTCTATAGTCTGCCAATATTTTCCATAGATGATGTCTATCTACCTTGTCAAAAGCTTTTTCTTGATCTACAAACGCAATATACACAGTTCCTGATTGTTTTTAACTGTTTTCTCCATCAATTGTCGGAGTGTAAAACGGTCCGTGCAGCTTCTGTTCTTTCAAAATCCCATCTGAGTTTCATTGAGATGAGGTTTGATAATGTAGCGTAATATTTTTTCTACGATTTTTCAAAACATTTTTCCAGCGTGGCTCAGGAGCGATATTCCTTTATATTTTGTGGTCCATTTTGCTATCTATCGTTTTCCATATTGGAATTATAAAAGCATTTCTCCAATCTTCTGGCATTTCTTGTGTGGTCCATACTAGGTTATACAATCTGTGTAGCCACAATATCTCTACCTCATTGGCTGCTTGAATTAATTCAACATGAATTTGGTCATACCCTTGGCATTTGTTTGAAGGAGCAGCTTATAAAGCATATTTGATTTCTGAAAGTGTAATGTTTGGTTATAGCTCAATGCATACGTAAAATCTGGTATCTGGTTTGTCATTGATCCCAGTTGTTGGTAAATTAAGAAGTTATTTCAAGAATTGCTGTTCAGGACTAGTTGAGAGTCATTTATTGCGACACCATTGTCGCCGTTAACAATTTATGTTGGATTGTAACAATCATCTGTTCCACTAATACTTTTGATTTTCATGAAGACATTTCCTGTTGCATTTTTGTAATCCGAATGAAACGTTCACCATAATCTTTCCAAGATTCAAATTTAGCTTCCTTAGTTACCAACTTTGCGTTCTGTCTTGCTTCCTAATGGTCGACATAGTATTGCTCCTTGTTGCTTATAGCCCATACTTTGTATCTATTCTTCTTCTCTGTTAGCTGTTTTGACATCTCTCGACCATGCTATTTTTAACGGTTTTGAACCGCTTGACTTTACAGTATCACATGATTATTTAGCTACATTTATTACAATACTTTTAAACGTTGTCCATTCTTTTTCGACTGATTATGTGATCAGTTTCGGAAATTCTTTTAGCATAGGTTTTGTGGGTGACCGTTCCATTATATTTGTTTGTATCGATTGATTCTTTTGCTAACACACTCTTTCGTTTTGGATGCTTTGTGTCTTGATCTTTCATAACCAACATCACCGCTTTGTGATCAGTATATAAATATATATATATATATATATATATATATATATATATATATATATATATATGTATATATATATATATATATATATATATATTTGGTTTATCTCTTGAATATATTGCTGCTCTTTTCTTGTTTCTCTTGACTAGAATAAAGTCTATCTGACTTTCACAATGCATGTCATGACATCTGTATTATGTACGTACTTTTGACTGTCTATGTTGGAAAAGGTGTTGGTTATGAAACACTCGTTCAGACTTCATAATTCAAGTAGTCTGCAACCATTACTGATTTTCTGTCGATGTTTGTCTCCAAAGCTCCCTACGTAGTCTTCAGCCCCTTCTCTGTCTAATCCTGGTCTGGCATCCATTACAATGCCGTTTTCAGCACATTGTATATTATTTGTTGTGCCGTTGACGTGTTTATAAAAAAATCATCGTATTGGTCTACATTAATAGCTGAATTGCAGGAAGCATATACTTGAATATATTGAATTTTCACCATTTGCTTGGATTTTACCGGCTAAAATTCAGTGAGAAACGTATTTTACATCCAGGATACTCTTTGCGGTTTTTTTTAAAAAATCTATAAAGAACTCTACTCCAAGTTTTCTATTTAGGTTTTGTCAACTCCTGAGTACAGAAATGTGTAATTTTAATGAATTTATGTTCACCCTCTACCTTTAATCCTAGTATCTGCTACACACATTATTGTAATATTCCTAATTTTAATTTCTTCAATTATATCTTCAGCATTGTTGTTTGTGCCACGTATATTGAACGTGCAAATCACAACTTTAACTGTCATTGTAACTTTACGTTTCGTTCTCGAGATCTGTTCTGTATTCCTGTATTCTATGAACGTTGAAACAAACACACACATTAACTGTGGGATCGCTAAGGCCAGTCACATTTTCGTCATTGCAATTTTAACACTGTACTAGGTGCACTAGACTGCACATTCCGTCCTAAAGACTCGTCTGAAATTGGACGTTAAAGAGGCTTGGTGAAAAACGTATTCTGGAGTGAATGAGTTTAGTGATGTCGTTTCTGAATAACATGAACTAATATAACAACTTTCTACATGGGAACAGATTGATATGAACGTTATAGGTATCAACGACAGTTTTAAGATTGTAAACAAAATCGAATAAATAAATTGTACTTACACCGCTAAAGACAATAGTTTCATTTTCATTTGCCTAAACCCTTTACATCCTAACCCATGAAACAGGAAACAAATAATCATAAGAATATAGAGAAACTTCTTGTCCTTACTTATATACTGTATGTTTACTAATGAGATGTTAATGATAATGTGTTAATAGAATAACGATGAAAGATTGTATTGAACACAGTAATAGTTACATCTTCTAAACAAAATATACTGGGTAGGTTAGGGTGTCATCTGTAAGGAATTGTTTCTTTATTCGTATTATTTATGTTACTCTAGTGTGCTCTTCTGTACAATGCCAATCTATTGTCCTGTGTATCGTCAATGACTCAAATATGTCAATAATCATTATAGTCAAACATTGGAATGGAAATAACCGATATTATGTTTAATGCATATACGAATTCGGATGTGCATACACAAGTAATAGCTGTTTCTGAAAAATAAACAGAATACGCGTATCTAATAATTACAGTACTCCAGTACTGGAGATTTCTGGAGATTAATTGTACATCTTTGTCAACATTTGTGCGTTGTTCGTGGTATGTTAAAGTCACAGTTCTGTATGTTTTTTTAAATATTTTTTTAATGTATTAGCATTATACTAAATAACACTTATTACTGACGTAAATTGAGTATCCCAGACTGTGAAAGAGACTGCAATTTACGAGTTGAAAGAATCTGAGCTTTGGAATTACACCTGAGAGTTTCCATTTAAACGGAATTCAAATATAATCTGAAAAAAAAAAAAAAAAAAAAAAAAGTATTTGTAAATACGAGCAGAAACATTTGCCAATAGTTGTTTCTGAATGTAAAGATCCTTATTTGCGACACGAACAGACACTCGAAATATGTAGAAATTTCAATATATTCTTCATCTTCATTTGTTTTCGGTCATTTTTAATGTTAGTGTAATGTACTCTGGTCTCAATATTTTTTTTTGTACTGCGATATTTGTGAGTATTACACCTGCACCGCCACTTTGCTCAGTGTTTCTAGGCTGGATAACGTTTTTTTTTTAAAATCTATGACAACCAGCAGACAGCAAAGTTGTAATCCTTCATTAACTCAAAACCATTTACCGAATAAAGGGTTCATCATTTAAGTAGTCATCTTAAAAAGAGCATACTCCCAGAAAATCGGCTCGGTGTTAGAACAAGGGACAGAAGGGTTCACTTGAAATATTTAGCACTTCAACATCAGCATAAACGTTGACACTGTCTAAAAGCTTACATAAGATAGACGGGACGTGTTTTCATGCTCAATGAGCGTCTGGCAAAAGAGTTGCTGTACGATAAGTTAAGAACAGACAAATGCTCGTCAGGGAAACTGAAGAAATGTCTCTGAATAGCGTCAACAGTATTGTCTCATCGACATTTGGTGCTGGCACAGAACCGATTCGACTGACCCACTAAAATCCGACGATATGCTCAGATCGTAGAGATACATATCATCACCCAGACTCAAGGAAAGCGAACCGGCCTATATAACAGACGACTCCTCAAATGTCTATTCCACGACTGTCGCTTGACCGGATTAGACTTTAGGCACGTATGGGATCACATTGGATACACACGTATGGGATCACATTAGATACACACGTATGGGATCACATTGTATACACACTAATGGGATCACATTAAATACGCACGTATGGGATCATATTAGATACACACGTATGGGATCATATTAGATACACACGTACGATGATGTCATCGTGTGTGGTGTGCAAACTATTATTGACACAGTTTATATATATCTGACCAAAATATTTGACACTGCCGACTGGAAATGGCTCTGCCAAAGCATGTCGAGATGTGGCTGTTCCATCAGATTCATTCCAGGTATCCACCAGGTCCATTCCGGTTTCAGCACTGCTTGAAGGAGAATTGTCTTCAGTCTTCTAGTCCACAAACTGTGTCACACATGCAAGGGTGCTAGACCCAATGCTCTTTCGTATAAACCTTGCAGCTGTGTTTTTTAATGTTCTACATGACACTGCTACTCGCACGCATTTCAAGAACAGGACGCAAGATTCGCTATAATATCAGACGCTCTTGAAGTACCGCAAAAAAATTAAAGAGAATAGCCACCATCTTTGATCTCCTTTTTGCTGACAACTACGGCCTTAATATCTGTTCAGAACAGTTTGCTATTCATTATCAACAAGTTTTCGGCTGCGTGCACTAGTTTTGATCTGGGCACTACAAAAGCTGAACTACTTTTCCAATTCTGCTCCAAGATCCCGTACAGGCAAACAATCACTACTATTTACATCCTGCGTCTCTAGACACAATCGATAGTATCACATAACTAGGCATCACCCTCACAAGAGAAACGAATATCGACTCGAATGACGTAACCCCTTCAAACAAACAAATTACCATCAAGCAGGGCGAAGACTTGCTCACTGGAAAAAAAGCCGCAAACGCTTTTTGTCGAACACTATGCCAGAGCAAACCACATCGAGGTCCCTGCAGATAAGCATACAGACATTAGTGAAGAGCAAAAGGGGCACGACAACATCAATACGGCACCAGAAGAGCATATGATGGCTAAATTAACAATGAGCGAAATGGAAGAGGCCATGAGAACACTAAAGAAAAGAAATCTGCAGGAAAAGATGGGATAACAAACGAAATGCTGATGGGGCTGGGCCAAACAGCGAAGAGGAAACTGCTAGCTGGAAAAGGGGAATTGTACCACAGGCATGGAAAGACGCAGTACTTGTACCAGTACTAAAAAAAGGAAAGGACAAAACAGATCCAAATGGATACAGGCCTATCAGCCTACTGAGCTGTGTCGGCAAACTGATGGAACATATGATAAACACCAGACTGATGTGGCATCTGGAAGAAAAACGAATACTAATTCAACAGCAAGCCGGCTTTAGAAATCACAGATCCACTGAGGACCAGGTCATCCTCATAACCCAGGAAATAGAAGATGCCTACCAGGCACAGAAACACACAGTAGCTGTTTGGGTGGATCTGAAAAAGGCATTTGACAAAGTCTGGAAAGATGGACTTAGAGTCAAGCTAAGAAGAAGTGATGTTTGTGGGAAAATGTACAAGTGGATCAACAACTACCTCAAAAACAGAACGGCCAGAGTCCAAATACAAGGGCAGATGAGCAAAAAGGTGACACTCGAGCAGGGAGTACCCCAAGGGGGAGTACTGTCACCCACACTCTTCCTGGTGTATATAAACGACATTACAGAGAATATACCAAGAAGAGTCCATAACTCAATGTTTGCAGACGATCTGGCTATGTGGACCTCTGAAAAGAATCTCACCATAGCAAGAAATCGGATGCAGCAGGCCCTAACATCGCTGGAAGAGTGGGCGAACTCATGGCTGGTCAAAATAAACGAGGAGAAAACCACGTGCACAATATTCTCGCTTTCAATCAAACCCCAAAATACCGAACTAAGTTTAAATGGCAAATTGCTGCAGCCAAACGACAACCCAAACTATCTGGGAGTCACATTTGATCGGCGCATGACATGGAAAAGTCAGATCGAGAGAAACCGAATGAGAGTCAGAGAAAGAATGGCAATCATGAGAAAACTTGCTGGCACAAGCTGGGGAGCAGAGGAAAGCATAATAAAGAAACTGTACACTGGAAGAGTGAGACCAGTTCTCGAGTATGGCATTGCGGCATGGACAACAGCAGCAAAGGCGAACTTCGATAAAGTTAGCAAACTTCAAAACCAAGCCATGAGAGTTATAAAAGGAGGCATGAAGTCAACGCCAATTGTAGAACTTGAAAAGATTACAAAACTGCAATCAATGACCGATAGAAGAGACTGCAGAGCCCAGCTGCAGTCAGAGAAACTCCGAAGACTGACTGACCATCCAATGCACCAGAGACTAAACAATTTGGGAAATGGGAAACTAAAGCGGAGAAACTTTGCAGAAATAGCAACAGCAAAGATGCACGAACATCCCATAAACGCACTAACAACACCAAAACCCATAACTACTGTACGAAAACCTACCTGGAGTCAGGATATATTTCCAGAGGTGGTAGAAAATATACCAGGTATTGGAAACAAAAACTGCCAGACTGAAAAAGAAAGGAGAGATACTACCCTAAGCTTTATATCGGAAAACTACCTCAAGCATGGACTGGACCCATGCATACACCGACGGTTCTGTAACAAACACTACACAGAACGGAGGGGCAGGAGCATTCCTGAACCTACCAAATGGCAGGAAAATAACACTGTAATTCGTTACTGGTAAGTACACAAGCAATTTCAGAGCGGAGGCAGAGGCACTGAGGGCGGCAGTGGAAGAAATGGTGACACACAAAGAAAATGAAAGCCATATAGTCCTGCTTACAGATGCTCTCGCCGTAGACACAGCGCTAAAAAGCCAGAAAAACACTGAGCTTAATGACTTAAGAGCAGCACTCTGCAAACTGTGCCATCAGTCTGCACCAAAAAGGGTAGTGGTACAGTGGGTCCCATCACACTGCAACATCCAAGGCAACGAGGAGGCAGACAGACTGGCAAAAGAAGGTGCAAGACTACCACAAACATATACTAGTATGACGTACGAAGAATCAAAACGGCTTATCAAAGCCAGATATATGACCAAATGGGAAACCGAACATACTGGTTACACCAAAAACGATGCCTATTACCAGTTACACCGAAGAGAGCAGGTCGTTGTCTTCAGACTTCGCACTGGCCGCAATAGACTGAGGTACCACCTATTCAACAAATTAAAGATATGTGGTACCGACGAATGCCCGTGTGGTACCGGTAAAATGACCGCTGAAGAACTGCCCGACATACGAGGATCAGAGACAGCAGATGTGGCCATTACCAGTGGAACTGCAAGACAAGCTCTATGGCAGTGTCGACAGCCTCAGGATGACCGCCGGTTTTTTCGAGAAAAAAAAACGGTTACTGTCTGACTGCGTACGATGAAGAAGAAAAAGAAGAAGAATATCGACTTGGAATTCAACAAGAAAATTGCAAATCCAAGTTCCTGTTTGACAGATTACGAGAGAATTTGTGAAACACGCATGGCATCAATGTCACCGCCAAGATAAAATTGTATCGTAATGTATTCACGTTTATTATGTATCACTACAAAACATGTACAGTGAATTTCAGACGGACCTTATTAAATAAGAAGCTACTTAGATTTAAAATATAGAACATAGTAACCAGATCTGAAATCTTCCACTAGTCGCATATGTTTGAGCATCCCTACGCTTCTCTAAAGCTTTCTGTTGTTGACCTATTGTTGATCCGTTATGTTCATTCCTCAACGTTACCACGCTTTCGAGTTCATTTTACCAACGTATGTACTGACACCTTCTGTTCCGTTCACCAGCTCATAATCAATTAACACAGATCTCGACATTTTGTTTCTAATGTGTCATCGCTTCTAATGTATGCCCTCTTACTGTAACTGATGAACGTCTGGTTAGTGTAGTCGTACAACACTCGCTTTTCAAAGCAAAGGTACAGGGTTCAACTCACATAACCGTAGCACTCCTGTCGATCCAGCTGTAAATGGGTACTTGAAGGGCTAATAGTGAAGTAAATAAGTAAAAGCCATAGACAAATGGCTATCGCTTAGAAGGTGGGATTTAATATACTCAATACTCTAACAACTGCATTTCTCGAAAGTAATGAAACTACTATGAGACAAATTATTATTTTAACCGAGTCTAAATGTTAAGTGCTCTCAGCTCTTTTTGCGTCACATTGTACAGTGAACTAAAAGTCTCATAGTACGTGTATCTTGTAAGCCACGTGTAGTATTTCAACGAGAAGTACAACTAATAACCTGCAACTTAGCCCCAAGTCTGCTAACTGCCATGGCAAAAGAACAGGTCAACCAGACTAGAAAATATACAGATGGTAGAAATGCCTGGCTAATGCGCACAGATATCGAAGTCCATCTGAATGTTACACTAACATTTATAGAAAAAGGAACGAAAACGGGTGAAGAGGAAGAATAAATTGATAATATTGAAAGTGTTTGTTCGCGTCATAAACGCTGGTACTCGTAACTGTTATTATAGACATAAACATCGATAGACAAGTCTTTCTGTTCGAATTTACAAGTAAAATGGCATATTTTTTATAGATTATTTTTGGCTTGGCTCCAATCTCCCAAATTTCCCGCTACCAAGCTCTGAAAAGACTTTATCAGGATATAGTCCAGAGAACGGATTCCGCTGTGTCGTAGTTTACAGCTTGACTGCGATCCAACACATCCGCCTTTAGGAAGTATTTCTTTAAAATACCAGGTTAGCATTTTCTCTGTGATTATTTCTCCTTAGCCAGTCTGCTCTGTTACAGCCTGATATCAAGGATCACAACGTGAATGTGTAGAAGGGTCTTGGCAGCTCTGGTTTTTTGGCCCTGACACAAGCAGTCAGCTATGGGTAGCAGACCACTGCAGCTCATGCGTTGCTCAACGTCTTGATCCCAGATTATATTTTAATTCCGTTTACATGAAAATTCCTACGAATATATTTTAAAATCTCAATTTTCGTCTACTAGTAAATTGCAGTAATTATTAAATTCTGGCATAAACAAATTATGTGAGTAATAAATCTCATTTAGTATAATTTAATACATTTAAAAAATGTAAAATCACATACAAAACGGAACCGTAAACATACCACGAAGAACGTACAAATGTTGACAAAAACGTACAATTAATCTCACGCGGGGCGGTACTGTAGTACTTTAATTAGTATATACGCGTGTTCTGTTTATATTTCAAAAAACTGTTATTGCTTGTATTTGTACATCGGAATTCTTGTATGCATTAAATCTAATGTCGGTTATTTTAATTCCAGTTTTTGGAATTAATATTCATTGACATCATTGAGTCATTGACGGGCGATACACAGGACTATAGATTGACATAGTGCAATAGAGGACACTAAAAGTAGCAACGTAAATAAAACGAATAAAACCACAGTTCTTAACGCATGACACCCTAAACTACCCAGTCTATTTTGTTTAGAAGATGCAACTATTACTGTGTTCAATGCGATATTACATCGTTATTGTATTAACACTTTAGCATTAACATCTCATTAGTAAACATACAATATATAAGTAAGGACAAGAAGTATCTCTATATTCGTATGAATGTTTTTCCTGTTTCTTCTTCTTCTTCTTCTGCGTACACAGTCAGACAGTAACCATTATTTTTTCGAAAAAACCGGCGATCGTCCTGAGGCTCTCGCCACTGCCATAGAGCTTGTCTTGCAGTTCCACTGGTAATGGCCACATCTGCTCTCTCTGATCCTCGTATGTCGGGCAGTTCTGCAGCAGATGTTCAGTGGTCATTTTACCAGTACCGCACGGGCATTCGTCGGTACACCCTATCTTCAATTTGTTGAATAGGTGGTACCTCAGTCTGTTGTGGCCAGTGCGAAGTCTGAAGACAACGACCTGCTCTCTTCGGTTCAACTGGTAATAGGCATCGTTTTTGGTGTAACCAGTATGTTCGGTTTCCCATTTGGTCATGTATCTGGCTTTGATAAGCCGTTTTGACTCTTCGTACGTCATACTGGTATCTGTTTGTGGTAGTCTTGCACCTTCTTTTGCCAGTCTGTCTGCCTCCTCGTTGCCTTGGATGTTGCAGTGTGACGGGACCCACTGTACCACTACCCTTTTTGGTGCGGACTGCTGGCACAGTTTGCAGAGTGCTGCTCTTAGGTCATTAAGCTCAGTGTTTTTCTGGCTTTTTAGCGCTGTGACTACTTCGAGAGCATCTGTCAGCAGAACTATATGGCTCTCATTTTCACTGTTTGTCACCATTTCTTCCACTGCCGCCCTCAGTGCCTCTGCCTCCGCTCTGAAATTGCTTGTGTACTTACCAGTAGCGAATGACAGTGTTTTTTGTGTGCCATTTGGTAGGTTCAGGAATGCTCCTGCCCCTCCGTTCTGTGTAGTGTTTGTTACAGAACCGTCGGTGTATGCATGGGTTTTCCTGTTTCAAAAGAAAAGGGTCAAAGCAAATGGATATGAGACCATTGTCTTTAGTGGTGTAAGTGCAATTAATTTAATTCGATTTTGTTTATAATCTTAACACTGTAGTCGATACCTATAACTTTCAGGTCAATCGTCAATGTGCTGTAATCATGCCAGTGAGACATATTGGAGATTTGGTGTTAGGCTCATATCTTTCATAACCAACGCGCACTAGGATTGATGTGGTCAACACCACGCCTGACGCATTTACGTAGCCAGATTTTTCTAGTACCCAATTTGTGAGGCTGGGTCGACCCCACGATTCATATTGAGAACGGAAAAAATCCTGCATTAACTGAGTACCGAGCCTCGATCGCTCGGCTGTCCGTGGCTGAGATGCCAGAGCACTAACTGGTGCGTTACCTCGACTATTCTCACAGAAAATAGTCAATAGAAATGATTCTGATGGCTCGTGTAATTCTTTGGTTCTGAGCAAGTGAGCTCGCTCCTCTCAGGCGCGCTAACCCTGTTCAGCACAATTGCGATAGTAACGCTTATTCAATCTTTGAGTGACGTTTCTACATAAAATTAACACGTCAGTGAATATGACGTCAAATAATGATCTGAAATAATGGTCAACTTTTACTGCCGATCCCACATCTCCATTTTTGGAGCACACGCAGTGGCCACATTGTATATATCATCATCATCATGTGCTCTGTTGGTTGGCGTTGGCGATCATGGACTTCCATCCGCTTTTATCACATGTATCATTTACCAACTCTCTTATTGAATATCGCCTTGCCATTCCCCTCAGACTGTTCAATACCTTCTCTCTCTGTCTTCCTCTATCTTTCTTTCCTGCTATTCTTGCCGTTGTTACAAAGTGCTCTAAACCTACTCTTCTCATAACATGCCCGATGACTGCCTTCTTCTGATCTTTGCATTGCGTTGTCTTTGTGTGTGTGCCTTCTTGAGGACTGTGTTCTTAGTCTTCCTTACAGTTCATGTGATCCGCAGCATTCTTCTGTAAAACCACATCTTCGTTGCTTTAAAAGATCTATGCGTTGGCTTGCTAATTGTCCATGATTTATTCCCATATTCAAGTATTAGTTCCACGTAGCATCTAATTATTCTTTTTCTCAATTTCATGGACACGGTTTTGTTACACACTATTCCGTTCATGGTATTGAAGACCGATTTTGCTTGGGCTATTCTGCATATTATTAAGTAGTTACATCTTCAATATGATGTCATGTATGTGTCTAGGTATTTATATGTGTTAACTTGTCTCCATTCGGCCCCCTTCGGCTTGACGAACAATTTTGGACAGACCTGTTTCTTCATCACTGCCGTCACCTCCGATTTCGTTTTATTAACACTGAACCCTTTGTTTCACTTTGCTGAACTGCAGTGTTTACCATTTCCTGCAAATCGGTTTAATGCGGGGCTGTAAATACAATATCATCAGCATATCGTAGATTTTTTATGTTCTGTCTGCCGTACATATATATGTGTGTGTGTATATATATATATATATATATATATATATATATATATATATATATACACATATATACATACATATATGTATATATATATATATATATATATATATATATATATATATATATATATATATATATATATATATATATATATATATACGGGAGTGTTCAAATGTAACCAGACCAAACTGCAACAAATGAACATACGTGCGATGCGCATGATGACTTCACTTCTGCTGTAAATAGCATATACCAACCGTCAAGTTTTCTAAATGTTATTATCCTTTGACTAATACTTTCCTCAGCAGACTTTTGAAACCATGGCGGGTGTGATTCGGAATCAGTCCAGAGTTGATCAGCGAGCGATCATTCGGTTCCATACAGCTGAATAACGTCGGCTAATTGACATTCGTCGCAGAATGCAGCCAGTGTATGGTGACAAACGTGTGTCAAAGGCAACAATGAAGAACTGAACAACGATGTTTAAAGAAGGACGTGAGTTAAGTCAACAATATCGACCTTTCTCACGTCCTTCTTTAAACATCATATGCACACAGACATATAAATACACAAACACGTACATGTAATCATATACACATACACATACATCCACACATACATATAAGTACACAAACACGTACATGTACGCATATACAAATATACATACATGCATACATGTAAGTACACAAACACGTACATGTAATCATATACACATATACATACATACATTCACACACATACATATAAGTAACACACACAGCACACATACTTATACAAATACAGTCTTCATAAAAAATGCAAAGACCTAAAGTCAGATGGAGAAAAACAACTGAGATAATGGTCATTATGGCATGCATGTTAATGCTATCAATAGATGTTCTTATTGACAGAAGTTGACATTTAATTTCTAAGTTGACTAAGAGCCGCAGAGTTTTGCCAAATATTGACCAATGTCAAGGGATGGGTAAAAGGTGGCCTGTCAGAGATGCACATGAGAAGGCTTAGCAGAAGTGTTTAAAACTAGTCACCTGCATGAGAGCATCTTGTTTGGACATGTTTTATTTGCCGTCTTACGTACATGTTTATAAAAATCTGGCAAAGATGGCGCCATAACTGGCTGCGAGTCTACATTTCTCTACAGTTTTTGATCATTATGGATGCCGCCAGACCACGGATTTGCCTGGAATTCACACTAGTCGACGACTTATACTTGTGTTCACGGAAACGTGGTGTTGTTTTCCGTCTGGACTTGTTATTTCGTTCTTTTGTTGTGATATCTTCCATCCGTTTATCGTGGTCTGGACGCTGGCTAAATGGCACTACGCCTATACCTGTGTCGTATTTCACGGGTTAGTTCTGCCGGTTCACCTTCACGAATTTGGCGTGTGGGAATTTCAGATGCTACTATGATGAGCTGAATACAGCTGGGGAGAGATGCCAGACTCACTCATACGCTGAGTGTTGTCTATACGACCTCTTGTGGTTATCGAAAAGGCACGACAAACTGCGTTAGATGCCTTCCCACCTTTCTACCCTGCGGGTTACATGTTTACGGAAAGGCTTCGGCGGTAACACTGAGGCAAAATCTGCATCCTATGCTATCTCCAGTCGTCTCGATGAATGTCTTGCCACTGGCAAAAGGTAGCTTAGGCTCTGTGAGCGAGGTTGACAAAAGGCGCAGTTTCTTCCTCACTTTAATCCAAATCACCGCGTAAGTCACCCATTTCAGCGGACACAGCAAGAGATGCGACTGTCCACACGGCTGAACAAAGAGAGTGGTCTTCATCACTTGTGATGGACAACTATTATACGTAATGGTATGGTAGAACATTTCTACATTTCATAACCTATCATACGTGTTAGATACCATAACAATCACGGTACACGGCTACTGTTAAAAATATGTAAACATATTCACGAACCAATGCAGTACTCAGGTTATTCACATAGATACATTGGAGAATACAAGAATAGCTGGTACAAGTGCGGATTTGGTAGACTTCATACTAAGGTGAGGGATAGCCGAGGAATCAGAATTCAAACAAAAATGCAGGTCTACTTTGCAATTGTTCTATCTACTATATTTTGTGCATGTAAGACCTGGATCGTCTTAAGTCGCCATGTCGGGACATTAAACCACGCTCACTTTGAATGCTGGAGGAAACTAGTGAGGATTAGATGTCAGGACATGGTGTCAAATACAGATGTGTTAGCGCGATCGGGCATGACAAGTATTCTTAGTAATAGTTCTTTTTAGTCGACTTGTTTTTCTACAGGGGCATTGTCCATGTGCAGGTCCCAGCTCTGGTATGAGCTGGATGTATCTAGGTGAAGAGTTTCCTGCTTAGGTTGCTAGGGTCGAGGAGCTTAATACTCCGCTACGCTGGGAAAAGCGCTTACGGAGGGTGGTTAACCGATGTGCGAGTACATCTTAATAGACTCAAACACTAGAGAAAAGTAGGCCCGCAGTCTGTTAGGCACTATCTTTGCTGCTCTAAACAAACCGCTTAACAATGGTTGGTATTATGTCATAATCACACAGCTAGTCACCTCTTACGACATGATCTCTGTGAGGCAGTGGTACTATTCTTGTCCTTGCCATACACAAAGACCCTGGCAGACCACTCAGGACATGACCATGATATGAGCAGTACAGCTGTGATGGACTGGCCATGTGGTGCTCATGTCGGCTCAACGTCTACCAAAATAATGCGCTATAATGAACTTCAAAATTGCAAGAAAGCAAGCGGTCATCAGTGGAAAAGGTACAAGGAAACTTTTAAGAGATCACTGATGCAGTTCTGTATTAACCATAATGAATGGAAAAGAACCGTCATCAATCGCATATACGGCCGCAGCACTCATGATGACAGTGTGCAGAGACATGAGGCATCAAGAATAAATAAGACTATACGTAGACGATAGCTCTACAAGTCAGTTCACATCAAATCCTTTTGTAATATCGGTGAATGGGGGGGGTGTCTTATTTCCCTATACTAAGTCCAACAGGCAATTCAAGGCTCCGATTGGCTAATTAAGCAATCTTCATAAAAACTCATAAAATATCATTTCTCGGTACACATGTTACACGAGAACGTGACGTAACATAACATATCGTACAATTGACACATCATACCATAAAATAACCATCACAAAACATATCCGACCATACATATTATAGCACTGCTCTTGACGGCATTCTCTTTGGTGTCAGGTTACAGTGGTTTTCCTAACATGCTGGAATGTGCTTGAGAAGGTGGACTGGTGCCATCCTGGATGTCGTATAATGCGAAGTTCATCTGTAAGCTCAGCACTAAGAGGTCTCAGTACCACACCCCACTCTATCATCATATTTGCAAGGTTAACTGCTTGTAGGTGAGGTGGGGTCTTGATCAGTTTATTTTGTGGGACCCTGATTAACATAGTCAGATAAGTTGTTTTTCCTGACCCTGACTAAAATAGTCTGGTCAGTACGTTTTGCCTGACCCTAACTAAATGGTCTGATCAGTTTGTTTTGCCTGACCCTGACTAACATAGTCAGATAAATGTGTTTTTCCTGACCCTTACTAAATGGTCTGTTCGGTGTGTTTTGCTTGACTCTGACAAAGTTTGATCAGTGTATTTCATCTGATCCTGACTAACATATCCTGATCAGTATGTTTTGCCTTGCCCTGACTATCTGAGTTTGATCAGAATGTTTCTCCTGATCCGATCTAAGATAGTTTGATCAGCACGTTATGTTCGACAGGACCTTAGTCTCCTATCTCATCATTAACATCATCTTCATTATCTTCGACACCATCACCACCACGATGACTTTACGTTATTATTTCTACATTATAAACTTGTATTATCGTTGCAGCTAGTTATCGACCAAGAAATATGAAGCATTTTCGTCTGCTTTGGGTTTCTAGTAGTTTTCTTCTATGGTGCTGTTTTAATTGGCAATATTAACCAGTCTCTGTTACAACGCTAGGCGGAAATCGTCTGCAGGGACTGTAATCATATGCATTTACCTTATTCCGGTATTCTCAATATTTCACACTGTAATCAACAACATGAATGTTATCATCAACTTACGTTTAATTGTGTTTCAGGGTTAGCGTGAAGAAAACATGGCCACTCTGTCGCCTTCAGACACAACATCAAAGCATGCAGTCATCAATAACACCCAAGAGATAACTTTGAGCGTTGCTGTAGAACATGACCTTGTCAGTGAAGAAACCAAACTGGTTGTCCAGTGGATTTGTTATGCGGTTATTGGTCAAATCATATCAGTTTTTGGTACTATAACAAACATCATCAATATCATATGTTTCGTCAAGCAAGGTTTCAAGGATCCGGTTAATATTAGCCTACTGGGTAATGCTTTGCAAATTCGTTTTGTCAATGTCACAAATATAAATAGTGATCTAATATTCGTTCATACACAAACACACTCACCATGTCAGCTAACCCATGCCTTGCAGAAACAGGGTTGATTTCAGCAGCCTGAACAACGAGATTTGAATTAACATTATGTACCTAAAGTGGTGAGCATGCTCTTATTCATTTCATTGCACTACAGCGAGGGAGAAAATAGTTTTTCTTTATTAGGGATTATAATAAGAGTCATCTACACATCACTAGTGGTAAACACGCGTTTGCATTGTCATTTTTTATTTTTTATCTGTCTTCATTATCAATATAAATTTCTTTAACGACTTCATTGTCAATTTTATAATTTTTTTTTGTCTTTGCTGTTTTTTGTTCTATTACTTTTGCGTCATCTTTGTCATTGTATAGTTCTTTTGCGTCATTATTGTGATTTTAAGGTGGCCCATTACGAAGTATAGTATTTTTACTGTCAGTGTCACCTTGACAAGAAACGCACGACATATTTATCACTTTATATACTCGTGCTTTATTGATTTATGCAACAAGTAATTTTACGTGCACAATTGTAAACCCCACGAACAATTGCAAACCTCACGCACAAATGCAAACCCCACATAATTGCAAACCTCACGCACAATTGAAAACCTCACATAATTGTAAAACACATGTACAATTGCAAACTCCACACATAACTGTGAGCCCTACACACAATTGGAAACCACGTGCACAACTTAAAACTCAATGCGCAATGATAAACCTTATCACAAAATTAGAACACCCCATTCATAATAACAAACTCCATGCACAATGGCAAACACCATGCACAATGGCAAACCCCATGTACAATGGCAAACCCCATGGACAATGGCAAACCCCTTGCACAATGGCAAACCCCATGCACAATGACAAACCCCATGGACAATGTCAAACCCCATGCACAATTAACTTTTTTTGCTCCCCCCCCCCCCCCCCCCCCAAATTAAATGAAATTTTAAATATGACAGACAATTCGTTTCTTCAAAGCCGTCCCAGAATCTTGCACATACAACAGCGACCCCATATTTAGTTGAATTCAAACCATTATATTCTCTATTCGCTCTAGAGTTATATAATGAACTTTAGTGACGACCTCCATATTGCTAATATCTATTAAATGTTAGACTCGAGAAAGCCTGAAACCCCTTGTTAAAAAGACACAATTTGTTGAAGTAGCGTTGTTAGTAAATGAATCACAAAAGCACTGGCTTACAAGAAATATTTAAGTGAAACTGATATCACTTGTATTCAACTGTGCAGATCATGCGTCTGTCAGGTATCTAAAAGCTATTTCAATGTATTATGTTATTTTGCTCTTTAATATCATTCTGGGCGGAGAGCGTCTCATTTCGTCTTTACATCTCATTGTGGATGACCGAGGGGATGATACATAGCTGTCGAACTGCTAGAAAGACAATATTCGTTAAATGTTAATGTTAGAAGAGCGAAATGTGTTGAATCATAAAATGGCGTGACAAACAACATATCATTTAGACAAATAAAAGGGATCAAGATGCTGAGCAATACATGAGCTGTAGTGCTTAGCGACCCATAGCTGACTGCTATCGTCAGGGCCAGTGAACCATAGCTGCCATGACCTTCTACACCTCCACGTAGTGATCCTGGATAACAGGATGCAGCAGATCAGACTGGCTAAGGAGAAGGGATCGAAGAGGGAATGCTAACCTGGTACTCAAAAAATGCTTGCTGGAGTCAGGTGTGTTGGACCGAAAGGTGCAAATATCACAGCCATGCTGTAAACTTCGACACAACGCATTCCGTTCTCTGGACTAAATTCTGCTACTTAAGATCTTTCAGGGTTTGGTAGTGGGAGATTGAGAACGAACGAAGAAGAAGAAGAAGACGACACATTTTTAAAAAGGAACAGCAGGGGGTGATTGAACCAGGAGCACACCTACCATATCCTATATGGAAAACCTTAACTAGACTTTGGTCTGGGGTGACCCGATGCAGAATAAAACTTGTTGAGATGGGTATATAGCAACAATGATACTTGCGAATTCAGTACTGTCGAACCCTACCGATGGAAGATCTCTGCGAGAGAACCGACAGTCAAGTCAGGGTAGCTGAACTGGCCCATGTGCCGAATGGCGGAGTACTATGGACACGAAAAGTAAGTGATTACGTTTTGTCAGATGAGCGTCTAATTAATGCAGTGGTAGACTGTACTTTTACCAACCCGAATCGAGAAAAGAAAATCAACCAGACGCATGGGACCTGAATATTTCTTCATAGATCAGTCACATAACCAGGCTAAATGTTTGTTGTTGTTGTTGTTGAATGCCACAATGATTAGATGTGCTCTTTTGTGCTACCTGAAAAGAACGATAAATGGTGGTTGATAGTAGCTTTCCTCACATCCCGAGCGTTCTGATGTAAATTGATCGGAGTCCTCCAGGCGGTCGTGCTATGCTTGGTTTCATCTGTGTGTTGCTCACTACTACAGAGATCACGGTGATTCTTCACCTCATTAGCCTGTTTGCTATAAAAGCAGCCCGTTTCCAGGGAAAACTGCGGGGAAGTCGAGGTGAAGGTTTTGGAAAGTATATTTTACCTGACCCTGACTAATATGTCTGATCAATATATTTTAACTGACCCTGATTAACATGTATGATCAGTACATTTTACCTGACTCTGACTAACATGTCAGATCAGTATATTTTACCTAACCCTGACTAACATGTCTGATCAGTATACTTTACCTAACCCTGACTAACATATATGATCAGTATATTTTACCTGACACTGACTAACATGTCTGATCAGTATGTTTTGCCTGAACAGACGTTAGTCTTCCTGCCCGACTAAATGTTTTACATAATATGTTCTAGACAATTAGGCGTATATCTACTAGATTGATCAACCACCTTGGTTGAGTCAACCAGAAGTATATTAATGGAGAGAAAAGGAGAACACGATAACAATGTTTACGAACGCCCGAAAGAGACGCCCTAAAATGGTCGACGAGATTAGTGAAATAAACGAGAAAGAACACATATCTACCAATTAATGTAAAGCCTTAGCGAGAGAATTGAAAAACGAAAGATATGTGGAATTTGGCAGTGTTTGGTAATGATAATATGATTCATACGTTCTGGCACATGCATCGACAGATAAATGACATGAATACAAGGCAACTCATCCCCACTATTCAGAATTCAACAACAGAGGAAGGTAAAGGTCTTCATTAGTTTAATCGATGTGTTGCCCAGATAGATACTGAGGATAAATATTTGCGCTAGGAAATAAAGACAAATGTTCTTGACACTCTCGTAAGAGAACATTTCAATGTAAACTTGAAAACTGAAGAAGAGGTGGTACATATACGCCCCGGCAAGAATACTGTACCAGATCCTTACGTTGTACAGTTTTGGCACAGTAAGCAGCTTGATGAGGCTGGGATTTGAAATTGTGTGAATGATTTCAGTACATGAACATAGAGGATATCAGATCATTAAGTCTTTCTAGCATTGCCCGTTTTTACATTAACATGTCACAAAATGTACGCATTTTGTTAAAACATAAACCGATTTTATTATAATTTTGTTTCATCTTCTTCGTTCTTAAACTCCCGCTGTCAAGCCCTTGCAGGAAGCAGGACGTTGTGCGTAGAATGGAATGAGTTGTGTCGTAGTTTACAGCTTGACTGCGATGTTTTCACCTACATCCGAATTCAGCTTTCCATCTTTGATCGCTTCTCCTTAGAAAATCTGCTCTGCTGCAGCATGTTATCCAGGATCACCACGTGGAGGTAGGGAAGGGTCTTACCAGCCCTGGTTCACTGGTCGTGACGTTGCATGTCAGCTTTGAGTCGAGAACGCAACAGATAAGGTGCTGCTGAGCATCTTAGAAAATCGATTTGATCAATTCAATAAATTATTACCACTATGCATGTGTCTATGTATGTTTTAACTCTACTTTCAGGCTTATCTGTCTCTGACCTACTTTCCTTGGTCACAATCACCTGGACAAATATCTGCTACAACCCAGCCATCAATGCACTAGATCTGCCCTTCGATACCATTGAAATCCAGCTGCTTACAGGGGCATGGCCACATGTAACATTCACGCATATCACAAGCTGGATTACAGCTTTCGTAGCTCTGGAACGATTTCTGGCTGTGACAATACCTATAAAGGTAATAATTAGGATTCATTTAACACATATAGGATTTAGTCAATTAATTCCCGCTTGTTTGAGACCATACAATCAACGAGACAGTATTGCTCAGTCGGCTGTTTCTGTTTTTACATTTCAGCGAGATTTTGCAGGTACGGTCGTTGGATGATTCAATTCCTAAATATGTAAAACCAGCGTTCTAAGCGAATCGTTTGAATCTATTCCTTGTGTCAATTTTTGAAAAGATTATATATGAGTATATGAGGAACAAAGTAATGTCTATTCTCCTAGCATAACATAAAATGCAATTCAGTTAACAATAACCCAACGCAACTCATGTAATCTAAAACTACATTCTCTTTGTCAGTTTTGTTTTTACTTCAGGTAAAGACAATTGTCACACCACAGAGAGTCACAATTATCATCGTGGCCATCTACGCAGTCCAGATTGTCAGCATCTCTCCAGTCTACGCTATCAACAGTTACGGGATGAAGTATTCGCCCGCAAGAAATAAAACTATTCTTGGAATTGTGTACGCTGAAAACCGAGAAGATATAGAGATGATATCGCACGCTTTGAATAACGTTCTTTTCCCAATTGGCGCTTTCGTAGCTGTCATAGTCTTTACAGTCGCTTTAGTCGTTAACCTTAAAAGGAAATCAAAATGGAGGGAAAGTTCTACACCATCTGGGCAGTCTGAGAATTTTTCTAATCGGGATCGGAAAGTGACCAAAATGGTGATAATGATATCATCGCTTTTCATCGTCTGCTTCTTCCCAGTGTGTGCATTCGTGGTTGCCATGTTAGCTGTGCCACAGTTGTCAATGGGAGGTCGGTTCACCAATCTTTTGATCGTGATGTTTAGTTTTGGATTTGTGCTTGAGTCAACAAATTCAGCAATTAATATTTTTATTTATTATTATATGAGCAGCAGGTATAGAAATGTGTTTCGACAGATCATGCTATGGCAATAAAAGACGTTGTTATTATATTTTCATTGATCCGGAATGTTCTAAAGATCACGCAGTAATGTCTAGTATTACCAACATTCTCTCGTGAGATTATGGTGTCACGCAGGAATGTCTAGCAGTTTCAAGAATCTCCCGTGGATTATGGTGTCACGCAGGGATGTCTAGCAGCTTAAACAATCTCCCGTGGGTTATGGTGTCACGCATGGATGTCTAGCAGTTTCAACATTCTCTAGTGTGGTTATGGTGTCACGCAGTGATATCTAGCATTACAAACAATCTTCTGTGTGATTAAAGAGTGAGGGAAGTGATAAACAATTCAGATCATCAACAAATTATTTCACTGGTCATTTGATAAACAAATGAAACATGGATTATGTTGTGACTAGACAAAAGCCAGCGCGAAATAAGCCTAACAACACAATCGGATTCGACAAAAGCGTACCCTAAAATGCTGCACATATAAATCCCAAACGACATAAATGTCCATATAGATAGTTGAACTCGTGGACAAAAGTCAACACAGACCAATGCTCATCTGATGGTCTGCTCAAACCATCTGGAACCATGCAATATCAATGGTTAGGGCAGAGTACACAACACATTATCCAAGGTAACGAGTTTTACTTAGACGAACCGGCAGACATGAAATCCATAGTATAATTCGCTTGACAATTACCTCTATCGCCAGTTATTTACTAGGGGCGTTCATATCAAACACGCAGATTTTAGTCTAGTTCTGCCTGACTGAGTTATAGCGCGCTAAAACTAATATCATTAGTTAAAGGCACTTATGTCCTATGCCTGCCAGGTGGCTCACTTGAAATGTGTCAGTTACGTGACAGATAAATAACAATGGCGCATAACACTGTTGGTGCGTGCATGGACCAGCGTGTTGTGATGAAGTTTCTTGTGAAAGAAAGCGTCACATCTGCGGCCATTTACAGACTACTGTCATCACAAATCGGTGATGAGAGCCTCCTGAATCGAATCGAGCATCCAAACAGTGGAAGCATACGCAATTACCGCCACCTAAACAATGTCTGCTGGTAAAGTGATGGCGAGTGTTTTCTGGGAGACACGTGCATTATTCATGCTGGTTCTCTACGCCGTCGTGTCACTATCAAAAGTGAACAGTACACACGCATTTTTAGTTATCTACGTAACCGTCTTAAAAAAAAACCCGCCTGGTTTGATCACAAATTGCGTCCTGATCCTGCATGATAACATTCGACCGCACACGCCTTATCGAACTATGTACCATCTTCAGCAACTTGGATGGGAGGTATTGCAACATCCACCTTACACTCATACCTCACTACCAAGCAATTTTCACCCGTTATTTGGAACTTTAAAAGAATTCGTAGGAGGTCAGCATTTTAACACTAATGACGAAGTAAAAAGACGCTCTCCTGGATTGGTTGAGACATGCTCACAAATCTTTATACGTTGAAGCTTTCCAATCATTACTTACACACTCGGATAAGTGTATAAGCGTTGCAGGAGATTATATCGACAAATAAATTGTATTTTTACTACTTGAATTTTTAATTTAATTTTCAAAAGAAAAAGGCCCGGTTAACTTGAACGCCCCTCGCAAATTGTCCCGACGAGTTCTTCTGAGCTCCAACAATGGCATGATGGAGCCCCCCCCCCCCCACCCCCTCCCCCCATTGTTGTTATTCCTGTTCCTGCTTTCCCTTTCAGCGTCAGGTTCTGATAAGATCTCTGGAACGTGTCCGACAGTATGCCTAATGCACAATGGCTTGTTCTTTTCCGTCGTCTTCTTCTTCTTCTTCTTCCTCTTCTTCGATGAACTAATGCTTTGCTTTTAGATAGGCAAGGTTCACGAATGAGACTGTACGTGTTAGGTCTTTGAAGGTCCCCCCAAAGCTTTTCAAGCATGGTCGATCCCATAGGTTATACTTCCTCACTTTGTCCTGTAAAAGTAGGACAGTCCTGCAGGATATGTTCCAGTGTTTGTTTGGGTGCTCCACAGTCGCACGTGGGGGCGTCTCTGTTATCAGGCACTATGGAATTCACCGCCTCTAATATTTCTATAATCCACCTTTCCGTGGTCGGCCTTTGGGCAAAGAATCCGTTGTACCAAAAACACACTGTGTTTTAGAGAGTGATGTCTATTCGCAGTCTTGTTACTTGGACAAACCATTTAAGTTTATATATATATTTTTATATAGTCTAATACACTTGCTTTTCTAACCAGTCTCCTTGTGTCTTTGTTTCTGTACTTGGTTTATATTATTGCGTGTGTAGTTAATGTCAAGTCCGCCCTTGCAGTGTCAAAGATGTATCACATACAGCTTAACAAATTGTGCATATTTCTAGACAAGAAATTAAATCTAATTACGAGAAATGTATATGTATATATCTATATATATATATATATATATATATATATATATATATATATATATGTGTGTGTGTGTATGTGTGCAAATGCAGATTCAAAATACTTTACATCCTCTTTAGATGTCGATGTGGCAGTTGCACTAAGTATCTCTGTTCCAGCAGAGAGCTGTCTTCTGGTTGACCCGAGTTATTATGGATGGCAAACACTGATCATTATGTTAAACCAGTGATAAGCTGCTTCTAGCTATCCAATCATGATGTGAGCACCTATATATTTACAAAACTAAATTGTTACCGTTTTCAAGTTTTTACAATAAAACAACATATTTGATAAATGTCTATATGTATAAACGTTTCAATTATTTTGTTTGGTAATGACTAGTTTGTATTCACCTTTTGGATTCAACTAAAGTATAGTTACCATTATTGTTGGTCCTTTTTATATGAATCATACATCCTGGCATGTGCATTCGCAGGATCAATAACAACGGTTTTATACAATAATGGTGGGGAGGAATACTAACGTCTGGTCAGGCAAAGCATACTGATCAGACATGTTAGATATAGTCAGGCAAAATATACTGATCAAACATGTTCAGTCAGGGTTAGGCAAATCATACTGATCATGCAGGTTTAGCCAGGATCAGACAAAACATACTGATCAGACATGTTAGATGGAGTCAGGCAAAACATAATGATCAGACATGTTCAGTCAGGGTCAGGCAAAACATACTGATCATGCAAGTTTAGCCAGGGTCAGGCAAAACATACTGATCAGATATGTTAGATAGAGTAAGGCAAAACATAATGATCAGACATGTTCAGTCAGGGTTAGGCAAAATATACTGATCAAACATGTTCAATCAGGGTCCGGCAAAATATACTGATCAGACATGTTCAGTCAGGGTCAGGCAAAATATACTGATCAGACATGTTCAATCAGGGTCAGGATAAACATAATGATCATGCACGTTTAGGCAGGGTCAGACAAAACATACTCATCAGACATGTTCAGTCAGGGTTAGGCAAAACATACTGACCATACATGTTAGATAGAGTCAGACAAAACATACTGACCAGACATGTTAGATAAAGTCAGGCAAAATATACTTATCAAACATGTTCAGTCAGGGTCAGACAAAACATACTGGTTAAAATACTCACCTCGACTTCCTCGTGGTCTTTAATGGAAACGTATGTTTTCATTACAGCCTGGCTAACGTTGTGAGAAATTAACGTAATCCCCGTAGTAGTGAGCGGCACACAGCAAAAGTCAAGCATAGCACAAGCACAGCACAAGCACCTAAATGATTGCAATCTACCTTCATCTGCAAACTCGTAATATTTTTTTTAAATGTTGGTTTCTTTGCATTCGCCTTATTTCTCTATTTCCCAAGGCGGTGTGTGTTGCACTGCGGTCTTTATTTTGCACCTGACGGTCCAGTGCATCCGACTTCGACTCGTGATTTGAGGAAACCTACAACAAACCGTCATAACATCCTTTTCAGAGCGTACAAAATTGTAAACCTACTCATTATAGGCCTTATCAACAACAAGAACAACAACAATACATTAGCCGAAGTAACAGACTCAATTTCAGGATGTTACGAGGCGTGTTCAAATGAAACCGGACCAAACTGCAACAAGTGAACATACGTACGATGCGCATTCTTACATTACTTCTAATGTAAACAGCACATACCAAACCAACCGTCAAGTTTGCGAAATTGCTGTCGAGAATGAAGTGTTATATATTATATTGTACTCGGTCTCAACTTCTGTTATTACTAGGTAGCAATTTTCTTATTCACTGCATTTCTCACGATGACAATAAGACATGTACCCATCGGCAGCTTGGTCGACTGAAGCTCGTCGATACTGGGATTTGAACCGCTACCTCTGACATGAAAAACGTGTTCCAAGGTCCTCTGCTAAAGAAAAAGCTGTGCAGGACAGCTGTGATGTGTTGGATATGCGGTACGCAGGATGGCGCCGTAACTGGCTGCGAGTCTACATTTCTCTACTGTTTTGGATCATTATAGATGCCGCCAGACCACGGATTTGCCTGGAATTCACACTAGTCGACGACTTACACTTGTGTTCACGGATACGTGGAGTTGTTTTCCGTCTGGACTTGTTATTTCGTTCTTTTTTTGTGATTTCTTCCGTCCGTTTATCCTGGTCTGGACGCCGGCTGAATGGCGCTACGCTTATACCTGTGTCGTATCTCACGGGTTAGTTCTGCCGGTTCACCTACACGAATATGGCGTGTGGGAATTTTAGATGCTACTATGATGAACTGAATACAGCTAGGGAGAGAAGCTAGACTCACTCACACGCTGAGTGTTGTCCATACGACCTCTTGTGGTTATCGAAAAGGCACGACAAACTGTGTTAGATGCCTTCCCACCTTTCTACCCTGCGGGTTACATGTTTATGGAAAGGCTTCGGTGATAACCCTGAGGCAAAATCTGCATCCTATGCTATCTCCAGTCGTCTCGATAAATGTCTTGTCACTGGCAAAAGGTAGCTTAGGCTCTGTGAGTGAGGTTGACAAAAGGCGCAGTGTCTTCCTCACTTTAATTCAAATCTCCGCGCAAGTCACCCATTTCAGCGGACACAGCAAGAGATACGACTGTCCACACGGCTGAACAAAGAGAGTGGTCTTCATCACTTGTGATGGACAACGCATGGCGGATCAAAATATCTGCTCTATGGTGACTTGCAAAATGGCAAGAGAGCAAAGGACTGACAGCGGAAAAGGTATAAAGACACACTTAACCATTTGCAGCTGAAATCACTCACTGCAGTTCACCAGAGTAGCGCTATTTACTGTCCGATTTGCCTGAAGTTGCCCATTCACTTCTATGCAGTTTGTTGTCTCGAAGCAATATATTTTCATTATTTAGATCATCATCTTATAGCATTTCCTTGATAGAACGTCGCTCCCATCACATGCATTCGTTACGAATCTCCATTAGCAGTCAGTCTACTCGCCTACTCCATGTTCATGTTAAAAGTGTCCATCTATACAATTGGTTGACGTATGGCTGGTCTTCCTAGAACAAATCCTTTCAGGACTGCTTTTTCCAGTCCGTCATGGCGCTTAATGTTGTCGAAAAATCTGTTTCCGCGACATAACGTGCTTTTGAAGCCATTATTTAACTAGATTTTATTTATAAACGGTGGTTGTTTTATTGATAACTCATTCAGTGTTTTAAAATTTTTGAAAATTTAAATTTTGGTCAAATTAGTTTAGTTTCAATTACCTGTTTTTGTGTTAACTGTGAAACAAATAAATATGATTAATGTTCTTGCCTTGGGCATTAAGCCCCGAATAGTAAATAAGGTCGGAATGTAAATGGTTAAAAGATCATAAGGGCAACAGACACTGAAGGGCTCAGTTTTGCTCATTTAGCCATCTTCGAACTCATGCGAACAGTGAATGCTGACGAAATGCTTCTCATCGTTCACGAAGGACGAACGGCACTTAGATAATCAGCATGTATATACAACAGTATAAACACTTTTGCAAAACCTTTCAGACGATGACATTTGAATGACATAAAATACACGCGCAAGTGGAAACTTCGATGCAGTGTGTTATAAACAGAGATTCTATTGTTTGTGGCACAGGTAGACAAACAAGGAACAATGGTAGTTTGGATCGAACTCGAACTATAGTCGGAAGTTACATAGTCGCATGTGTTGACTGACGAAAGACTTCGCCATTAACAACATATTTGTTAGCTGGTCTCGCTTAACATATTTTCATCTTGTGCCAAAGAACATCGGTTACATGGTTATCCGGGTTTCGAGCTGGCTATTACTTTCTGTAATTTTGTGTTGTGTGTAAATGCATGTTACTCCAATGCAGATAAAAACAAACTGCTCGTGTGATCAGTGTCATGAAAAAAAAATCAAAATTAGGACATGAATCAGAAAACAGGAACATGGAATGACGATTACTTCATGTGAAGAATGGCACATTGGAAGACACATCAAGATTGCATGCAATCAATGATCTATCGCAATCATTCGCACACACGAGGGCCGTTCAAATCACACTGAGACTTTGTTGTTATAGGTCTACCTAAATATAGTGCTGGAACTAATATCATTAATCGGGGACAATTGTATCCTATTACTGGTAGGTGGCCAACGTGTCATGAGCCAGTCACGTGACATATACAAACAATGTCAGATAACACTTTTAGTGCTTGCATGCAAAATAGCCTGTTGTGATGAACAAGCTTGTGCAAGATTGCGTGAAACCTTCGAAAATTTACAGAAGACTGCAGCATCAATACGGTGATGAGATACCTCAGCCGCAGTAAAACATTTGAATTGTAGAAACGTTTCAGAGAAGACCGTACATCCGTGAGTGATGATCCTAGCTGTGGTGGCTCTCAACCCAAAACAGTCAGTCTTGTAAATATCCAGATTATGGAACATCTTATCCTGGAATTTCGACGCATAACCTGTCGCAAAATTGTACAAGAGGCAAGTCTTTCTCGGAACGTTAGTACAGTTCGGGTTTGATCACAAAGGGCGTTCAATGCCTAACAGATATCGCTCGACCTCATACAACTCACCGCATTATGTGCCATGTGCAGCAACTCTGCTGGGTGGATTTGCCACATCGACCTTACAGTCCAGACCCACTCCAAGTGATTTCCACCTGTTTGGCTCTCTAAACGAATTCCTGGGAGGTCAGCATTTTAGCACTGATGGCAAAGTAAAACAGGCTGTAATTGATTCATTCATACATACTTACAAATCTTTCTACGCAGAAACTTTTCAAGCATTACTTAAACGCTGGCATTGGTGAATTAATGTTGCAGGAGATTATATAGAAAAATAATTGGCATTTTGACTACTTGAAAAGCATTGTTTCTTTCTTGCAAAATAAAAAAAGTCCCAGTTTGACTTGAGCGACCATCGCATATACTCCTTTTCGTGTTAAAATAGAACGAGCTCTTAAGAGCTTAAACCATTGATTGCTATAACATCGGTTGCACAAGCAGTTTCGGGGGCAAATATAATAGCACTACTGTTTACCTCCCACCATGTCGTACCTTAATACTAAGGAGGTTATACATTATACAAGTTGTACTCACAAATTCACGATGCAAACACGAGGTAAATTGAAATCACACTGATTGAATGCGGTTTCCTAAAAGGGCAAACCAAATGCAACGTTTGACCTATACCCCATTTTCTGAAGTATCACGAACACGATGATGATGATGATGGTTCTGATAAACATGACGTAATATAAACGATCTGTTCTATGTGCAATTATCCACAAGGATTGTAAATTTAGCAGGGCCATTTTGGTAACATCCTCTAATTCATTATCTATAGCATATCTTCTTCTTCGTCAGCTGGCTAGTTTGGAACCTACTATGGTGAGCATGATAGACTATTCTTCGCTGTCTTTTATCCTTCTTCTTCTGCTTCTTCTTCTTTTTCTTCTGCTTCTTCTTCTGCTTCTTCTTCTTTTTCTTCTTCCTCTTTATCAGCTGCCTGGTTTGGAACCTACTTTGGTGAGCATGATACGCTAATCTTCACTGTCTTTTATTCTTCTTCTTCTTTTTCTTCTTCTTCTTCTTCTTCTTCTTATTATTATTATTGTTATTATTATTTGTTCGTGTTCTTCATTGTTCTCTATCTCCCGCTATCAAAGAAGCAGGATGATGTCCGGAGAAGGGAATGTGTTATATCGTAGTTTACAGCTTAGCTGCGATATTTGTACCTTTCGGTCCGACATTTCCGACTTCAGAAGAGTTATGTCTTTTGAGAATGTTATTGATATTGTTGTTGCTCATGTCGTTGTTTGTTTCCCAGCTGTTTAAGTCAGGCACGTATATCTGTACCTGTCATTCTCGTCATCTCCTACCTGGTATTTTCCCACACAGGACAAATATGCAATGTCAGAAACTGTACTATATAGCTAAATGACTATATTGACTACGTCAAATACAAAATATGACCAACGCCACAATAAAATCGATGCACAGGTATGGGCAACAAATATTCACATGACTACATTTAATAGTATATATTAAAAAGTATACAGAATGGCAAATCTTAATAATATCCATCATATTTCTCTTCCTCATAATATTTGACACCCACGAATTATTGTAAGCCTAATCATATTTTAAACATGCAATACAGCATTGCTACTAGGAATGGAATACTAATTTAATAATATAATAATAGTGTGATATGTTATAATAGTTAGATATATAAGTATACCATAGCAAACATGAAAACTACGTGTTCAGGGGGGATGTTTCATGTTTTAAAATGATATATTACCCTTGAAAATATTTTAAAGTTTTTCAATGATTATTAGTTTGTTTACCAAATGTTTCCGTATCAAATGTATTTCCTTTCATATTGTGAAAGTTCAGATAGAAGTTAGTATTGTTAATGTTTAACAAAGTGCATTGTTATTATTTATATACAGGACAAAGATACAGAGCATTACACGGTCGGTGGAATATCTACTCATAACATGTTTGTGCAGTTTCATTATATAGAAGCTCAGTGCTTTATTTTATGTGTAGTCCAGACAAATTTGACCAACTTACCCATATTGTTAAAACGTTCATCGTACAATTATCAGCAGTTGCCCTGTCTATATTTGTTGTGTAACAAGTTTACAGAATGGAGCACCCAGCCGCATTTTGAAATGCCCCATATCGTTTCACAGACATGCCTTGCTGGTTATAGTTTTACTTTTCTTTAGTCCAATTTCAAGCTCAGGTCACACGTGAGATCACAATTTTTGATAAAGATTTGGATACGGTTAAGACAGTACCTCTCTATTGCTGTTCTTATATAATGATGCTGTTGTCCAATGCTCACAGAGAGTAAGATTACTATGTTGTGTGCCTCAACAGAACATTGAGTACCGGATTGCAATAGCTTTTGTCACATCCGGAGCTTGCTGAAATGGGTGGACCGGGGTCTTCTAAGCTGTTGTGCTATGGTTGGCTTTATCTGTGTATCACTCACTACTACGAGGATGACGTCAATCCCCCCACCTAGTTAGCCAAGCTGTCATGATAACAGCTTGTGTCCAGGGATAACTACGAGGGAGTCGATGTGGAGTCTTGGTCAGTGCATTTTATTTCTGACTAACACGTCTGATCAGTATATGCTGTCTGACCAGACGTTAGTCTTCTCTGACGCTGTGCTTATATAAATGATTGATTTCCCGCAACGAAGGACGCATGATATGTTTATCTAGAGAAGAAAGTGTGAAACAAATGGAATGGTCACATACCGTCTTCAGACGAAAACATAAACGAAGCCTACATTATGACCAATTATTCTTCATAAGGGACAACGAACAACCAATAGGAATGAGCTAATGAATCATAGAAGAACAGGAGAATACATACATTGAATCGATGTACACATAAAGGCGTAAACAAAAAAGTACGTGTCCAGGTAACAAGAAATCGTCAACAGACTCGTCATATGTGTCAGACCGGATACCAAATGACGGAAAAAGGAGCGACGAATTGGCAAAAAAAAAGAAAAAAAGAAACAGCAAAAATTGTAATATATGTGTTAAGAAAAAATAGGAATACAGACAGATGGAAGAAAGGAGGAGAGGAAAATTAGGATACAGTATACACAATATTAAATTTCGGTTGTGTTGATCTATGGACTGCAAGAAAGGCTTAGGATACAGTACTCGATGTGCACAGATCACAAGCCAACTCATTGATAGAATCAGAACAACGCAGTTTTCTTTTTTCGGACGTTTTATGAGGCTAGGCGGTTTGTAGTACGTTGTGAAAAGGGAAAAGATAGCAGGAAAAAGAGACAGAGGAAGGCAGAGATAAATTATGTTGGACAGTCTGAGAGAATGACACGGGAGACAATCAACAGCAGAGTTGGTAAACGACACACGTGAGAGAAGCAGATTGAGATCCACGTATGCCAACGTCAACCGGTAAGCCACCTGATGATAGTGTTAATTTTAAAATATAGAAGCAGTCAATGTGAGAGATCAGTATATTCTCAAGTGCGAATCGATGACGATCTTCACAGAAGCAAAGAACTATGCTTTTGACACGTATATCGGGGTTGCCCAAGTGTTTGGGGTATTTGACGTAATTGGTGTTTGGGGAAGCAGATGTCACAGATGTCATTGTCAGCTCTGTTACTTCGACTTGATTTGCTGTTATCTCATTTATAGCAGAGTAGACTTGAGCATTTCATAACTAAGATATGCAGATGACACAGTTGCACTCTCAAACAACGCTGTTGACCTGGTACAACAGCTCACGTTCGTTCATAAGAACAATGCAGTATATAACTTGTTCCTTAACGCCAAAATACCCCAAAGATAATGTCCACTGGCACACACAAACACCAACCCGAGATCACTATTGGTAATGAAGACATTGAACATGTGGAATGCTTTTAATTTATTTTCTCTATGATAACACACGACGGGAACTGTGCAAGGGAAATAAGAAGACGATTGTCCATAGCGATACAGAAATTGAATAATATGCACAATGTGTGATACAATACTAACAAATAATTAACATTGAAGATCATAAGAACACGCGTATACCCGGTGGTGAAACATGGACAACCATACACATGTTAAGAAAGAAGATTGGAACTTTCCAAACGAAATGCTACAGGAGAATCTGAAAAAATGTCTCGGGTAAAGAAAATAACAAATATAGATGTTCTGCACGATCTGAGTGTCGAATAGAACGAACAGGCTTAAAAAATTCGTTATATCTCGGAAACTGAGGTTTTTCAGCCACATTAAGCACCATTACGCAATAGAGAAAGCAGTTCTGAAGGGTATTGTTCCAGGAAGACGAGGCAGAAGTCAACCAATGCGTAGATGGGCACATAACATTACTGACACAATAAACATGTACACGAAGCAGGGGGATAGACTGACTGTTGATCGAGATTTCTATCGGATGGCTCTGATGAGAGCAGCGTTATATCAAAGACAAGCTTCATGATGATGATACTCGAGCACTCCATTTCTTTTCTGGCGAGGGCCTTTGCTGTGCGATTTATTGCTCCCTGTTATAAAAACATCTAATCGTGGAGTCAGTAAACTAACGTCCGACTAGACGATCACTGATCATACAATGTCAGTGAGGGTCAAGTGAACATAATGATGTTCTCATTGAAAACAAACTATTTCATGATGGTCTTACTGGCGAGGCAGGGATAGACGTGATCCCGAAGTAATTACCAACTCACATATGAAACCAAACAAAGCACAACAGACTGAAGAAACCCGGTCCATCTTAATCAGCACGCTCGGGATGTGAGGAAAGCTTCTGCAACCTGCCACGTTATTTCATCGCGGGCATTAGACAACAACAAATCTACTGGTACACAATTTCATTCTTCACGAATAGTCATTGTGAAAACTAATAGTAATCGTTCTTATATCAATGGTGTATGGAAGGGCGGTGAACGTGGTCCACCTAGCTCTATTGTATTGTAATAGCAATATACGACATATGCGTATCATAGTGTCTATCCCTAACTAGTTAATTAGGCTGCTGTAAAACACCCGCTTTCCATGTGCATGGCATGGTTGTGAGGTAAGAGTGCTGGTCATTATGTTTCAGACGACTCTGGTGCAAAGCTTTGTACACTTAACGCTGAGTAAATGCATACGTGCATTGACTGGCTCGAGCGTCTCTTAGCTGTGAGAGACAATGTCACAATCACATTGTCGTTTCAGTTTTCATATCAATTCATACCTTCACTATCGTTATCAGTTTTTATCGTGTTCACTAATGGTGGTGCTGGGACTGAAGCGTGGAACTTAGTGCGTGTTAGAGCTGTCGTATATGGATGCCTATTATTGTGTATGGGTCACGAGCATTGATATAACCAAATAGACTGTTAAACGATGACTGCATTCTATAAGAGAATGAATAAATAACAGCTTCTAGATATCTATAAAATTCGTTTTTCGGCGCAGTCTCACACATCGTTTACATGCTCTTTTGCGATAAGTAGTAACATTCTTAAATGACAAGAAAATGGAGAGACATTTCGAAGGAACTGAAGAATATTCAACAAATATTTATGCACTAGAACAATCCACAGTCAGTGAGTTATTTCAAGATCTCGTCAACGACGATAAACTATTGATTTTCCAATGGGCTTGTTATACCAGTCTGGGCCAGCTCATGGCGCTTTTTGGCATCGCCACCAACATCATCAACGTGGTCTGCTTCATCAAACAAGGCTTCAAGGATCCTGTCAATATTAGTCTACTGGGTAATGTATATAAATGTATTGTCTTAAAACTTTGACAAAATTACGAGAGTAGTTCACGTGTTGTTTAATATTGTTGAACCCAAGGTCAACTATTGTTTATCTCGACCTACTGACCTGTTTTTTCCCCTCCATAGTTGACATTTAAAACCCGTACACATTGTTTTAGCAATCAACGCACTTAATTTAGTTTTCACACACAATGGTTGTTGCTGTTGTTTAAAGCCTACAATGAGTACGTTGACGCTTTTTGTGTTCTGTGAACATTGCTTGAACTAGTGGGATAAAGCAACTTTCATGACACCCAGAGCGTGCTAATGAAGGAGGGTCTGGGTTCTTCCTGCGGTTGTGCAATGCCTGATTGCATCTAGGTGTCGCTTCACTACTACGGAGACCACGTCGATCCGTCACTTCGTTAGCATGATACAACACGCAGAGGAGAGCTTCGTGGAAGTGAGGTGAGGGTCTTGGTCACTATAATCCTCTGCCCTTGACTAGCAATGTCAGATCGGTATGTTTTGCCTGATTAGACATCAGTCTCATGTCGCTAAACAAAATGATACATTGGACAGTAATACAAAAACAATAACACGTTCAAGGAATTACGAACTGTAAGTATTAAATCAATACAAGGAAAACCTAGTTCATGTTGAACACCTTTCCAAAAAGGAAAAATGCGCCGTGGAGATTGTCCCGTCGAAAACCTTAATTCGTGTTTCTACTTTGTCCAAGAGATCACGCACTCCAAATCAATAAGCCTACCGATCTTGCGAAGGATATCATGGGCTGACTCAGCTTCAACGGTAACAAACCCTTTTTGCAGCACAGCAGCTGGGAAACGACAACGCTAGGTCTCACACCCGTAATAGCGTGGTTACTCCAGCCGAAGTACTTAGCTGCGAGGTGTAGAACCTACAGAAAGCTGATGAAGGAAAACTCCATGTTGCCCAACGAGGGTGGATGCGAACAACAATGAAGATTTCCCTTCGGGACCAAATCGGCAATGTATAAATCGTCGAATTTGCATCACTTACATCATAGATGTCACGATGTTTTGAAAATACAGTTGAACCGACCACGTAATGCACATGTTGGACAACAGAGGAACACGTCAAGTGACGATCTGGTGGCCCTACTAAGTTAAGCGCCCTCACAGGTGACATAAATTGAGGTGCAGAGTTATCCATGTAGCAGGCACTGTGTATAAAATGGTGCACCACAGTAAAATAGCGAAATTAGTGTTCAAATTTTGGCTGCCTGCCATCAGACACACGAGCCTGATTGAACACCAGGATTTAGAAATTAGAGAAAATTAACAACATTAATAATTTATACAGAAGACATGCACAATATTGTTTAAAGGAATATGTATGTGCCGACGCTACATGACACTACACATACACCTGCTTGAGACAAACTGATTGCCTAGCGATAATTTCACATTACATTGACAAGCCTATCAAGGCGACAATCATAAAACAACTGCTAACAATTTCAGAGCTCAAGCAACGGCCATTTTCATTGTTAACATTTATTTAATGATGCAGATTAATGCCTTTTTGGTAGCTTTATGTCAGAATATTACTTATGCTGTTTAATGGAATCGCATTTCAATAGGTAGAGTCATCTAAATATCTTGGTAGCAATATAGACAACGTCGGGAATAGTGACATATATTACAGATTGTTAATAAAAGATGCGAGATGAGATTTTATTGTTTAGAGTATTTGTGGAACTCAGAAACATGTTACGTTCGCCACAAAAAATTCAGATCTTCAACTCCAATGTCAAGTCCGCCATATTGTATGGCTCTGGGACATAGGGGACAAAGAAAATATGAACTAAAAAAGGGCCATGTTTTCAGAAATGGATGTTTGCACGGAATTCATCATCAAGTCGCTTGTCCGTTGCAGAACAACCCTCTCACAACAGCCGATATGTAAGACTCTTGTCCTCTGCCCAGTACTCTCTCTTCTACCGCTGTCATTCTCAGGATTGACTTCAGTCCATCTTATATGTAAGACTCTTGTCCTCTGCCCAGTACTCTCTCTTCTACCGCTGTCATTCTCAGGATTGACTTCACTCCATCTTATCTGTAAGACTCTTGTCCTCTGCCCAGTACTCTCTCTTCTACCGCTGTCATTCTCAGGATTGACTTCCGTCCATCTTATCCAACAAATTTTAGCTTTCTGGACAAAATACTATTTACTAGCCAGTTTTCTTCGATATCCAGTTCTTTTTAGGATTTCTGCATTTTTCCGTTTCGCTGCCCATGATATTTTGAGAACCATTCTGTGGCATTTTAGTTCAACTGATTTAAACTTTATCTTAAGTGATTGTGCTAAGTTCATGTGTCACATGCGTATGCTGCTAGGGGGAAGATGCAAGTGCAGGATTTTTATGTTCTTTATTTTATTAGAGTTCTGCCAACAATTGTATCATTTTATTCAACCTCTGCATTGCAATAACCATTCCCCGTCTGACTTCCTTCAGGCAGTCTCCATTGTTGATTATAATTGAGCCGAGGTACTCAACACTTCTGACGATCTCAATCTACTGTTGGTCTAACATAACTATAGGTTTAATCTTTGTATTGTCTGTGCTCATTATCTGGGTTTTACTTATATTCAGGTATAGCTTTTGATCTTCACTGTGCTGTTTTACTGACAGGATCATCGTTCCAGTCCCGCAGCGCTTATTTAGACAACAGTTATGTCATCTGTATATCTAACCTCTGGTATCTCGCTTCAACCGATTGTTAATGGCTCGTTCGAACGTATCATAATTGCCATCGTTCCACATTATATATATATATCGTTGGAGCAATACAGAACTGGGAGAATAAAATGGTGTGAGAATCATTATTATAGAACTGTGGGAGATTACTCGGACATGTGCTAGTTGGTCTAACGTAAAGAAAAGGCGCTGGTGACGGTTAGAACACATTTGACATAAACCAACTTATAATATTATGACGCAGTCACTGTTCTAGGGTCATTTTGATTGATTGATTGTTTAATTCCAGGTCTGTCAATCTCTGACTTATGTTCTCTGGTCTCAGTAACATGGACAAACACCTGTTATAACCCATCTTTAAATAAGCTGGACTTGCCATATGATCCTATAGAGCTTCACCTTTTAATCGGTACCTGGCCACATCTTGCGTTTACCCACATCACGAGCTGGATCACAGCCTTTATCACAATGGAAAGATGTCTTTGTCTCACTATGCCGCTAAAGGTAACTATTGATAATTCACTCGAATTTAGAATATCTAAAATAGTGTTATCAAAAGTTTGATATTTATTCAACTTCTTCTTCGTCCGCTGTCAGACGTCAACTTGAATTTGCTCGAAGAAAGAAGCTATCATTTTGAGGCTGTCGACACTGCCATAGAGCTTGTCTAGTGTTGCCACTGGTGATGGCCACATGTACTTTCTCTGGTCCTCGCATGTCAGGCAATTTTGCAGCAGATGTTCAGCGGTCATTTTCCCTGTACCACAGGTGCATTCGTCAGTGCCACCTGTCTTCAGTTTATTGAATAGATGGTGTCCTGTGCGGAGTCTGAAGACCACGACCTGCTCTCTTCTATTCAGCTGGTAGAAGCATAATTTTTTATCAAAAGTTTGATACGCGGGAACCACTTCACAAAATACATTAAACAAAAACAACATTGCGGCTTCCAATGGAGCACACGCATTTGACTACGCCAAGTTCTATGATCGTTATTCCCTTTTCAGCTACTTCAACAACTTATTCATCACCCACTGCATGTACTCTTCACTTTTTGCGTATAGTTGCATTAATCATTTTGATGGAAGACCTTCGTCTCAAACCGATCAACACACCAATACTGAAAACTGCGTATGATCTGTCTTTCCAATGTAAATTGGCGAATACTGCAGAATGTTGGCCCTTCATACAAGGGGCTTGTCATAAGTCTTTGCCCTGACCATGTAGGAGTTGTAGGAGAAAGTTGGAATTTGGCACAGTGCTTATTCCTTCTAATGTATCTGCCACATGAATTTATACATTTCTGCCATCTCTGTGTGACCTTTAAAAGACTTTTCAGAATAAAATAACTTAATTTTTCGAACAAAACCAGTTATCACAAGACAGTATGACATCTTCGTCACTGTCACAATTATTTCCTTTCAGCTATTTTTTTTAAGTTTTGGGAAAAGAACACATTCTCATGGAGCTAAATCCGGAGAATATGGTGGGTGTGGATAAATTTAAATATTCAAATCGTTGGCTGTTTGCAGCACAAGCTTTGCTTTAAGAGATAGAGAGAGAAAGTTGCCTTGCAGATTTCTGTGCTCTTGGCTTGACATGTGTTGGTGAGCCCGTGGTTTTCCACTGCATGCTGGCAATTTTAGATTCTGGGTCATAATGATGAATCCAAATGTCATCTACTATCACCATGTTCGGAAACATGTTTTTCGACCAACACATTTTGAGCAACTAGCCACATAAATCAACCCTCGTTTGTTTCTGTTCACGTGTCAGCAGATGCGGGACCCAGAGGGCACACACTTTTCTCATGTTCAGTCTGTTGTATAAAATACTAAAAACTGTACTTTCATAATTTTTGCTGACCTAGATATCTCTGAAATTGTCATTTTCCTATCCTGGTCAATGACTTTCTTCACTCTTTCAGCATTTTCATCGCTGCACTCTGAGGATGGTCTTCCTGATCTTGGAAGATCAGCAACATGGGAACGGCCACACTTAAACTGCCTACACCAGTTTTTTACAGAAGCATACGAAGGAGAGAATTCCTAAAACACTGGTTCCATATCCATGTGTATTTATGTAGGTGATTTTCCCTGCAACATCAATAACTGTATCACATTTCTGGTCTATGATTTCACCATTGTTCTGACAAACCATTAGAGTAGCAGATCCGGTCAATAAAATGTGTTGTGCCATACACCATACCGGGTAAACCCGTCGAGGAGGGAAATGCATAATTCTTAAGTCCATTACAAATTGAATGTGCAAATTTGAACTTTCTCCTCTTACTCCTTCACAGTCAGGGTAAAGGCTTATGACAAGTCATTCTGCAGAACCTGTCCAACAACTCTTCTGAAGTTGCTGAAAGGGTACAACGTGACCAATTGTTGTTGATATGGGGTTCTGAAAGCCAAGCAAACACACCCATTGTTATAACTTCTGCATAACTACATATTGTTTTGCTGGCGGCTATGAAAAAGATGCTGACAATATCGTTCCCAAATATATATACAATCTGTTCTTCCACCAATTCCGAACGTCAACGGATTTCCTGTTGCTGAACCTCCAAGCAAAAAGTTCCATCGTCAGAAGACGATGAAAATCAAGAGGAGCACACCACGGGTTTCCAAGGCAATCGGTGGCTATCTGCCATGTTGCGTCATTTACCTTACATTACCGGTTGTAACCATAAATATCCTGAAACCGCAGAAGGAAATAAAAAAAAAAAGTAGCATGTCATTTGAAAAACGTCGCTTTTTAACAATCACTAACCTATTTGGCAGGTGTGCAGTATAGGTAGGTTGCAATTACTTTAGATTCGTGAAGTAGCGATCGCACGGAGAAAAATAACCAGTGTCTGGAAAACTGAACATAGGCGTAACTCGAACCGGGTACGTTGGGATTGTGAAACTGGCGTAGCACTTCTAAGTAATGACTCATGACCGCACAATGACAAAAACAAATCAAAACCTTTGCAATGCCACTATGTCTTCGTCAATTAACAAATCACAGCAAAAACAAAAGACGCGAAATTACATTTGCGGTTTCAGTTCGCCGCTATAACATCCGTATTTGTGGACGATTTGTGGTCCCCAACGGGACGTTACATTTCGAAAACGTGCGAAGGACGTATCTTAATTAGGACATCGTTCAAAAATGGGGAGAACCTGGTTCTTTTGCATTGAAAAACAACTGCTTAAACAGCTATGCCACTCAAATGTTCATGTCTATTCCAACTTTTATAAAATCACTGTTTTCATTTTCTTCTAGGTAAAGACACTTATCACACCCAGGAGAGTTGCTGTTATCATCATATGTATATTTGTTATCCTCACGGCGGCTGTTATCCCCGTGTACTGCGTCAGCACATACGGGATGAGGTTCTCGCCTTCACGGAACAAAACTCTTCTTAGACTTGTCTACATACATGACCCAGGAATCGTGGAAACAGTATCGTACGGGTTAAACAACGTTTTCATCCCATTTGGAGCCTTCGTAACAGTCATCGTGTGTACAGTAATACTTCTCATTAATCTCAAATTGAAAAAACAATGGAGGAAAAAATCAATAACATCTGGACAATTTGAGGCCCTGTCTAGGAGGGATCAGAAATTGGCTGGAATGATGATAATGATATCCACTCTCTTTATCGTCTGTTTTTTCCCTGTCTGCTCCTTTTTCATCGCAATGATAACAGTTCCAGAATTGTCAATGGAAGGAAAGTACAAAAATACATTAATTGCATTAGGCAGCGTAGGATTTGTTCTGGAATCTACAAACTCTGCTTTGAATATTTTTATATATTACCAGATGAGTAGTAGATACAGGGCTGTGTTTCAAGAAGTTATATTGCGCCAAAAGAAGAATCGCTAAAATGCCTTACCTCTTACAAACATAGAGTGTAATCCGAATGTGCAGTAGAAAGATTGCTGTTCATAATGTTCGCATTGTTTCCTATAGCGGAATACGTTATGCCGCGTGCTGCACTCTTAACTGTCCATTGTGTGCAACTTCCGTGCCGTTTTATAAAAATGGGTTTACCTCCTATAGGGGACACCTTAAACGTTTCACAAATCTGAACGTCTGCAAGCTTAGCTTTTGAGCCGCGCCTTTAACCATTGTACTACATCGTGTTCTAACCCATATTGATAAATTCCACCTCACTTGCACGGTCCTAGCAAAATTATGTTGCAGACGGCTTAATATAAAACGTGTTTGTCTCCCATGTCCCTAGTTTGTTTTAAAGAAAAACAGTTTTACCTCTTACTTTGAAACTTGAACAATATTTTCCACACGTTGTGCCTGAAAGACACTTCTGATCTCCTATTTCTTATTACAGTTCTGCTTTGTATGATTTATGTACTCTTACGTTCCGCTCTTGTGTTAAGCACATAGCGCCAAGTGCATCAAGTTTCAAAAGGCGTTTCTCTCAGACCGATCTACATAACTTCTGAACGTCACCAGTCTGTCTGCACGGTAACAGTTACGTGTCTCCTTACCGTCGGCCTGTTATGAATGACAATTTCTAGTAGCTATGCTACCTTATGCATTTCTCTTGTGTTTGTAGAGACACACAAAACCCTTTATCATGGTAAGGTAGAGGTACACGATAGAAAAACAAAGTCTAATTGAGAAATAGCTTTATTGGCTCGCAAATCAGTATTGTACCTTGATTATGTGCGCACACCAATATAAAATAATAGTGAAATCATAATTACTTGTTGAAAATCCAATCATAAATCACTGGACAGTGAGCAGACCAATGCTCTGCTCTTCATTACTACATCAATGTGGTCAACGTCAACGACAGCCATAAAACTGTTATGGAAGCTTATGAGCGAAGTAGCAGAATGAAACTGGATCACTTCAACAGACTCCTTTGAGAAAACTGGCGGCCAATATGGAGAATTAAAGAAACGTTTGTGTTCTACCATGTTAATGAAGCCAAAAACCTTTGTTAATGAAGCCAAAAACCTTTGTTAATGAAGCCAAAAACCTTTGTTAATTAAACCAAAAACCTTTGTTAATTAAACCAAAAACAAATACCACCTCTCAAAAACAAGACACGAGTTATAGAAAGTTGGAATATATATATTTTCACAAGTATTTCATAAAAGACCAGGAATTCTATGAAATAATAATAGATGATACAACCACAATTTCATACCCTTATACTTTCATAGAGGCAGCTAAAAGAACTATTGATGCATATCCTAATGAAGTAAGTACACATCTGTAAATTGAGAGATCTGCATTCAAGACCGCCATTAAAGCAGAATTAAGATTGTATATAGAATACAATGACACATCTACTGATACATGTCTGAGGCTTGCGTGGAGGTTTGCTCCAACTATGAAACCGAAATCACTGCACTTAAAGCCGCATTTTACCATCTGAAGATAGTTTGGGATGTCTTTTCAAAACATTGCTATATCGACAGACTCATAGTTCATCCTTCAAACATTATAAGATGGTGGACATTGTTGACCTGATCTTATACACATTGTTGACCTGAACTTATCCACATTTGTTGACCTCATCTTATTCTCATTGTTGACCTGATCTTATCCACAGTGTTGACCTCATCTTATCCACATTGTTGACCTCATCTTATCCCCATTGTTTACATGATCTCATCTATACTGTTGACATGATCTCATCTATACTGTTGACTGATCTTATCCAAATTGTTGACATGATCATTTCCACATTGGTGACCTGATCTTATCCAGATAATTCTAGACGTTGACCAAAATATCAATTCTCATTTCGTCAAAATAGTTAGACATTGACACTTAAAGACACACGGCGATGACAAGATAGACACAATAGCAAAGAAGGAACTGGGGAGGGGGTACTGTGTGTATTTTGGTAAAGGGAGAAAGGCGGTGATGATGGGGACGCAGGTCTATCAAGAAATGAAAAGCCACATAATAGTAATGATCGACTCACACGGAAAGATCCGAGCATCATTTTCCGGCTCAGAATCCAACACAGCCAACTTTTCAAGCACATATATAGAATCCAACACAGCCAACTTTTCAAGCACATATATAGAATCCAACACAGCCAACTTTTCAAGCACATATATAGAATCCAACACAGCCAACTTTTCAAGCACATATATAGAATCCAACACAGCTAACTTTTCAAGCACATATATAGAATCTAACACAGCTAACTTTTCAAGCACATATATAGAATCCAACACAGCCAACTTTTCAAGCACATATATAGAATCCAACACAGCCAACTTTTCAAGCACATATATAGAATCCAACACAGCCTACTTTTCAAGCACATATTTAGAATCTAGCACAGCCAACTTTTCCAGCACATGAACATAATCCAACACAGCCAACTTTTCAAGCACATATATAGAATCTAACACAGCCAACTTTTCAAGCACATGAACAGAATCTAACCACATTACCCAAATAAAACCGCTGATAACAATTTCGCTAATTATTCGGAGCTAAACTATGATAAGACAATACTTCTTCTTCCGAGGCTAGTTAACTAAAACACGAAAAAAACAACAAAACACACATTTTAGGTTTTAATACATGACATCGGATCGAAGGACGAGAGTACATATTCTGCTAGTATCTAAAACAACAACAACACACCATAACTAGTTGGAAATCGTCAGTCATAATACTAAATCCAAGAATGAAGATTACAGAAACTTCTTCTTCTTCTTCATCGTTCGCTGTTTACAGCGATATTTACGTTGCACTGTTTTGATTTGTTAGCCAGTGGCACAGTGCATCCGATTTCAACAGGCGTTTCTGTAGGGTTGCCCTCCTTAGCCTTTGGCTGTCCCCAGCCTAACTGCAAGGCAGCAGTTGTTTTTGGTCAGAGTTGTCTCTCTTAGGAAGTTGTCTTTCAGGACTAACGAGTCTTCCCTACTCGTGTCTATAGGGTTTGGCAATGATATGATGGACTATGTACTAGTTTGTACTATCCCGGAAGAGAGGCAGTCCAGTGTGACTTTTTCCCAGGATCGTCACGTCCTGCCAGCAACGTAGCATATGCATATGAGTGAGGTATCTTTTTGCTCGCTTTATTTTCTCGGCTCATCTGCAGTGATGGTACGCCTAGCATTCCCCGCCACCCGGGAGGTTGTCACCATAGGGCAGGAGGTGCAATGTCCGCTGGACTGCATATCTTCTGCGTCCATTGGAATGACTGATAGTAAACAGAGGCAAAGAGCGAGGAAGGAGTGCATTTTACCAGGTGCATTCCTGCGGCTCGACCGGGCCGGGCTGGGACGCAAATCCCAGCCATGTCGTAGCCTCCCATCACAGCGGTGCTGAGATTAAGGGCGGGATTCTGGCTTAGAGGCGTTCGGCCGTAGTCCCTCAGATGGTAGCTTATCAGCCAAGCACGTGAACCAAATGTCAGCGACCTGTGATTCCTCTCGAAAAAGTGCGTTTGCCCAGGGGACAAGCCTGGTCATTGCACGGAGATGTTGTTCGCCTGGGGAGCGGACATATCTCATGGTCAAGGGTTGAGTCTCAGCAGTTCGCAGTGAGGTAGCTGATCTACTGCTTAGGGTACCCCGACCGAGAACTAAGTCTTATACAAATGGTTTCATACCTCATCGCCGTATGGGGTGAAAATCGAGCAGCTTCCCGCCCGCTTTGATCGGCGGTCGGCAGAGTCCTCATTCTGCGGCTCGACCGAGCGGGGCTGGGGCCCCAGGTCCCCACCATGTCGACGCCTCCCCTTACAATCGTGCTGAGCTATTGCGCGGGATTTTGGCTTAGAGGCGTTCGGCCGTTATCCCTCACATGGTAGCCTCTCTTATCAGCCTGGTACGTGCACCAAATATATGCGGTTCCTCTCGAGTTTAACAGGATTTCCGTAGCAACGCCTTGTCATTTGTAGGGTAAAACTGACCTGTCTTTCGATGATCTATTTCCAGCACCCGTTCATTTTTTGGCCAGGACGAATTAATCGAGGGCTTTTGTTTGTTCGTGACCAGGTACCTGGAGCCTGCGGTTTCCGCGGTGTTAGGGCGCGGTTTCCGTAGCGGTCCTTCATTAGAAGGTTAGAGAGCTGACCTGTCTTCCGTGGGTCTAATACCAGCACACGTTCACTATTAGACCCCACGAAGGTGTTCTCTTTTTGACAGTCATTTTACAGTATTGGCGTGTTAAGTTAATTTAGGCCTCAGGCTCCACTCCTGATAGTGCTCTTCCGTCAATTCCCTTGTCAGAACACTGGATGCAGACAGACCGAGCCACGGGGGGCATACCCAAGATTTCTGAGGGTCTAGATCCAGCACCAGTTCCATATTAGACCCCAGAAAAGTGGTCTCGGCATGTCAATCATTTCAGTGTTGGCCGTGTTGAGTCGAATTAAGCCGCAGGCTCCACTCCTGGTGGTGTCCTTCCGTCAATTCCTTTAAGTTTCAGCTTTGCAACCACACTTCCCCCGGAACCCAAACACTTTGGTTTCCCGGAAGCTGCCCGCAGAGTCATCGAAGCAACTCCTGCGGATCGCTAGTCGGCATCGTTTATGGTCAGAACTACGACGGTATCTGATCGTCTTCGCGCCTCTGACTTTCGTTCTTGATTAATGAAAACATTCTTGACAAATGCTTTCGCAGTAGCTCGTCTTGCGGCGATCCAAGAATTTCACCTCTAACGCCGCAATACGAATGCCCCCGTTTGTCCCTGTTAATCATTACCTCCAGTTCCGAAAACCAACAAAATAGAACCGAGGTCCTATTCCATTATTCCATGCACCATTTATTCAGGCAGCCGAGGCCTGTTTTGAACAATCTAATTTTTTCAAAGTAAACGCGCGTGCCACCCAGGACGCTCAGCGAAGAGCACCCGTGGGAGAGAGCCGGCAGACGGTAGGGCAGGAGACAACGGGCAGTGAACCGGCGCGAGCCAGACCGCCCGCCTGCGCCTGAGATCCAACTACGAGCTTTTTAACTGCAACAACTTTAATATACGCTATTGGAGCTGGAATTACCGCGGCTGCTGGCACCAGACTTGCCCTCCAATAGATCCTCGTTAAAGGGTTTAAAGTCTACTCATTCCAATTACGGGGCCTTGGAAAGAGTCCCGTATTGTTATTTTTCGTCACTACCTCCCCGTGCCGGGAGTGGGTAAGTTGCGCGCCTGCTGCCTTCCTTGGATGTGGTAGCCGTTTCTCATGCTCCCTCTCCGGAATCGAACCCTGATTCCCCGTTACATGTTACAAACATGGTAGGCATGTCACGTATCATCGACATTTGATAGGGCAGACATTTGAAAGATGCGTCGCCGGCACATGAGGCCATGCGATCAGCACAAAGTTATCCAGAGTCACCAGTGGGGACGCCGCAACCCCGCGAGGGGAAACGACGATTGGTTTTGAACTAATAAAAGCGCTCTTTCCGCGAGGGTCGGACAAGTATTAGCTCTAGAATTGCCACAGTTATCCAAGTAGGATCGTGTCATCTAAGGAACCTCGACTGATTTAATGAGCCATTCGCGGTTTCACCGTGAGACAGTGTGAACTTAGACATGCATGGCTTAATCTTTGAGACAAGCATATGACTACTGGCAGGATCAACCGGATATCTGTCGGAGACGTACGTACAGCACACACCGGTCGGCGGAGGAAGGGTGTGTAAAAAGCCTCACTGGGACGGCCGCAGGGACCGACTGACGGGACGGACGGACGGTTGTTCCACCCGTCCCTCACTCCGTCGACCTAGGACCGCCTGACAGGGGCCTCCCACACGCACCAGACGACCGACCGACCGGGCTCGCTCGAAGAGGGATGGCAGCGCTCTGTGCAGAACGGATCCCAACGACCTCGGCGATGAATTTCACTGGGACTAGAGACAATTTGGCCTGCCGGCCTGCCCTTCTCCGTAGGAGAACGCAGGGCCTCGAGGCACGATTCCTGCTTTCCATTTGCCGGTCACAAGCTCTTTGCGAGAGTCGGACCACCAGCGAGACGAACTGTCGAGCTAAGCTATAAGCCTTAGATAAATCACCACGGACGGACCACGTTTCCTGATACGGACCAGACGAGCGCACCTCGGTGGAGCAGCCGCTACAACAAACCACACCCAATTCGCTCTACGCACATATATAGAATCCAACACAGCTAACTTTTCAAGCACATATATAATCCAACACAGCCAACTTTTCAAGCACATATATAGAATCCATCACAGCCAACGTTTCAAGCACACATATAGCATCCAACACAGCCAACTTTGCAAGCACATATATAGAATCCAACACCGCTAACTTTTCAAGCAGATATATAGAATCCAACACAGCCAACTTTTCAAGCACATATATAGAATCCAACACAGCCAACTTTTCAAGCACATATATAGAATCTAACACAGCTAACTTTTCAAGCACATATAGAATCCAACACAGCCAACTTTTCAAGCACATATATAGAATCCAACACAGACAACATTTCCAGCACATATATAGAATCCAACACAGCTAACTTTTCAAGCACATATATAGAATCCAACACAGCCAACTTTTTAAGCACATATATAGAATCCAACACAGCCAACCTTTCAAGCACATATATAGAATCCAACACAGCTAACTTTTCAAGCACATATATAGAATCTAACACAGCTAACTTTTCAAGCACATATATAGAATCCAACACAGCCAACTTTTCAAGCACATATATAGAATCCAACACAGCCAACTTTTCAAGCACATATATAGAATCCAACACAGCCTACTTTTCAAGCACATATATAGAATCTAACACAGCCAACTTTTCAAGCACATGAACAGAATCTAACCACATTACCCAAATAAAACCGCTGATAACAATTTCGCTAATTATTCGGAGCTAAACTATGATAAGACAATACTTCTTCTTCCGAGGCTAGTTAACTAGAACACGAAAAAAACAACAAACACACATTTTAGGTTTTAATACATGACATCGGATCGAAGGACGAGAGTACATATTCTGCTAGTATCTAAAACAACAACAACACACCATAACTAGTTGGAAATCGTCAGTCATAATACTAAATCCAAGAATGAAGATTACAGAAACAATATACTTCTTCTTCATCTGATAAAAATAGTTTCTCGCTACTGTATTCCTGTTATATATGGGGCGTTGTTTCTTAATCTTTCATTTAAACCTATGGAATACCTAATGCTTAGCTTTGCGTTGCCAGGTGAGAAAGTAAGGGTGTGAAGTGTCCTGAGTTTTATATTTCAACCATGGAAATAGGAGGCTAACGTCTGCCTGTCAAAACATACTTATCGGATAATGTTGGTCAGGGTCTGATAAAATATACTGACCAAGACTCGACCCCCCCCCCCCTCTCCCTCTTCCCCATCTTACTTCCTCGTAATTCTACCAGGAAAAAACTGTTCCATAGCAATCTGATGAGGTGGGAATCAACGTGATTCATGTAGTAGGGAGTGGCCGATGACGGATGTGTCGGACCGAAAGATGCAAATATCGCAGTCAACCTGTAAACTATCGACACAACGCATTCCGTTCTCCTGACTACATTCTGCTACGTGGAAAGCCCTGTTCAGGGCTTGGTAGCGAACGATTAAGAACGAACGCAGACGAAGAAGAAAAAGAAGAAGAAGAAGAAAAAGAAAGAAGAAGAACAAGAAGAAGAACAAGAAAAAGAAAATAGCTGCACGCAGATGAAGGTAATCAAATCACACCTATCTTGATGATCATTATCAACCTTCATCAGCCCGCCTGGGATGTCAGGAAAACCACTGCAACCCGCCAACTAACACCATTTTCAGGGCGCACAAAATAGTATCGTTTCTCTTCGTCGATATACAATCTACTATTGATGGAATAGACCGCTCGGTTTGTTGCATCTATCGACATCATGTCAGTGTGGAAGCTGGATTATCTCATCTCTGTCACACGAGCAACCATCCAAGAATATACTCCAGCAAAAGCAATATCTATGAGAACAAATAAAATATGTAACATTTTTTTACCACATGACTTCGGTTGTTTTATTTATTCACAAGTTGAAATGCTAATATTTAAATTTGGCTAGGCACAATATCAATCAATTTCTTTTAAAAAAATACTTATTTCCTTTCCGTGTCCTAGGCACTACGTAAAACAAAATTCGTCCAGTATTTAGTCACATGGATAGGCCTGTAAATGTCTCTCAGCAGGTCGTCCATACTGCAAGTCTCCGGGAGGTTTGGCAGATCATCAGGTGACCTTTGTTCTGTGTTGCTAAACATTCGCATGTTTCATCATCTCTGTTTCCCCATCTTTTTAGGTTTTTCCTGCATTATGATACGCTAGCTCGAAGTCTATGTAGTGACTTCCACGTTGCGTAAGGCAGATAATGTCCAGGAGCAGGTTTCTCCCGTAACTCGAACCAGTGGATTTGCATAAGCTCTTTTCAACTTTCCTAGCAGTATTTTCAAGGACTAGTCTGTAGATGCGATTTGAATGTAAAAAAACTAACTCTTGCTTTCGAATGGTGCACTGCACCTGATGTCCACACATAGAGAGTGCATTGGGTCGTTTATCTGTTTCCCGCCTTATATCTCCGATGCGACAATTCTTGGTGTCTCAAGTGGCGCTACACTGATGATTGGGTACATTAACTCATTTGCTGAAGGTCTTAAATATCGAGTGACACCTGATAATATTCATACCAGGTGTATGTATTTGCGTTCTGTTGTAGATTAATGTTTATTATTACATATTATCATCAGCATTGGCTCTTTTCGTCTTGAGATACGATAGTCTAATTGTGCTAATATCACATAGACCATGTGTTGCCCTTGCAGTATGATTACTTTCTTAGTCTGCCTTGTTTACTATAAGGGAAAGGTGATACCAATATATTTGAAACAAGGCAAGCTGCAGAAGCTGCCCAATCAGCAAAGCAATGCTCTATATGTTCGCCTGTCAGGGCTTCACTCCTGGACCAGCCGCAACCAAGGCTAAGGGCCTGGTCTGCTTTGCCCCAACACTCAGTTGAGGCTGTCTTTCCTCGCTCTAGGATAAGGAATTATATCAGCTTGTGTGTGTTACTTCGCAAATCGTCGGTTGTCATGTTTGATAGACACTGACTAATTTTCAGAAGTATCCGAAAACTTGTTGCACAGCCATATCTGACAAAACACGAGAAGATATGCCCGTATCTTATCAGCAAGGCTTCATTTGGTTTGAAATCAGAGTTTTTCTTCTCCTAGATGAGCTGTCTTTCTAGGCTTTCGAGCCTTATCTGCCCGAAACTACTGGTTTTAAGGCACCAGTGACTCGCCTTCCACCCCTTCTCCTGTTAGTCAAAACAGTTCTACCAGGAATTTGACTTTGTTGTCAGAAGCTATATAAGACGTACGCCATGGGAGCATTTAGTTGGTGCCGAGAATTCACCCTCAATCCCACCATCGGCTATTACAACATTTAGAACCAATGATATATTGTATTATCCGTTTAATGGTGCCTTTACGTGCTTTTATCTATGTGTACGCGGCGTCATCTCACAAGAAACTGTATATTCAACACTGTAATTGTAGGTCAAATGTGCTTGAGGAAGTGTTGTTACTATCTTTAACTTTACGGAGTGAAGACTAGTCGGGGTTTACTGAAACGTAATGATCAAGGTATCCCCTCATCCTAGTTTGTTCCGGGCAGAGCCGTGCCTGTATCGTTGTCAAACTGTCAAATTCTCTCAAGCCCATCTTACGCTAAAAGACATCTCAACGAACAAAGAAGTTTACATAAATCACAAATAACTTCGTACAGTCAGACCTATTTAAGCGAAACAACCAATAAAGTATGTACTTCTTCTTCAGTTGTTTTATTGATCTTGCCTTCCGGCGTCATAGTGAGGATGTATGTGTATACTCTGATTACCGCTAGGTAGATGACTTGTGTCACTGGCATGTTCAACTTTTGGAGAGAGGACGCACAACTCAAAATGGAGAGAGGGATATATAATGAAATTCGTCTATTTATTAAAAAAAAGTATCTTAAAATACAAATGGCACAGAAAATGCATAGACACTGATAAGGCAAATGTATTCTACTACTTGCCAAAGAGAAAACCTGTGATACTAATTCGTTCTGTGAATATGCCATTGCAGATCGTAACATCATATGTCCAGGAAATACAAAAATGATGTGTACATATGTGGACAGAACAAACAAAACATCTCGAGACATGTTCTACAGGTCAGCTAACTCCTCTTTGAACCGTTGAAACGGTCAACCTTTTGCTAGTGGTGAGTCAGTGAGAACACTGCTTTAATAGTCTGGCTGCATGTGTGGAAACTGTGCTGTGTAGGATGTCACTTGATTGCCATAGTGTATGTGCAGAAGAGTGTACAAGCAAAGCGGGTACCATTAATAGCCAGACTCTTCTTTATTTACCGAGAGAGATAGAGCACTCGTGGGCAAGCTCGGACTATAGTAGCATCGATTTTTAGGAACAGTGTTTGCTCTATAACTGTACAGTAGTAATATATCGTTTGAGATAGCATCGTTTAGTTCAGTTTAGTCAAAGAACCAATGTCATTGCACACGGTTTAAACTATAAGTGCTCTTTAGACAGTATAAACTTCTACCAGTTTTTGTTCCATGCGGTTATTTTATTCTTTAAAATCGACAATACCAATCGCCCGAATCTGTCATTTTTTATTAGACAGAAACGTCACATTACATATCACATATATAAGCTACAATTATTGTTAATGATTACATATGAGTTTTCATAATTAACGATGACACGACCTATTATACAACATTTTCGTGTTCGATTTTTAGCACGGTGGAACATCGCAAGGCAAATTATTGATTTTTTGGGGGTATTTTTTTTCGAGAAGGGAACACAATTACTTCGGGTGAAATACAAATGTCAATTAAAATCTTGGAAATTGCTAATAACATACACACAATACACTTTCGTATTGACAAAAAAAACAACAGATTGTGTACTAATTAGAATGACTTATGTTTATATATTCTTATTTTACGAAAGGTAAGATAAATACCATTTTTATTCTTTAATATTGTGTTTGAACCTTTGCACTAAAGATATATGTTGCGGTTTTTCTTAATAAAATAAATACAATTCTAGTTCATTTGTTCCTAAAAATTGTATCGCAGTAAAAGGTTTCTTTCCAGTTGAAAACATATAAATTGCAGTATCACGGAATCCATTTACACTAAATTTCGAATATGTTTCTAATTGTTCTTTGTCAATTCAATTCAAGTGTTCTTTGTCAATTCAATTCAAGTGACGTCTACGCAAGGAAAGTTGGCTGCGATGAACATCCAGTATCCTCTATCTGTTTTTTGAGGGAAAACTCTGCCAGGCCGTCATGTCTTCCATCTTATGATGTTGTTGAACTTTTTGCGTTGCTCGCCTCTTATCGGCCTACTTTCAACCCCCGACTCCAGAATTGCTTTCAGTAAAGACATTATACATATCTACAAAATGTTACTTGCCTAATGTTATTTATTATCAATAGTTCTTAACTCATGCCTACTCTCGTCAGTGTGTCGGTATATATGTGTTATTCTCTTTCCACACAACGAAATGTGATACGATCTTTAGTATAACTACATTTCGAGGAGCTCAGTTTGTTTATAGGCGCCTAAATAGTTTAGTAGCATCCTGACAGACATTCTGATGTGTTGATGTATAATTTAGATTAGCAGCCAATGTGATTGATTTCATCCAAATTTTTGGAGTGTTCTTTTTTATTTTGTTAGTGTTTCAGTTTTGAAAAGGTTAGGTCTCGAGAAAATGTTTTCAAAAGTATTTAATTAAAGGGTGATTTACCTTCTTCCTGGTTTAACTGCAAGTTATTATATGTTTACCAGTGGTATGTGTATTCTCCTCTGGTATATGTCGCTGTGTACCTCGATATTTTAGAACGAATGTTTCAGTTTCCAATTTTAAAACAGTGGATCACTGGTATTACGGTTCTTTGCTATCCTACGGGTTTCTGGTATTCAGTATGTTATAAAGTCTAAGAACTGTCGGTACTGTCATAATGTCTGGAAATGATATATGTGTTTAACCTAAAGTTATTAACCTATCACAGATTGTGAATTATGATCAAGACTTATCTTTTTGCTAGTGGTTATCCATTTTTCCGTTCTGGTAATCTCTGATTTGGAACATGTGCTGTTTGTTCAGGTATGTTTCTTAGACACACTGTATGTCGACATTGTCCCTGCTGTCTTGTAGGTCAACTGTTTACCAGAAAGGATTTGGAAGTGAGACCTGAGGAACAATCTTCACCCCGTGCAAACTCCAGCCGTCTTGACTGCATTATATCACAGGATAAGAGTAGCAGGAGACATGAGTGGGGCTGATACGGTGGAAATCGTTCCCATTTTATTTTATTAAATCGCGTTACAGCACCAAATAAACCACAGACAAATTAAGAAAACAAGATCGCATCTGGCAAAAAAAGTCTAATCGTGTCGCCATCTTCGATGGACTATTATTATTGTACCGACACTACCAGCATGAGGTCTTGATGCAATGGCTATCCACTTGTTCATTTTACGTTTGCATATCACAAAAGGATGCCAAGCAGTTTTACTACCAGACGATTTAGCTAATATGGTTTCCGTCCCCTGTTTCATTGAGACGAGCCAGGGCGGACTATAATAGGATTGTGTCTGACATTCGCGATGTTTTACTGAGATCTTCAGATTGAGCCCTACACCAAAAGCAAATATTAGCGATTTTTTTTTACATTGTGCTGGATGTTTCAGTTACACTGCGATATATGGGCCGTTCGGCCTGGCACACCGACTTTTGCCATATCTTCCGCTTATTAAATTTTGTTGGCAGAGGAATTTAACTTTCCAAAACATTTAGCTGCCTCTGGTCTTTCTACAAGGAAGCACACAGCTTGACGTCAGTGTGCTGTGTCTCCAACATGAACTCCTGTTCAAGTGAACGTATCTCACCTGTGAGGGTTGTCCATGCTGCCATGCGGTACCCTTTGACACGTCCTTTGCTTGGCAGCAGGTTCATTTGAAACCACAGCTACCCTTCTCATATAATAGATGCCTTCCCAGGCTGACAAAAATAATCTATTTGAAGCATCTTTCTGGTTTTATGGCTCTATTTGCTCGACTGATGCCCCTTTTCCTTTTAGTCTGAACATATGTAGCGTTTGAAGATTAGAAGTTGAGCATTGCTGTCATATATAACGGACGACATGGAAGCATTTGATAATAGTTGGATAGCTTGCGCCTCACGCCACTCCTGGCTGCGACATCAAGTTACGACCCACATATATGTTTTACTTAGATATTCCACATTATTTATCAAAGTAAATATCTTCGTGGTGATAACTATTAATATATAGATGTATATACATACATGTATGTGTACGAAGACGAGCAGTAAAGAATGAATCTATAACATTTTTGACGTTATCAAAATGTCTAAGAATTATGTTTTGTCCACACTCTCTAGCCAAAAATAACAGAAGCAACAACAGTCAACATACAAAAGAAATGTCTGACATCTTGATTAGCGACAAAGTACGAGATATTTTCCAATGGATCTTCTACGTCGCACTTTGCCAACTTCTTGATATCTTCGGCACAGTGGCAAATATAATTAATGTCATCTGTTTCGTCAAGCAAGGCTTTAAGGACCCGGTAAACGTTAGCTTACTAGGTAACGTAACGGCGTTCTCTTAATGTGTGAAATTGTTAACAAATAATTATTTCATTTTCTCTGGTGCTCATTAAAACTATTCTCATCTACTAGAATCCTGGTTTTGATTCAGATAGATCAGTGTCGTTAGTCAGATAACTTAAATACTATACTTTTGTTATGCAAATCCATGAGGTGGGACCTTACAAGTTCCATCTTGAGTGTTCGTTGTTTTGCCCATGTGATTTAGCTATTAATAATTGTTATCGTTGTTTTGCCCATGGGACTGTCATTTAGCTATTAATAATTGTTATCGTTGTTTTGCTCATGTCATTTAGCTATTAATAGTTGTTGTCGTTGTTTTGCTCACGTCATTTATCTAGTAAAAGTTGTTATCGTTGTTTTGCAAATGTCATTTATCTATTAACAGTTGTTATCGTTGTTTTGACCATTTCTTCTTCTTCTTTTTCTTCTTCTTCGTTCGTTCTCAATCTCCCACTACCAAACCATCAAAGGGATTAAGTAGCAGAATGTAGTCCAGAGAACGGAATGCGTTGTGTTGTAGTTTACAGCTCTGCTGCGATATTTGCACCTTTCGGTCCAACACATCCAACTTCAGTAAGTTTTGCCCATGTCATTTAGCTATTAATAGTTGTTATCGTTGTTTTGCCCACGTCATTTAGCTAATAATAGTTGTTATCGTTAATACATACATCACGACGATCCCCTACCTTGCTTTCCACAAATAAAAACATTTTCCAGGGAGACCTGCGTGGAAGTGAAGTAGGGGTCTTGGTCAGTATATTTTACCTGATCTTGACATAATTCGATAAATATGTTTTTTCCTGACCAGACGTTAGTCTCCTCTCCGCTTGATTGGTAGAGAATTTGTAGGTGTTTTCTTTCATGTGGCTTACCAGACCTAGAAAAGGCATGTCTCTGAAGTTTCCAGCAAACATTAATGAAACCTTCCTAGCAGTACAGGTGCTATAACATTCTGGGGGATCGGAAAATACCTAAAGCTTACAGTCTCGTTCATGAATCATGCCGGAATAGAAGCATAAAATAAGTTGATCTCAGAAGAAGGAGAAGAGCTGTTAGCTTAACATTACTAGTGTTCATTAAGTAAATCCTCCTATGTCACAAATATGGTTAGCGTTCTTACCCATGTGGAAAAGATACGCCTTTGAAACACCTTGACACAATGTTTTTGTGTTTTACTGTACAATCGTATGTGTGGATCAAACTGTTTTGAAAATGTTCATTAACAAATACAGCTCTGTGGTAAAACCTAGTTTCCTTTGAATTAACAAATACAAAAATGTAAAGTCATATCCAATGTAAAACGGTTTGCAAAAAAACGATTCATACATCAAGTCGTTTTCTAGAAAGTTGATAGTCTCGGTACGAATTTTAAAACAGTCTTTATTTCCCTTACGTTGTTATTGTATGAGGTCTGTTATTGAATAGGAAACGACGAACCGTATTTTACTATAAATCACCTCTTGGAGGAATGATATCATCGATGGCTTAAAACATATGTAGCTGTAGACCCAGTTAAGAGCTTACATGAAATCCATATCAAAGCACTGATCGCTTCATAATGCATCTTTGTTTATCGGTCACGATGTAAGTCCTAGCTATAGTTATAGATTGGAAATATAGCTCAGTCAAAATAACGCAGGAGTATAAAACACATATCGTAACATTGAATATACAAGTATAGCTACTATCACAAGAAAATTATGATTCACAACACCGAGCTGTTGTTATATTCACAGATGCGCTATAATAAAATACTGCAAAGTACATTGCCAAGAGAACATTTGGAACATCCGTGCGGGAAATACATTTATTCGCAGACTTACGGGCACAGCCTAGGGAGCACAGCCATCTGTCCTCCGGACATCTACACTTGTTCTGTTTTTTCCGCAGTTGATAACGCGACACAAGAAAGGGATACATCCACACACGTCAATATTACTATTAATGAGACAGCTTGCATACTAACTGACTTATTGACATATTACATTCCATACTTAGTGTATTACCCTGTTGGAGCAGATGGAGAGTTAGTGCAGAAGTTGAACCAACTGATATAAAGAGACCAACGATCCGAGACACATAATGTATGAATACCGATTGCAGAAAACAAGATGTAGTCTAGGTGGAGTTTCCTACAAACAACACAACCTCTCCAATGAGGCCATGGAGAGCGTTGCGTCAAGAAATGGAGCGACAAGCAACATACCCCATGGATACAGCTGCCAAAGAATTATGCGCCAAGAAAACACTTACCATTTCCGCTATGGCGAACCTTAAATAGTCTACTGTCAAGAGTCATTCTATGCAGAAAAAATTGATTAGATGATGATACAGTGACGACGATATCTCTACATGCAGCGCTGTACAGGACCAGCAACATTTAATGATCTGCGCAGATCTACTACACACATGTACGACGAATGACCTGCTGAATGGTAACGACAATGCGATTAGTGAGGCAGAACACTGAGCCGCTGCTGCATGAAGTAGTGTTATGGACATGAGAAGTAAAGTAACATTAATATGGATACTAGTTCTATAAATAACTACATTTGTTAGTCTTATTGATACCAAATTGATTTGCACATGCGCCTTGGGGAGTTCTTGGAAGACGTAGCTGATATTTCTGTTTCCGATGTGTTATTTTGGCACGTTCAAGATAGGCGTTTTTAAATTGACATTTTCATCCGATCATCCATCTGACATTTCTGTAAATGTGTCATATCAAGCAGTTTAACTATCCGTGTTGTGCGAAGATTGCCAAAAGGATTTGGACAGATTCCTGCGTGAGAAATGTATAACATGTGTAAAAGAAATATATTTAGATGGTAAAGAAATAAGACTGCTCCGTAATCTGTACTGGAAACAAACGGTTACAGTAAAATCAGGAACGTTATGCTCTCCAAGTATAGATGTGTATTATTCCCGTGTCTTTTTAATATAGAGGGTTACCAGGGCTTGTCATTTGAGGAGTGGCAATGAACAATCTAAGAAATGCGGATGATCCAATTTTGATGGCAAAAGGTGAACAAGAACTACAGGAGCTTGTGACAACAATTGATCATATAATTCAAGAGTTTGAATTAGACAAAAAAACACGAAGAAAACAAAAACTATGAAAATTGGGAAAAGTTACAAGAAACCATGTATGCAGAAAACAAAATCAAGTACTTAAACAGGTACAGAGTTTCTCCTATCTCTGTAATAAAATAACAGAAGAAGGCAACTGTGACAAATAAATCAGAAAGAGAATAGGCATGGTTAAAATGGTATTCGGCAACATGCGACACATACCTACGTCCAAATAGATAAATCAGAATTTGAAAATGAGAATTGTCAGGTGTTATGTATACATGGCACTACTTTATGGAGCAGAAACATGGACAATGAATAACAAGTTTGAAAAGAGTATCCAGCCTTCGAAAAATGGGTATTTAGAAGATTTGGTCGCATTCCACGGAAATAGAAGAAAACAAATTTCGATGTATTGAAAAACATTGTGGGTGGAAAGAGAATTAATGACCGGAATTATGGTTACACAATTATATTAGTTTGGTAATATTACAAGACATACCTCTTTGTTGAAGACCATAATGGAAAGTAGGGTGGAAGGTAGCCATTCAAGAAGCAGATGTTCCAAGTAGATGAATATCATCAGTAGATCGACTGGAAAAAGCCACTCAGATTGCACCATTACGTCGAGAGAAAGAGAACACTGGAGATTAATTGCAGTGGACCTTCGATGCGGAGATAGCACTTGAACTGAACTGAACTGTTGAGCAAAGAGCGTTGCGGTAGTCGCTTAAGTCAGCATTGCAGGACTTCTACTACGTATTGTATCCATCTACCACATGGCTTCCTGATGTCTTGAAACCAGGTAACCCTGTACGTTCGCTGGCAGTGCGATCAGGGTTGTATTCTCATGAGATGCCCGAACGATCTTACTTGCTTTATGTATATGTAATCAGAGCAATGGATAGACCTCACGTTATTTCCAATACTGTCTTCTTTTTTTTCATTCTCTGCTGCTACTTCTTTTTCGTCGTCGTTCGTTCTGAATCTCCTGTTACCATGAACTGAAAAGCGCTTTGCAAGTAGCAGGAGGTAATCGTGAGAACCGATTGCGCTGTGTCGAGGTGTACAGCTTGGCTACGATATTTTCACTATTCGGCACAAACCATCCGGCTTCAGGAGCATATATGGGTACCGGCCTTCCATTTTAGATATATGCTCCTTAGCTAGTCAGCCCTGTTGTTGTCTGCTGCCCAGGTTCGCCGAGTGTAGGCGGCGAAGGGTCTTGGCAGTTCGGGTTCGCTGACCCTGACGCTAGCAGTCAACTGCGGGTAACTGACCGCTAGAGCTCATGCACTACTCAGCACCTTCAGCCCTCCAAATTCCGTCGAAATTGATACATTCGCAGAAATCGAATGATGCTTCTTTAGTATCAACTACCATACAATCTCGCACAATGTGTAATCATGTTGGATCGCTAAATCTCGGCATAATATACTCGAGTGCTAAAAACACGTCATTTTCAATTCCGAATGTTACCTACATTGGAAAATGTGTCGCAATGTTACAATAAAAAGGGCGCGAAATTGGAAGGGGCATGTGTTTCTTGTGAATGTGATGAAGAGGGATTCCTTCTTCTTCTTCTTCTGCGTACACAGTCAGACAGTATCCATTATTTTCTCGAAAAAAGCGGCGGTCATCCTGAGACTCTCGCCACTACCATAGAGCTTGTCTTGCAGTTCCACTGGCAATGGCCACATCTGCTCTCTCTGATCCTCGTATGTCGGGCAGTTCTGCAGCAGATGTTCAGTGGTCATTTTACCAGTACCGCACGGGCATTCGTCGGTACACCCTATCTTCAGTTTGTTGAATAGGTGGTACCTCAGTCTGTTGTGGCCAGTGCGAAGTCTGAAGACAACGACCTGCTCTCTTCGGTTCAACTGGTAATAGGCATCGTTTTTGGTGTAACCAGTATGTTCGGTTTCCCATTTGGGCATGTATCTGGCTTTGATAAGCCGTTTTGACTCTTCGTACGTCAAACTCGTATCTGTTTGTGGTAGCCTTGCACCTTCTTTTGCCAGTCTGTCTGCCTCCTCGTTGCCTTGGATGTTGCAGTGTGACGGAACCCACTGTACCACCACCCTTTTTGGTGCGGACTGCTGGCACAGTTTGCAGAGTGCTGCTCTTAAGTCATTAAGCTCAGTGTTCTTCTGGCTTTTTAGCGCTGTGACTACTTCGAGAGCATCTGTCAGCAGGACTATATGGCTCTCATTTTCACTGTGTGTTACCATTTCTTCCACTGCCGCCCTCAGTGCCTCTGCCTCTGCTCTGAAATTGCTTGTGTACTTACCAGTAGCGAATGACAGTGTTATTTTTCTGCCATTTGGTAGGTTCAGGAATGCTCCTGCCCCTCCGTTCTGTGTAGTGTTTGTTACAGAACCGTCGGTGTATGCATGGGAGAGGGATTCCAAATTTCCTATAATTTGAATTATCCGTATCTTTTCTAGTTGTTATCATCCAAGCCTTAAGCTTTTAACAAATGCTTCATAAAATAAAATGTTGAACCATCATGGTTCGTATTATACACGCGTGTTTTTTTTTTATTTTGCTAGAACATGTTAGGCTAAATGAGGTATATGTATTTCACACGAGTTGGATTATATAAATTCATTTGTTCGATGCGGAGACGTAATCGGAATGTGTGGGAGGAATGAATGGGCAATGAATGAAACTGCGATTTCGTCTGTCATAACTTAAATTAAGTTATGTTACACAATTAATCAGTATCGACACCATTGCACTATATTTGCATACGCAAGTTTTCAGTCTATTGTCACAAAGGATTACGAGTTGGTTATAAATTGTTCATGTAGATTGTTGACACACTCCTGCTCTGGGTATCTCATACTCGATCAACCTTATTTCCAACTCTGGCAGTCTATGGATCACACTCTCCTATCGCTTCATCACCATCATGAAGCATGTGATGCAGCATGCTCTTATCACAGCCAGCCGATTCGAATCTCGGTTTGCAGTGAATCTTGGCACCTGCGCTCCATGTTCATGTTTAGAGTGTCCTTGATATCTTGTATCCACCTTAGCCTTGATCGACCCTTGCGTCGCCTTCCATGTGCCATGTCCTCCATGACCATTCTTTCCAGTCCGTCATGACGTTTGACCTGGCCGAAAAATGTCAATTTCCAAAACATAACATTGTTTATGAGCCACTTTACTTCAATAATGAGGTATTCTAGGATGGTTTCATTTGTCACTTTATTTATCCAAGGAATTTTTAGGATTCTTCTGTAACATTTTGTTTCGAACGCTTCAATTTTCTTCCTTTGCTACCTGTGTTATAATTCACGTCTTGCACACGTATATTGTCATGGGAGTATACATGTTCTCAGGATCTTAACTTTTACTTGCTTGTTAGCATTATGCAACAAATTGTGCATGCTGTTTAGCTTCTGCATCGACGTGGCCAAACGGCAAACGTCTTCTAATTTGTTTTTAACAGTCTCCGTCGTTGGATAACGTAGAGCAAAGGTATTCTGAATGTGTGACATTTTCAATGTCTTCATCATTAAAAGCAATCGTGGGTTGCGGTCCTGTTTTGTCAGTGGACATTATCTTAGTTTTCTTAATGTTCAGGAAAAGGTTATGAGCTTTACTGTGCTTCTGAACGGACATGCGCAGTCGTTCCAGGCCCTTGGCGCTGTTTGACAGCATGACTGTGTCATCTGCATATCTTAGTTCAGGCATCTCCTTCCCTTATATTATGAATTGATCAAAAATTCCCGTAGCTGCCATCTGTTTTTACCTTTAACATGCTGTTTTCTGCGTAGATGTTTAAATAAATAAGGTGAAAGTATACAACCTTGGCTGACTCTCTTTGGAATCTCAAACCAATATGTTGTACCTTCGTTCTAACGGCGGCTTGTTGTCTAGAGTGTTTCTATTAGATGTACCAGCTGTGTTGCAAAACAATGTTCTTCATTATTTGTCACAGTTGCTGAAGTTGTTCACAGTCAAATGCTTTGATGTAATCTATGAAACACGTATAGAGGTTTACATTGTACTTTCTGCACTTCTCAAAGATGTGTCTCATATTGAAGATGTGATCTTGTGTGCCTCTGCCATTTCTGAAACATGCCTGCGTTTCGTGTATTTCATACGCTAACTTTGTTCATGTCTCTTCATGATTTCACGTAAGAAGATCTTACTGGCATGGCTATCATGACAATAGTGCGATAGTACGTACTTACTTTTATATTTCCTTTTATTGGTATGGGGATATATATACTGATCATTTCCATGATGTGGGCCATTTTGAACTGCACCAGATCTTCGTACATATTGTATGGCACATGTGGATGCATACCTCTTCTCGTGTCTATAGTTAGTATATCGTCACATCCTAGTGACTTCCATTTTTTAGTGCCTTTATTGCCGCACGAACCACTTCAAATGCGGGTTCTGGCTTTCTCCCTTCATCACTTATAATCAAGTCTATATTCTTTGTGTTGTCTTCATACATCTTGCTACATTATTCCTTCCATCTTTCAAGTATATATTTGCTCTCTATCATCACATTGCCCTTTTTATCGTTGATTGCTTGTAGTGAAGGCTTGAATTCTTCAGCCAGTGTTCTACTGTCCTTGAATAATTCATTGGTTGCAATGTTACTACTAGATGCGATCTTTGACTGAATCAAATATGTACCCTTGTCTATATTTAATGTTTGCTTTTGGTGGAGACGTTGCTATAAAGAATTACACACTCATAAAACGATCCATTAAGAAGGAATAGAGTGACAAGCACAAAGATTACAAACAAGAAAATGACAACATAGACAATCTTGGCAGAGGTTAGCAGGCAACGATTTTTAAATTTAGAACGGGACATTGCAGATTCAAGGAGCACCTCAGCAGAATAGGCCCTAGAAACACTGTCATGTGCGGTTTCTGAGCACCCAAGCAAATACCAGAACATACCCTGCAGGACTGTCCCACGTATATAGACCATAAAGAGACCGTCTGGCCATGGGTCCGACTATGTTCTAACCGCTGGGGGGAGGTGGGGGGGAATCTGCGATGATCTGAAACGCCCAGCCTTCTTCGTGAGCCTCACCGGGTTAGACGCATGAAATCAGTTGATCAAAGAATAATAATTATAATAATTGTAATAATAAGACGAAGAAGAAGAAGCAGAAAAACAGAAGAAGAAGAAAGTGGCAATTTTAAAATAAATGCAACTAAAGGGACACCCATACCGAGCACCTCTAAAGAAACATAGCCATAAAGATGTGGAATATATATATTTTAAAAAAATTTCCCCCAATATGCAAGAAAGATATCGATGTTGCTGATCGATGAGCAAACCCTGGCTCTTTAAAACAAAATAATGATGGTTCTTTATTCATATGTATATGCGTCTTTTACTGAAGGTATCGACCGGAGCACGACTGTCATAGCTCCCTCGGTAATTCTTAATTGTGTGTATACGTTTCTATGACAATTGGTAACTGTCGATGAAGTACTGGTAGTACATTTTATAATTGTACATTTATTTATTCAATTTCGTTTAGGTCTAGCTATATCAGACCTGGGTTGCCTTGTCACTTTAATATGGGCTAACATATGTTTCACCCCGGCCTTCAACGAGTTAGACCTTCCGTTCGAGCCCATTGAAGTTCAGTATCTGACAGGGTCATGGCCGCACGCCATCTTCACGCGGGTATCTAGCTGGATCACGGCCTCTATCGCCCTGGAGAGATGCCTGTGCGTGACAATTCCTTTAAAGGTAATAATCAAATTGACAGTTGTATTTTAAAATGTAATAATTTCGCAATTATCTGGGGATTTAAGAGTACCACGACGTGACAAAAGATTGGCAGAAAGGTTGGAACTGTTACTTTTAACATTAACACGAACGAGGTACATTTTCCAGTATCATCAGACTAAATTAAAACTAAAAGTGTTGAATACAGTTGCATGGAAATGTACGATAAGTCTTGGTAGAAATTAAAGAAACAGGTAGCTCTACATAATCAATAGGTTAAACAATCTCCAACACTTAAAATCTCTAAATAAAACTTACAATATTTTTTGTATACGATTAGACAAATAGATAAAGTTATTCTTGGTGTTGTCAGCCACATTGTACACTATTATTGTGTTCAATAGATATACGTTTATTGGGCATGTGTGTTTTCAGTGCACACAATGGAGCAATGAATATCAACTTGGTAACCTGCACATCCAACAGAAAGTAGCAACAACAGCATTAATGGCATGTTACTGTCCATCACCGACGATGAAGACCACTTCATATCTTTCTTTTCAAGAGATACAACCCTGAGGTACATAACGAAAAACTACCCAAGCATGAACTGGACCCATGCATACACCGACGGTTCTGTAACAAATACAACACAGAACGGAGGGGCAGGGGTATTCCTGAGCCTACCAAATGGTACAAAAGTAACACGGTCAGTGGGAACTGGAAAATACTCAAGCAATTTCAGAGCGGAGGTAGAGGCACTGAGGGCTGCAGTAGAAGAAATGGTGACAGGCAAAAGAAACGAAAGCCAGATAGTCCTGCTTATAGATGCCCTGGCCGTAGTCACATCACTAAAAAGCCAGAAAAATACTGAACTTAATGATTTAAGAGCAGTACTCTGTCAACTATGCCAGCAGTCCGCACCAAAAAGAGTAGTGCTACGGTGGGTTCCATCCAACTGCATCATCCAAGGCAACGAGGAGGCAGACAGACTGGCAAAAGAAGGTGCAAGACTACCACAAACAGATACTAGTGTGACAGACGAAGAGTGAAAAAGGCTTATTAGAGCTAGATACATGACCAAATGGGAAACAGAGCATACTGGCTACACAAGAAACGATGCCTATTACCAGTTGAACAGAAGAGAGCAGGTCGTGGTCTTCAGACTTCGCACTGGCCACAATAGACTGAGGTACCACCTATTCAATAAACTGAAGATAGGTAGCACTGACGAATGCATGTATGGTACTGGGAAAATGACCGCTGAACATCTGCTGCAAAACTGCCCGACATACGAGGATTATAGAAAGCAGATGTGGCCATCACCTGTGGCAACACTAGACAAACCCTATGGCAGTGTCGACAGCCTCAGGATGACCGCTGCTTTTTTTCGAAAAAATAAAGGTTGATGTCTGACTGCGTACGACGAAGAAGAAGAAGATATCTTTCTTTTCATCCATTTTGAATATGATCAGTTGTTTAGAAGTTCGAAGATGGGTGAGAAACCCGATGTGGGTCTAGAAGGACAACGAGAAATGTGGGTGGGAATGTATGCCTGATGTGAAGGCTTTATTTTACGGGATATTCTAGTCTGTCTCTGTTGTTCGATTCTTGTTTTTGTGTTGTGTTTTGTTTTTATTTTAATGAATGACTCGCACCTCACGGAATCTTTACGAGGAGATGCGCGTCAAGTTGTTCGGTGCTATGTAGCAGCTTTCCATGTGGCATGTGTTATACAAATGCTTTGAGGGAAACCTTAAGCGTGTCCTTAAAGCATTTCTTTTAGTCACGAAAGGAGAGTGTACCATCATGTATCGCATCATAAAATAGTCTTCATTGGTGGCAGGTGGGTTGGCATGCGGACTACATGACACTCATATCTGATCTGTGAATGCATCAGCAATAATAGTCATGCTAGGGATAGCAGCTCTTTCATGAACAGTGGTATCTGGGATTGTATCTTGCCATTTGAGCTCCCGTGCCATTCTGGAGGGGATCATCATTGTTACATGACGCCTGCAGACAGTCCATGCATACTTCAGTACTGGACGCACCACAATTCAGTAAACATTCAGCTTCTTCTGTACACTAATGCCACTTTGATGTGAAACATGTGTGTATACTTTTAGTGTATAGTCTGCCAAATAAGCAGCTGGCGTTTGAGATTATTGCGCTCAAACTATTGTAAATGGTGACGTTTTTGGATGATGTTGATTTCGGAATACATGTTTGTTTTGTTTTTTGTTTTTGCGTTCGACTTATTTCAATATTCTCGAAGGCGGTGTGCGTTGCACTGTGATTTTTATTTTGCGCCTGTCGGCTCAGTGCATCCGACTTCAGCATGCATTTTATTTAAGGGTCTGCTTCTTCCTGTATTTTTTAAGGATTTGCGTCCCCGGGGTAACGGCCAGTGCTGAATTGGGGTTTCGAACCCAGCACCTTCTGGTTGTAACCCGTGTCACTTAACCACTAACCCACGCCGTCGTTTACGAAAAAGATAACTTAAGTAAGACATGAAAAACGTGTCAGAGGAATTCAACAACACGAGTGACTTAAGGTAGGGCGACATTATGTCGCAAAGCCTTTTCATTCAGTCTATGCATATCACGAGAGCCTGCAAAGAAGGGGCCACAAAGTACTCAGTGTTTACTTGAAAATATGAACTGTTGAAATACCGAGCAGTTCACAATTTGTGAAGGATTTCAGCTTGCTATATTTTAATCACATATTGTCAATTAAAATGTAATTTCACAAATATATAAAGTAGATATCCAAGTTCCATCGCTAATGGCTATCCAGGTGTTATCTCACAAATAGTCTAAGTCAACGCTATTTGTAACTCTACAAATGTCAATGCAGTAATCTAACTATTTCCAGACGTATAACAGCATGCTTTCATAAATTGTTTGCACTGCATCATTGCCGATGCATTTGTGAGGCAACGTCGGTATAACCATTGATGATTTAACTTGGGCAGCTAGATTATATATGTGTTAACTTACATCTTTGTTTGACGATCTATGAATATAATATAGCAAGCTGAAATCGTTGAAATCAATTGAAATGACCTGTAATCGGAGACGGCGTTGGCCAATGACGGAGCCATGCTTTGAAATTTAGAGACACATCTACAAACCAACCTTCAAACCTGGACAGAAGAGTAATTTGTGAAGAGAAAAATAACAATCTTTTAAAACCATACACATTAGTGGGTTCGAGATAAGAGAAGAGACAATACATTATTATGAAAGGACAGTCGATGGAAAATATTAAACAGTCCATGCATGCGTCTAGTAGATATTTTAGTTAGTAATTAAAGGATTCTACAGTAAAACAGAAATTTGTCAGAATACACAAATGGATGTAAAACTCTTAAACAATAAATTGGATCTGACTAACGAATGTTAGGGCAATGTGTCAAAACCAAGAAAAACGAACACTGATCCTATCAAACAGGATGTAGAAAAAAGGTAGAGGCAAGATCTGTAATGAGACAATACTGCAGCATCTTCAAGTCCAGCCATTGCCGACTTAAATGGAGCAATATAAACTTCGATAGCTCAGTAATTTCGGCAACATGAAGTAGATCGGCTACTAGTCGTTAAAAGCAACCAGATCCACAGTGTGATTAATAGTGGAATGTGATGCCAATACAGGACAGAGGCTACGACACTTGCGTCTTAATTCACCTGAAAAAGTTCCCTGGATCCCAATCGTACGCAAGGGGCATTCGGGTTAAGGGTGGACAGGTCGATATAATCTAGTTTAAACAAATAAGTCAAGACTTTGTTAACGATAGAAGAGTAGACACGATTGTTCTATTCAGTTAATGTTAGAGTTAAGGTTAGAGTTATGGTTATGTTTAGGGTTATGATTAGCGTTATAGCTAGAGTATGGGTATAACAAGGGTTATAGTTATATAACATGTTTATTACATCGTCTGACAGCATGGGAAATGCCATATTTATGTATAGTTTCAGCGTACGAAGAAGAAGAAGATGTATAGCTAGATGCTGCTCTCCTTATTATGGACCAACGTTGATCGATTCAAGAAATTCTCATCTATTCTCACAGAATGTTTGACACCCCAAACAGTTTTAAAAAGTAAACTATTTATGTGACCCCACTAACTCAAGCTCTGTGCTAAACATATGTCTTTTGTTTGGTGTGAAATAAGACCAAAGTACTCTAGACTTGAACAGGGCAAAAATGAGGAAAGCAAAACAATAGCCTGGTATTATTTCTGTCAAAACTATACTAAACCAAATATAACAAAAGTAAGGAATTACTCATGCACGTGTATTAATCACGTGTTTGAAACTTATCCATGTCTAAGGAATTTATGTTCCATTTTATATTTTTAAAAACTCTTTTTAAATGTATATCTCGATAGTAGACTAAATATCATTTATTAGTTTGCTGGAAACAAATGACGGTCACAGAGTTAAAATATAATGTTCGAAGTGTAAATGAAATGAAAAAGAAATGACATATAATATCATTTGTATGGAGACATTTCAGTCAACATGTGTTGACAAAGTGTTTCATACATTGCAATTGCAATGCTTTACAAGTTCAAATTTATGTTAAACCACATTTATATCATTCTACATATTCGTTTATAATATGTTTAGGTGAAGACAATGATAACACCACAGAGAGTTGCTCTTATCAATGCCATCATCTTCCTCGCCCTCTTGGCCAGTGTATCTCCCATCTACTACGTCAACAAGCTTGTGATGAAGTTTTCTTCTACCAGAAACAAAACTATTTTCGGTCTGATTTTCACAGAGTAGCGTCAGGAGGTTGAAAAGTTTACTCTTCCAATAAATAATGTTATTATTCCATTCGGCGCCTTTTTGGTTGTCATCGTCTGCACAATGGCGCTCGTTGTAAATCTGAAAATTCAATCGAAATGGCGCACAAACTCAACTGGAAATGGTGCAACCACACGCGACCAGCGACTGACTAAAATGATTGTCGTTGTATCCACATTTTTCATCGCTAGTAACATCCCTCTGTGCATTATTATCATAGCCTTGATTGCTGTTCCAGATTTATCAGTCGATGGTAAATATGTAAACACAGTGATTGTTTTTTGTAGTTTCGGGTTTATTCTCGACTCGGCCAATTCTTCCATGAATATTTTCATATATTATCACATGAGCAGCAGATACCGAGCTGTGTGTAGGAAAATAATTTTAAATAAAATAACTGATAATATTTCAGATGATGCTGGTGTCCGAGGATATACCGACGGATATATACGACGGGCAAATATCAAAACTGAGCTTCTTGATTAGAGTGGGAGTCATCATTGTTTCCGAGTGGAGCTAGTATACTTCAGTGTTATAAGATATCCGCTGATTTGTATGAGTGCATACATCTTGGGGATCTATCAATTATTTTTGTAAAAAGTACAGACAGTAAGGCAATCTCATGAGCTGAATTGAAAAATAGTGATCAAACATTTATTGGTTTATCTTCTTCTTCTTCTTCTTCGTACGCAGTCAGACAGTAACCATTATTTTTTCGAAAAAATCGGCGGTCATCCTGAGGCTGTCGCCACTGCCATAGAGCTTGTCTTGCAGTTCCACTGGTGATGGCCACATCTGCTCTCTCTGATCCTCGTATGTTGGGCAGTTCTGCAGCAGATGTTCAGCAGTCATTTTACCGGTACCGCACGGGCATTCGTCGGTACCACCTATCTTCAATTTGTTGAATAAATGATACCTCAGTCTATTGTGGCCAGTGCGAAGTCTGAAGACAACGACGTGCTCTCTTCTGTTCAACTGGTAATAGGCATCGTTTTTGGTGTAACCAGTATGTTCGGTTTCCCATTTGGTCATGAATCTGGCTTTGATAAGCCGTTTTGACTCTTCGTACGTCATTGGTTTATCTGAATCTACTGTTCTGACCAAGATGATGTTTATGACGCCGGTTTAGTTAACATTGTATTCTCAAATGCATTGATAATGTTTATATTTAGTAATTAGTAATAACAAATACATAAATCAATATATGACCATGTGTTTAGATCATGACACTGTAATCGATGAGGCAGCAAACGTGATATCATAGCTCAGATGTGCCTTAGGTAACGAAATATTAGTATATTACAGCCAGTAAGCTTATAGGAACAACTATTACTAGCAGGCATTACAAAGGCACAGCTATATGATACGATAATTATCATCATTAACATCGACAGTGATATGCTTAAACAAATCCTGAAAGTGTGCAAGTGATGAAGGCTATGCCAACCCATTTGTTGGTGCATGTCATGTTTAATTCCAATGCCGCGTGCTTCGTGTGCAAAAGAGCGAATTTATATATTTTGGCTTTATAAAAAGATGAATCACGCTGAAATTTGAAACACACATTAGTAAAGTTTCAGCAAGGCCAAAAGCACTCGACCAAAACAAATTTAAACAACTCACTTTTAATAAGAATACGGTATCTCATCGTTGGTGCATATTATTAATATGAAATTGGTGACATAGAATACTGTAAATGTTTGTTGTTATTGATTTTTTCGGGGGGAATTGGAAAAGGGGGGGGGGGGGGGGGGGGTGAGGAGTGATTTCGCGTAAAAGGTTCGCAGCTTTTTTCTTCATATTTTAAAGTTTTTATTTGTTTCATGTAAACAATGCAGCCATTGTAGGAAATTGAATAAACCAACACTCATACATCTCCACACACCCACCAACTCACACCCACACAAACACACACACCCACTCATACACACACACACTCATACACATACACTCACACAATCATTACAGGTTCGTGCAAAACGGAGGTGGGTCTATCTCCGCATACACCTTCCATCCATCCATCACCTCAACATACTATCTGGGCCAAGAACTTACTTTTTTCCATGAACAAGATTATGAAACTGCATGGGTGTGTCCGTAGTGGAGAGCTCTATTCCGACATGTCCATACTAAGTATCTGAACTCTTCCACTATTGTTTAACGTTTGTTCTGTGTGTCTATACCTGTCCATAGAAGTGTGTGAAGCATTATGGCTATAAACACGTCTACTCTTATAGTGGTAAATTTGCTAATTATTTGTCTAGTTTAACATATTGTTGTGCTAACTATTTTACAAAAATAAAATAAAAGAATTCCTGTTTCTTGCATGTTTCTGTTGCAACGATGACATACTGGGGTTCTAAGTCCTAGCTAGGTTTAAACAACTTTAAGTATCGTATCCATGAAATAACACACACGCCTTTACAATTTGCACCTTATGTTTAAACCCAAAATACCACTGAGCACAGAATATACCAATAGGCAGTAATGGCTGCACGGCCTAGAACTGGGCAGTGTTCACATGTTGATTATTTACCTCGTCACAAGGGTGATGTATTCATTACACAGAAGAGAGTTAACTAATACTACTATCACAACAAACAATATTTCTTCAAAGGAAATGTCTACTTATGCTTTTATGTAATGATATCATTTAATTTATGAAACAAACCCTTCTTTAATTCAGTTATTACAATTAGTTGCATTTTATGTATAATGTTAAATTGATTTTAGAAACAATATGTCAACAGAGATGAACCACAACAAGGCTATGTTCTCAATCATCAGCATACAAATAAACTCTAACCTTACTATTAGGATAATTAAAAGCGAGGAACAACGGGAGGAACATCACGGAAACACCAGTTTAGGTACAAACAGATACACACACGCATCAGAGCACTGGTTTATGCGTCTTAATATCGCCCACATTAACTACGGTCTGGGATGGAATAGGCGCGCCTCCACCAGTAGAAACTAGTGAGCCAAATACATAAAATGAAAAAAAAAATGCAGGACCAAGCTAGTGTTTGTGTTTTGCAGCCACTCATCTAGCCCGTTACATGACTTCGACGCATCCGTGTAGGTTCAAGGTTCAGCTCAGTGTAAGGATGCTTCCTTACACAGGTAGATTGGGGTCAGTGCTGGTTCCTCCCCATACGTCATGTAAATAAGGCGACAAGGAGCAATAGAAATATGGTCGAGTGGAAAATTAATACCTTACATCCTACATGCATACTCGCAATTTGTACAGCCATGTGGATCTGCTGCAGGGCCATAGATCACTCAATCTAGGCTGTATTAAAATACCCCTAGACTGAGGGAAGACGCCATGGCACGTTCTCTCTTGCGACTTTTTTTACAACACTCAGGGGAAATTAACTCTTGCAATCTTTAAATTATTATTAATTTATGTGGTTGCAACCCATGAAAAGTTTAAAAATAGAAATCATCGGATACTTTGATTTTAAACATGTTAACTTCAATAATAGTTCGAATTTTAATATACAAAATGGATATTTATATTTATAACTTTTACACAATTTGTGTATATTATGTAAGGATATGACAAACACATCATATCTACTGCAGGCCTCGCTTTGATCTTCTTTTATCTACAACTAGCATCAAGATCTTACTAGAAAATGATTAATACACTCTTTGAACAAAAGGTCAAAATGGAATAATTGTTCAATAAGTTAAATAGGAGATACAAATGTGCTTGGTTCCCATAGAGGCATAACAAGGAAACATAATTACAACATTATAAGACCCCATATATGTATTGTTCACGAGAAGGCATAGGGTTCACTCTCCAGACATGATCAAGTCATTAAGTATAGTTGTAAATTGACTGCTAGGAATGGCCTGACAGAGGGGAAAGGAAGTCGTTCTCAGAAACGCTAATGTATCTACCAATAAAGTATGTAGTACCTCATCCCCGACTGCAGTGTTTCTTTATTGTAATTATTTAATGAATACACAAAGCGAGTTGACCAAGCTTATACTCCTACAATCGTCTCTTTGGTATTCATTCCAAATATAACCAATTGGTGTGTGTTGAGTCGCTAGTCGTTACGGTTGGTGGTTTGTCAGGCCGTGCTGTTCGTGAGCTTTGCTCGTCTGTGCCTTGATGTTGTCCCATAACTAGCAGTGGACAGCGAACATTGGAATGTCCTAAATGACCACATCAATTCTTGTCTTTACACGAATTAGATTGTATTATGGGCTAACTGTTGAAACGTAGAAAAATAAACAGACAAGAAGAGAGAGAGAGAGAGAGAGAGAGAGAGAGAGAGGGGGGGATGGGGGGTAACGTATACTTATAAATGGTAATTGGTGCATGAATTAAAGAACATGTCAAGAAATAATGAAGTCGAGAAAACATAAAGGTAATCCAGTGAACATTCACTGCAATCAAAAATGAAGTGTTAGGGCATCCAGTGTAATAGGTTTCCCTTTTTTTTATCAGATGAGCTAGTCACGTTTCATTACATGCTGCATTTACGTCGCTGAAAGTAAGCAATGTACCAATTTACAATGGAAAAGATGTCTTTACCGTCAAGGGTTAGAACTCTATCGCTCAGCCACTGCAATGCTTGAAGGTGAGAAGGAGAACAATGGACGCATGACTGTTGAAGAGTGCACAGAATCATGACTAATAAAGAAGAGAGAGAGACAGAGAGAGAGAGAGAAAGAGAGAGAGAGAAAGAAAGAGAGATAAATGATGCTTATTACCAGTTAAGAGAGCAGGTGGTGGTCTTCAGACTCCGCACAGGCCACAACAGACTGAGGTACCATCTATTCAACAAACTGAAGATAGATGGCACTGACGAATGCACCAGGTACAAGGAAAAAGACCCCTGAAAATCTGCTGCACAATTGCCCGACATACGAGGACCACAGAAAGCACATGTGGCCATCACCAGTGGCAACACTAGACACGCTCTATGGCATGGTCGACAGCCTCAGGATCTCCACTGCTTTCTTTGATTAAATTCAAGTCGACGTCTCACGGCGCATGAAGAAGAAGAAGACCAAGATGAAGAACAAATATGTGTCGTAAGTAACTTCTTCTTCTGTCTTACTGCTCGTGTTTTTGGTGTGGTGGATAGGAGTTACGAGGTCGCAACAAAGATGGCCCCGTAACTGGGTGCGGGTCTACATTTTTCTCCTGTTTTGGTCCATTATGGATGCCGCCAGACCACGGATTTGCCTGGAATTCACACTAGTCGACGACTTACACTTTTTTTTCACGGAAACGTGGTGTTGTTTTCCATTTGCATTGATTAATTTGTTGTTTTTTTTTGTTGTTGTAATTTCTTCAGTCCGATTATCATGGTCTGAACACCAGCTGAATGACACTGCGCTTAAACCTGTGTCGTATTTCACGGCCTAGTTCACACGGCTGAAATTCAAGAAATTGGCGAGTGAGAATTTTAGACACTACTATAATGAACTGAACACAGCCAGGAAGAGATGCCACACTCACTCACACGCTGAGTGATGTCCATACGACCTCTTGTGGTTATAGAAGAAGGACGACACACAACGTTAGATGTAATTTCCCCCCCCCCCCCCCTCCTACAGCCTTGTGGTATTCATGTTTACGGGAAAGACTTTGGAAGTAAACCCATTACTTGTGATGGACAAACATTGTGAGTAGACTTTTGATCTGCGCCAGGTGGGAGACTTGTGATGCCGACATTTTGAACTTTTGGAGTGTTTCTTTTAATCTTCTGTAGTCACCGTCGCGGGAATCGACTTTTTGTTTTTCTCCTGACACTTATAATTGTAGTCCGTCTTTTAATTCCTGAACAAGGTCCGACTCAATTTTCTACTAAACTGCATGTTAGATCCAAATGATTTTTCGCAAGCAGCCTTAGAATATCGATAACGCTAAAACATATTGTTTAGTCCATAAATGTTAAGATATTTTCATATCGGTGAATATTTTTGATCTATTAGGACCATTGCAAAGAAATGAGATTAAATGTAAGATTTTACAGTACGCAGCTTAATTTCTCGTCACATATTGTCATCGGCGCATCTTCTTAATGTCTTGATAGATCAAGTGATTGTTTGTGATGCCCTTTATGTTCAGTCGTAAAAATCGCAACAGTTAGTACAGCCCTTTGGTCGTTGTTGTTGTTGCTTAGATGTTTGCCTCACTAGTTTCTACTGGCAGAGGCGCGCCCATTCCACCCAGACCGTAGTCCATTGGGCGATATCAGGACGCATAAAGCAGTGCTTTGATGCATGTGTGCGTCTGTATGTACTTATGCTAGGTTTGTGCGCCCTCAGAAGCCAGCTCAACCAAAGTGCAATGGAAGGGCCTCTGTTCTTCCAGCCCTTCGGTCACCCTTATACCCCCAAGGTTGTATCAACTGCGCAGTTAATTTGATGTTGTGTAACGTATTTGAGTATTGAGATGTATGTATTGCCATTGTAGGTACACCTAATTGTGTTGATAAATCCACCCAAGTCTACTAATCCGTATGTCTACAGAAGATGATATTAATCATACGAATCTGTGGTTTCAAAAAGATTGATAATTGTTACTGACCAGACACATTGTAATCCATCTCGTTGTCATTACTGTAATTCTACCCAGAGCACATGTTCATTTTTTCCAGAACTGAATGTTCATTTTAAATTGATATAAAAGTCATTTTTTTTTAAAGCAGCTATATGTCAATAGAAGCCCCACAAACTATGATATCGGGATGCACCTATTATTGAACGACAGTTTCGCATGAACAACCTTGGTTGTTTTCCGCATGCGACAAAATGTCTAATTGCCCCACGGGATAAACAGGAATTTGTTTTTAACTCAATGTATTTGAATGTCAAAACATATATTTTTAAAACAACACGACTGAGCACCGTATTACTGGATTACTGAATGACGCGTTCTTCAGCTGTGGTTAGACCGTTGAGGGTCATAACTTCTCTTCCAACGGTCTCTGTCTTTGGATACGGTGGGCCAGTGAAGAATGAGTCGTCCAACTGGGGCATCGTAAATGTTGTTTGGGGATTCAAGGGAGTCGGACCGACGTATTTGTGGTTGTCCTCGTGGTCGTTTCTTATCTCCAGGGTACCATATTGCTGTCCCTGTGCCCCAACGGTTGTCCGTTCTTTGCAGTAAGTGGCCTCCCCAGCGATGTTTCATCTTGTCTGGATAAACAATTGCATCTTCCACTAGGGACAACTAACGAATGTTCGAGTTGTGAAGACTTTTTGCGAGCTGGCTATGAAGCGTGAGGCCGACCGTCTTTCGAGGGAAGCTTGGGTCACTGAGTTTGGACCATCTCCTTCGTGAGTCACCATGTTTCAGCCGCATAACATATTGCAGGTAGTACTTTGGAGTTGAATAGAGAGGTGCGCAGGCTCTGGCCGGGGATGTTGTACTGCATGTTGATCAAGCGCCCAAGGTAGATGTACTCGTCCAAGTCGTCCAGTCTTTTCTCCATCTAAGAAGACTGGGTCGCGGTAAGCGAATCGATTGCGCATGACTTTCGTCTTGGACGTGTTCACTTTGAGTCCCGCTTTCGTTCCCTTTCGGTGAAGCGCTGCTAGCATTTCATTGGCGTCTGGCTGCCTTCGTGATGAGTACTAGATCATCTACAAAGCGAAGGTGATTTAGCCGCCTGCCACTTATGTTGATGTCAAAGGTATACCAGTCGCACCGACCGATGACTGTTTCCAGGCATGCAGAAGAAAGTCTTGGTGAGATGTGGTCCCCTTGACGTACTCCTCTTTGTATGGGTACTACTACCGGTCTTTGGAAGGGTTGGAAGGTAGTCGTGCAATCGGTGTAGCAGTCAGCAAGGTTTCTTGTATATCCCGTGGCGACTCCTTGATCTTTTAGAGATTGCCAGACAAATTTTGGTTCTACCGAATCAAACGTTTTCTTGTAGTCAATGAAGGTATGCACTAGTGGGGTCTGGTACTCTCGGCCGGTTTCGATCAGTCAGCATCAGCTTGAAATCTGATCCATGGTGCTGTATGCACGACGAAATGTGATTCGTGGTTCTGTATGCACGACGAAAAGTGATCCATTGTTTGGTATGCACGACGAAATGTGATCCATGTTTCTGTATGCTCGACGAAATGTGATCCAGGGTGCTGTATACACGACGAAATGTGATCCAAGGTGTTGTATACACGACGAAATCCAGCCTGTTCAATCGGCTGGGCCGCGTTTAGGGTTGGGCGGATTATAGCGAGGACACATTTTGTTAATAGTTTGTAGGTGACCTGGAGGAGCGTGATTGTCTGGTAGTTGCCGAGGTCTTCCTTGACTTCTTTTGTGTGTAGGAGGGTTATTTTTATGTAGGAGGATCGTTATTGTGTATGAGGATAGTTTTTGTGTAGGAGGATCGTTTTTTGTGTAGGAGGATCGTTTTTATGTAAGAGGATCGTTTTTGTGTAGGAGGGTCGTTTTTGTGTAGAAGGATCGTTTTTATTTAGGAAAATCGTTTTTATGTAGGAGGATCGTTTTTGTGTGGGAAGGTCGTTTTTGAACTGCGCCAAGCTGTCGGTATTCTACATGTATGTAGCTAGGTGGAGAAGCGCTGAACGAAGGCCTGGTAGTGCCGTAGTCCGCAGGCTTGAAGATCCTCTGCGGTTAGGCCATCCTCGCCTGGTGATTTTCTGGGGGGACGTGGTATCACGGGCGTGACGCATATCTGAGAGCAGGAAGTCTGATGAAGGGATGGGTGGAGATGAAACGGGGATGGTTGGGGTGTGATGATTTAAATAATTCGGTGTAGTATTCTTTGACAATCGAATCCATGCCCAGTCTTGACTCGGGACGGGACCAACTTGCTGTTTTTAAACAGGGAATGACATGCTTCGAGAGGTATGTTTTATGCTTCGCCGAGTCTCCGCCGCTGCAAGGAGACGTTTGCGGGCCAATTGTTCGTGGTCCTCGTTTAGCTTTTGGTGACAGCGTGCTCATGGCATTGAAAGTTGTGTTGTTGATCGAGGACCTAGTCATATTGCGTCTCTCATCCAGCAATGCTCGTGTAGTGGGTGATATGCGGTTTACGTTCTGGTTGGGTGCTGGAAGTCTAGCGGCTCTTGTAATGGATCTGATTTTTGAGATCAGCCTGGTGTAGTCGCCGTCGATGTCTGTGATGATGGGTTCTGTAAGGTTACTACTAGCAGCCAGGAAGGCTGCCATCGCAGGGTTGAGGATTGATTCTGGTTCCCTGAGTGAGTTTCTCCTCTGCAGCTTGTCAATGCATGTGTTGAAGTGACAGAATGCGCAGAGGAGGTGATGGTCGATGCTTGTGTAGGGAGAGGTCACCATGGAGACGTCTGTCTCTATTTATCTGTTTCTTAGGACATGATCGAGAAGGTGCTTGTGATGGGTCCCGTGATGGTCCATGCTTCTGCTGGGTCTCGTGTGGGTCCATGCTTGTGATGTGTCCAGTGTGGGTACATGCTTGTGCTGCCCGTTGGGTCCCGTGTGGGTCCATGCTTGTGATCGATTCCGTGTGGGTTCATGCTCGTGCTACCCGTTGAGTTCCATGTGGGTCCATGCTTGTGTGTTCCGCTGGGTCCCGTGTGGGTCCATGTTTGTGGTGGATCCCATGTGAGTCCATGCTTGTGCTGGGTCCCATGTGAGTCCCTGATTGTGCTGCCCGCTGGGTCCCGTGTGAGTTCATGCTTGTGCTGCTCGCTTGGTCTCGTGTAGATCCATGCTTGTGCTGGGTCCCGTGTGGGTCCATGTTTGTGCTGGGTCCCGTGTGAGTCCATGCTTGTGCTGGGTCCCGTGTGAGTCCATGCTTGTGCTGGGTCCCGTGTGAGTCCATGCTTGTGCTGGGCCCCGTGTGGGTCCATGCTTGTGCTGGTTCCCGTGTGAGTCCATGCTTGTGCTCGGTCCCGTGTGAGTCCATGCCTGTGCTGGGTCCCGTGTGAGTCCATGCTTGTGCTGGGTCCCGTGTGAGTCCATGTTTGTGCTTCCCGCTTGGTCCCGTGTGAGTGTATCTCTTGTGAGGAGGTTTCTGTATAATAACTACATAATAATATAAAGCTTATACTTAAACATTTGCAGAGTTCTATATAAGTTGATGGAAAGCATAGAGAACCACATGTTGAGGGTAAAGAGTCACGCGAATCGTCAAATTTCTTCTAATAAAGTCGCAACACTCAAAACTTATAACTGGTCTATGTTCTACCGGGACTGATAGGGAAGTATACAGTAAAATCACTGTCACCTGCAAGAAATGGCGAAAGTGTTCACATGAGGTTAGCTTCACCCGCCATAAGAAACATTTTTAAAAATATTTTTAAAAAAAACAAACAAACAAACAAACTGTCATACGACATTTTCCCCATTGCTGGGGTAGTCGAGGGGTTTTGAAGGCTGATGACTACAGGCCGCTTCGCCACTTCTGTCACCACGTCGTGTGCTGGTTATGATTGTTTTTTTTTACCCTCAACAGAAAAACAACATATGCTATACCTAGGATTCGCACCGCTGCCCTCCTTGTGGCCACGCGCTCCTCTAATAAACATTAAGCCACAAACAACGTTAACAAATATGGACAAGCACATTAACTGGCAACATAACTCAACCATCACCATGTAAACCTTGTCGCACCCTTCTTATCGAGCGAAATGATAATATACAGTTTGACAATCACTTCCTTGCTCCTTTGATTAATTTTCTTTGAATCAAACCTAACATTGTCTTTGCCTTTTTTCACTGCTACCTGGACATGCTCACTCACCTTACCTGTATGATCTATTATAACCTGAACTTGCTCACTCACTTTCCTGTATGATCGATTATAACCTGGACTTGCTCACTCACCTTACCTGTATGATCTATTAAACCCTGGACTTGCTCACTCAATTTACCTGTATGATCTATTATAACTCATAGTTCTGTTTTGTTTTTTATCTTTCTAATATTGTTTTCTCCCGTTCTGTAATTGTTCCATATTGGATCTACCCATGTGGATGACTGTACATGTATCTAAATTAAACTCCATTTGCCAGCTCACAGACCATTCTTCTTCTTCTTCTTCTGCGTACACAGTCAGACAGTAACCATTATTTTTTCGAAAAAAGCGGCGGTCATCCTGAGACTCTCGCCACTACCATACAGCTTGTCTTGCAGTTCCACTGGCAATGGCCACATCTGCTCTCTCTGATCCTCGTATGTCGGGCAGTTCTGCAGCAGATGTTCAGTGGTCATTTTACCAGTACCGCACGGGCATTCGTCGGTACACCCTATCTTCAGTTTGTTGAATAGGTGGTACCTCAGTCTGTTGTGGCCAGTGCGAAGTCTGAAGACAACGACCTGCTCTCTTCGGTTCAACTGGTAATAGGCATCGTTTTTGGTGTAACCAGTATGTTCGGTTTCCCATTTGGACATGTATCTGGCTTTGATAAGCCGTTTTGACTCTTCGTACGTCATACTGGTATCTGTTTGTGGTAGCCTTGCACCTTCTTTTGCCAGTCTGTCTGCCTCCTCGTTGCCTAGGATGTTACAGTGTGACGGAACCCACTGTACCACCACCCTTTTTGGTGCGGACTGCTGGCACAGTTTGCAGAGTGCTGCTCTTAAGTCATTAAGCTCAGTGTTTTTCTGGCTTTTTAGCGCTGTGACTACGGCGAGAGCATCTGTAAGCAGGACTATATGGCTTTTTCACATCTAACATTGCATTTCCTTTTTTTTCATTGCTACCTGGACTTGTTGGGGAAAGGGGTGGGGGCAGTAGCGCAGTGGTAGCTTCCCAGTCAGGCGACCAGGGTTTAATCCCCAGTCGGTGCGGGATTTTGTTTTTCTCATCACAAATCTGTTGCCACATAAATTTGGTACCAGAAAAATCTGGAAAATAAAGATGGCCGGTGTGAGACTGACCTCATCATCCACTATGTGCCGTGGGTTAGAAACTCATTTGGGCCTAAAACCATATTTCCTATGCGCCGCATGGCGTGACGGGACTAAAATAGAGATGTATGTTCTAATCGGATTTGTAATTAATGAATTGCTGCATTTTCGATCTATGTTCACATATACTCACAGCAATGTACGTGTCTCAGAGACAGCCACTTCCGTTCAACATCACAATTATCAGGTCATCTCATCATGTAGCATGTCCTTTGTAGAACGTCGCTCCCATTACAGTCTGTCTGAAAGAAACTCGTTCCCTTGCCAAAACACCAGCTTTCTCCACCATCATACTCAGGCACTCCTGGATATCTTTGTGCCATCGTCTTCTTGGTCTACCCCTTCCTCTTTTGCCTGGCACCATACCTTCCATCACCGTTCTATCAAGACCGTTGTGTCTCTTGATGTGACCAAAGTATTTGCATTTTCTAGCCAAAATGGAATTGATAAACCAGTTCTCCTCTATGCTCAACTCTTGCCGAATGTCTACATTTGTTATGTTCTCTGTCCAGGGTATTCTGAGGATCTTTCTGTAACATTTTGACTCGAAGGATTCGATTCTTTGTCTTGAAGTTTTGGTAATCGTCCATGCTTCACAGCCATAAGCTGCCACAGGAAAAACACAGGCTCTCAAGACTTTTACTTGTATCGTTATGTTGGTGCCCTGCCATAATTTCTTCTGGCTGTTCAGTATCTGCATTGCCATAGCTAGTCTTCTTCTGATTTTTTTCGAGCAGTCACCATTTTTGTCGATTCTGGAGCCCAGATATTCAAAATGTGTGACCTGATCTATTTCCTCATCACCCACTGTAAATGTATGCTGACATTGTGTTTTATCAGTGGTCGTTATCTTTGTTTTGTTTATGTGTATGAACATAATTTAATCTTTATTATGTCCATTAACGGCTGAAAGTAGCTGCTCTAGCCCTTCTGCACTTCTTGATAGTATCACTGTGTCATCTGCGTATCCGTAACTCTGAAATCGCATATCCCCCAATCGTAAATGGGTCGAAACTTTCAATGTTCTCATCTTCTCGAACATTTCTCATTATATATTCCGCATATATGTTGTACAGATAAGGTGAGAGGATACATCCCTGTCGGACTCCCTTTTGTACTGCAAACCAATCTGATGTTTGCCCAGATACTCGGACAGCGGCTTGTTGATCTTGGTATAATGTTTCAATGAGATGGACTATATGCAAAGCAAACCCCATTTCCTTCATGTTTCTCCACAGATTTTGATGTTTTACCGTGTCGAAGGCCGTAGTGTAATCAATGAAACATGTGTACAGGTCTACATTAAACTCTCTACATTTTTCATAGATATTCTTTAAATTGAATATGTGGTCCCGGGTCCCTCTGTCTTTCTTAAAACCTAGTGGATTACGTGAATTTCAGATTCAAACCTTTTCTCTATCTTTCTTAATATGATTCGCAAGAGTAAATTTCTAGCATGGCTGATTTGCGCGATAGTTCCGTAGTTCGTCAATAGCTTCATGTTGCTTTTTTTGAGGAGGGGAATATAAATTGATTTCTGCCATGCTTATGGCCACTCTGCGCTGTGCCATATCTGTTTACACAGCTTGTGATAGACTCGAGCACATGCCTCCCCTCCTGCTTGTATTAGCTCTGCTGGAATATCATCGCATCCTGGGGTATCTTCCCTATTTCAGGCTTTAAATTGAAGAGCGTACTTCTTCCAATGTTGGTTCAGTTTCTTTCTCATCCTTTGGTAGAATTGCAACTGAGCTCTTTGTACTATCTACATAAATGGTTCTGCAGTACTCTCTCCATCTATGCAGTATGCCTTTGGTTTCGATTAGTGTGTTATCCTCTTTGTCATTTATGACATGTGGAACCGGACGGAATTCCCTTGTCAGAGTTCTTATTGCTTTGAATGCATCTTTTTCTCTGCCTTGTTGTTGTAGGTTTTCTATATCCTTACACGTTTCTACTATGTGTCATCTTTTATCTTTTCTTTTTTCTCTTCTAACTTGCGCAGTTTTTATATGATGCGTTGGTCCCCTTACTTCCGATTTGTTTTAATTGTTGCCTTTCTGCAATGAGTTTCTGTGTTTCCTCTGTTGTATAGCTCTGTTTCTTGTACGACATCTTGGGAATCATTTCTTTTGCTGTCGAGATCAAAATATCTCTTGTGTACGATGTCAACTCCTCAGATGTCATCTCTTCTTGTACAGCAAGCAACGCCTAACAATTTTTTCTACTTTGATGCTGTATTCAGTAGGTATTGCTGATACATCGATACGTTGGCTGGCAAACTTTTTTGAACCTACGAAGTCTTGTTTGGAAAACTACAAACAGTAATTCGTGGTCCGTATCGCAGTCTGCTCCTGGCAGCGTTTTTGTCGCCAGTAAATTTGATCTCCATCTTTGTTGCACTAGGATGTAATCTATTTAGTTTCTGCTGTTGCCATCAGGGGAGGTCCACGTGTACAATCTTCGTAGAAGAAGGTGTTGCAATGGAGAGGTTGTTTTCCGTGCAGAATTCAACCAGTTTTTCTCCTCGCTCATTTCTGTGTCCAAACCAAAAGGTCCTCGAACACTTCTCTCCTCTTTAGCTCTTTCTTCTCAAACTTTCGCATTGAAATCACCAATGATGACCAAGATTTCTCTTTTTTCAAATTTTTCCATCGCTTCTTGCAAGGTATTATACAAATCATCTATTTCACAATCGCCTGCTGCTGATGTTGGTGCATACACTTGAATTATTGTTAAATTTCTAGTCTTTTTCTTTAGTCTGATTACAATTAATCGGTCGTTGACTGGATTGTAACCGAGTAGTGAAGGTGCTGTCTTCTTTGAAATAATAAAGCCGACCCCGCTTTTTCCACCCTTGTCCGTCCCAGAGTATATAATTGTTTCTCCTGAGGAGCTGGTACAGTGCCCTTGACCGGTTCATCTATGCTCAGAGTCTCCAAGAATCTCTATCTTGGTTCTCTTCAGTTCTCTTCCGATCATGAACAACTTGCCCTGGTATAGGCTCCTGACGTTCCAGGTGACTATTCTTAGTTTTGTTTTTAGTCCCATTTCAGAGTTGTCCACTGTAATGCAGTCGGGCTTTAAGCCGTCATCTCTATTACTTGTACTAACTCTGAAATTGGCCTCTTCCCTAGTTGGCGTCGATGATCTGCCTGGCCTGAGGGCCTCACCATCAGTTCTTTGAATTTCGTTTCTCTCGACTGTCATAAGTTTCTTGGCATTTTACATCCAGTACTTTGCTCTTGCTTTCTGGACGTTGTTCTGGCGCTTACCAACTATGGTCTCTGGTGCGCCTTAGTCCGATACCAGGCGTTTCCAGCTCCCGCGTTCAGAGTCATTGTCGCACAGGTCGATCTTCCGCCTCGTCCACCAGCAGCTGTGTGTACTTGTCAGGGGTGGACTCCCCTTCTTGTAATTTCGCCAACTTAGTTTAGTCGGCCACCAAAGCCGTTGCCCGGGGGGTGGCGCTGCCGTACACATAAATACTCTAGGAGCCATACGTGAGCTAGACAGAAGAGGGGGAACCAAATAGGATCCTGTCCATCAAGGATGTGGCTGCCTCTCACCGTGAGGTTCTATCCATTACACACTTCTGCCCTACCCTCCAATTATCAGGTAAACTGTGGATATAAAATGTAAGAAGGCAAGTAATGGACTCTGTTGTTCTTAGACCCTACATCAGTGTTGATTGGATAACGAATACCTGACAATATCAATTCATTTTAGCTGTGCGGTTTCTAAACTTCGGGATGGTCGAGCTTAAAACTTGGTCCAACCTTTCCGTGGACCGTCCTAGCTATGCGGTGGCATCTTCACTGACATCCGCTGGTAATCAATAGCAAAACTCAGAGTTGGTACTAGCTAAAGAAGATCAACCATGGTCAATTATAGAGTTTGTCACGGATCAACCGTCTCATTAAAAAACATAGCGTTGCTCTGGCATGATCTGGCGTTGACGCAATTATCTCTGAATGGTAACGTGAAGTTATGAGCAGGAAAACGCCATGAAGGAAGTCCGGTTCTCTTAAGGTAGCTAAAAAATTAACTTAACATATTTATACTGGTTTAGAAGACTATGCAGAGTTTGTATTCAACCAGTTTCTTTTACTCCACTTGATCTAAAAATAATTTTATCCAGAGGTGGACAGCTCAACCATGGCTTTTGTCTAAAGTTGGCCATGGCACAACAGTCTTACACACTCGTACTCTTACACAACTCTAACACGCTCTGTCATGGTAGTCATTCCATTTCACTTCGCTTGGGGTTGACCTCTGAGATAGCCTTAACTATCATAGGTACATGCAGACGCATACACACATCCAAGCACTGGTTAATACGTCATGATGTCGCTTAAAAGGCTATGGTCGGGGGAGTTGGCTCGGGTGGGGGGGGGGGAGGCGTGCCTCCCCAAGTAAAATATAAAGACTCAAACCTGTTACAAAAAAACCTTTCCCTACATTATCCACTCTTTTACCAAAAAAAAAGAAAAAAAAGAAATAGAATTACTAATATTTAATCTGGACTTTTTATTAATTAATTTGTATATGTGCTCCCTTGTTATTGTAGGTGGCTGTACTTTGAAAAAAAAAGAATTTGTTATAGTTTAATTTATCCTTTCCGTTAATTATCAAATAAAACTGTATTAAATTACTACGAATTCTTTTCTTTTAAAGAACAGTAGGCCGATTTTATTTAGCGTTTCCCCATATGATTCCAGAAACCCACTATCAGTTTTTTTTTATGTACTTACTTCGTCGTCTACTCAGTGACGAGTGAATCAAAGCCTAACCAGAACCCTATGCATGATTTGATTAATGCTATTTTTAGTATTACTTTAAAAGATATTTGATAGCACAGCACACAAAAATACATCACCGTCGTGCATCATAGTTGCTATCCATAACACCTTTGTTAGGATGAACCAAACGCAGTAGAGCGATCACGTTGTTAATCGTTGCAGAGTTGGTGTGATAGTTAGCAAACGCCGTATCATCAAACGTTGCGTGCGAGCTTTGACTGCCTGGACTGTGAGATTTGTTCGTAATGCAGACGACCAAAGTGTAGTTCTCACCTCAACGAAATCGCCTCTAGTTCCAAGTGATTCAGAGTTAAACATTACAGAAGCTTTAGCGACATCTCGCAATAAGCGACACAGGAAGGTTATTCGTTGGGCTAGCAATCTCATCATGTAAAACCAACCATTGAAACTGCAGTGCAAACGCATGGATTCCATAAAAGCTAATTAGAGCAAACCAGAAGTAGTGTTGGACCTATACTCCAACATCTGCTGTGGCATTTACATGGTCATACATTAACGATCTTCAGTCTATTAGACAGCACATATGGAAGTTATGTAACCATATATTAACACGTTATACTGTTACGCCGTCATTAATGGCATTATCATGTATATGTGTACTGGTAACGCGTTAACAGAGTGCACATGGCAGTGATAATTATTAAATAATGTTTCAGAACAACTTTGCCGAATTGAATACCAGGATTTAAGTATTAAAGTAAGATTCAATACTAGGTCGGAAATGTCGACCTAATGTCATATCATGAAATTAGTATCTGCACATTTCAGCAATGACCACAGACGGCGAGCTGCAAGTATCTGCCATTGCAATAGTACGTTAAAGACCATGATTAAGTTCCCATGTCAAGCAGCTATACCGTTGGCGTGTTCAATCGATCAGATGATATATGTGTTATTAGAATGGTTACTAGGTTACCGACATGTGATTATGACAGCGATTTTCCTGATAATGGAACCCACGGAAAACATTATGGAAATCAGTCAATGTCAGTAATCAGTCCTGACACGGAAATCATCAACAGAAAACTCAGCTATAATAACTGTTATTATATGGCAAGCTGGTCTACATTTAATAAACGGAAACTCCAGTAGATACCATGTTCCTTCGACCAGTCTATTGACGTACAGAACTGAAGTACATTTAACCAAATCTACCCACTGCACACACAAACGCACATATATTTTTTACCGTACTTCTATATTTGTTTATGGCATATGTCTATTCACGACAACTGGTTTAAATCATGAACTGTACGAGTATTTAAATTACAAACAGTAAATTGTGATAGTAAAACTGTTTAGTATCTGTCAATGCCGTTTTTAATAAATATATTATCGTTGATGTCCGATTGTACTAGATATAAATGTGCACATACTTCTTCAGTTAGGAAGGTAACATGTCACCCCACCTTACCAAAGATGAGCCAGTTTACACCAAAGTATAAAACAATTCTTCTCAGACTGGGGTACGCTCAAAAGTAGAACGCTGTCGCTGTGAGGTAAGACACTTGCGTCTTAAGGCGGTGTACGGAAGCGGTGGGCGATGGAGCCCCGCGGGTTTCAAGCGACCCCTTGTCTCAGTTTCTGTTTCTAAGAATCGACGTCACTGCACTCCGGGCATACACATAGGTGCTCTGTCTCTCTCAGTAAATGTCGAAGGGTATAGATGATGACGGTCCCTGTTGCCCGCTGGTTGTACTCTCTCTTTCTCCGTCTTCTCATGTGCCATACTCTGCTCGAACCTCGTTTAATGTCGAAACGTTGCAGTCTGTGGATTGCTGCTTTATCTATTGCGGTGTCCTCATCTAGCAGGCGGTCATTGATTGATATTTAAAATATCACTGATATTCATCACTAATGTGCCCATGATGGAAGCCTGTGAAGCCAAGATGTCAGCTCTTTCATTGCCCTAAACACCCAGCATGACCAGGACATTAGATTCATGTAAACCATAGGCGGTTTAAGTCCTAAACAGCTGCTATCCATTCGTACCTAAGCCATCCCATCTGTACCTTCTTAAGTACGGCTTGCGCGTCAGTCACGATGACTGCCCTTGTTATAGAAGTCAGATATCCATCTCAGTGCTGGGTCACTGCTTCCGACTACCATTCTCAAAATTGAGGTTGTTGACATATATGTCCTACTGCGCTCAGCAACGACCTCTCCTCTCCCTCTAGCCGAGAAGCCCTAGCCTGATGTTCCACTCAACAACGACCTGTCCTCTCGCTCTAGCCGAGAAGCCCCAGCCCGATGTCCCACTCCGCAACGACCTGTCCTCTCGCTCTAGCGGAGAAGCCCAAGCTCGATGTCCCACTCAGCAACGACCTGTCCTCTCGCCTTGCGAGAAGCTCCAGCCCGATGTCCCACTGTCAGGGTACAGATCAGTATGTGTATAGGAAGTCATCACTATCCTGCTTAGTCTCAGTTTATCAGATGATTTACCTCATGCTCTGCTCTCCCAAAGCTCAATTCTTTGCATTTCTTGCCTAAGGTTATGGTGACTCTCTGGTACTCTTATCAATAGATCACCAATGTGGACCCATTCTTCCCCCCATTGGCTATGTCTCAGCTGCGGTGAGTTGTCCGATTGTTTTCTCAGCCTTTACCATCCATGACGACCTTCTCTTGATTATTGATGTCTGAGATACTACTGTACAGAGGGTGCCCCGTCTCTGTGGTGATACGCATATAGGCTTTGACGTGGGCCAGTTTATGTAGGGTGTCACCGATAACAAAATCCCAACATTGTTTGCATTATCACAATCGGGGTATCCCTAATGCATCCCAGAACCATCCCTTCAATCTGGTCGCGTTCTAATGTTAGACACTGTGATTTTTAGTGGTGTCCCCTTAATGGAGTACAAGGATTACATGTGATCAGACAGTATCGCCATTGTTTGTAAGTAATACCAGCATTTGTGGTGTAGATAGTAGCGAGATAACAAAGACTGCGTGTAGCTAGTTCCTCGCAAGTCATCGGCTAGCTAGTTTTCACGGATTATCGACATCATCTTCGTGATCGTGTTGCAAAACTGACTTACTAGGACGACACGTGGTTCAGGTTCAGTGTTACTTGTGACACGACAAAGATTGAATTTCTCCGATTTTTCTACGATGGTTGTAGTTAATACCAACATTTTATGGTGTAGGAAATAACAATATATGAAATACAGTGTGTACCAAGTGAACGGTCAGCAAGATTTCACGAATCGGCATCGATTATGCCCTGATTTCGCTACATAGCTGACCGTGAATTTGAAGACACGATTGGTCGGATTTCACTGTTACCCGCATAATAATGTGATACCGCAATAGAAAAGGCCGAGACAACCGACTGCAAACTGAGTAGAGGAGACTCGTTAGCCCCGCAGTCAACTCTTCTAGGAGAAGGAAAACTCTGATGACAAACACAAGAGTTATCACGGGAGCTACGGAGATCGTGCTCTGACGTCTATGTCTCCAGCAAATGGCACTAAAGAAGTTGATGCAAAAGGAGAGAAAGTGGAGACAAGAGGAGAGAGAGATAAAGAAAAGAGTCGGACAAAGAAAATGTTCAAGAAAATCAGATAGACTTGGACAAAAAAAAGTCGCATTTTGTCTCTCCTCTTAACACCGATCACCTACCTCAAACACTTCATTTCAAAAGTCGAAATTCTGCTCTCACGCGCCCTGAACAAAGGCCATGTTTGGTTCTGACAGCAAATAGTTGGCATATATATACACATACTGTTTATCAACTGTTGTTTTGTTGCGAAACTAATGTTTGGGTGACTAAGAAGTGGTTATAGCTGATAAGTAACCAGCGATGCTTTCCTACACCTAGTCTCTATTCACTTGTCGAGTCTACCGCTTGCCAAAGAAATACCACCCCCGCTACCCCGCCTCCCACCCCTCACATTCTTGTTAATGAGCAATATCATTTACAATTATATTGAATGGCGCAGATGCTTAGCTGATCCTCAAAAAATGTTTTTCTCTCTTTTAATTTGCATATTTTTTGACACATACTATCATGTGATTTTGCAATTCCGTTTCATCATCACACAACATACACTGATCCTCGTTCAAAGATCACTTCGTGTATTGCATAAGGTTCTACTTCTGATGTTTCAAATTGACTAATCTCTGACGTAATTATGTACATGTATATGTTTAACAGCACACCCTGTCTCACACAGGTAGTCATTTCATAACATATTTCAATCGTTCTGACGACGTTTATTCTCATAGAATGCAGTGTTCTTACATTATGAAGTAGCTGGCCTTGTCTTTTCTTGTCTTGTCTTATCCATTTGTGCCGAGAGCCGTCGTGGGGAGCCGTAGTTTTCTGTACAGGGCCAGACACGTCGATGAAGTAGTCGTCATTCCATGACGATTTAGAATTACCGCGGTATTTTCCTATCCATCTAGTTCTTGGTCTGCCACGATTGCGAAAACCCGAACATCGTGCGCTATACGCGCACAGGGGTAGTTAATCAGAATGCATTCTCTTTAGGTGCCGAACCACTTGATTCTCTCCTCGTCAAAATATTCAGTGCATGGTCTTGCTTCAACTATTCTTCTCACATCTTCTTTGCCCATTATTTCATTCCTAGTTACGTTGATTGTTTTCTGGAGGCATTTTATCTCACATGTCGTGATCTTTCTCTCTAGAGTTTTTCTTAAAGTCCATATTTCGCACTGGTAGAGAGTTGGTATGGATATACTATTGATTAACATTCTTTTTTTGGACATGTTTATGGTAGGGTGTTTCAATAAGGGTGAAAGCTGGTATTAAATTGCATTTGCTTTTTGGTCCCTGATCTCAACCTTTCTATCTAAGCCTCCATCCTGTATGAAAACACTGCCTACATCGACCCAATCAAACTTTTTTTTATTGATCAATGAAAGATATGTTCATATGTTCGACATCTTCGTTCGACATTTATCTTAACTGCATTAAGGTGAATAAGACGTCCGTGCAGCCCACACACTAGTGAAATAGAAATTGAGCATTGGGCAGCAGAGGTTCAACAACATGACTTTTCTCTGTTCTGTTACTTTTGCATTGATGTTACCCGTATAACCAAATAGCGATTTGCCTTAGTCCGTGTCTTAGTTTCTTGTATTGCCCCTATTCTTCCAAAATGTTGACGATTGAAGCTTGCTGTCTGGTATACGTCTTTGTTTCTGCGCCTTTGTGAATAATTTGCGACTCTTCAGCCATAATCCCTACTAACTATGTTTCCTCACATGCACGAATCGTCTCTATTGTCATGCCGTCTAAACTCGGTGACTTATTCTTAGGACTGTCTTTATAACTCTGTATATTTATTGAACCGTTTTATCGGGTTCTATATGATATGAGTGACGTTGTAAGAAATATTGAATTCCCCATTAATGCAGTATGGTTGACAAGTTCGTGAAAGTATTTCGTCAATCGATCTCTTCTGATGAGATAACAAAATATAGGAAAACCATACATGGCATTGTAATCTGAAGTAGGACTGAAGCACACGTCTATAACTCCCATCACCTTGATTCTTTTGAGAAAGGCTCTAGGGCAACTTTTGTATATTGAAGTTAGTTGTTCGCCGTAATTGTTCCAATATATATATATATATATATATATATATATATATATATATATATATATATATATATATATATATAGCGTTACATCATACTTATTATATTAGTTAATGTTCTCTATCAAAAGCCAGCAAAAACGATTTAAACAATAAGACATGAAAACTGAATTAATAACATTACAATCACCATCGCCTTCAGAAGACATGCCCGCTTTGTTGACAACGGTAACGGGTTTTGACAACGTGGTCAGTGAGAGGTTGCGAACCATTTTCCAGTGGGTCTTCTACGTAGGTCTGTGTCAGTTTGTGGACATATTCGGCATAGTGACAAATACCGTCAACATCATATGTTTCGTCAAGCAAGGTTTCAATGATCCGGTCAACATTAGCTTTCTGGGTAAGTAACTAAGTCGTCATTTAGCATTCTCTGTTACTTAAGCTACCGTTACTGATAGTATCCCACTTGAAGATCGTGAAGGATCTGAGTTAGAAATATGTGGATTTAATTTGCAAGAGTGATAGAGGAACAAATCGAACACTAAAAAGAGAAAACAAATAACCGAAAACATAATAATGTGACTTGAGGGTCATGACCCAAGGGAGAATTTGCCTCATAAAGTGTCAACAAGGTAGCAAATGCGAAACATTTGCTCGATGTGAGGACCACTTCTGACTATCGCATTGCATCGTGGTGTGATTCTTCTATATATATGTTCCTATCCTATATCTGTTTGTACGAGGGGCGTTCAAGTCGAACGGGGGAATTTTGTTCTAGTTCAACCTGAATGGAACTACTATCATTAGCTAGGGATCCTTGTGTGCTATTATTGCTAGGTGGCCGACTTGTCATGGGCAGCTAAATTAAAATGACGGACAACAGTGTTTGTGCTTACATGAAACAGGGTGTTGTGATGAAGTTTCTTGAGAAAAAAGGTGTGAAATCTGCGGACATTTTTAGACAACTGCAATCTCAACAGGGTGATGAGACACTCAACCGCAGTAACACATTTCAATGGTGTAAACGTTTTAGAGAAGAACGTACATCAGTGAGTGATGATCCCAAAACAGGGACGGCGAGCGTTTTCTGGGACACATTTATCATCATTCATGTTGTTTTTCTCTTTCCATGATGCCAGACTCACTCATATGCTGAGTGATGTCCCTACGACCTCTTGTGGTTATAGAAAAGGCACAACACAACGTTAGATGTCACACCCCCCCCTCCCCCCCCCCCCCCCCCCCCGCCGCTGCGTTGCGAGATACCTGTTTACAAGAAAGACTTCGGGAGTAAAACCTGCAGACAAATCTGCATCCTCTGCTATCTCCAGTCGTCTCGATAAATATCTTGTCACTGGCCAAAGGTAGCTCGAGACCAGAGAATGAAGTTGACAAAAGGCGCAGTTTCTTCCTCAATTAATCCAAATTACCGCGCAGGTTCACCATTTCAGCGGACACAGCAAGAGAAAAGACTGTCCCCACGGCTGAACAAAGATAGTGCTCTTCATCACATGGGATATGGGACGGCGTGGATAAGTGGTTAAGTGACACGACTCACAACTCGAAGGTACTTGATTCGAGATCCATCACAGCACCGGCCGTTACCCCGGGGAAGCAAACCCTTAGAAAATGCAAGAGGAAGCAGCCCCTTACATAAAAATGCATGCTGAAATCGGATGCACCGAGTCGACATTCGCAAAATAATAACCACAATGCAACGCACACCGCCTTGGGGAATACATAAATAAGGTGATCGGAAAAATAAAATCGACACAAAAATCAGTTGGCATGGACAAACAAGTGTACACTGAGATATGTGCAATGTGTACTAAGTCAATTATAAACAATTGTGGTGTTGGACAACGTTGCTATTATAACGTGTAGAGAAATCTACCGACAAAACAAACAACAAACGCGTCTAAAGTGTCTTGATACTTGCGAGCGGCCGAGCAAACATAATACTATCATCGTGCTGTACAAGAACATATTCATATACCTGAAATGATAAAATGTCCCGAACGAGTTGTCATCAGTTTGAACTTCCTTGCAATTACGTTGAATAAGAATAATTTGGGGATACTAGGTGAGACGCTGAGGCCTATTTTATCGGTAGATAAAGATGTTCAGCCAGGTGAGGTTCGTGTTATTAGTAGATGCAAATGTTTGGTAAGAACAAGTTCATATTGTCATTAAATTCAGACGTTATGTGAGACGAGATTCGTGTTGTCAGTAGGTGCAGATGTTAGATGAGATGTGGTTCGTGTTGTCGATAGATGCAGATGTAAGATGAGACGAGATTCATGTTAGGAGTGGATACGCATGTTAGATGAGACGAAATTCGTATTCCTCGGCTCGAGTTATAATCAAATGCATAAAACAGTTGAAGTGATGCTCGTGGTACCAGTAGATGTAGTGATTGCCATTTAATAAGTAGAATAAGACATTATATGTAGTGATGGTCGTTAAATAAGTAGATGTAGGCAGTAGATGTAATGATGGTCGTTAAATAAGTATATATAAACAGAAGATGTAGTGATGTTTGTTAAATAAGTAGAATAATACAGTAAATGTAGTGATTCCCGTTAAATAAGTAGATGAAAGACAGTAGATGCAGTGATGCTCGTTAAATAAGTAGCTGTAGACATTAGATGTAGTGTTGATCGTTTTTCAGTAGGCGCAGACTTTACGTGGAGCTAGTTCTGTTGACACGTGACTGAGTTTCGTTATTTAAGTTATTTTTCTAGATGCAGTAATGTGTGATCTATTAGTAGATGTTTAAATGCGGTGTAGTAGTGATCGATCTATTAGTAGATGTAGTGAGTAAAATTAGTAATTGACTTTCTATCAGTAAATGTAGACATTAGATGTAGTATTAATCGTATGTCAGAAGATGTAGACATTAGATACAGTAATGCACGATCGATCAATAGATAAATACATTAACATTAGATTTAGTAATAGTCATTATGTTAATATATGTATAAGTGTGATGCACTAATAAGCGCTCTGTCCGTAGATGTATACTGTTGTTGTAGTAATACTCGCTCTGTCAGTCGATGTCGACTTTTCTGGTAGTAATGCTCGCTCTGTCAGTAGATGTATTTCCTCAAATATAATCTTCAACATGAGCAACTATTTTGTATTTATGCTTTATAGTTCCCTGAGAAGCGCCTTCTCTAATTGAAGTTGTTCTAGGACCTCACTATTTGTTTTCATATCTTTCAAGGAAAGTTGTCTGTCTTCAGAAAACCTACATTCCAAAGGCACTAACGCTTGGTCTATTTGGAATCCTGGTATTCAACAGACATGTGTAATGTCTGCTGCCAGGTAGCCGAAGGCTTCAGCTATGCGTAGTAGGTATTTTAGAACTTCCTGCGGCTTACTAGCCCTGGGGGAAGGTACAACTAATTTGGGTAGATTTGTAACTTGAATTTTTGAATTATGTATGTGCAGCGGCCTGCTCTTTCGATTTCTAACTCCCAAGAGATTTTTAACGTGCTAAACACTGTACACGGGAGTCCGATCTCACTGCTTAGAACTCAGGCAATTTTTTTGCCAGAAGATCTACGTGAAAAAAAAATCACTCTCCATCGTGATTGGAACCCGCGACCTGCGGCACCAGAGATGGACACCTTACCTCGAGTCCTCTGAGCCAACCCTCTTTCTCAATATGTTTTTCAGGATCAAGGTTTCTACTTCATACAATAAAACTGAATGCACATAGCATTTTTTTATTCCAATTTTTAGTTTCTTAGATATCTATGTTTGAGAAAAGTTTATGTTTCATGCTGCTAAATGTCTTCTACGCTTCAAGACTTAGCGCAGCCAACATCGAGGACGGTGAATCTGTCGGTCCACAGAAATGTCAACTTCTGATTAGGACAGTTTAGAATGCAGCTTGTTTAAGGTAAATTTACCGTTCTCAGCTCTTATGAATGATCCATTCATGGCGATCTTAGAGTAAACTGATACTTGACTAACGTTCAGGGTAATAAAGGCAGAGGAAGAAGTACCTGACCACATAGCTTTAGCGTTTTGATTTTTATAGCTAGAAATTAACATGCTAATTTTAAAATTCTGAATCTATCTTTTCAGGGTTGGCGATTTCAGACTTAGGATCTCTTGTGCCTCTGGTATGGTCAAATATTTGTTTCAATCCGGCTTTCAATGAACTAGACTTGAGCTTCGAGCCGATAGACCTGCAGTATTTGATAGGTTCTTGGCCTCATGGTATTTTTTCCCGAGTAACGAGCTGGGTTACGGCCTTCATCACACTGGAGAGATGTTTGTGTATTACCATTCCCCTGAAGGTTGTTTTTCTGCTGCCACTTAACACATATTCAGGACATGCCCTAACTAACACTCAGCCACAAAACACACATGCACACACCCAAACACACACACACACACACATACACACACACACACATATTCACCATACGCACTTACACATACAAACACACACACAAACACACCCACATAGACCATATAATCATAGTTTGGTCTCACATTCTTTTATACATGTGGTATTTTGTCAACTTCTCCTTCTTTTCTCTGGAGGATTCTATATGATAACCTGTAAAGCTATATGTGCAGAGATCGCCGATGGATTCACTGTTCGGCTTGCCGTTCAGGAGTTTCCATGTCAATGACTTCTCCTACATTATTGTGTCCCCAGCAGTACCTGCATGAGGGGCCCCCTGTTTCTTACATATCCTGATGTGGGGCGTGACCGAGTACCTGGCTGTATAACTGGGCGGGCAGATTGGCACATTAGCCTTGGTTGACATCTAATCTAAGAGAAGGAAAACCCCGACTCTAAACCAATCTCGTTAGCCTGTTCTGGCAGTTCGCCTAGGAGAGGAGAAACTCCGATTTTCAACTCACACGTGCCAGGGTGTGCTGGCTAGTATTTGGACGATGAGAGTATCATTGAATGTCTCGAGTAACAAGCATCTGCGGGCAACGAGTCCCCTGCATTGTGGAAACCTCCGAAGAGGGTAGGGCTACGGGAGTAAACCCAGACAGAAAATCCGGAGTGGTAGCCCCTTAAGCAGATTGTTTCAAAATTGTGAATTCATTCTGGCAGCTCCTGCAGCTGAGCTGGTGCCAAATTGTCATAATTTGCATTCCTTTAGATTACACAAGCGAGGCCGAGGGGGAGGGGAATCCTGCAGTTTGCGCCTTGAAAGGCTACTCACAGGGTGCCACGCGCGCATTGTCTGCAAAGACCGAGACGCAATGAATGGCTTGTCCATTTATAGATATTGCCCTTCATAGTTCACTCTGAATTTGGATGTACGTTTCCATCAGCATAGTTCATTGACCATTTCATAAGGTAATTTTATTCAAGGTGAAAGTTGGTTAGTTAATTCTAGGATTATTATCTGAGGAGGAAAGAATTGGCCCACACAACTCCAGGAACGCCATACGTTTACTGACTAGAGTTGTGCGTGAGATTATCAACGTTTTTTACGTAAAACTAATAACTACGAAAATAACCATTACATGATCACAGAAAGTGAGCTTATGATGGGACATCGTTAGTGGTGTCCTTATGTTTCTCTTAAGTCATTATGTTTTTAAGAGAAATAATAAGGTGAACAGCAACACTAAGAGAGTCGACTTCATTATTGTGGTTATTCAACAACAACTTTCATAATTGAAAACAACATGAATCTATTTTTATATACCTGTCACAGACTTGCTTATAGAGTGCGTATTTTTGTATGTGGAGTTAAAAGTATTACTTACGCGTATTTATATATATATATATATGTATGTATATCACATGTGATGAAGACCACTCTTTTTGTTCAGGAACGTGGACTGCCTTTTCTCTTGCTGTCCGTTGAAATGGTTGACATGCGTGGTGATTTGTATTAAACTGAGGAAGATACTGCGCCTTGTATAAACCTCACCATCAGGTCCTGAACTACTTTTGGCCAGTGGCAAGATTGTATAAAGACTACTGAATATTGCACAGGTTGCAGATTTTTCTTCAGGGTTTACTCCCGAAGCCTTTCCCGTAAAAAGGGATATATGTATAAATATATATATATATATATATATATATATATATATATATATATATATACATATATATATATATATATATATATATATATATATATATATATATATATATATATATATATAATAACAAAGATGGATGTGTAAGACCAAAATGTGCAAATATAACAGTCAAACTGTAAACTAGCGACACAGCACATTCCGTTCTCCGGAATATATCCTGCTACTTGCAAAGCCATGTTCAGGTATCGGATGATTAAGATCAAACCCAGCAGAAGAAGAAGAATATATATATGTATTACACTTTATAGCTAATTCGTTTGCCTTCTATTTGGGTCACTGCAGGTGAAGTTAATCATTACACCAAAGAGAGTCACTGTTTCCATCTTCAGCATTTTCGTTATACTCTTGACAAGTACAGCTCCTCTATACTACGTCAACAGATATGCTGTCAAATACTCTCCCACAAGAAACAAAACTATTTTGCTACTTGTTTTCACGGCTAATCGAGAAACCATTGAAAGAACCACTTTTGCAATTAATAATATTTTAATTCCTGGTAGCGCTTTTGTAATCGTTATAACATGCACAATTACTTTGGTTGCTAAACTTAGATCTAAAACAAAATGGAGGAAAAATTCATTTGCAGCTGCTAATGTGGACACAGTTTCTAGCCGAGACCAGAAACTGACCAAGATGGTAACAGTAATATCTACACTTTTCATCGTCTGTTATTCGCCTCTCTGTGCAATCATAGCTGGACTGTTGATAGAACCTGGTTTGTCAATAGACGGACCATATCGTAACACATTGATAGCGGTGTGTGGCGTGAGCTTCTTTCTAGAGTCTGCAAACTCTGCAACAAATATTTTTATATATTACACAATGAGCAGTCGCTACAGGGCTGTCTTCCATCAAGTGTTTCGTTGTCGGCGATGAAGGAGTCAGTGGCGTAGCGTCCTGGGCGAAGTCAGTAGTCTGACGCCCCCCCCCCCTCAGCCCACTCCTTCGCATGCCCGAATAAATTACCCCAAAAATGTGGAATATGTTTTCTTGCATTCGTGTTACTGTTTAATGGCGTATGCTAGGTACCTACTAGATTAACAGCTAACTAAACATGACCGTCAGTTCTGGTTAAACTACTGTTAAATACAAAACAAGTTTAAAATTGTGATTGTTTTTGTGCCATGAACATTAGGATAACAGAGAAGAATTATAATTGTAGCGGTTTTACAATTGACAATAGATGAGTTTTCTTGGCAGCAACAGCATCAATAACATCGTCAAAGTTTCTTTTCTCCATCGCTTCTCTCTCAATACTTAGTAATGCTAGATCCCTTAACCGACCATGTCCCATTGATGCTTGGACACTGAAATCGTTAACAAATGTGCATATCAATCTGTAGATTTGGAAAAATAAGCATCTTCACCTTAACTGATGATGAAGAAGTTCTAAGAGAGTAGTTGCAAGTTTGTCAGATCGACTATTCAGTAACATCCAACAGTCGTTTATCTCAATAAAGAAACTCATATCCATCAACATCGGTGTCATTCAGAATTCAGAGATAAAAAAAAATCTTGTCCAAGAAGATCCATACGTTTGTTGTCTATTCGAGTAAGATTTAGAATGTTGAACATAAATCCAAATTTTGAATTGAGATATCGTTCAATCTTGTTAATCGTGTACTAACTTATTGCTGGAGTCTGGCAATAGGACGTTTCATTACAAGCACAACTTTCTCTTCAGCAGTAAGACTTGCATCCCGAGCCAATGATTCATGCATCATTCTACGTCTTATAATTCGTTCAACTTCAATTTCTCAGGTGCCACTTTCGCTCCATGCATCTTCGACTGCACGTGTACACACATCTATCCGAATTTTGTTTCAGTTTATTTTCAAGGCCTTCTAAATCAGAAGATGCATCCTTGAAATTCATGGTAGGATCATGCTTGTGTACCCGGTAAATTCTACTAAGGATGGTGTTCCAGAAATAAAGCAACGCAATAATATTGAAATTAAGTATGTTTTGCAGTATTTCATTTGCATCAGCTGGAGTTTCAACCGTTTGTTGTCAATCTTCGTCAAGTTTTTGAAGTAAATTAAACAGTTCCTACAAACCAATCCTAAATTGCTCAAACTGTTTCTGCTCGTGCACTCAATATATAAAAAGACGTTCCATCGGGTCTCAAATTCATATTTTACTGCCATAGGCTCAACTTTTTAGTTTTTTTACAGCGAAGTGTGGAACGTGAGACAATCACGTATGGTCTAGATCAGTGATTCCCAACCGCCGGTCCTCTAGCCGCCGCCGGTCCGCAGATATTTTCAACTTTATTCGCGAAAAAGGAAAATTATGATGAACCCGTTTTTTATTTACTCCTCAAATTCTGATTAATTTAAATGGCTATAGAATTTGCATGTTATAATACCAGCTTTAGCAACTAATATACAAACTATATGTTGTCCTATTTATATCTGACGGGAACAATTTTTACTCTTTTCACCAGTCCCAAACAATTGTTCGTATATTCACCGGTCCGCAAACAAATTTTCCTATTGTTACCGGTCCGCAAACAATTTTTCCTATTTTCACCGGTCTGAAGGCGCAACAAGGTCGGGAAACACTGGTCTATATTGTACTGAAGAACGTAATAATGATTGGATTCTGCTTGGTGAATGAACTGCTAAGTTCAAACTATGGTTATTACAATTGACAAATGATGCACGATGATTTCTTGAAGTGCTCCTTTTGCAGAAGGCTTGATATATGACCAGTCACCACAGCAGTATTGTTGTAGCATTGAGATCAGCAATATGTCGAGGAATGTTGTCATTTTCCAGTTTATCCACATATATATTTGGCGTTCATTCTAACGTAAGCCTGAAACTATTATTCAACATCCACTGTTTTGTTTTCAAAATCAAAATCAACAAATTGGATTATTTCTTAGAGCTGTTTTTGATGTCATGGATCAGGAGTCGTCCATAAAAAATTAACAGTAACCGTTGCATCTGATTTCTCAATTTGTTGTCATTAAGACTAATACATTTATTCTCAATTTTGGGCCATAGGTAAGACAATGATTTCTGATTTTCTTTAGCAGATTTCAAATGGGTTGCCATCAGTAGATCGCACTGGGATTTAATTAATAAGTCAAGAAAGTCACCAATATTTGTTCCATCAACAGCAAGTAAACTGTCTATATGACCACGAAATGCTGAATGGTGAGATACTAGAAACTTGTTACAGGACAGTACTCTTTCCAAAATACCTCGCATCGTTGCTTTTCTGACATAACTCGTTTTTGCACTTCGACATCAATTCCTTTTCCTTGATATAATCGTTATTCTGCTTCTTTTCATGTAGCAAAAGCATTACTTTGGATAGTGTTATTGGCTTCACCACTCTGCACCCGCTATGTGTGATGCTATTTACTGACTCCAGATTCAAAAGGAGATCTATTATTCGGAGTTGATGATATACAGTAAACAACAGAGGCAGTAAGCTGATTCATTCAAAGGTGAATATAGTAGCTATAATCTTCTTCTTCTTCTTCTTCTGCGTACACAGTCAGACAGTAACCATTATTTTTTCGAAAAAAGCGGCGGTCATCCTGAGGCTCTCGCCACTGCCATAGAGCTTGTCTTGCAGTTCCCCTGGTAATGGCCACATCTGCTCTCTCTGATCCTCGTATGTCGGGCAGTTCTGCAGCAGATGTTCAGTGGTCATTTTACCAGTACCGCACGGGCATTCGTCGGTACACCCTATCTTCAATTTGTTGAATAGGTGGTACCTCAGTCTGTTGTGGCCAGTGCGAAGTCTGAAGACAACGACCTGCTCTCTTCGGTTCAACTGGTAATAGGCATCGTTTTTGGTGTAACCAGTATGTTCGGTTTCCCATTTGGTCATGTATCTGGCTTTGATAAGCCGTTTTGACTCTTCGTACGTCATACTGGTATCTGTTTGTGGTAGTCTTGCACCTTCTTTTGCCAGTCTGTCTGCCTCCTCATTGCCTTGGATGTTGCAGTGTGACGGGACCCACTGTACCACTACCCTTTTTGGTGCGGACTGCTGGCACAGTTTGCAGAGTGCTGCTCTTAGGTCATTAAGCTCAGTGTTTTTCTGGCTTTTTAGCGCTGTGACTACTTCGAGAGCATCTGTCAGCAGAACTATATGGCTCTCATTTTCACTGTGTTTCACCATTTCTTCCACTGCCGCCCTCAGTGCCTCTGCCTCCGCTCTGAAATTGCTTGTGTACTTACCAGTAGCGAATGACAGTGTTATTTGTCTGCCATTTTGTAGGTTCAGGAATGCTCCTGCCCCTCCGTTCTGTGTAGTGTTTGTTACAGAACCGTCGGTGTATGCATGGGTCCAGTCCATGCTTGGGTAGCTTTTCGTTATGAAGCTTAGGGTAGTATCTCTCCTTTCTTTTTCAGTCTGGCAGTTTTTGTTTGCAATACCTGGTATATTTTCTACCACCTCTGGAAATATATCCTGCCTCCAGGTAGGTTTTCGTACAGTAGTGATGGGTTTTGGTGTTGTTAGTGCGTTTATGGGATCTTCGTGCATCTTTGCTTTGGCTATTTCTGTAAAGTTTCTCCGCTTTAGTTTCCCATTTCCCAAATTGTTTAGTCTCTGGTGCATTGGATGGTCGATCAGTCTTCGGAGTTTCTCAGACTGCAGCTGGGCTCTGCAGTCTCTTCTATCGGTCATGGATTGCAGTTTTGTAATCTTTTCAAGTTCTACAATTGGCGTTGACTTCATGCCTCCTGTTATAACTCTCATGGCTTGGTTTTGAAGTTTGCTAACTTTATCGAAGTTCGCCTTTGCTGCTGTTGTCCATGCCGCAATGCCATACTCGAGAACTGGTCTCACTCTTCCAGTGTACAGTTTCTTTAGTATGCCTTCGTCTGCTCCCCAGCTTGTGCCAGCAAGTTTCCTCATGATTGCCACTCTTTCTCTGGCTCTCATTCTGTTTCTCTCGATCTGACTTTTCCATGTCGTGCGCCGATCAAATGTGACTCCCAGATAGGTTGGGTTGTCGTTTGGCTGCAGGAATTTGCCATTTAAACTTAATTTGGTATTTTGTGGTTTTATTGAAAGCGAGAATATTGTGCATGTGGTTTTCTCCTCGTTTATTTTGACCAGTCATGAGTTCGCCCACTCTTCCAGCGATGTTAGGGCCTGCTGCATCCGATTTCTTGCTATGGTGAGATTCTTTTCAGAGGTCCACATAGCTAGATCGTCTACAAACATTGAGCTATGGACTCTCCTTGGTAAATTCTCTGTAATGTCGTTTATATATACCAGGAAGAGTGTGGGTGACAATACTCCCCCTTGGAGTACTCCCTTGCAGGCATTTGAAAATCAGAAAATAAATAAAAAAATGTAAAAAGCAACAAAATAATTGTGTTACGTTTACAAAATAATATGCATTCGATTGTATCCACCCCGTTTTTGAAAACTGGTCAAAAAGTCTACGCATCCACTATAAATATGTGTGTGTGCGTGAAAATATGCGTCTGTGTGTCTGTGTGTGTGGATTCGGGTGCGTGCATATATGCGTGTGTGTGTGCCCGTGTGTATGAGACATAATGTCCGATTTTAGTAGAGTAATTAGTATTCAGCACGTCATCGAAAGCGGCCACCTATGCAATGGCGAGATTGACTAACCAAAGATCTATATCCGCATTTGAAGCATCACTGCAGAAGATCGGGACGTTTACATAATACTGTTAGCTTCCTCGCATACGGCATACTTGCCGGACTAACGAAAAGGTTATGTGTGATGCGATATCTTATTTTATGATTTTATGTTATGGTATGCTATAATAATATATGTCATATTATGTATGCACTAATAAGGATCGAGGGCCACTGTATACAACCACAGTTTTACCGGAAACAGAAGAATCCTTACCCTTGGCTATTTGGTGAGAGAGACTGAGCACCTTTGAGTTTGTCATAATCAGTGATGTCTATCATGTACAATATAATATTTTATAACTTTGAAGTACAATACCCATGTAAACACCACGATATAAGTGTGTAAGGTTTTGAAGACAATTGAGATTGAACAAAAATAAAATAACTTGAACCAACAAAGGCATTTTCTTGATTTACATGTTCTTAAGAGCTGTCTTTGTTTAATTTATTTTACTACCTGTATGATTGTATGTGATGTTTCAGCCCAATCCACAGCCACCCGACTACCATCAGCGAGCAAGCCATAGAAAGTTTGCCATCTCTTCCAGCAATTTGAAGGTCCCGAAAACAATCAGATAAAAACACACAGAGTTGTTGTTGTTGTTAGAGGAATGCCCACAATGGGTAGATTTACCCTTTTGTGCGTCATAGACATGACGTTTAGTTGCGGGTTATTGAAGCTTTCCGGACATTCCATGCATGCTGTTGAAGGTGGACTGGGGTTCTCCATGCGGTTGTGCTATGCGTATCTTCATCTGCATCTTGCTCACTACTACGGGGATCATTTGGATCCCTCACCTTATTAGCCAGACTGCCATGAAAACAGCCCGTTTTCAGGAAGGGCTACAAGGAAGACCAGGTGAAGGTCTTGTCCAGTGAAATATATAAATACCAACAGAGACGACCACATATAATATGTTTTTGCTGCAGAAATATACAAAACTGGGGGTCCCATTCTGCTTAAACAATTGACATACCTATTTTGCGCAACTTCGTGTTACGGCCAGATACCTTGGGCCAAGAAACTTGTTACCGTTGTTCAAAAGTACAACCTAAAGGGTGATCGTAATTCACGTGGTAACCAGAAGAACGTATCTTTCTTTACGACAGCAAAACACAATTATGATACGAGTTATTCTTAACGCTTTATAGTCCTACATAACTGAAGAGATACGTCTTAACCGTTTAGAGTCCAGCTAAATGTGTCTCAAATGTGTTGGATACAGGCTTCCAGTAAGTTGTTTACTAGCCGCAATGGTGGCTCTATACTTCGGATGAAGCTAGAAGGCTGAAGTAGAAAGGTTTTCACAACAGTAGGAATCTGTCGCTAGGTTCACCTGCAAGACGAATCGCTGCAATTGTCCTTCTTGTAAGAATTCATCACCCACTTTTTTTTGAGTGCGGATATCTGTGGTCTCTTTGCATGTTTGGTTTCATGTGTCAGGTTGAAAATCACATGAACAAATCGTAGGTGTGAACTTCATTCCGACACTGGGCACTACGCCGCCTGGGATGTGCGAACGTCCAACTAAGACAAAGATTGTTCTTAAAACGTCTCCCTAAATAGTAAATGACATGGGAAATGCATGAGTGAATAGTTGTTTTTTTCGGGCGTTATCAGACGTCTTGAATGTGTTCAGCTCTCCCATAAAGCTTGCTTAGTGTTGGCACTGGTGATGGCCACATGTGCTTTCTCTTCTCGTATGTCGGGTAATTTTTCAAAATATATGCAGGGACAATTTGCTCTATACCACAGGTGCACGTGACAGCAGCACCTATCTTCAGTTTATTGAAAAGATGGAATCTGAGTCTGTTGTGGCCTGTGCGTTGTCTGTCTGAAGACCACCACTTGCTCTCTTTTGCTCAGCTAGTAGTAAGCCCAATTTTCTGTGTAGCCAGTATGCTCTGGTTCCCATTAGTCCATGTATGTGTCTACCTTTAGTCTGTCTACCTCGTTGTCTTCGATTCTAGAGTGAGATAGAACTCAATGCTCTACGACTCTTCTGGGTTGGACTGCTGGCATAATTGGCAGCGCATTCATCTGAGGCCATTTAGGTCTGTATTTCTGTAAACAATATGACTAAATAAAAAGAAGAAAAGAAGTAGAAATAAGGATGTATTTAATTATCATAAGTTGTGTTTGGTTTTACAATATTCATAACGGCGTGCAGTTGAAGAACAACTCATGACACACATTTTCATACCAAAAATAGATGATTCCTCAGAAAAAGAGAAATACGTAGAAAAACTAAGATGGCAGTATGCCGATTCACTTATGTACCAGTTTTGAGTCAGCGATGACAGTCATAGACAATGATTACGGCCGAGAAGAGTCAACGCCAATCCTCAGAAAAGAGATCTTCTTTAGTTTCTGCTTTTTCATGTGCGGCACTGCGACCATATAGCCATTGTATATTTTGTTATTTTCCATGACGTCGGCTCCTTCATAAGCAAGTCTATCTGCAACAGGAACAAGACTGGTAACAATATACATATGTGCCTCACCCCGTCTTTTTAAAATTTTAAAGCTGTTTATCAGTACTCCTTCATGTACCACTATACAAACACTTTCTAATTCAATTTCAATATGAGTTATATTACCTTCTTTTGTTTCCCACAATGTCTAAGCAGTAGCCTCACGATGTTTCAGTCTATACCGTTTAACGCTTTCTTACAGTCTATCAAATGTGGAAGAAGCAATGAATGTCACTTAATTGTTTGTACTACTATGATGTCAGGTCAGGTGAGGTCATCCGGTAAACCAGTGAGGTTGTTGGGGCACACATGCAGACATCCTCACAAGCCAACGCCATCTGTCTTTGTCCGCGGTCGCTCCCTGGGCCTCTTCTGGTTTGAGATTGGTTCATTCTTGTATGTTGTACCCACCTGTTTTTGGGACGGCCCCTTCCTCGGCTACCTTGCACCTTTCCGTGCTGGATCGTATTTGCAAGACCATTTGATCTCGATATGTGACCGTATCAAGCGAGTTTCCTTCTTTTGACAGTTGCCACAAGGTCTTCAAAAGGCCCTATTGTTGTTGTAATTCATTCTCGTATTTTCTCATTTGTAACGTGACGTTTAGAAGTCTTAGGAATTATCGCATCTCCAAGGCCTGTATCATCTGATGCAGGTCAGCTGTAATTGTCCATGTCTCACAAGACTAGAAGGAGAATAACAGGACCAATGTACGCATTGATCTGATCTACGTGCATATGGTTAATCGTTCATCTTGCAAAGGAGAGACACTACCCTAAGCTTCATAACGAAAAGCTACCCAAGCATGGACTGGACCCATGCATACACCGACGGTTCTGTAACAAACACTACACAGAACGGAGGGGCAGGAGCATTCCTGAACCTACCAAATGGCAGAAAAATAACACTGTCATTCGCTACTGGTAAGTACACAAGCAATTTCAGAGCAGAGGCAGAGGCACTGAGGGCGGCAGTGGAAGAAATGGTAACACACAGTGAAAATGAGAGCCATATAGTCCTACTGACAGATGCTCTCGAAGTAGTCACAGCGCTAAAAAGCCAGAAAAACACTGAGCTTAATGACTTAAGAGCAGCACTCTGCAAACTGTGACAGCAGTCCGCACCAAAAAGGGTGGTGGTACAGTGGGTTCCGTCACACTGCAACATCCAAGGCAACGAGGAGGCAGACAGACTGGCAAAAGAAGGTGCAAGGCTACCACAAACAGATACCAGTATTACGTACGAAGAGTCAAAACGGCTTATCAAAGCCAGATACATGACCAAATGGGAAACCGAACATACTGGTTACACCAAAAACGATGCCTATTACCAGTTGAACCGAAGAGAGCAGGTCGTTGTCTTCAGACTTCGCACTGGCCACAACAGACTGAGGTACCACCTATTCAACAAACTGAAGATAGGGTGTACCGACGAATGCCCGTGCGGTACTGGTAAAATGACCACTGAACATCTGCTGCAGAACTGCCCGACATACGAGGATCAGAGAGAGCAGATGTGGCCATTGCCAGTGGAACTGCAAGACAATCTCTATGGTAGTGGCGAGAGTCTCAGGATGACCGCCGCTTTTTTCGAGAAAATAATGGTTACTGTCTGACTGTGTACGCAGAAGAAGAAGAAGAATCGTTCATCTTGCCATATTTTGTTAAGCCGTGCAAGCACCGCCCATTGTCTGTGCTATTCTGGCCAACACCTTAAACGTTGATCCTTCATCACTAACAATCGAGCCCAGATGTTTAAAACGGTCAACCACTTCGAGTTCCTGCCATTAGCCATAATCCTGCTGTTTAAGGCCTCCGTGTTGTTAGTCATTCATTTGGTCTTTCCAGCGTTAATCTCTGATTAACTATGATGTGTACATGATCTCACATAAAGAAATCAAACTTGTTCGTTTCTAAACGTCTTATCTACTTTCTCTTGTCTAAGATAATTCTACTGAGTATTTTGCAAAGAGGATTTCATACGTGAATTTCTATTTTCTGTTGCGTATATTTTATCATACGGGAAAATATATTAGATGGTAACACAGAAAAGACATATGCAGATTTTTTCTACATGTGTGACAAGAGTATCAATCAAGTCATTATCATCAGGTGCCTTGTCGGTTGGCGTTGGCGATCATGGACCTCCATCAATTTCTATCACGTGTGTCGTTTCCCAACTCCGTTGTTGATTGTCGCCCATGTCATTGTCTCAGGCTGTCCAGCATCTTCTCTCTCTCTCTCTCTGCTTTCCTCTGTCGTTCTGTCCTGCTTTGATTCCCGTTGTCACGACGTGCTCCAAGCCGCCTCTTCTCATAACGTGCCCAAAAAAGGATGATTGTCGTGTTATGATTCTTGCAATAAGTTCTATTTGTGTTTGCGCTTCCTCGAGTACTGCATCATTAGTGTTCTTTGTAGCCCTGATCCGCAGCATACTTTAAAAACCAATATATGTTGATTCTAAAGATCTAAGAGCTTGCTTGAAAATTGTCCATGATTCAAGCAAGTACATACATTCAAATACCTAGGCAGTATGTTCACTGATGTCAGCATATTAGACATAGAGATCTCACATAGAATTCAGCAAGCCGAACGCCTCTAAGCCAGAATCCCGCCCAAAATCTCAGCACCGCTGAGATGGGAGGCTACGACATGGCTGGGGCTACGTCCCGGCCCGATCGAGCCGCAGGAATGCACCTGGTAAAATGCACTCCTTCCTCGCTATTTGCATCTGTCTGCTATCAGTCATTCCAATGGACGCAGAAGAGATGCAGTCCAGCGGACATTGCACCTCCTGTCCTATGGTGACAAGCTCCCGGGTGGCGGAGAATGCTAGGCGTACCATCACTGCAGATGAGCCGAGAAAATAAAGCGAGCAAAAAGATACCTCACTCATATGCATATGCTACGTTTCTGGCAGGACGTGACGATCCTGGGAAAAAGTCACACTGGACTGCCTCTCTTCCGGGATAGTACAAACTAGTACATAGTCCATCATATCATTGCCAAAACCTATAGACACGAGTAGGGAAGACTCGATAGTCCTGCATGACAACTTCCCAAGAGAGACAACTCTGACCAAAAACAACTGCTGCCTTGCAGTTAGGCTGGGGACAGCCAAAGGCTAAGGAGGGCAACCCTACAGAAACGCCTGTTGAAATCGGATACACTGAGCCACTGGCTAACAAATTAAATCAGTGCAACGTAAATATCGCTGTAAACAGCGTACGATGAAGAAGAAGAAGAAGAAATACCTAGGCAGTATGTTCACTGATGTCAGCATATTAGACATAGAGATCTCACATAGAATTCAGCAAGCGAACAGAGTCCACTATCAAATCTCATCAATCGTGAAACACACTCGAGCTTTTCTTTCAACTAAGAGGAGGCTAATCAAAGCACTGTTTATTCCTACGTTGTGCTACAAATGGCAATGATGAACATTACAAGAAACAAATGTGTAATATCTAGAGTATAGAAAAGAAATTAATTTCTGAAATATAACATTGTTTATGAGCCAGTTTTTTCAACATGCAGGTCTACTGCGATGGTTTCATTTGTCACTTTCTTTATCCATTTGTTTTTTTAGGATTCTTCTGTAACAATTTCTTTGGAACGTTCCAGTTTTCTTCCTTGTTACGTGTACGTGTTACAATAACATAACAAACTTAATATCATGTATTCAAATGTCCAGAAGGATTAATCATAACCTTCACAAGCATTTGCAGTAATTATCTTTCAATCCCTAATTCATGTCATATATCACTTACCATTAAAAATCAATACAAAGAAATGGATTAAACAATATTTCCATAACTATTTTTTTTATATCAGAGCGAAATGGCAAACATAATAATAAGTCTTAATATTAGCATTGGAATATCAGAAATGCATGTTTACTACACACAGATTATGTAATCTAATTACTTTTCTAAACCTTCAATACGTCATTACTTGAATGTGGGAAAATATAGTTACCTATATAATAGTAGTAATAGTATATACTATCAAGTGTAGCAGAGACAAATTATAAATACCAGTTACACTGCATGCCCAGGGCAATTGTTCATGTTCTTAAATGATTGATTACACAGTGGTATTTCCAAAGTTCGACACATGTATTAGTTATTTCAAAATATCTTTGAATGTCTCATTAAAACTTTCTTTCTGTTCTTCCAATGGGAAAAAAAAAAAAAGGTGTTATTGATAATGTTCAAAAAATTACACTCATTATACTTGATATGGGGGACAATATGAAGAGCATTATAACCGCTTACTGGTATCTGATCAGGAGATGTTTGACAAGTTTATTTAGTGGTTCAGTGCTTTTTCTATTGCTAGTCCAGACAAGGGGGACGTCCACACTTTCTTCCTAATCTTGGCTATGCCTCTTCTCATAACCATCTTTTCGCAGAGCTGCAGTCTTCCGTTCTCACACCGATAAACCTCTGTACATTTACAGTGATAGCCTAGGCATTCTTTCACATGGACATCTATTATTGGTAGTTTTTAAAAATATGTGTTATTACTAACAAGCATACTACGGGATGTACGTATGTATATATTCAAACAAAGAGATATTATTGTAATAAATCATTATAACGGGAACAGTGCTAACAAAATTAAATCGAAAGCGAGTAATGGTTATTCTAACATAAATTCGGCAAGACGAGTCTTCTAAATGTAATAACAGAAATAACAAATAACAAAAAAATATGAATACGGGAAGAATAGCATTGGCAATGCTGAATTACTGAAGGGACAGGTGGTTTTTGACTGACTTGACCATGAGTACCACTCAGTGTGACACTTCATGATGATCATATTTTCTCCTGATGTATTGCACATAACATTAATACATTCTGTAGAAATCAAAACAACATTTAACGATACAATATATTTGACATCTTTGAAATTATCTAAGGAAACATTGTTTAAATACAAATGAAATGCATATTATCTTATCAGACAGTAATTAGGTTGCGCTAACGAACATACACATACACGCGGGAATATGTCCTGCTACTATGCATTTTCAATCAAAGATATTCTACTTGGGACGATTATTTTACGAGTTCGCCTAGATATAGGCCATAATATTTTCAATGTTCATAGAAATGCACATTCCCACCAAAATATTAACGAAAAAACATGCTTTTTGTCTACAATAGTTTTTGAAATGCGTAATACGAACAATAATTAAAAGGTGATGTTTAAATAGCACCACTAAAATGTTCCTTCAATGTTAGGTACATATTATCAACAATCTCATAGCCTTGTAACTGATATTTGTGCAGAAATAAATATAGGGAAAATTAAAAGTGTCATTCATAAGGCGATATCCAAATCAATCAAATCCCATTGTTCCTTTCGATGTAAAGGCCATTGTCCAGTTTTAGACAGTATAGGCGGTCCTTTCTACATCCCTCCATGTGTAACAAACACTCAATCGTAGCTCTTTCTTGTATTCGCCTCTCCATGTATCGTTTGACCACACTTACTGTCTCCTACCTTGCTGATTCTACTTGCGAGCTTGCCTCGCAACGTTGGACTAAGTTTGCTATATTGGACGGTGCCTTAATTTATCATCATAAATTACATTTACAAGCACATACAAACCAAAACAAACAAAACAGTTGTAAAATAAAGTATCATTCTTAAAGCAAAATTCACACAAATGTTGGTAAATTCGTCATTTTCTGACGTAGTGGCTCCGTTCTGCCTTGATGTCACTTATTTTACCTGCGGCTTAAGGCTAGTTGAGAAGCTGAGCCAATGACGAACCTTTTTTTTAATGTTGTCGTCTTTCGTGCTTTTCCTTGAATGTCCTTGAATCCATTGGTGTACTGAAAACGTAGCCCTGGTTTGCATTGTAATACAAGACCTTACAGTAAGATCACAGTGATGATAGACATCCAGCTGGCTTGGCTGCTGTAAAACATCCGCTATCCTTGTGAAATGGGAGTATTGGTCATTGTTTTTCAAATTACCCTGACGAAACTCTTTGAACTCTTATATCTAGGTAGACTAGAGCGTACCATGACTGTGATAGGACTCGATGAGGTAGTTGTGAGAGACAAGTGCTTTAGATTCATGTATAATGCCATTTGAACCCTTCAATTGTCATTTCAAACTGCACCTTAAATATCATTTAAAGTTATCATTGATATATCATGGTACTAAAATGCCAAGAATATTACTTTTCTCTTGTTCATTTGCATCAAAGAGTAACATCATGCAATGACAAGGACATGGAAAGGCACCTTGAAAAAACTGAATATTCAACAAATGTGTACGCACTAAAACATTCCACAGTTAGTTATGTATTCGAGGACCTGGTCAGCGACGAGGACATTATTATTTTCCAATGGGTTGGTTACACGGTCCTGGGCCAGCTCATGGCGCTCTTTGGCATCATTACAAACATCATCAACATCATCTGCTTCATCAAACAAGGCTTCAAGGATTCTGTAAATATTAGTTTACTGGGTAATGTATATTTTGTTGTTGTTGTTTTATTTATTTTTTTTGCATTCGCCTTATTTCTCTAATCCCCAAGGCGGTGTGCGTTGTACTGTTGTTTTTATTTTGCACCTGTCAGTCCAGTGCATCCGACTTCAGCATGCATTTCATATAAGGGTCTGTTTCCTCCCGCATTTTTTACGGGTTTGCTTTTCCAGAATGTGGACACCCCTGGGGGCCATTGTTAATTTTGCATTGCCTCGCAGATAACTTTCCCTCGAAATTGAAATTAAAAACAAGTACACATTTTTCTAGATTTCTATGCTGTCCATTACTTATAATCAAAAGTTTAAAAAAAAAAATATTTGGTAGTTAGGCAAACACAAACACATGTTGAAGTAACTTGTGAAATATGTATACTTAAAATACAAATAAAATGAGAAAAACAAGTAGAGAATTATACTAGACGTGATCAAATGAAACCGGAACCAGTGGCTTTATTACAAATATTGGAAAGTTACATCATCTGGTGTGACATAATTAAATATAACAATTGTTATGAAGCAAACATGTAACAGGCTTAGTTAGAAACAGTCGCATAAGCATTCAGACACACAACCCACTGCTTGGGCAGACGGCGGATGCCGTCCGAAAAAAAATGACTGGTTGTTCTTTGAACCACTTGGTCACCGAGGCCATGACGATTACATTGGATTCGAATCTTTTGTCTTTTCAGAAATTTGTTTACGGGTCCAAACAAATAAAAGTCCCAAGGGGACATATCGGGGCTATAGGATGGGTGTGGCAGTACTTCCCACATTTGCTGTGCAAACGCTTTCTGAACAATGTTCCCAACATGGGGACGCGCATTGTCGTCCAAAAGAATCACATTACACGAAAACATACCGGTTCGTTTATTCGTGATTGTTGTATGTAGCATGTCTAGTGTGTCCTTGTAGCGGATGACATTGAGGTTCACGCCGGTCTCTTTAAAATCTGCCAACAAAAGTCCATCATGGTCAAAACACGCAGATAGCATAACCTTGCCAGGGGGAATATGTGACTTGATTTTTTTTGGTTTCGCTGATCTGGGATATTTCCATTGCATGCTAGCAGTTTTGCTGCTCCGCTCAAAGTGGGGGCACAACGATTCATCACCTACCATTATGCGCAAAATAAACAAATCACCATCCTCTTCGTATCACAGCAAGTGGTTTAAACTATATCCCATGCGTTCTTCATTATGGTGGTTGGTCTGCAACCGAGATACCCATTGTGAACACCTTCCGATACTTCAGTTTCTTGCTAACTACCATTTGAACAATCCCTAGCGACACAGCGAGTTCATTCTCTAGCGAACGTAAGCTCCGACGATGGCCCACCCTAATTGCTGTATCACTTTTGACAATGGCATCTTCTGACGCAACAATATGCGCCTGACATGGTCTCGGAAGATCGTTAATTAACTTACGTCCTTCTTTAAATATCGTTGTCCAGTTCTTCGCTGTTGTCTTTGATACACTGCTGTCGCCATACACTGCCTGCATTCTGCGATGAATGTCAATTGGTCGATATCCTTCATCTAGTAGAAACCGAATCACAGCTCGCTGATCAACTCTGGATGGATTTTATTTCACACACATCATGTTCTCAACGGTTTGCTGAAGAAACTATGAGTCGGAAAATAATGCAATTTTGTAAACTTGACGGTTGGTATGTGCTATATTCACCAGAAGTGACGTCACGTATTACAGTTTGGTCCGGTTTCATTTGAACACCTCTCGTATTTAAAATAATAATCTTATTCGAGGATCTCTGCGTAATGCATCGCATGGACCCTCAGTTATAGAGCCACTGTTATAGTACGTTCAGTGTCACTTGTCTTTCAGTTAACAGAACGCAAGTAAAACTGAATTATGATTGGTCTACGTGCACAGTAATGCTGTACAAAAGACGTCTAGCAGGGGTTAGTGCTAAACTTCCAAGCCGATTCTGACCGGGCCCCAGTGAGTGGATCGTGTAGCCCAGTCCACAATTAGTGAATCGTGTAGCCAGGTCCCCAATTAGTGGATCGTGCAGCCCGGTCCCCAGTTAGTGGAGCATGTAGCCCAGTCGAGAATGTACTTGCTTGCTAATACTGGGATTACATCGCGCCAGAGTTATAAATCACGGGTGGAAAAAAAATAAGTGCGTTGTTCGTTGATGTTACGAACGCTCATTCAGTCGACCCAGCTGCAAATGGGTAGATGACGTATGGCTTGGGAAGGTATAAACAGCGAGGAAGGGAACTAGTTGCCCCACCTCGTTTAGGCTGCGCCTAAGTAGATGAAGAATTATCTTCAACCCCGACCGCAATTGATGCATAGAACTGGCCTTTACCAGTTGACGCGCAATTGTTTATGCTCGCACAGCGGCTTCTGGGGTCGACCCAGACCGTTGAGTACCTCAATAGTATTGGAAGTCAAAACGACGACGGGGGAGGGGGGGGGGTGTGTGTGCTGACCACATCATCCCTAGTGTGCGTTTGGTCAAAAATAAATAGGCCTAACATCATGTGTCCAATACACATCGCTTGCGTGTTAACGGGAGATACAAATACCATAAAAAAGGGAACTGTGTAAGACCAGTCATATTCCACAAACCTCGGTGCCAGGCTGTCATTTTCTACACTATCCTTTTTCAGTTTTTAGTAACACACTACTTACACAGAGCACATATCCAGGCAAAAATACGCTGCTTCGGTCATCTTATGAGAATGCATCCTCATCAACTTCTACTGGTAGTTTACAATGTTGGTAGAACTCCCTGCAAGTGATGGTGGTGAGGTTAGTGGAAAGATATCGTTGGATTGATTGTGCTATAACACAAACTTACAGTTCCCGACGACCCTACATGGCGAAGGACAGACAACTTAGATTGCCGGCGTAACTCAACGGCATAAGTGGAAATAAAACTAACTAATTGCAATATGTTGATATCCTAGCGTGATAGGAGTTTACTGTGCAAGTATATGTACAATTAGCGATATGTGCGTTCCCTCAGCGTCTATATCATTCTTCATTCACTAATAGACAATGAGAATCGACTGCACCATAATTTGATTGTGCCGGTTCTTCATAGCATTATACATATTCATGATGCTTCTTGACAAGATGTTCGTCTTTTTAAGAACGAGCAACCAGGAAGAATGGTTTACAACCACTTGTTAATCTATTTCTTGCTTTCTTTTCCAGGCGCGAAACTTGACTTCAGATTGTTCTACTGGCTTAGAAGACTGCAGTGTCTGTATACAACGAGTTTCCTTTACATTTATTTGATCTAAAAATATATATGCGCATTCAATCCATTATTGAATGCATTATTTGACCATGTCCCCAATATTTCTTCTGGCAATGCATTCCAAGAAGTAACCACTCATACTAATAATATATTTCCTGGTATCTAATCTTGATATTTCTTCAATTAATTTGTGACCGTGCCCTCTTGTTCGTGTAAGCGTCTGTAATTTGAAAAAAAAATAATTGTAAATATAATGTATATTTTCTTTAATAATCGTTTAAACCTGTATTAAATCACAACGAATTAATTCTTCTCTTTTGGGCCTAAAGTGCCGGTTTTTCTGCTTTTTTCTTCATATTTACAACTCTGGAATCCTACAATCAGTTTTACCATATGTGACGTTCAGTGTCGCGTGAACTGAAGTTGCTTTTTTTTTTTTACATTCATTTGTATGGTTCGGGGTCATGGAAACGGTTGTTGCCTCATTTTATATCCACTTTTGAGGTTAAGTGTTGCGGAAACTGAAGCTGCCTTTCTTGGACAATTGTTGTTTTTTTTATACGCTTACAGTGTAATTCGTTTTAAGATTTTTGTTCATACTTCAATATTGAATTACAGGTCTGTCAATCTCTGACCTGTGTTCCCTGGTTGCAGTCATATGGACAAACACCTGTTACAACCCGAGCTTAAATACCTTTGACCTCCCTTATGATCCTATGGACCTTCAACTTCTAATCGGTACCTGGCCACACTTTGCGTTTACCCACATCACAAGCTGGATCACAGCCTTTATCGCGATGGAGAGATGTCTTTGTCTGACTATGCCTCTTAAGGTAAATCGTTGATATGAATACTAGCTTTCAGCATAGTTAAACCACTGGTTATCAAAAGCTTGATAAATGTTAACCATTTCACAAAATAAAGAGATCAAAACATGTCCGCTCCTAATGGATCCAGTGCATTCAACAAGCACATGTGAAGTTATATAGTCGATATTTCCTATTCAAAGATTAAATAGACAATTATATGTAAATAAAGTTAAGGTCAATCCCATAGTAGTTACACTAATGTTGTGGAATTGAGTTGTTAGCGGCTTCAGTACACTAAGTCAAAGAGTGTCTCCTAGCACGAAAAAACAATACTTCTCAAGTAGTCAAAATGTCATTTACTTTTCCATATATCTCTTGCAACGTTTATGCACGTATCCCAGTCTATAAGTAAAGCTTGAAAGGCTTTAGTGTACAAAGATTTGTCCGTATGTCTGCACCAATCCAGGACAGCTTGTTTCACTTTGCCACCAGTGCTGAAATGCTTACCTCACAGGAATTCATTTAGCTGTCCAAACATGTGAAAATCGCTTGAAGCGAGGTCTGGGCTGTAAGGTGGATGCGACACTATCTCCTAGTCGAGTTGCTGCAGATGACATTTAGTGTGGTGAATCGTATGAGATCGAGAGTTATCCTGCATTGGCAGGAAGCCCTTTGTGATAAAATCAGGCCGTTTGTTTTTCCACAGACGGTTATGCACATCACTCCAAATGCAATTTCTCTACAGGTTATGCCTCGATATTTCAAGGATAAGGTGTTCCATAATTTTGATATTAACAGGAGTGACTGTGGTGGGCTGAGAGCCACCATAGCCGTAATCATCAATCACGGAAGTAGGGCCTTCTTTAAAACGTTTACACCATTCAAATGTCTTACTGTGGCTGAGATTCTCATCACCGTATTATGATTGCAGTCTTATGTACATTTCCGCATGTGTCAACCCTTCTTTCGCAAGGAATTTGATCGGAATACACTGTTCCATTCAAGTACTAACAGTGATGTTACACATTTTGAATATCTGGGCTCCAGAATTGACAAAATGGTGACTGCTCGAAAGAAATCAGGAGAAGACTAGCTATGTCAATGCAGAGACTGAACAGCCTGAAGAAATTATGGCAGGGCACCAACAAAACGATAAAAGTAAAAGTCTTGAGAGCCTGTGTTTTTCCTGTGGCAGCGTATGGCTGTGAAGCATGGACGATTACCAAAACTTCTAGACAAAGAATCGAATTCTTCGAGTCAAAATGTTACAGAAAGATCATCAGAATACCCAGGACAGAGAAAAAATACAAATATAGACATTCGGAAAGAGTTGAGCATAGAGGAGAACTGGTTTATCAATTCCATTTTGGCTAGAAAATGCAAATACTTTGGTCACATCAAGAGACACACCGGTCTTGGCAGAACGGTGATGGAAGGTATGGTGCCATGCAAAAGAGGAAGGGGTAGATCAAGAAGACGATGGCATCAAGATATCCAGAAGTGCCTCAGTATGACAGTGACGGAAGCTGGTGTTTTGGCAAGGGAACGAGTTTCTTTCAGACAGACTGTGATTGGAGCGACGTTCTACAAATGTTATGCTACATGATGATGATGATATGTACATGCGTACAATATCACACGTACGTTTATATATAAAGATATACACACATGTTATTATTGTTTTAAACGTATGCATCAATACATGCACATTTACAGACACATATATACAGAAAGGGCCGTATGAACACAGTATTAAAAAGGTACAGAGATAAAGAAAGATAGCGTGAACAGAAAAGCGAAAAATAAAAAGCGAAATAGAGGAGTTTCACATCAGACGAAAGCGGTGAAATGAAATACAATAATGGGGTTTAAGACATCTCATAAGTAAGTTTTAAGATTCTCAAACTCAAACCTGTATCGATCATCAGTGGAGCAGAACACGATTGCCAGTGAATAATATTGGTCTTATCTTGGTGTCTACGACTATAGAAATTGCTGGCGACTGGAGAGCCGACGTTATTGTCACTGAAGTGTTGAAAGGAAGGTTCAAGGTTCACAAATTAGTCCGATATCGGCAATATTAAAGTGGGTTAAAATAATATTGTGGATTCTTCTTGTTCTTCTTCTTCTTCGTACGCAGTCAGACAGTAAACATTATTTTTTCGAAAAAAGCAGCCGTTATCCTGAGGCTGTCAACACTGCCATAGAGCTTGTCTAGTGTTTCCACTGGTGATGGCCACATCTGCTCTCTCTGATCCTCGTATGTCAGGCAGTTTTGCAGCAAATGCTCAGCGGTCATTTTCCGGTACCACACGGGCATTTGTCGGTGCCACCTATCTTCAATTGAATGAATAGGTGGTACCTGAGTCTATTGTGGCCTATGCGAAGTCTGAAGACCACGACCTACTCTCTTCTGTTCAACTGGTAATAGGCATCGTTTATGGTGTAGCCAGTATGTTCGGTTTCCCATTTGGTCATGTATCTAGCTCTAATGAGTTGTTTTGACTCTTCGTATGTCATACTAGTATCAGGTTGTGGTAGTTTTGCACCTTCTTTTGCCAGTCTGTCTGCTTTCTCGTTGCCTTGGATGTTGCAGTGAGATGGAACCCACTGCACCACTACCATTTTTGGTGCGGCCTGCTGGCATAGTTGACAGAGAACTGCTCTTAAATCATTAAGTTCAGTATTTTTCTGGCTTTTCAGTGCTGTGACTACGGCCAGTGCATCTGTAAGCAGGACTATGTGGCTTTCATTCCTTTTACTTGTCACCATTTCTTCCACTGCCGCCCTCAGTGCCTCTGCCTCCGCTCTGAAATTGCTTGAGTATTTTCCAGTAGCAAATGAAAGTTTTATTTTTCTGCCATTTTGTAGGTTCAGGAATGCTCCTGCCCCTCCGTACTGTGTTGTATTTGTTACGGAACCGTCGATGTATGCATGGGTCCAGTCCATGCTTGGGTAGTTTTCCGTTATGTAACTCAGGGTAGTATCTCTTCTTTCTTTTTCGACTGGCAGTTTTTGTTTCTAATACCTGATATATATTGTGGATTAATTTGCTTGACTTTGTAGATGAACCCATGTTTTGGTTTTTTTTAAACACACTTATAAGTGTGTTTTATGAAATGAACGGGAACGTCTACAGGGCGTCGGTACGAGAGATAGGGAGGCCACACGAAAGAGCGGTGTTAAGTATAGTTTACGGATAAACACGCATCTTGGGGATGATTTATAGCAATTTTTCGACTTCTTGGCATACGCGATGAAGTCATAGCAACTGAACAAATGGAATATAGTGGCGGTAATATTGAGTGGGACAGGAACAAGGAGCCGAAGGATTTCAACAAGGAGGGCAGCAGTTCCAATCCCTGGTATGGTATTTTTCTATTGGGGTGAAATAAACAAAAAGAACCAGCACACGATGTGACGATCGCAGTGGCGAAGCAGCCTGTAGTCATCAACTTTCAAAACCTCTCGACTACACCAGCAATAGAAAAAATGTCGTATGAGTTGTGTTTTTTTTGTGTTTTTTTAAAATATTATTAATATTCAGTGTTGGAAGACATGTAAAGGATATGTATATGTGGATGAGTGAAATTATAGGAGACGCATGCAGATGATATGCCCGTTAATCGAACTGTGCAAAACATATGATAGGAACAACAACAGTTTAACAATGAGAAGTTCTCTCCTTATCTGCAGCCCCAACCCACATCACGAATGCACACTTCACCCATCGTCCAACTCGCCCATCTCTTCCACTCTCAACCCCCCTCTTTCTAAAACCTCACTCTTTCAACAAGCCTACCACTCCACTCCATCGGTTAATTGACCCTTTTCCAATCTTTCGTCTCTTCCTTACCCTAATTTTCAACACGTCAAATGCTCAGATTCAGAACTGCGCTAACAACTTTCATAAAAATATCGAGCAACGCTCCATATTTTAGAGTATGGAGTCATACTTAGATCAAATCAGATCACAACCCATCTATCTTCTCTATAAGCAAACTTCCCTCCCTCATATTCCCCATCTCTTTACCAATCCATTGAATCGTGAATTCTCTTGTGTCCATATTAAATCATCTACGCTTCTTTAAAATTAAGACATTCTAACAATTATAGAGACAATATTTCAAAAGTATGCCCCTACAGCAGGGTACCGTATTGTAGAGCCATGTGCAAAGTGATGTAGCGTCATATGTTGTCCTCAAAACAGGAGACGTATGTGTGTCCTTGATAACACGACGATGTCGAATGATTAATTGTCCCCAAAACAGTAGACCAAGTAATGTCGCTTGCATAACACGACTATGTAGAATGATTAATTGTCCCCAAAACAGTAGACCAAGTAATGTCGTTTGCATAACATGCCTATGTAGAATGATTAATTGTCCCCAAAACAGTAGACCAAGTAATGTCGTTTACATAACACGACTATGTAGAATGATTAATTGTCCCCAAAACAGTAGACCAAGTAATGTCGTTTACATAACACGACGATGTCGAATGATTAATTGTCCCCAAAACAGTAGACCAAGTAATGTCGTTTACATAACACTACTATGTAGAATGATTAATTGTCCCCAAAACAGTAGACCAAGTAATGTCGTTTACATAACACGACGATGTCGAATGATTAATTGTCCCCAAAACAGTAGACCAAGTAATGTCGTTTACATAACACTACTATGTAGAATGATTGATTGTCCCCAAAACAGTAGACCAAGTAATGTCGGTTACATAAGACGGCGATCTAGAGTGATGTATTATCTCCAAAACAAGTTGCGTACAAATTTGTTGTTGTGGAATGCACATAATGAGTACATATACTTTTTTTTTGCACCGTGAACAATGAAAAGGACGATAAGGGCCGTTTTTTAAATTTCAGTTAGCTGGCCTCACATCCCGAGCGTGCTGGTGAAGGTTGACCGGTGTCCTCCATGTGCTTGTGCTATGCTTGTCTTCATCTGCGTGTCGCTCACTACTACGGGGATTACGTCTATCCCTGCTTAGCCAGGCTGCCATGAAAACAGCTCGTTTCCAGGGAATGCTACTAGGAAACCATGGTCCGGTTCTTGGCCTGCATGTTTTGCCTGACATTGACTAACATGTCTGATCAGTATGTTTTTCCTGACCCTGACTAACATGTCCGATTAGTATGTTTTGACTGACCAGACCTTAGTCTTCCTCCCCAAGGTGAGCCATAGCAGGTGACAAAAGAGTGTTGGGCATAGAGTCTACCACCAATTCTTGCAACAACCGTAAATCTGAATCTCTTAAATAAGCACCTGATATTTTCAATAAAAGTAAATATATAACTCAACATTTCAATACGAGTACGTTCCGAATAAAGCATTTCGGGAAACCGTTAAGAGGGAGCTGGGCCAATTACACGGCCTATCGACTATGTTTAATGCATGCAAGCTCACATAGTATGAACATGTATACAGATCGCATGGTTGACCAAGACAATCCTACAAGCTAGTGTGCATGGGAAGCGTAAGGGAAGAAGGCAGAAAAAGAGATGGGAAGATAGCATCAGAGAGTGGACGGGAAGGTCCATAGCTAGAACAAATATCCTGGCACAAAATGGAGAGGAGTGGCGAAAACGGTAATACTGGTGCTCCAGGAACCTTTACGAATGATGATGATGATGATGATGATAATGTTAAAAGTATCCTATAGCATTACTGCTGTAGGGGTGTGAGATGTTAGCGATCTCACATTTCAAAGGCTCGGCTATATGAGGGCGGTAGCCATCTCCTCTCCCTCGCCGAGTTTACTTCCCGGACTGAACCGGTACCCATTTAAGGCTGGGTCGACCCGGGAGCCATTGCGGTCTGAAAAAAACATTACCGCCTCAACTGGGGAATGAACCCAGGAACACTGAGATACGAAGCCAGCACGCTAACCACTGCGCTACGCGGCACCCTGTTGATAATGATGATTCAATAAAAATAACTCTAAACAGACAACGAAATTGAGACATGTGATCTGGAGAAACATGAAATTAATGATACACGACAGAAGGGCTTTATGTATTATTGTTGAAATGAATGTTCTTCACAATCGGTCGTCAAATTTTGGTGATGAGACAACTATGCGAACCTGGTTCCTATGCTTCGATGAACAACCAATACAACAGCTGCGTCAATAACACTACTGTGACCTTCTGAACTTCACAATTCCGCTGTTTTCATTTTCTTCTAGGTAAAGACACTTATCACACCCAGGAGAGTTGCTGTTATCATCATCTGTATATTTATTATCCTCACGGCGGCTGTTATCCCCGTGTACTGCGTCAGCACATACGGGATGAGGTTCTCGCCTTCACGGAACAAAACTCTTCTTAGACTTGTCTACATACATGACCCAGGAGTCGTGGAAACAGTATCGTACGGGTTAAACAACGTTGTCATCCCATTTGGAGCCTTCGTAACAGTCATCGTGTGTACAGTAATACTTCTCATTAATCTCAGATGGAAAAAGAAATGGAGGGAAAAATCAATAACATCTGGACAATTTGAGGCCCTGTCTAGGAGGGATCAGAAATTGGCTGGAATGATGATAATGATATCCACCCTCTTTATCGTCTGTTTTTTCCCAGTTTGCGTCTTCTTCATCGGCATCATAATTGTTCCAGAGCTATCAATGAAAGGAAAGTATAACAATACATTAATTGCATTAGGCAGCGTTGGATTCTTTCTGGAATCTACAAATTCTACTTTGAATATTTTTATATATTATCAAATGAGTAGTAGATACAGGGTTGTGTTTCGACAAGTTATTTTGCGCAAAGAAAAGAGTCTCTAAAATGTCTTATTGTTTAAGAACAGAGATTAAAGACCGAAATAATATAATAAAAATAATCCGTTTAGAGTTCCAATGCCAATTGCGTCGAAGGGCTGTGGCCATAATTGGTGGTCGATGTTCATTAGACGTATAGTTCTGATGGGGGAGGAATTGATTTGTTGCAGCCAGGTGTTGGGCAAGTGACGCTGTATGCGGCTCAACGTGAGAGAAGGTCCTTTTCCATAATTGATTTCGACAGCCAGGTGTTGGGCAGGTGACTCTGTAGGCGGCTCAACGTGAGAGAAGGTCCTTTTCCATAATTGAATTCGACAGCCAGGTGTTGGGCAGGTGTATGGCAGGTGTTGGGCAGGTGTTGGGCAGGTGTATGGCAGGTGTTGGGCCGGTTTTGGGCAGGTGTTGGCCAGGTATTGGATCTGGCGGACAAGAACGTTCTGAAGGAGGCGAACTACAGTGATCCAAGTTAGAGAACGAGCGACGGTCCAGCATAGAATGGATACTCGCAAGATGTGCTCGTCAAACGATCGCAACACCAGTAACTCGGTCATGCAAGTGTATTCCATGGTTGCGCATGGTTTTTTTTTTTTGCGTTCGCTTTATTTTTCTGTTCCTCAAGGCGGGTGTGCGTTGTATTGTAGTTTTTATTTTCCGCCTATCGGCCCAGTGCATCCGACTTCAGCATGCATTTTATGTAAGGGTCTGCTTCCTCCTGCATTTTCTAAGGGTTTGCTTCCCCGGGGTAACGGCCGGTGCTGTGATGGGGATAGAACCCAGCACCTTCGGAATGTGAGCAGTGCCACTTAACCACTACGCCACCCCGTCCCCTAGGGTGCCCATCTGATTGCGCATGTAGAAGCCTCCAAGACGGTTCTGCTCTCTTTGCAAGACCGTCACAGTTTATGAGGTATACATATGGATTGAAATGAAGCAGGATTTGTGAAGGCGCAGCTTAGTTTCCATGGAAAGTCACTGCTGGGACCAGCTTATGTTTATCGTGTTCATATAAGAGGCTGCCGTATCGATTCTTTCGAAGAATGGCAGGAGTGCTACGTAGGTTGGAGTTTTGCCTGCTGCAAAAGTATGTCATAGAAACGTCGCCATGGTTTAGGTCTACTGTGATTCCCGCAGAAAGCTGACCGTAACACAAACTTGACAAAACGTTGAGAACGTCAGAAGTGTTTTCCTTGTCCATGAAACATGGAGACCTACGTGTGAGACTGATCGTTGCAGGTGCTGCAGGTGACCTGTCAAACTAGAAAGATTGAATTCCCCTTGTTGGATTACTTTCTTTACGCACAGTGAGTTGCTCCGTATTTTGTACCACATGGGCCAAGTACATCCGACTTCAGCACGCATGTTAATATTTTTATTTCCCTATGGATACGACTTTAATATTCCATGGTTATGAACACAAGCAATTTTGGGTTGTCACTCGTGCCCCTAACCGCTTAGCTACATCACGCCAAAACCAGATTGGTCATTGTCTATTTACTTCCGTTCTTGCCATTATTCACCTACAGCAAAGCTATTGTGGACATTTATGTAAAGGGCTTTAGTAGAGGCATACATTTTTTTAATAAACGCTTCTAACTTATATGCCTTCTCCGCCCTTTCGCAGTACGTAGTTTGTCTGTAGGGTAACTTGTGTGGCTTTTTTTGCTTTTTCCCTTCTAGTTGTCCTGCTTCTGAGACTCTGTTTATCTTTTATTTCTCCTTAAAATTCGTATGTATACCTTTTATGCAAAAGTATGTCCATTTGTTTCGTTTATGTGGATGTCAAGTGCAATCATTCGCAACAGGGATTTATGTCACGTTAATCACAATGAGCCCTTAATGTACCAAGTCTGTCTGAAAGGTCCCTGTGTTGTCTGACCCTCTCATTTCGGTATGTCTTGATTGGGATAATCTCTTTGTAGGAATACCCCAATCAGACCGAAACAAAGGGGGTCGGGTAGGTGTCTAAATGAGTTTTACAAACAAATGTGTGAATATCAGTGATCTTCACTAAAGAAAATGTGAAGAGTCCATTGATCATACTACAACTTAGAAATAGACGTCAAACGGCAAAACAATATGAGAGGACACATCTGTGTCACAATCACTCATAAAGGATCACTTATGGATAGGTCGTGTCACAGTCCCCATTGGATCGGGCGTGTCACTGTCACTCATGGATCGGGCGTGTCACTGTCACTTATGGATCAGGCGTTTCACTGTTACTTATGGATCGGGCGTGTCACTGTCACTTATGGATTGGACGTGTCACTGTCACTTATGGATCGGGCGTGTCACTGTCACTTATGGATTGGGCGTATAACTGTCACTTATGGATTGGGTGTGTCACTATCACTTATGGATCGGGCGTGTCACTGTCACTCCTGGATAGGGCGTGTCACTGTCACTCATGGATCGGGCGTGTCACTGTCACTCATGTATTGGGCGTGTCACTGTCACTCATGGATAGGACGTGTCACTGTCACTCATGGATAGGGCGTGTGACTGTCACTCCTGGATTGGGCGTTGCAGTCAAAGCAGACAATATCAAAATACAGAAGACAGAGTTGTACATTACTCACAGGGCGCCATGCGCATGTTGTACAGAAACTGTGACCTCATTGATGATGATGATGTATTTGCTAGAAATGGCTCACCTACGTGACATGGTTTCTGGACTTTGGTTGTGCCCCAGATGAGAACACCTGGTGTATACACTCGTAAAGCATTTTAATTGTCACTACTTATTCCAACTTACACAGCCATCAAGACATACAATAGCTCATATATCCTGATATAACCACAATTAGGGTCTATATTTGAATGGAAACAAAAAAGACAGGTAAACCGTGAAAACAAACGAAATGCGTTCCATTACCAATAAGAGATATGGCGTCTTCTCCACTGTGTTAGTATTCACTGTGTTAGTATTCACTGTGTTGTTATCACACACTATCAGAGGGACGGTCAATTTTAATCGGTAAATTCGTCTGTTGTCAACGTTTTTTTTTAAGATACAAACTATTTTGTCAACATATTTGTTCCTTAGAATGTTCTGGGCAGAGAAAAAAGACTAATACAGATTCGGCATGAGTTGAACATATAGTATTTTGAACAGAATGTATAAATACTTTGGTCACATCAATAGACACAACGGTCTTGAGAGAACAGTGATGAAAAGTATAATGTCAGGCAAAAGAGGCAGGGTTAGACCAAGAAGACGATGGCACAAAGATATCCAGGAATCCCTGGGTAGGACTGTGACGCAAGCTGGAGTTTTGGAAAGGGAAAGAGTTTCTTTCAGACAGACTGTGATGGGAGCGACGTTCTGTAAAGGACATACAGAAAGAACAGAAGAAGAAAGAAGAGTACGACGATCTTTTGGTCTTTGACACATGCACGAAAGAGGAGAAAAACTAGTTGAGTTCTCTATGGAGAATAACCTCACCATTACGAACACGTTATTAAAGCATCATCCAAAGAGATTATACACATGGACCTTCCCCGATGGCAAACACAGAAATCAGATTGATTACATCCTAGTACAGGACAGATGACGTTCGAGTGTGTTGTCAACAAAGACGCTTCCAGGAGCGGACAGCGACACATACCATAAATTGCTGGTTGATGTACTTACGATAAGACTACGAAGGGTGACCACAGGTGCACCACCAATACGTTTCGATGTGCAAGCAATACCATATGAACATAACGTCAAAACACAAAACAAGGTTGAGGCACTAATGGCACTGCAAAAAAACATGTCTACTGACGAATTGGTGTCACGTGTGAGAGAAGTACTCATCTCAACAACACATGACATTATTATTAAGAAAATGTGTAAGAAACTTAACTATGTTACGGAGGAGATACTGCGACTCGTAGAGGCAAGAAGGAAACTGAGACAGGCAGGAATAGAACAAAAACACCGACAAATACTGAAATTGTACAAGAGAAACTAGCAGAAAGAATATGCAAGATTGTAAACAGCACATACTAGAAACATGTAACAAAATAGAGGAACTCCAGGGGCAGGCGAAGGAACGTGAAGCATTCAAGGAGATTAGATCTCTGACTGGAGAATTCCAGTCATCTCTACGGACAATAAATGACAGAAACGGAGTAACTATGGCAGAAAGCAATGACATTCTAGAAAGATGGGTGGAATACTGCAGAAAAATGTACGGGGACAACACAAAAAGGGAAGACACGCTAACAAACAATGAAGAGGAAGAACCAGAACCAACATTGAGCGAAGTTCGAGCAGCGTTTAAGGCGCTGAAAAAGTGAAAACCCCAGGTTGGGATGTTATACCCGCTGAGCTTATACAAGCGGGAGGAGAGGCAAGCATCCGCATATACCATGTAATAAGCTCTGGCGCATCACCGAATGTCCCAAAACATGGAAACGATCTGTGTACATCCCCATACCTAAGAAATGGAATCTTAAGTTATGTACAAACTATTGCCTTGATAAGCCACGCCAGCAAGATCGTATTGCGTATCATTATGAAAAGAATAGAAAGAAAGCTGTACTATGAAATAAATGAAATTCAAGCAGGGTTTAGGCCAGGAAGAGGCACGACTAACACAATCTGCAACATGAGAAACATCGAGAAAAGCAGAGAATTCAAAACGGACATATATGCCATGCCTGTTTTATAGACAACACCAAGGCCTTTGCATGCGTAAAACATCAGCAAATGTGGAACATTATGAAAGTTATGGGCTTCCCAACACAGCTGATTCAAGTAAAAGAAATCCTCTACAACGGACAGCGAGCAGCCCCTCAGAATGCGTGGTGAATCCTCAGGTTGGTTTGCGATTCACAAGGGGGTCAGACAGGGTTGTATTCTTTCACCATATCTATTTAATATAAATACAGAAAACATCATCAGGAATGTAAAGACTGATGCGATTTCTACAGACTTCGATCTTTTCACAATTGGAGTGAAAGAGATACCAGAAATACGATATGCCGACGAAACATTTTCCTCTCGAACCAAGGACCTAGAACCAAGGGCCTAGAACAAATAATTGCATCAGTCCAGAAACATAATTAAGCCCAGAATCTCTACCTGAATACAAAGACAAGAAAGATAATGACAACTGATAAGACAACGTTTCAATCTAAAATCGAGATAGCTTGCGAAGAGATCGACAATGTTGCATATTTTGAATATCTGGGATAAATATTGAACAACAATGGAGACTGTACAAAATAAATAAGAAGACGACTGACTATGGCAATGCAGAAGATGAGTATGCAGAACCTATGGCATAATACAAATAAAGAACTAAAACTAAAGATCCTAAGAACATGCGTTTTTCCTGTGGCACCCATTGGATGTGAATCATGGATGATATCAAAATCAATAAGAGCGAAGATAGATGCTTTCGAAACACAGTGCTACAGAAGAGTCGTGAAAATCCCACGAATAAAGAAAGAAAAAAACCAATCCATCCAAGACCTGAATGTAGAGGAGAAATGGCTCATCATTGACGTAAAGACCCGAAAATTTACTCTTTTTGGACACGTCAAACGACACAACGGACTGGAGAGAATGGGTATGAAAGGTATGATCACTGGGAAGAGAGGCAGGGGTCGACTAAGAAGACGATGCGCTTAGGACATCAAGGAAACGCTGGATATGAACTTGGAGCAGGCCGGAAGACTGGAGAACGAGTTTCCTACAGACAGGCTGTCATGAGAGTGGCATTCTTAAAAAGGACGTGCTACATGATGATGATGATTGATATATATGGTTAAAAATTTAATATTTATTCACATGACATCGATTCCTACGTAAACTTAAACAAATGAATTAGAGAGAGAGAGAGAGAGAGAGAGAGAGAGAGAGAGAAAGAGTGAGAGAGAGAGAGTAGGAGAGAGAGGGAGAGACAAACAGAAAGAGAGACAGAGGCCAAGATACCCTTGACGAAGAGACTGGAAACATGATCAATGGAATTCATCTAGAAAGAGGCAGAATGGGGAGCTCAAAAACGAATTTTGAATAGGAGGGTTGTCAATGGCTTATATTTTTATTGATTTATTGATATTCATCAAAGATTTCGATTTGGACAAATAAGCGGATGGCACACAGACCTGTACTTACTGCTCATGTGATAATATATAAAAATATTTGTGGCTGAGTTGATAGAATGCAATAATGCCATCACAATACCAAAAGCAAATAAAGTGTTTTGATATTTCCCGTCCATGGAGATCTCAGGAACTCCAAGCATTGCCAAATTGAGACAACAAACGGGTAAATTTGTGACTATAAATAGAATTGCTATCATCAACATCATGCTTGCGACCTTCTGGTCGCGGTTAGAAAGAGTGTCACATTGTCCAAAAGCTGTTGATTGCTTTCTCCACTGCGTTTTCATGTTCAGGGTAACGACCAGCATGATTGTACAGATGATGACCATAGTAAAGGCCGCAAAAGGGATAAATATGTTATTAATTGTGTACGATATCCTTTCTGTGTTTATGCGATCCTCGGTGAAGAACAGACGCAGGAGTGTCCTGTTCCTGAATGGAGAATAACTCATGGAGTACCCGGTGACACAGTAAATCGGCGAAACTGCGATGATGTTGGTAAGGAAGATGCTGACAATAACAATAGTCACTTTCCAAGGTGTGATCATTCGTTTTACCTGTATAATAAATATACATATGATGGCATTTATGGGTTGTTTTGTAATGAATTGTATGTTGGAAGTGACAGTCACATTGTATTAAGAATTAATTAGACGAATATTCAGCTGGGGAGTGTTTATCATGAAGTGGATGTAAACACGCCCGAAAGGATACACAGAATGTCAAAAAAATGGGAGTGTGTTTCCGGAACTACAGTTATGAGTTCAACTCAGAATAACCGGCCTACAGTGTCTAGAAAATAAAGGAATTCGTGGTGATTTATTGATGGTTTATAAGATAATCAACGGAATTGATCAATTTAACTGGAGCGTTTAAAACATTTTTTTTTACAAAATACAGCCGTCTACAAGAACAAGAGGGCACAATCACAAATTAATGAATGAACGATTTGATACCTGGAAATAATGTTTTAGTCAGAGAGTGGTGAATGTTCAGAATACATTGCCACATCAAATATTGGAGGCACGCACAATGAATTCATTTACGAATAGACTGGATGCGCATTGTTATTTTAATACCAAGTGCATGTAAAAGAAACTGGTTGAATACACTCTCTGCAGAGATGTCTAAACCAGAATAACGATGTTAAGTTAAGTTAAGTCAAGTTAAGGTATAACAATTTTTAACTAGAAAAACTATATTTATCGATAATGAATAAAAATAAAATTCTTCTTAGTTCTTAGTCGACCTGTACTTCTACATGGCAGATACCCCTGTGCAGGTCCCAGCTCTGGTATGATCTGCATGTAGCCGGCAGGAGAATTTTCTGCGTAGCGGGCGAGGCTTAAGCAGCTTATCACTCCGCTTCATTGGAACAAGTGATGCAGAGGTTGGTTATCCGATGTACGATTCCATCTTAATAGACTCAAACACTAGAGCACTAGTCCCTCGATGTTAACTTAACGTAATGTCTTTATACTGGTTTAGAAGACTCTGCAGAATCTGTATACAACCAGTTTCTTTGAGAGTGGTTTAACCGATGTGCGAGTCCATCGTAATAGACTCAAACACTAGAGCTAAGTAGACCCGCAGCCTGGTAGGTGCCATCAATGCTGCTTTAAACAAACCACTTAACCATGGCCGTTGATAAGCCGTCTGACATAGTTAGTCGCCTCTTACGACATGCTCTGTGTGGGGCAGCGGTGCTATTCTTGTCCTTGTCATATACAAAGACCACGGCAGATCACTCGGGATAAAAAAAAAGGAAAGAAACATTAAGAAATTACAATGCAGCCTCGCAGAGAACTATTTGAGACGTCATTAAAGCATTACAGTTTATGATTAGCTTGAAACTCGTGAAACATAGACAGAATAAGGAGGAGAGAGAAAGACATTGAAACAGAGAAAGAGCGATTTAAATATAAGATAAGAGAATAACATACATTAACATATATAATTGTATGCATATATGTGTACTCAAATACATAATTCAAACATACTCGTACAGAAAAGTATACATATATACATACATATATACATACATACACACATACATTCATACATAAATGCATATTACATACTTGCATACAATGATACATACATACATACATACATGCATACATACATACATACATACATGCATAGATGCATACATACAAACATACATACATGCATATATACATACATACATACATACCAACGTACATACATAAATACATACATTCATTTATAGATACATCCAAAAATGTTGTTTGGGAAAGCCCACAATGCGCGTCCTGAAATGGACGTTAAGTGGCGAGTTGCAGTAGGTTTCCTCACATCCTGAGCGTGCTGCTAAAGATGGACTAGGGTTCTCCAGGTGGTTGTGATATGCTTAGCTTCAACTGTAAGGTGACCACGTCGATCGTTCACCGTGTTAGCTAGGCTGCCATGAAAACAGTCCGTTTCCAGGAAGGGCTACGAGGAAGCCAACGTGAGGGTTTGGACAGTATGTTTTGCCTGACTATGACTGACATTTCTGATCAGTATGTTTTGCTTGACCAGACGCTCCTTAAATACATAGATACCATCAAAAGGCGTGTTGACGATCCATTCGCTGCAAATCATGTCTTTGGTTGTAATTATACGTTTCTGGTGTTTCCCATACTCGCGATGAGACAAGCAAATTTAGCGTTAGGGTTGCCAATACAACTGTCTATGTATATGTGTAAAAACAAAAATATACCTACACACACAGAGAAAGACAGAGAGAGAGACAGAGAGAGACAGAGAGAGAGACACACACAGAGAGAGACAGAGAGACCTTGTCGTTGTTGAGAGAACTAGATGTGTGAATTGATCCACAACAATTTTAGATGCTAAGAGTTGTAGAATCAACTCCCTCTCCTCTGTGCTGAAGTCGGCTGTGTTGGATCGAAAGGTGCAAATATCGCAGTCAAGCTATAAACTACGACACAACGCATTCCGTTCTCTGAACTACATTCTGCTACTTAAGCCCTTTCAGTGTTTGGTAGTGGGAGATTGAGAATGAACGAAGCCAAGCTAAGCCAATTTCCTCTCCGATAACTATTGTCTTGCAGGCCTGTGATAAGCGTTCTATCAAGGTATGACGTTCGTGATGATTATGTATAACAAGCATCATGAGCGAAAGGAAAGTTTTTGATGTTGATCTCCCTGATCTTCGTTTTGACCTTGAGTCTACCGAGGTTAAACATCTGGCCAAGTATAAATGTGGATTCCTTCGTTTGCCTTTACCAAATGCATGCTTTAGAAACAGTGGGATGGAGATTTGGAACAGTGTTGGTGCCAGGACGTTGCCTTGCTTAACACTACTGCGACAATAAAGATGTTGTGATATACTATCATCATACTGGACTTCGACAAACTAGACACAATTTTCGGAGTCCATCCATACTAACCAAATAAAAGGTCTTTGTCGGATCAATGAATGCGATTTAAAAGTGTTAGTTGTAACTTCTTAGCTTTTGCTCAAGTTATATTTGTTCGATGTATTGCCCGCCTATACTGGGATAGTTTTTGACCTCATTAAGGGTTGTGGGATATTGTGGGATATTGTGGGATGTTGTCACACGAGTAGAGCTCAAGGTAGTGCTCAATTCATCTCTCCGTCTGCTTTTAGTTCTTTGTTGTTTGCTCGCCAGTGATGAATATGAGTAATGCCGAATTACTTCTTACAAGACCAACATATTTTTTAAATCATTTTACGTGTATCTGATGTTCCATGGTGGTGGTACAGCCTGGATATTTGTATTGAGCTGTAGTTAAAATTAATAAATTCATTTGCACTATGGTAAGCTGATTGTTGAACCTGGCGTGTGACAGACTTGAAAGCGTGCATAGTTCTTTCACTTGTCTTAATCAAAGCAGTGCGCTTGGAGTCAATGACTAGTGTCATATCCTTGACATTTGCGTCAAACCAGAAATCTAATGTAACAGTTTTTCCTCTAAAGATGGTAAGTGTAGTGATGTGGATATCATTTCGTTGTTGCTAGGTCAATGCAGCAGTTGTGCCTTGTTGAGGGATATTGCGAGTTTCTTCGAATTCCATGTTAAATCTCTTGATCAATGCGTAGCTTACTTTTGCTTCTAGTGTGATGAAACTTTCTTGTCTGTGATTCGATGTAGCAGCAATCCAGTGATAGGTGCCGAAGTCTACACTATGAAGAGATCGCATGAGAAACACATACTTAATTATAGATCTTCTGACAAAATTAGATCTGGTTGATACCATTGCTTTGATCGTGGATGTAAACACGATAATTTATGTTGGAGTTTTGTCTGAAAATATGAGATAGCTAAATCTATAGTGCGTATTATCACGATTGCTAATTACACGCGAGATTTTACGGTCGATGATTCTTGTATAAAACGTTCAATACAAGAAGTAATACTTTGAAATGTAACACTTCTGAAGTACTACATCAGCTGAAAGCCTTCGTATCGAGAGATAGTACAAATTGATACAGGCCTAAGAGATGTAGCTACGAGAGGAACCTGCCCCCGGACATCATCTACCACAAATAACATGGAACTCGCTGAACAGACTTCGAAATGGTGTATCACGGTGCAAGAGAAATATGAAACGATGGGGATACACAGATGATAACACGTGTGACTGTTTCGCAATACAGGACCCTGACAACATTATGACCTATCCCAACCTCCAGGAAACATACAATATGCTGAAGGCAAATAACATAGCAATCCATGTCACTGTGTACTGGATGCACGAAGTATGACGTGGTGCTTGGACAGTGAAAGTAAGTAAGTAAGTACTTATGTGTATATGTTTAGATAAACATGGTTCGCCCCTAGTCGATTAAGCAGAGAGCCAGAACTAGTGTCAGGCTCATGTGAAATGCATTGATCAAGACATCACCTCTCGTCCTTGTCGTGGTTCCTGGAAAGGGGCGTGGTCATATCGGTCTGATCAATGAAATTGGGATCGAGCCATAATTTCGCAGCTTACTGATGATCCACAAGATGCACTTCAGTCAGGAACACTCTTGGCCACCTTCTGAAGCACGCATTTGGGATGAAAGAAGTGTCGCTGTTACCCACTTTCGAAGGAAGGTTGTACAGTGTTTACTCACATCAGCACGAGAAGATTCGGACAGCACTAATCGATTATATGAGTATCAATAGGATCAATACTTGTGATCAATTCGTCTTTATTTAAATTAAAATGTTGTCATCCTCCTTATCATTTTCATCATCATTATTATCAGTATCATCAACATTATGATCACATCAGCATCATCATTATTATCAGTATCATCAACATTATGATCACATCAGCATCATCATTATTATCAGTATCATCAACATTATGATCACATCAGCATCATCATTATTATCAGTATCATCAACATTATGATCACATCAGCATCATCATTATTATCAGTATCATCAACGATATGCTCACATCATCATCATCATTTTTATCAGTATCATCAACATTGTGATCACATCAGCATCATCATTATTATCAGTATCATCAACACTATGATCACATCAGCATCATCATTATTATCAGTATCATCAACATTATGATCACATCAGCATCATCATTTTGATCAGTATCATCAACGTTATGCTCACATCATCATCATCATTGTTATCAGTATCATCAACATTGTGATCACATCAGCATCATCATTATTATCATTATCATCAACATTATGATCATATCATCATCAGTATCCTCCTGATCATCCCCATCACCATTGTCATTATCACTCTATCATCCTCTAGATCATCCTCATGATCATCCTCATCACCATCATCATCATTGGTACTCTGAATCGCCGGAATATGGGACCAACACTGCACTTGGTTTTTCCTTATGAACATTTAGAGAATCATAAATCCTTTTGTTTGCTGTTGGGCTTCAGTGGCATTTGTGTTTAAATGTTGAGACTGCTAATCCCATTCACAACCGTCTATTGTCGTTTGTCCCGACATACACGAATGATAAATGTGGCCGTATTTGGTTTAAACTCGGGTGTGATGACGTATCCGTTTAAGGATGTTCAGCCGCTTTAGCAAATAGCTCAGATATTGATGTTCGACAACATGTTCGTCTAGAATGAGTATATTCATTATTAACCAGTTAGCTCGCAGTTCATTAGTGTCGGTCCAATATAACGCAACGAAACTTTTATTCGAACTAATACAAATGCATTAACTCTATTGTTAAATCACGAAATGTAGACGGCCAAAAAGGTGGAAACATTGTAAAAAAAAAATAGTAGTTAACATTACCTTTATCGGCATCGCCACGCAGAGACACCTCTCAAGTGTCAGAAAAGCTGTGATACAGCTCGTCACGTGATTAAACGTTAGATGTGGCCAGATCCCGGTCAAAAGCTGAACTTCCAGTGGTTCAAATGGCAGAACGAGATTTTCTAAAGCTAGACAATAGGACGCGTGTGTCCAGCTAACTGTTATCAGGGAACATAAGTCTGAGATGGACAGACCTAGACATGAAAACAATGGAATTTAAAGTTAGGTCAATTATTACGTCATTTTAACATTGAGTTATTTCATCACAATCTTGTTGATCAGTCATAATAATGATTCTAAGGTTTTACGTGTATGTCTCTTTACTGCATCCTATCCGTTGTATCTCTCTTCATTTCGGAATAGATTTCTGCTCTAATGTCTGTACATACCTAAGAATTAAAGGTGAGTTGTGGTCATCCTCATTTCAATTGTCCACTGGATCTTACCCTCTAGTAGTATATTCTATGGGGAACTGATACGCTGAGCCTGTCAGGCATAACACACTAAACAGTACGTTGTGTCAGGGTCAAGCTTAATACACTAACAAAGACCACTACCTGTATTTCAAGTAGAGTTCACTGAAATCAGGCTGTTTTCGAGGCAATCTGGCTGACGAGATGTGGATCGATGTGATTCCCGTAGTAGTGAGCGTCACGCCGTTGAAGTCAAGCATTGAATAACTGTCTCTGTATTACCGTGGTCCACTTTCAACAGACAGGGAAGAAGCACTACATAACAGATAGTTAATTAAAGACTGCTAAGCGAGAAATATCTAGAACAGCAGCAAACACTGTATGTTGTGTTTGTTGATTTTAAGAAGGCGTTTGATAGGGTATGGCATAACGCTCTATGGGCAACCATGAGGATGTATAAAATCAATTGAAATATTATAAAGGTCCTTGAACACCTGTATGACAAGGGGTCCAGCGTAGTTCTTGTGAATGGGAGGCGAGGGGACTGGTTTCGCACATCAGTTGGTGTGAGACAGGGCTGTACACTCTCTCCAACTCTATTCAATATACTCGTGTAAGACACTTGGAGGTCACGTTGGTAAGATAGCGGGCCGATCGATTACTATCCTTCGTTTTGCAGATGACATCGACGGGTTCACGGGTTCAGAAGCAGAACTCCAGGAATGGGTCAGAAGGCTGGATGAAACAGCTCTTGACTATGGTATGGAGATAAACGATGGAAAGACACAATTAAAATTACCAACGACGCCGAGGGCTTCAATATCAGGATAAAAGCTAATGGTCAGGAACTCGAAGTAGTTGACCGGTTTAAATATCTGGGGTCGATTGTCAGTGATGAAGGACCAACATGTGAGGTGTTGGCCAGAATAGCACAGGCAATAGCGGCTCTTGCACGGCTTAACAAAATATGGCAAGATAAACGGCTAGCACTATGCATGAAAATCAGATTAATGCGTACACTGGTCATGTCAATAATCCCCTACGCTTGTGAGACATGGAAAGTTACAGCTGACCTTCAGGTAAGGATACAGGCCTTGGAGATGAGATGTTTCCGAAGACTTTTAAACGTCACGTACAAAGATCGAATTACACACGAGGAAATACGAGATAGAATTACAACAGCAATTGGACCTTTTAAAGACCTCTTGGCAACTGTCAAAAGAAGGAAACTCGCTTGGTACGGTCACATAACGAGATCAAATGGTCTTGCAAATACGATTCTTTACGAAAAGGTGCAAGGTAGACGACGAAGAGGCCAGCCCAAAAAGAGGTGGGAGGATAACATAAAAAAATGTATCAATCTCCGACCAGAAGAGGCACAGCTGACAGAAAAGGGTTGTGTGGGGTTGTGAGGAAGTCTTCATGTGTGCCCCAACGACTTCACCGGTTACGGGATCACCTGACCTGACCTTCATCAGCACGCTCAGGATGTGAGGAATGCTACTACAACCCGCCGTTTGACGCCCATTTTAGGGTGGATAAAAGAGTAAATGTAATCATTATAAGCTTTCAACAACAACAACAACAAAAACAACCTTACCTTCTCTAGAAGACTAATGTGTCGGATATTGTATCCCAGCCAATTACATTATCGTATTTGTATAATTTTCAATATCTGCCGCTGTGCGTCTACCTCGTTGAGGAAATTGCAATTAGATCTTCGTTCTATCCAGCTCTATTTCTCAGCGTTTTTCTTGAGGTTAGTAAATTCTGATTTTCTCTGGAGACATGTTTAGCTAGTTCATGACATCGCGAGAAGATGGTGTCTGTTAACTAAAGGTTAAATTTCATAGTTCAATGTAAACATACATTATAACTAACATAGTGCCTAGCTCTGATCAGGGAATGTGACTTTTACTCTTCAGTCTAATAAAAGTCGTATCTTAACAACGCCAAAAAAAAAATGTGTTTATAATTATTTTAATTTATTTTTAAATGTTTGACGCTCAGTTACCGCAATGACGAATGGAATGCATCTACCGAGATTATTTTAGTGCTAGTGTGCCAAAGACTCGCATCACGACTCTCCAACTACTAGTAGAAACACACCTAGCAAGTCAATGCTAGTGGATAGTATATTTATATTTAAATATGTCTGTGTGCATACATTTTGAATAAATAGTTATTCTGATAATCAATCCTCAAATAAACCGCAAACAATGACAGTATATTATATCCTGATATATTGATAGCCCGCAGTTATGTATTTATTCTTCCCTGCTTCTATGATATTATTGTTCATTTTTGCTGATGTTCGTTGTCTCTGATGGAGGCATATTGGTCGTAACGGAGGATTCGTTTGTATTTTCGTCTCGGTGCAGTATCTGACAGTACATATTTTTTTTTTTAAATTTTACCCACGTTATGTTTTTCTCCACTTTATTTTAGTCCTCGGTGCTGCACATGCTCGCTTTATTTAAATAAATTAAGATTGACTCGTATGTTTGCTATTAATAATTCAGTCTCCACTCCTCTCTTTCCCTAATCCTACTAACTATGATGTAGCTCTACTTCGTAAATTACCTAGCAAGCTTATGTTTGCTGTATCTTTGAATCCTTGCTTGACAAAACATATAATGTTTATTATGTTGGTCGCTATGCCAAATAAAGCAACAAACTGTCCCAGGAACGCACAACAGACCCATTGAACAATGTGTCTTGCCTCGTTGCTGATTATGTCATCAAACGACACAAAAGGAGTAGTCTGTTCCGTAGCAGCTCCATTTGTGAGCAAGGTCATACTTTCTATAAGCACACTGGCCTTGATCAATTCCAGGAAACGCTTGGTGTCCTAGAATAAAATAACATTCTCAGGTCTAGAAAGGTCGGCATCATATTTCTTTCACACTTGCATGTACTAATAAACTAACATACTTTTGAACTCTCGATATCAGTGTCCCCAAAGTCATGCCTAGAAAGCAAGGAAAAGACCCTTAAAGTAACTTCTTATACATGTATATATGTGAACGGATAGCTGCAACCTTTACTCAGAATATATCCTTTCCATCACCATGCAGCCATGGCCTACTTCAGATATGCCGTCTAACTGACATGTAAAACCCCATTGAAACATCACATTCCACAGCCGACTAAATAACGGAGCGGATATTGTACCAAGATTTATAATCAGCCCATGCTCCACACAGAGACATAAAACAAATTCGCGGAACAAAGCAACAAATTACTGTTGAGAATGATCATTTCACAGCATACTGCCTTGAAATAAACTGCATTTCCATCTATGATTCCCAAACGCGCTATTATAGTTTGCACTAATAGATGACACATTCAAGTTCCCAATTTACTCAGCCATAGAATGTGACATTTCAAAGGGATTTCTCCGTGAGTTCAATGGCTTGTATCTTCAGTAGGCTGGGATGCAGTTCATCCAACATATGATTCATTTTCACGTGCTTCATGCTGCAAATGCATTGGTATAGTCTATGAAGCACATTTATAAATGCTTATAATTATAGTCTAGTTGTTTGTGCTGTCTCATCTGCCTTCATCGTCTGATGGGGATTCATAATAATATATCTATAGCAAGACCCCCAATAAAACACCATTTTAGAAAATGTTATGTGCACCGTTTCTATCATTGCGCTGTGTTTTATAAATTACATCGAATAAACAATATTCACTTTTCGTGTTGAAGTCATTGAAGGCAACATCGTAGACCCATACGTGGGCTCGCCTCACCTGCGGGTTCGCCTAGTAATGTTAGGACATACCATCACTCAATAACAATAATAGAAATTGATTCATTCATCGTAATTCACAAACTTGCTCATTACGGAGTGTGCTATTTGTTTCGTACGTTAAGTGTAATCCTACCCAACGCTCTACATCGTGCGTTCATGTCAGTTCGAGGTCAAAGTTAATGTTTCCTATAGACCATTGAGAACTCGTCAACTATACTCAACTAACCGAATAGAAATATGCATACACAGACCGTGTTCATGGAGATGTCATGCAGAATACTCTGTTCCGGCTTTCTCATTAATGCAGGTTCTCAACTTACCCAAAGGGACAACCGATTTACACTTTACACAAAGCAAAGAGTGGCGGAGACAGAGGGTGCAATGCAGAAGCCAGACGAATTGTAGTTAAACCAACGGATCTCCTCAAACATGGGTTTTGCGAGTGAATCAGGAAAGAGATGATCCTTATCAACTCTAGTACCAACAGCCTAGATTACTACATCGCTGGCATGGCCACACGGGGACTACTTCCGTGGGCATGAGTAATCCAATCGCCCACTGCCCATTTGTGACACAATTACACGACATATAACAGAGTTGAGACGTGGACAACTGTTAACTAAATAAACTATCTTGTCGAGAAACGGGTCGCTTATGACGTGAGTTAACGCTACAACATGCACATGAGTTGGCATCGGAAGATCTTTCGTTAACACACATCCTTCTTTAAACATCGTTGTCCAGGTTGTCACTGTTGTACTGGGCACACTTTAGTCACTATATATATACTCCCTGTATTCTGCGATGAATGTCAACTGGTCGACATTTTTCAGCTGTTAGAACACGATCAACTCTGAACGGTTTCCGTATCACACCCTCCATGATTTAAATGATCTACTGAGAAAACTATGAGTAACTATGAGTCGGGGAATGATGAAGTTTTGCAACTGTGACAGTTGGTATGTGTTGTATTACACCAGAAGTGACGTCATCATGCGCATCGTACTTGAAAGTAAGTAAAAAATATCCCATAGCATTACTGCCGTATGGGTGTGAGGTGTTAGCGATCTCACATTTCAAAGGCTCGGCTATAGGAGGGCGGTAGCCATCTCCTCTCCCTCGCCGCTTGTACTTCCCATTTAAGGCTGGGTCGACCCGGGAGCCATTGCGGTCTGAAAAAAACATTGCCGCGGCTCCACAATTGAAAGTAGGTTCGGTTTTATATGAAGACGCCTCGTGTGTGTGTATATATATATATAAATATATATTCTGACTAAATGACCAAGCCACTTAATTTGTTGAGAGTCAAAGTAGGCACTAACTGGTTCTATCCCCACTGTCTGCCTTAGCGTGGTGTTGCAGATTCGGACAATGATTGTCTTCCCGGCCGCACTTCTCACACAGCACATTCCACAGCTCTATATATTACTCTAATGTGATTCTAGTAAGTACCAAGAAAATAAGTTGCAGGAATAAATAGTATGTTTATCAGCCCTCTTTTAGTTGAAAGAAGCACTCGAAGGTGTTTCAAAATCGGTATCAAGACGCTGAGCAGCGCATGAGCTGCAGCGGTCAACAACCCATAGCTGACTGCTAGCGTCAGGGCCAGTAAACTAGGGCTGCCAAGATCCTTCTACACCTCCAAGTGGTGATCCTGGATAACAGGCTGCAGCAGGCAGACTGGCTAAGGGAGAAGGGATCCAGAGGGAATGTTAACCCGGTTCTCAAATAATGCTTGCTGAAGTCGGATGTGTTGGACGGACAGGTGCAAATATCGCAGTCAAAGCTGTAAACTACGACACAACGCATTCCGTTCTCTGGACTACATTCTGCTACTTAGGCCCATGTCAGGGTTTGGTAGCTGGAGATTGAGAACGAATGAAACCAAGCCAACCCGAAATCGGTAGAATTTCAAAGTGGACACTGTTCGCTTTCTGAATTCTATTTGTGATCTCTCTGTCCACTCTGCTGTAATTAGTGAACATACTACGTAAGTATTTGAACTTCCGTACTTGCTTGATATCAATGTCACTGATGTGGGAACTTCTCTGCAAATTTTCGCGGGAAATCAACATAGTGTCTCTCTTGTCTGTGTTGATCTTCATGCCATATTCGCTACAAGCGAAATTGAGATGGTTCATCTGGTGTTGTAGTTCTTCTGCATTTTGGTAAAATATGACCTGATCATCTGCAAACAACAGCTCATTGAGTTCGTGAGGGTTAGCGTGTAATTGTATCCACGTAAATTATGAACAAAAAGTGGAGATATAACACGCTCCTGTCGTATTACAACTCATCACTGAATACTAATTTGTCATACCTGCATTTGTTCGTACTGCACCTTCACTGTTTACGTACTAAGCACACATGCCATCCAGTAGTTGACCATCGACAACCCTATTCCTACATTACTTCTCCTACCTACTTCCGTTTACCCAGTCAAATACCTTTGCATGATCAAATAAGACCACGTGTAGTTTTTATTGAATTATATTGATTTTGTTCACTTAACTGTCATAGCGTAAAATTAACATCTGTAAATCCCTTCCCTTTCCGGAAGACTGATTGTAAAGAACAGAGTAGCGGCTCCACAATTACTCGAACTCGTTGCTCAAAGATCAATGCGAACATTGTTTCCATCGTAGCTTAGCAGGGATATGCCTCTATGTAAGCTGTGTTCTTTCTTGCTTCCTGTGTTTTTCCAAATAGGTACCACCACGGCTCTTCTCTAATCCACAAGTACCTTCCCTTCATTCCACGTCTGAATAAAGATCTTTGTGAGCGATCTTAAGTCTACGTCGTGAGAAGAGTGTATTGCTTCTGCTGATATACTGTCTACACCTGGGGTCTTGTAGTTAGGACTTCTTCTAATTGCCTCTCTGACTTCTTGCTCAAGTATCAATCTGTCGCTATACGCCTTGTTTTTCGGAGTTTGTACCAAAGAATGACATTGTATAGATTTCATACCGTCATCTGCTTGTGTTCTGTGAACAAGCAAATATGTGAAATTCTTCTCCCATCTGTCTTTTATCCTCTCAGGTTCATAGTTCTTTGTCATGGACCACTGCATAGGGACAATATTGTTCATCTTTCGGCCTCAGAGCGAACTTTTTTCTGTAAAAATGTCCCACCAAAAGCAAAGAAGAAGAGGAGGAGATAAAGACAAAATAGACGTTAATGGCGGAGAAATGTAAGCAAAATCAAAGAAGAGAAATGCCAATAAAAACGAAAATGATGTTGAAGAAAATGAAAACAAACTATAGAAGACACATACATTTGTTACAACTGTTCGTCGAAAGAAAGGGATGTTGACCATTGGTGTTCCATTTATTTGTCCACGCTACATGTCTATTCTGCAACATGAATATAACATTTTTATCAATAAAATGGCAGCACGTTATCGAAAAAGGAAACATATTTATCCATTTACCTGTTGTGAAACACACAAATTGCCAACAATCAGAAACGCATCTGAAAACATAAAATGACATATTACCTTATAGTCTTAGTTTTTGTCGTATAATTTCCATTTCAAATAATCATTTTTTATATCGAGATCGGAAAACATTTGAGTAACTGAAAAATTGGATTTCGGACAACACAAATAATATAATTTCTTACTTGAAATATAATAACAATGATATTGTGAATTTCAAATTATTACTGAAAATGCGATGTACAATTTAGCATTCTCTAATACGGTATATACATGCATATCATTCATGTATTTATAGTTTTAGACGATCATGTATCGTATATTGAACATCTGAATATTACGTATTAAATTTTAATACGCGTAATTTGTAAGAAAAGAGTACCAATTATCAGTGTCAATTATAATGGTTAAAACTGAAATAAAAATCAATAAAGATACGCTGAACTTTCAATAATTTGTTAATGACTTTGTCAGGGTGTAAAATCTCCCAGCGGGCTTACTAATTCTTGCCTAAGAAATGATTGGCAAATAGCAGTTGAACTAGGACATTGCAATAAGCAAGAGCAGAGAGTAGTAACAAATGGAGGCTGGCAGGAAGACTTAAAGTGTATTTAGTGCAGTCCTGTAATTGACGTAGAGCTGAAAGTCTTTGGTCCGTGTATCTGCTCACACTTCAAGAAAAACAATTAGATTAAAATGCCAATTTAAATTATAAAAAGACAGTAAAATCTGCACACGGAAATTTTTCCAGAACTTTACTAACAGAAAATGGCACGTATGAGAAGATCGTAAGAAGCGAAGGGAAGTAATGCAATGATATTTTGTTCACAGTTGAAAAAGTTTGATATAATTTTAAGGCAGAACAGGAACAAATGTAATATCCTAAAAAAGAATGACGGACAGATAATTAGCGATGAACACATAATACCTCTTCAGTAACATTAACAGAGAGGAAGGGGAAAAAAACTAGTGTTTTTCGGCAGGATTGAAAAAAACGTAATTTATGAAATAATTATGGTTGCAATTATTCTTCTAAACAAAAATTAGCAACAAAACTAAATTAGCTCGGTCTGTTTAATCCCATATGATGGTGGTCAGGGGATGTTGGCTAAATTCAAACTGAAAGTCTTCCTATGTTGATGTCTTTGTCGCGTACTTCGTGTTTGGTGACCAGCTATAATAGCAGATAAAGCATTAGACAAAATACCACAATTACAACTATGAACAGCTAAAGTATTCAGAGACAATGTGATGGATACGACACGTCCTAAGAAAGCGATGGATAAAACACGTCCTCAGAAAGTAGTGGACAACACACGCTGTCACAAAGTGATGGAAGAAACACGTCCTCAGAAAGTAGTCGACAACACACGCTGTCACAAAGTGATGGATGAAACACGTCCTCAGAGAGTAGAGGACAACACACGCTGTCACAAAGTGATGGATTAAACACGTCCTCAGAAAGTAGTGGACAACACACGCTGTCACAAAGTGATGGATGAAACACGTCCTCAGAGAGTAGAGGACAACACACGCTGTCACAAAGTGATGGATTAAACACGCCCTTAGAAAGTAGTGGACAACACACGCTGTCACAAAGTGATGGCTGAAACACGTCCTCAGAAAGTTATGGATACGTTACCACAAACGATAATTAAAACCAGTCTACAGAAAGTGAAAGACAATACACGTTATGAACAAGTGATAGACCGTATTATGGAAGTTATAACAAAGGGATGGAAAAAACACGTCTTCAGAAATGGATTGATAAGACACGTTGCCAAAAAGTGATATATACAACACATCATCACAAAGGGATTGATATATATTATCACAACTGATAATTAAAACCTGTCCTCAGAAAGTGAAAGACAATACACGTTACCAGAGCGTTATAGATAAAACACGTCGTTTGAAAGTGACAGATAAGAGGCGTCCTCAGAAAGTAAAGGTTTAGGAACATCATCAAAAAGTCATAGATATATATGTCATCATGGAATCATGGATAAGACACGTATTAAAAAGGGATGAATAAAACGACTTAAGAAAATGATGGATGAGACATTTTCTATGAAAAGAAACATAAAACATACCATCAGAAACAAGTCGAATAATCAAACCAAACACGCAACGGATTTGAAGTTAACATAATACACTTGGCAAAGAATAGTTAAAGATTAGTCAGACCAGATGGATTTTGACATTCGAAGATGAAGATGACCCACATAAGAGCATGCGATGAACATAAGGTGTCAATACTGTTCAATAGTCAGCAAGTTGGATTAAGTACAGTAAGCACAAGTGTGTTGACGTTTGTTATTGAATGAGAGGCAGTGAATAAAATTAGATATACGGAGGATTTAGTGTTTATGACAAACGATAAGCAAGATTGGCAGTAGGTTGTGACATATATATATATATATATATATATATATAAATAAATCCAGATATTTAATTAAGCATAGACATTTAAAAAACACAATCTATGATAAATGGAAAGAACAACAATAACAAATGTATGCAGATAAAAAAGAAAGATCAACAGTTAGAACAGGTTTCTCCTAGGTAGAACATATACAATCGGAAGAAGGCATCTTGAAAAAGAAATCAGAAAGAAATCGGAATGACAAAGATGGTATTCCCAGACATGCGATACACACTGACATTCAAACATATAACTATACATTGAAAATGAGAGTTTCCAGGTGTTGTGTATGCTCGTTTGTCGTAGAAACATTTAAACTTGACAAAAAGCTGAAAAAGAGAATGAAATTCCTTGAAATCCGAGTATTTAGAAAAAATGTTTCGCATTTAGAGGACAGAAGAAAACAGATGTGGATGTTTTGAAAACTTTGGGATCTGAAAAGAGAAATATTTACTGAAATCATAGGCCCTTCATATATTTTGATCATATAAATGTTGAACACCAGACTAGAGTGTAGGTGAAATGCAGTCATTGGGGCAAACAACGTTATAAGTGGTCTGGAGGATTCAGTGGTCTCATGGTAAAGTGTCGGCCTTGGGTGTCGAAGGTTGCCTGTTCTTCTTCTTCTTCTTCTTCTTCATCGTAAGCAGTCAGACAGTAACCATTATTTTTTCGAAAAAAGCGGCGGTCATCCTGAGGCTGTCGACACTGCCTGTTCGAATTACGGTGAACACAGATTTTTCACGTGGATCTTCTGGTAAAAATTCCCCTGATCGGTGGGTAGCGAGATCGGACTCCCGTGTTCAGTGTCGATCACGTTAAAACTCCCTTGGCACTTAGAAATCGAAAAGAGTAGGCTTAACAGCAGCTGCCCCCACAAAATTCAAAATTATTGTAAAAATATACCGTAAATTTGTTGTACCTTTCCCCAGGTGGTTTGTTAAAAGCAGCATATAGATGGCGCCTAATTGGCTGTGGGTCTACTTAGATCTAATGTTTAAGTCTATTACGATGTACTCGCACATCACTCTCGAAGAAACTGGTTGTATACAGACTCTGTAGCGTCTTCTAAACCAGTATAAAGACATTAAGTTAAGATTGGAGCATTACGAAACCAGATATAATACATTGGGGATCGATTGTATCCGACCTTCAATGCGGAGATGGCACTAACTGAACTGAACTGCAGTACAAATGAATGAATTTAAAAAAACAAGTATACCTGAATCTAATGAAGCAATTGCAGTATAATATTATTGAGGAAGGGAAAACAAGTATTGTTTTTATTATTCAAATCAAATGATAATCGAACTGAGAGCTAAGAAAGAAAATAGATGCAGTATACACGTACATCGCTGTTACCGCGTCTTTTTCGTTTATTTTGTTCCTTATCGTCATTTCTTTTGTGTTTCAGTATAAACATAGTATTCCACTGTAAGTATTTAACGTTCGTTTCAAAGGCATGGCCAACGTCCTTTGCGTGAACTTACTTGGGCTCTTTTTATGGAACCATTAATGCACATGATGAAATTACAATTGTTGTGCACACTCTTGCTGAGTCGTCTTGGTGAAAAGCGGAAAAGAGTGCAGTGACACTATTCACTAGGTGATCTAGGAATCCACAGATGAAGTCTAATCTCAAATGAAGGTCTTTTTGCGGTTGATAAGCAGATATATGTATGTTTCTGTTTTAAGGAAATACTGCATTTTAACATTTCTTTTCCTCAGTCGCATTTGCTATTAAATGTAACATTTTTAGGCTAGTAGTTTGCTTCCATAAATGTAGAGTTTATTCATAGTAGGCGTTATTAAGGTGTTTGAGAATTCCATTAACACGGCCTCGGCTATTTATTTATAAGTGGAATGACACTCCGTTCCTATTTGCTTTGCCTTTACTAACTGTTAACCAGTTGCCCATTTTAGCCCGGTATACTGGCCGTTGTGATCGGAGTTTGAACTTTAAACCTTTGTCCCGAGAAGCTAGGGCTTCAAAGTACTTATCTACATACTCTCTAGACTAAAAAAATGTGGTGTAAGGACTACAGAACTTCTTTAGCTGAAACAGATCATCTCATGTCCATTCTCTTCAAGCATACGGTTACACCTGCAAGTGATCTTATCTGAAACCATCATCAAAACTCTCGTACACAATATTGTTTATGTTTTACATTCTTCTTCTTCTGCTTCTCCGTCTTTTCGTTCTCAATCTCACGCTGCCAAGCCATGACAAGTATAAGGAAGTAGCCAAGTTAGTGTATGTCATCTAGTCATGATAGTTTATGTCATCCAGTTTATGTCATCTAGTCGAGATAGTTTATGTCATCTAGTCGAGATAGTTTATGTCATCCAGTTTATGTCATCTAGTCGAGATAGTTTATGTCATCTAGTCATGATAGTTTATGTCATCCAGTTTATGTCATCTAGTCGAGATAGTTTATGTCATCTAGTCGAGATAGTTTATGCCATCTAGTCGAGATAGTTTATGTCATCCAGTGTATGTCATCCAGTCGACATAGTTTATGTCATCTAGTCGAGATAGTTTATGCCATCTAGTCGAGATAGTTTATGTCATCTAGTCGAGATAGTTAATGCCATCTAGTCGAGATAGTTTATGTCATCTAGTCGAGATAGTTTATGTCATCCAGTTTATGTCATCTAGTCGAGATAGTTTATGTCATCTAGTCGAGATAGTTTATGTCATCTAGTCGAGATAGTTTATGTCATCTAGTCGAGATAGTTTATGTCATCTAGTCGAGATAGTTTATGTCATCCAGTGTATGTCATCCAGTCGACATAGTTTATGTCCTCTAGTCGATATAGTTTATGTTATCCGGTCGAGGTAGTTTATGTCATATAGTCGATATAACAGAGCTTGTCATAAGTCTCTACCCTGACCGTGAAGAAGTAAAAAGAGAAAGTTGAAATTTGGCACAGCAGTTTTTCCTTCCCAATGTAACATCCACCTGAATGTATCTATTTCTGTCATCTCTTCGTGACCATGAGAAGACCTTCAGAATAAAGTAACACATGTTTCGAACTAAGCCATTTATCACAAGCCACTATGACATCTTCGTCGCTGTCAAAATGATTTTCTTTCAGCTGCTTTTTAAGTTTTGGGAAACGAACAAATCTGGGTCATAATGGTGAACTCAAGTCTCATCTATTGTCACCATGGTCGGTAACATATTTTGCGACTGACACATTTTGAGCAAATAGTCACAACAATCAATCCTCGTTTGTTTCTGTTCACATGTCAGCAGACACGGGACCCAGCGGACACAATGCCGATCTTCAATGCGGAGATGGCACGAACTGAACTGCAGTACAAATTAAGGAATATCAGTAATGAGTATATCTGAATAAATTTTTAATCAAACCATGCAACACTCAGAGAAATAAAACCAATCCACCTTATAAAACACAACATATCACTGTTGAGAGTGATCATTTCACATAATCCTGCACTGAAACGAACTGCATATCAATTGTTGTTTCCCGAACTGGCTATTATAGTAGCACTGCTAGTTGACACTTGCAAGTTCCATTATTCCGTCAGCCTTAAAACGTAACTTTTCAAAGGAATTTCTTAGTGAGTCAGAAGGTCTGTATCTACAATAAGTTGTGAAAACAAAAAAGAGCGAAAAAACTGATGGTGGGAATCTGGAATTATAATTATGAGATAAACTATTTTTTTTTTTAAATCATCTCACATTGTCTCGAAAAGAAAGGAACTCGAGATGATTTAATACAGATTTATAAAATGATCAACAGACAGGATAAATTAGACTGTAACAACGTTGTTTTTTTCTGCAAAATACAGCCGCCTAGAGGATCAAGAGGAGACAATCACAAAATAGATAATGAAAGGTCCAGAGTTTATGCCTGGACATATTTTATAATCAGAGAGTAGTGGATATTTGGAATCCATCACCACACCAAATATTGGAGGCAGGGTCAATTTATGCATTGAAGAATAGATTGGATATGCATGGGTATTTTTATGTCAAGTAAACGGAAAGAAAAATGGTTGTATAAGACTCTGTAGAAGGTTCAAAAACAATATTAAGACGATGAGTTAAGTTGATTCAAGTTACGTTATAACAATTGTTAACTATGAAAACTCAATTTAACGATAATAATTATAAAGACAGTGTCATGTAGAAATGTCAATACACCCTCTCTGACATCTCTTTGTTACTTAAGAAAAAGCAGAAGAGTTTATGATTTGCTTTAGAAATAATGAAACAGAGATATTAAGAGATCGAGCGAGAGAGAAAGAGAGAGAGAGCGAGAGAGAGAGTAAGATGAAGAGAGAATCACGGTAAAAGAGTGAAAGAGAAAGAGACACAAAAAGAGTAATGTAAACATAAAAAGTGTTGAAAATATATACAAATAGATAATGAAATGTATTTATGTACACATACATACAAAATACATACATGCTCGTAAATACATATGTATATTGGGACGTATGTATGCATGTATGTATATGTGTGTGTGTGTGTGTGCGTGTGTACATGGAAGCATGCATACATGAATTCATGCATACATTTGATACCATCAAAACGTCTACTGACAGTAGATATGTTGCAAATCATGACCATTGTTGTAATTGTAAGTTTTTTTCGGATTTTCGATGCTCTCGTTGTGTGACAAACAAATATACCAGTAGGGATGTCAGTGCAATGCAACTGTTTATTTATGTGTCTAGACAGAGATAGAGAGAGAGAGAGAATGTGTGAGAGTGAGTGAGAGAGAGAGAGAGAGAATATGTGAGAGTGAGTGTGAGAGAGAGAGAGAGAGAGAGAGAGAGTAAGATATAGAGACCAATAAACACCCGACGAAGAGTCTGCAAACAGGAATCCTGGACTTTATCTGAAGAGAGAGAATTCGTACCTCAAAATCGAATTTTGATGACAAGGGTCGTCAATGGCTTATATGTTTATGGATTTATTGGTATTTATTGAAGATGTCGATTTGGACACAAAAATAATCTTATAACACACAGACCTGTACTTACTGCTCATGTGATAATATATAAAAATATTTGTAGCTGAGTTGATAGAATGCAGTAACAGCATCACAATACCAAAAGCAAATAAAGTGTTTTTATATTTCCCGTCTATGGAGATCTCAGGAACTCCAAGCATTGCCAAAGTGAGACCACAAACGGGCAAATTTGTGACTATAAATAGAATTGCTATCATCAACATCATGCTTGCGACCTTCTGGTCGCGGTTAGAAAGAGTGTCACATTGTCCAAAAGCTGTTGATTGCTTTCTCCACTGCGTTTTCATGTTCAGGGTAACGACCAGCATGATTGTACAGATGATGACCATAGTAAAGGCCGCAAAAGGGATAAATATGTTATTAATTGTGTACGATATCCTTTCTGTGTGTATACGATCCTCAGTGAAGAACGCTCGCAGGAGTGTCCTGTTCCTGATTGGAGAATAACTCATGGAGTACCCGGTGACACAGTAAATCGGCGAAACTGCGATGATGTTGGTAAGGAAGATGCTGACAATAACAATAGTCACTTTCCAAGGTGTGATAATTCGTTTTACCTGTATGATAAATAGATATGTGATGGCATTTAGGAATTGTTTTTTAAATGGCTTTTTTGTTGTAAGTGATAGCAAAACTACATCAAGCATTACTTAGAGCTAGACTGCAATGATGTGTTCAGCTGTAGAGTCCTTATCGTATAGAGTATATCGAAATGCTGGAAAGGATACAAACATGGCCTACTTTAGATAGGCAGTCTGATCCACCGGGAAAATCCGTTTTAAATGTCACATTCCAAGGCCGACTAAATAACGCAAATCATATTCTGTCAAGGTTTATTATCAATCCATCCTCTACTCTGAGAAATAAAACAAATTCACAGTACAAAACAGAACCAATCATTGTTGAGACAAATCCTTTCAGAGAATTCTGCCTTAAAATTAATGTCATGTTTCTCGATACTTAACACATGCAATTTCCGTGTATTAGTCAGCCTTAGAATGTGACGTTTCGTGATACAGAAAGTATGTATCATCTGTGGATACAAAGAAGAGCGACACAAATGATAATGAGAATATGGAATTATAGTTCTTGTTTGAACTCAGGAAAACCAGCCAGTAGTGCTTAGAAATGAAAGAAATTCGAGGTGATTTAATTAAGGCTCAAAAGATAATCAATGGAAAGAATAAATTAGACTGTAACAAGTTTGTTTCACCCCGCCCCCCCCCTCCCCCCAATTCAGCTTCTTAAAAGAACAAGAGGGCACAATCCTAAATTAAATAATCAAATGTCCAGATTTGATACCTGGAAATAGTTTTTTTACTCAGAGAGAGGTGAATGCTTGGAATACATTGCAACACCAAATAGTGGATGCTTGGTCAATGAATGCATTCAAGAATATAATGGATGCACACTGCTGTTGTTATGTCAAGTTAATATAAAAGAAACTGGTTGTATAAGGCTCTGCAGAGGCTTCTAAACCAGTATAAAGTCGTTGACTTAAGTTAAGTTAAATTAAGTTAAGTTCTAACAATTGTTAACTACAAAAACTCATTTTAACGATCATAACTATACACAAAAGAACACTTAGAAATATCAATGCAGCATTTCAGACAAATGTATGATACTTTAAAAAAGAAGCGGTGCAAATTTATGATTTCTTTGAAACTCGTGAAACACACACACACACACACACACACACACACACACACACACACATATATATATATGGAGTTTTACACACTAGCTTTGTGAGACAAGCAAATACAGCAGCAGGGTTGCCAGTGCAACGCAATTGTCTATGTATATGTCTAGACAAAGACAGAGAGAAAGAGAGTGAGAGAGATAGTTCGCTGCTCATAAGAAAACCAGGAGTGTGAATTGGTGCACATCAATTATAGATGCTAAGACTTTTCGGAGCATCACTTTACTCTCCCAAAATATTTGTTTTGTTGAGACTTATTGTGAGAACAAAATGCTTGCGAGCCTGTGAGGAGCGTTCTATCAAGGTCTGAATTTTCTGCTGACTGTGTATAGCAGCATCGTGAGCGATAAGCAAGTCCCTGGTGGTAACCTTCTTAATCTTCGTTTTGTCCTAGTCACCACGGTTGAACATCTGACCAAGTATATAGGTAGGTTACTTCATTTGTCTTATCAAATGCATGCTCCAGTAACAGAGGGAAGAAGAAATCCTTGTTTAATTCGACTGCGAATACCAAATGGTTGTGAAATGCTATCACAAAATTGGATTCTTCATTTCATGAGGTCACAGGACGATATTTTTAGACGTAGCATTTTGCTTCGGCAACCTATTTTAGAGTGAAGTGGGCATAAATAAGGAGTACTCTGAGTGAATTAAAGTAAATAGAGGAATGCTACAAGGCTTGTTTTTGGTACCAATATTGTGTTCTTGATATTCATACAAGATTTGGACATCGATTTCGGATCCATGGCTGCAAAATTCGCGGATGACACAAAATTATGCAATAGTATTTCATCTGAAACCGAGTGGATATATTGAGGTTGGATTTAAATACAATTCAAGAATGGTCTGCGAGCTGGTAAAAGGAGTTTAATGCAGATACATGTACAGTCATCCACATGGGTTGATCCAATATGGAACATAATTACAGAGTGGGAAAAATAATATTAGAACGATATCAAAGCAGAGGGACCTAGGGGTTATATGAGATCAATCAAGAGTAAAGGGAGTGAGCGAGTCTAGGCAGCAATGCAAATGACAAATGCAATGTTAGATATGATAACAAGACAAATTAATCATATTAGCAAGGAAGTGATTGAAAAACTGCATAAAGCATTAGTTAGACCTAAATTGGAGTACTGTGTACAGGTGTGGAGTCCTTATCATAGAAGATATATAAACAAGATGGAAATGATAAAAAGAGGGGAGACAAAACTGAGAATGGGATTCCAGAATTACAGTAATGAGGAAATACTTAGATAAACCGGCATACAGTATATAGAAAAGAGAAGAATTCGAGGTGATTAATACAAGTTTATAAGATATTCAAAGGAAAGAAAAAAGTAGGCTATAAAAAGTTTAAAAAATACAACCACTGCAAAGAACAAGATGGCATAGTTACAAACTAACTAATAAAAGGTCCAGATCAGATACTAGTAAATATTTTTTAGTCAGAGAGTGGTGAATGCTTGAATGCATTGCCTCGAGAAGTAGTGCGGACAGTAACAATTAATGCATTTAAGAATAGATTGGGTACGCATAGCTTGTATAGAAGGAAGTATAAAAGAAACTGTTTGTATACAGACTCTGCAGAGACTTCAAAACTAGTATAAAGACGGTAAGTCGAGTTAATCAATTGTCTGTATTAGGTCAATGAATGCGATTTTAAATGCTGATAGTGCCTTCTGCTCAAGTTGTCGAAGATTAAAATAAGCACTTCAGGTCAGTCGTGTATCTTCCAGATCTGGATACACACTGTCACACCGGATACACGTGCACATTACATTGATGTAGGTATAGGAAGTTTGACGAAGACTCAACCTACACCACTGTGCAGAGACACTCCTTGAAAATTATTGCAGTCCCTTCTATCACCTCTATTTTTTTACATAATGTTAAAAACCAAGTATTTCTCTTATGTAAATGGACAATAGCTTCTTTCCAGCACTGACACATCATGCAGCGGTTGCAAGACTGCACTTTGAAAGTGCCTTATCAAATCAGGTGAGATCCCGTCGATGCCTGGAGCCAAGTTGTCAATAGCTTTATATAGTATAATATATAATATAATTTTGTATAGGGTTCTAGGAGTGGCTATACTGTCACACGAGTAGAGCTAAGCTTAGTGTTCGATTCATCGCTCGTTCTAGTTTCACTTGTATATTATTTGCGCTTCAGTAATGGATTTGAGTGGTGCTGTGTTCATACTTACATGACCAATAGCTTTATTTATTCTATAGTTTATGTATATGATGTTCCATGGTGGCTCTGCAGTCTTGTTCTTTTTCACTGAGCTGTAGCCAATAGTCATTTGTACAACGACAATCTGTTGATTGAGCAAGGCGCCTGGTTGACTTGCAGCTGTACATAGTATTTTCACTTGAAAGTTGTTTGTCGTAATCAAAACAGTGCGCTTGGTGTCACTGACGAGTATTATATCCTTGACATTTGCTTCAAACCAGAATTCGATTTAACAGTTATTTATGTAACGGTGGTAAGTGTAATGTTATGAATGTCATTTCGGAGATATTGCAGGAGTTGTGTCTTGTTGCGGGATATTGAAAGTTTCTTTGAATTCAATGTTAAATCTCTTGATCAGTGCAAAGTCTGATATTTTACTTGCGTCAGTACGCGGTTTACTTTTGCTTCTAGTGTGGTGGAACTTTTTTGTCTGCGTTTCGATTTTACAGACAAAACCAAGGAATGATCAGTGCCGATGTCTGAACTATGAAACAATCGCACGAGAAGCACAGTTGAGGAAAGATATCCTCACAAAATTAGATCTAGTTGATACCATTGCATTGATCGTAGATGCATACACGATAACTTATTTTGGAGATTTGTCCGAGAATGTCAGTGGCCTAAATCGATCATGCGTATTATCACGAATGATAAGTTTGCGTCAAACAATTATTGTATAAAATGATCAATACAAAAAGTAATACTATTGAAATGAAGTAATTCTGAAGTACTACATCACCAGAAAGATGGTACAAATTGATGAAGGCCCATGAGATGGAGTTTCTGGAAGAACCTGCCCCCAGACATCATCCACCATACACAACATGGAAGTCGCTGAATAGACTCAGAACTGGTATATCATGGTGCAATAGGAATATGAAACGATGGGGATACACAGATGATGATGACACGTGTGACTGTCGCAAGACAGGACCCTGACTACCTGATGACCTGGCCCAACCTCTAGGAAACATGCAATTGGTGTGAGATGCTGGAGGCAAATAACAAGGCAATCCATGTCGCTGGATACTGGATGCACGAAATGTGACGTGGTGCTTGGACAGAGAAAGTAAATAAGTAAGTACTTCTGTTTATATGCTTAATCAAAAATGGTTCGACCCTAGTCGATTAAGTAGAGAGTCAAAACTTTCACGCTCATGTGAAATTCATTGAACAAGATATCAGCTCTCGTTCTTTTCGTGGTTCCTGGAAAAAGGCGTGGTCCTAGCGATCTGATCAATGAAATTGGGATCGAGCCATAATTTCGCAGCTTATTGATGAGCTACACAGTGCACTACAGTCAGGAACACCTTTGACCACCTTATGTAGCACTCATTGCGATGAGAGAAGTGTCACTGTTACCAGCTTTCTAAGGAACGTTGTACAGTGTTAACTGAAATCAGCCTGAGAAGATTCTAACAAAACCAATCGATTATACGATCAATATGTGTAATCAATACATCTCTATTTAAATTAAAATATATTCTCATCAGATTCATCATTATTATCATTATCAGCATCAACATAATCACAATTGTCATCATCACACCACCAATACCATGGTCACCTTCATTTCTATTTTCCTTATTACACCATGATCACCGTCATCATCACCACCATCATCACCATCATCAGTATCACTACTATCATCACTATCACCATTATTGACACTCTAAAATTCCGGAATATAGGACCAATACTGCACTTGGTTTTCTTTCCCTTGTCAACATTTAGAAAATCCTCATTCATGCTTTGTACTGTTCGGTTTCAGGGACATCTGTGCTGATATGCTGAGGATGCAAACCCCATTCACAACCGTCCATTGCCGCTTGTCCTGACTTACACGGATGATAACAGTTGCCCTATTTGGTTTAATACCGGAACAGCCCGGGCGTCGAGGCGTATCCGTTGAGGGGATGTTAAGCGGTTAGAGCCAATAGCTGATATATTGACGTTCGAAAAAATGTTCCAGTCTAGAATGACTGCTACAGAGACCAGTATTATGAAAGCACATTTATTCTTCCACAGTTAACCCGAAGTTTCTTGATGTCAGTAGAAATTACCGCAGCATAACTTTTCTTCGAACTAACATAAATGCATTGTTAATTCACAAAATGTAAACGATCAAAACGTGGAAACATTGTTAGTAGTTAACATTACCTTGATCGGCATCGCCACGCAGAGACACCTCTCTAGTGTCAGGAAAGCTGTGATACAGCTCGTTACGTGATTAAACATTAGGTGTGGCCAGATCCCAGTCAAAATCTGAACTTCTAGTGGTTCAAATGGCAGCTCGAGATTTTCTAAAGCTAGACAATAGGACGCGTGTGTCCAGCTAACTGTTACCAGGGAACATAAGTCTGAGATGGACAAACCTAGACATGAAAACAATAGAATAAAAAGTTAGAGCTTAAGAGTTAGTTATTATGCCATTTTAACATGTTAATTGATTTTCACAATAATATTGCTTATATAATGATTGCGAGGTACTGTGAGTATGCCTCTCTATCGGACCATGCCCTATGCATCTCTCGTGATTCAGATGAGGTTCCTACTTTAATATTTGTGTATACCTAAGAAAAAAATGTGAGTTTTGGTTGTCCCCATTTCAATTTTCTTCTTGGATCATGTCCTTTACTAGTGAATTGGCTGGGGAACTGAGATGCTAGTCCGGTCAATGACAACACACTGACCAGGACGTCGTGTCAGTGTCATGACCAATATACTGACCAAGACCACTATCTCTCTCTTCCACGTAGTTCTAGATTACCGTGGTCCACTTTATCAGTACGCTCAGGATGTGAGGAATGCTACTACAAACTACCAGTTAATGCCCATTTCAGGTGCACAAAAGAGGTGAGGAATGCTACTACAAACTACCAGTTAATGCCCATTTCAGGGTGCACAAAAGAGTTAATGTAATCATTCTGGGTATTCCACAACAACAACAACAATAATTGTATCTTCTCTAGAAGATTAATATGTCGGATATTGTATCCCAGCCAATTTAATTTTCGATTTCTATCATTTTCAATATTTGCCGTTGTGCGTCAACCTTGGTGAGGACATTGCCATTGGATCTTCGTTCTATCCAGCAGTTGTTCTTACCTCTATCCTGACATCCCTTGAGGTTAGTCATTTCTGATTTTTTTCTGATGGCATGTTTCGCTAGTTTATGACAGCTCTAGTAGATTGTGTCTGTGAATTAATGGTTACATTCTACAGAACGAAGTAAACATACATTATAATTAACAGAGTGCCTAGCTGTGGTCAGGAAAGGGATTTTTACTCTTCAGTCTAAGAAAAGTCGTATCCAAACAAAACAAACAAAACGTATATGTAATTATGTTTGTTTTTAAATGTGACCTGCAATTACCATAAGCACAAAAAGGCTGGATATACCGAGAGTATTTTAGTGCTAGGGTGCCAAAGACTCGCATCACGACTCTTCACCTACTAGTAGAAACACACCTAGCAAGTCAATACCATTGGATAGTATTTTCATAATTAAGTATGTGTCTGTGTGCATACATTTGAAAACAATAGTTATTCTGATAGCCAATCCTCAATTAAACCGCTAACAATGACAGCATATTATATCCTGATATATTGATAACCGACAGTTATGTATTCATTCTCCCCTGCTTCTATGATTTGAATGTTCGTTTTTGCTGTTGTTCGTTGACCCTGATGGAGGCCTATTGGTCATAACAGTGGATTCATTTTGTGTTTTCGTCTCAGTGCAGTATCTGACAACTGTTTTTATTTTTCTCAAGTTATGTTTGTCTCCATTTTATTTCTATTCTCGATTTCGCCACATCCTCTCTTAATTAAATTATATAAGATTCACTCGTATGTTTGCTATTAATAAAGCAGTCTCCCCTCATTTCTTTTACTAATCCAACTGACTATGATGAAGCGCTTCTTCGTAAATTACCTAGCAAGCTTATGTTGGCTGTATCCCTGAGTCCTTGCTTGACAAAACATATAATGTTGATTATGTTGGTTGCTATGCCAAATAAAGCAACAAACTGTCCCAGGAACGCACAACAGACCCATTGAACAATCCGTCTTGTCTCGTTGCTGATTATGTCATCAAACAACACAAAAACAGTAGTCTGTTCTGGAGCAGCTCCATCTGTGAGCAAGGTCATTCTTTCTAAAAGCACCCTGGCTATGATCAATTCCAAGAAACGCTTGAATTCCTAGAATAAAATAACATTTACAGGTCTAGAAAGGTCGGCATCATATTTCTTTCACACTTGCAGTTATACAGGTCGTAACATATTGCCCAACTCTCGAAATCAGTGTCCCTAAAGTGACAACTGGAATGAAATAGATAGACACTTCAAAGTAACTAGTCATACATGTATAAATACGAGCGTATAGCTGGAGCCTGTCCCCAGAAACAGAAATATGTCCATCTTAATGCAGTGCATCGATCATATGAATCATTTGCAAGTGCGCTATGCTTCCGAATGCTTTGGTATAGTCTATGACGCACAGTTACACAATTTATTGTAATCTCTATAGCTCTGTAGATGATTATTTTCTCCCCTAACAGGTTGCTGGTAATTATAATGTGTGCTGTTTCATAAGCTTTCATCGCCTGATGGGGATTTATAATAATATATCTATAACAAGGCTCCAATAATGGACCATTTTAGAATACGTTATGTGCACGTAAGAACAAAGGCAGTTGATCGCTTCTGATTGGTTGCGCACTGAACTCGCTCCGGTATTTGTGTCGTTTTGTGATGTTTGCTTGTTCCTGTTCGGATAATACATCCCAACTCCTTCACCGTTGTATATAGGATTTTATTATGTTGAATTGATGTGCTTTCAATCGGTAATCATGTTTGTTATGATGCATTTCGCTGCATTTTATGCCTTGCTTAAATCGTACGAAACCCGTTCAATGTAGCTTTCGATATTCCCATTGACTGCGCCCATAATTCGCTCCAGGTTATCACTACTGACAGACCTCCCTGCTCAGATTGAAGCCGCCTTCTTCCTGTCTCACTTTACCGGAGGTTACACGATACCCCTCCCAACCTCGTATTCTCAGCACAGGAAAGGCCCCGCTGTGATGGACACAATCCAGAGGTCTCATGGATGGAACACGAAATAACATGGATACAGACACGGAGAGACACAGACAGCCTGACACAAATATTGGACTAACACATTCTCCTCGGTGCCCGCATTCCAAGGCAGCGAAGTACTCGGCTCCACCATAGGAGTCTGTAGGGATTTCGATCGACACGATACGCATGAACATACCCTTGGCAGTTGGACATGGTAGTGCTCGTTCTGCGCAACAGGCCTTTAACGCCTAAGCGAACATTATTATTATTATCATGTGCACGGTTTACAGCATTGTGCTGTATGTTATTGATTACAACGAATCAACAATATTAACATCTCTAGTGAGAAAGGGCGAGCGTGCAGTCATTGAAGGCAACATCGTACACTCGTCCCTTAGTTCTGCATTTGCCTCACCAGCAGTTTCCCACAGTATCTGTATGCCATGCCGTCACTTGATAACGATATTAGATATTGATTCATGCATCGTAATTCATCAACTTGCTCATTCCGGAGTGTGCTAGTGGTTTTGTTCCCTAAGTGTAATCCTACGCAACGTTCTATATCATGCGTCCATGCCAGCTAGAGGTCAACGTTAATCATTACTGTAAACCACTGAGATCTCGTCAGCTGTACTCTCCAAGCCAACAGTTATGGCTAGAAATGTGAATGCACAGATCGTTTCCATGGAGATGTCATGCAGAATACCCTGTTTCGGCTTTCTTATTAATGCAGGTTCTAAATTTACCCAAGGGACAACCGATTTACACTTTACACAAAAGTAAGAGGTGGATGAGGCAGATGGAGCAATGCAGAAGCCAAATAAAAGTAACTAAGCCTACCTTCCTGCTCAAACCAGGGTCGTGAATCAGGAAAAAGATGGTCAATACCAACTCTAGGAACAACATCCCAGACCACTACAGCGCCAGCATGACCACTCGGGGGTGAAATCAGTGGGCATGAGTATTCCAATCGACCACTGGCCAATTTGTGACGCAATTACACGACTGAAGACTGGGTTAGGACTCGTACAAGGTTAACTATCTTTTCGAGAAACGGGTCGCATGTGACATATATATATATATATATTTTTGCCAAACGACGTCGCATATCTTGTTGTCACCAGTTGTGAGGTTTGTGATGTCGTTAGATGTCGCTATGAGTGCCAGAGACACCCTCGATCCATCGACATCGTGGTCTGCCTCCTGCTCGTGGATCAGAGACCTACATATGATATGCTCTTGATGCAGGCTGGTCATAATGCATTCTGACTAAATGACCAAACCACTTGATTTGTTGAGAGTCAATGTAGGAACTAATTTGGTTTGTCCCCACTGTCTGCCTCAGCATGGTGTTGCGGATTCGGTCACGGATTGTCTTTCCGGCTGTACTTCTCATACAACACGTCTCACACATCTGGTACTTACTCTTATGGGATACTAGTAAGTACAAAGATTAACATTGGTGAACCAATGTCGGAATAAATAGTGTATTTATCAGCCTCCTCTTAGTTGAAAGAAGCATTTTGGCGTGTATAAAAATCGGTGCAATTTTATAGTGGACAATGTTCGCTTTCTGAATTCTATGTGCGATCTCTCTCTCGACTTTGCCGTCATCAGTGAACCTAGGAATTGGAACTTTCGTACTTGCCTTATACGAATGTCACTGATGTGAAAACTTCTCTGCAATTTTTCACGTGTAATTTAAAAAAGTCTCTCCCTTGCCTGTGTTGATCTTCATGTCATATTCGTTTCAACCGAAATGGAGATAGTTTAGGTGGGGTTACAGGTCTTTGTTTGGTACAAGATTACCTGATCATTAGAAAACAACAGTTCATTGTGAGATTCTTCATGAGGGTTAACTGTGAAAGTGTATCCATGTAAATTATGAACAAAAGTGGAGAAAGAACATACCTCTGTCGTACACAACTTAGCATTGGAAAACAATACCTGCATTTGTTCGTACTGCACCTTCACTGTTTACATGCCATCCAGTAGTTGACCCTCCACACCCTATACCTACATTACCTCCCATACCTATATCGGTTTACCCAGTCAAATTCCTTTTCCTGATCAATGAAGTCCACATGGAGTTTATTAATATAGTCTATGGTTGTTTTTTTTCACTTAACTGTCTTAGCGTAAATATATAACACCTGCACATCCCTTCCTTTTCCGGAAGACTGATGGTAAACTACTCAGCAGCAGCTCCACAATAGCTCGAACTCGTTGCTCAAAGAACAATTTCGAACATTGGTTCCATCGTAGCTTAGCAGGGATATGCCTCTATATAAGCTGCATTCTTTCTAGCTTCCTGTGTTTTTCCAAATAGGTACCACCACGACTCTTCTCTAATCTCCAAGTACCTTCCCTTAAATCCAGGTATGATTAAAGATCTTTGTGAGCCATCTTAAGTCTACGTCGTGACAAGATGTTATTGCATCTGCTGATATTTTGTCTACGCCTGCGGTCTTGTAGTTTTCTCTCTGACTTCTAGCTCAAGTATGAATCTGTCGCTCTGCTCAATATGTTTCTTCATTTTAACCAATGAATGACGCTGTACAGATTCATATCCGTCATCTGCTTGTGTTCTGTGTACAAGTAAATCTGAATTACTCCTCCCATCTGTCTCTTATCCTCTCAGGCTCATAGTGGTTGTCCCTCTTTGTCACTGACCACTGCACGAGGACTATATTTTTCATCTTTCAACCGCAGAGCGCACATTTTTCTGTAAAAATTTCCCAGCAACAAAAAGAAGAAGATAAAGACAATATAGATGCTAATGACGGAGAAGTGTAAGCAAAATCAAAGAAGAAGAATGCGTACAACAACGAAGGGATTGTTGAAGAAAATGAAAAACTATAGAAGACACATGCATTTGAAAGAACTGCTTGTCAAAAGATAGGGATGTTGAGCATTGGTGTTCCATTTATTTCTCCACGCTACATTTCTGTTCTGCAACGTCGATATAACATCTTGATCAACAACATGACAGCACGTTATCAAGAAAGGTATCCATTTACCTGTTCTAGAACACACAAATTGCTAACAATCAGAAACGCACCTGAAAACATAAAATGCCATACAACCTTATAGTCCTAGTCCTAGTCCTAGTCGTATAGGATCCATGACAATTAATCATTTTTCATGTCGAGATCGAAAAACAATTGAGTAACTGAAATGCTGGATTTCGGAATACAATTAATATAATTTCTTACATGAAATATAATACCTATGATGTTGGGAATTTCAAATTATTACTGAAGTTCAGATGTACAATTTAGTATTCTCTAATACGGTATATCCAGGCATCTAATGCATATATTTATAGTTTTAGACGATCATATATCGTATATTGAACATCTGAATATTACGTATTAAACTTTAATACGCGTAATTTTTAAGAAAATAGTACAAATTATCAGTGTCAATTATAATGGTTAAAACTGTAATAATAATCAATAAAGATACGTTACACTTTCAATATTGTGTCCACGAATTTGTCAGGGTGTAAAAATCCCTGCGGGCTTACTAGTTCGTGTCTAGGAAATGATTGTACAGATAGCAGTTGAACTAGGACATTGTAATGAGCAAGAGCAGAGAGTAGTAAGAAATGGAGGCTGGCAGGAAGACTTAAAGTGTATAAGTCCTATAATTCACAAAGATCTGAAAGTCTTTGATCCATGTATCTACACACACCAAGAAAAACAATTAGATTAAAATACCAATTTATATTTGAAAAGACAGTAAAATGTGCACACGGACATTTTTTTCAGAACTTTACTAACAAAAATGGCACATATGAGAAGAGCTTAAGAAGAGAATGGAAGTAACACAAGGACATTTTGTTCACACTTGAAATAGCCTCATATAATTTTCAGGCAGAACAGTAACAAATGTAAATTTATGTTCAAAGACCTGCCGAGTAAACTATGAGTCGGAGGATAATGACATTTTGCAAACTTAACGGATGGTATGTGCTGTTTACACCAGAAGTGACTTCATCGTGCGCACCGTATGTATATTTACTTGTTGCAGTTTGGTTCTTCTTCTTCTTCTTCTGCGTACACAGTCAGACAGTAACCATTATTTTCTCGAAAAAAGCGGCGGTCATCCTGAGACTCTCGCCACTACCATAGAGCTTGTCTTGCAGTTCCACTGGCAATGGCCACATCTGCTCTCTCTGATCCTCGTATGTCGGGCAGTTCTGCAGCAGATGTTCAGTGGTCATTTTACCAGTACCGCACGGGCATTCGTCGGTACACCCTATCTTCAATTTGTTGAAGAGGTGGTACCTCAGTCTGTTGTGGCCAGTGCGAAGTCTGAAGACAACGACCTGCTCTCTTCGGTTCAACTGGTAATAGGCATCGTTTTTGGTGTAACCAGTATGTTCGGTTTCCCATTTGGACATGTACCTGGCTTTGATAAGCCGTTTTGACTCTTCGTACGTCATACTGGTATCTATTTGTGGTAGCCTTGCACCTTCTTTTGCCAGTCTGTCTGCCTCCTCGTTGCCTTGGATGTTGCAGTGTGACGGAACCCACTGTACCACTACCCTTTTTGGTGCGGACTGTTGGCACAGTTTGCAGAGTGCTGCTCTTAAGTCATTAAGCTCAGTGTTTTTCTGGCTTTTTAGCGCTGTGACTACTTCGAGAGCATCTGTCAGCAGGACTATATGGCTCTCATTTTCACTGTGTGTTACCATTTCTTCCACTGCCGCCCTCAGTGCCTCTGCCTCTGCTCTGAAATTGCTCGTGTACTTACCAGTAGCGAATGACAGTGCCATTTGGTAGGTTCAGGAATGCTCCTGCCCCTCCGTTCTGTGTAGTGTTTGTTACAGAACCGTCGGTGTATGCATGGGTCCAGTCCATGCTTGGGTAGCTTTTCGTTATGAAGCTTAGGGTAGTGTCTCTCCTTTCTTTTTCGGTCTGGCAGTTTTTGTTTGCAATACCTGGTATATTTTCTACCACCTCTGGAAATATATCCTGCCTCCAAGTAGGTTTTCGTACAGTAGTGATGGGTTTTGGTGTTGTTAGTGCGTTTATGGGATCTTCATGCATCTTTGCTTTGGCTATTTCTGCAAAGTTTCTCCGCTTTAGTTTCCCAGTTCCCAAATTGTTTAGCCTCTGGTACATTGGATGGTCAGTCAGTCTTCGGAGTTTCTCTGACTGCAGCTGGGCTCTGCAGTCTCTTCTGTCGGTCATGGATTGCAGTTTTGTAATCTTTTCGAGTTCTACAATTGGCGTTGACTTCATGCCACCTGTTATGATTCTCATGGCTTGGTTTTGAAGTTTGTTGACTTTATCGAAGTTCGCCTTCGCTGCTGTTGTCCATGCCGCGATGCCATACTCGAGAACTGGTCTCACTCTTCCAGTGTACAGTTTCTTTAGTATGCCTTCGTCAGCTCCCCAGCTTGTGCCAGCAAGTTTCCTCATGATCGCCATCCTTTCTCTGGCTTTCATTCGGTTTCTCTCAATCTGACTTTTCCATGTCATGCGCCGATCAAATGTGACTCCCAGATAGGTTGGGTTGTCGTTTGGCTGCAGGATTTTGCCATTTAGGCTTAATTTGGTACTTTGGGGTTTTAATGAGAGCGAGAATATTGTGCACGTGGTTTTCTCCTCGTTTATTTTGACCAGCCATGAGTTCGCCCACTCTTCCAGCGATGTTAGGGCCGTTTGCATCCGATTTCTTGCTATGGTGAGATTCTTTTCAGAGGTCCACATAGCCAGATCGTCTGCAAACATTGAGCTATGGACTCTTCTTGGTATATTCTCTGTGATATCGTTTATATATACCAGGAAGAGTGTGGGTGACAGTACTCCCCCTTGGGGTACTCCCTGCTCGAGTGTCACCTTTTTGCTCATCTGCCCTTGTACTTGGACTCTGGCCGTTCTTTGTTTGAGGTAGTGGTTGATCCACTTGTACATCTTCCCACAAACATCACTTCTTCTTAGCTTGACTCTAAGTCCATCCTTCCAGACTTTGTCAAATGCCTTTTCCAGATCCACCCAAACAGCTACTGTGTGTTTCTGTGCCTGGTAGGCATCTTCTATCTCCTGGGCTATGAGGATGACCTGGTCCTCAGTGGATCTGTGCTGTCTAAAGCCGGCTTGCTGTGGAATTAGTATTCGTTTTTCTTCCAGATGCCACATCAGTCTGGTGTTTATCATCCGTTCCATCAGCTTGCCGACACAGCTCAGTAGGCTTATGGGCCTGTATCCATTCGGATCTGTTTTGTCCTTTCCTGTTTTTGGTACTGGTACCAGTATTGCATCTTTCCATGCCTGGGGTACAATACCCCTTTTCCAGCTTTGGTTCAGGACTGATAGTAGTTTTTTCTTCGCTGTTTGGCCCAGCCCCATCAGCATTTCGTTTGTTATCCCGTCTTTTCCGGGAGATTTCCTTCTCTTTAGTGTTCTCATAGCCTCTTCCATTTCGCGCATTGTTAGTTTGGCCATCATGTGCTCTTCAGGAGCCGTATTTATGTTTTCGTGCCCCTTTAGCTCTTCGCTAATGTCTGTATGCTTATCTGCAGGGACCTCGATGTGGTTTGCTCTGGCATAGTGATCGACAAAGGCGTTTGCGGCTTTCTTACCTGTGATCAAGTTCTCGCCTTGCTTGATAGTAATTTGTTTATTTGACGGGGTTTCGTCGTTCATGGCTCTGACTAGCTTCCATAGCTTGTTCCCTTCTTTGTCCAGGTTTAAACTTTCCGTTTTATTTTTCCAACTTTCTCTTGCTGTTTGCTTGAGAGTGTGTTTGTACTTCGCCGCGGCGGCTTTGAGGGCGATGTTTGCCTCCACGGATTTTTCTCGTTCTGCCATGTTCCTAGCATTTGTTACCGCATCTTCCACTTTCTGTAACTCATCGTTCCAGTAGGGCTTATAGTTTTTCCTAGCTCCTCTTGGGATGGTTTCAGTGGCGGCTTGCATTATTGCCTTGCTTAGGCTCTCTACCATGGGCTTCATTTTGGTGTTTCGTGTGTTGATGGTTTCACACAGCCCATCTGTCAGGATTGCAAATCTGTCCCAGTCGGCTCGTTTGTAATTCCAACGTGGGAGCGGTTTTGTTTCCTGTGGGCCTACTTCCATGTCAATGGTTAGCCTGATCGGCCTGTGGTCGCTACCTGCCAGTTGGTTTAGCACCTGGCGGTCTATTTTATAGTGTATGTCCTGTGTGGAGAAGGCCAAATCTGGAGTCGAGGTGGTATGCCATGTTCTTGAATAGAAGCTAGGGCTATCCTCCGGCCTATTGATTAGGGAGAGATTTGCATCTATCTCCCAATCCGCCACTTCGTCACCTCTGCTGTCTGTGTCAGAGTATCCCCATCTCTCCGAGTGGCTGTTGAAATCTCCAACCACTATGCAGTTGGAGTCTCTGACCTCCATACTCGAGAGCGATAGGTCTCTGTTTGGTGGTCCGTACAGATTGAAAATGCGGAGCTTCGTCTCTTGAGCCATTATGTCAACTCCTACAATTTCTGCTTGTCCGGTGTGATTGACAGGTACCGCGCTACTCGGTATGCTGTTTCTGGTCAGTATCAGGACCCCTCCTTTGTGGCCTTCTCTATCTAGACGGAAAGTCTGGTATCCTCTGATTGAGAATTTATGGTTATTGTTGAGGTGCGTTTCCTGGATACATGCCACGTCAATCTTACCTTCATGCAGGTGATGTGTTAGGGAAAGTTTTTTGTTAATGACTCCCTCCGCATTCCACTGTAATATTCTGAGGGTCTTGAGGTTTTGGCCAATAGTCGTTTCCCCATAGCCATGTGCCTTGACTCCACGACACATGGGTGGGTGACCACCAGTAGTCAAGGGTGGGCCCCTTCGAGGCGTGGGGCCCGGCGCTATCGCTGCCTGGCGGGTCTCCTCAGGATGAGCGCCATACGTTTTTCGAATAGGTTGTGCTGCCATCATACTGTGATTTACGTTGTACTGTTTTGTTAGGCTTGCGGCCCCGTGCATCCGATTTCAACAGGCGTTTCTGTAGGGATGCCCTCCTTAGCCTTTGGCTGTCCCCAGCCTATCTGCAAGGCAGCAGTTGTTTACGATCAGAGTTTTCTCTCCTATGGAAGTTTTCTTACCAGACTATCGAGTCTTCACTACTCGTGTCTATAGGGTGCAATGATGGTATGTGATATATGAGATGGACTGGTTTACCCGGAAGAGAGGCAGTCCAGTGTGTCTGTATCCCAGGATCGTCACGTCCTGCCAGAAACGTAGCATTTGCATGTGAGTGGGGTATCTCTTTTTCCCTTTATTTTCTTGGCTTCTATGCAGGGATGGTACGCCTAGCATTCCCCGCCACCTGGGGTGTTGACACAGTGGGGCAGGTGTGCAATGTCCGCTGGTCTGCATCTCTTCTGCGTCCAGCATGATAGTTATGGCTGATAACGTACAGAGGTAGATATCGTAACCGGAGTGCATTTAGCCAGAGGACAAGCCTGGTAATGTCACAGAGATGTTGATCGCCTGGTGTGCGGGCAACTCTCATGGTCAGTGGTTGAGTCTTGACAGTTCACAGTGTGGTGGCTGCTCTACTGTTTTCGACACCCCGACCAGGTTCTAAGTCTTTGGTTGGTGTTTTTCGCACCCCATCGCCGTATAGGGTGAGTATCAAGCAGTTTTCCGCCCGCTTTGATTTGCGGGCGGCAAGGACCTCTTGCTGTGGCTCTACCTGATAGGGCTGGGGCGCAAACCCCAGGTCCCGAGCATGTAGGAGCCTCCCATTGCAGTGGTGCTGAGATTTTGGGCGGGATTGCGGCTTTCAAGGGTTCGGCCGTAATCCCCCACATGGTAGCCTCGCGCCCTTGGCTTATCAGCCTGGTACGTGAACCAAAGTGTCTGCGGCTCCTCTCGATTTGAGTTGGTTTTCCGTAGCAACGCCCTGTCATTTGTAGGGTAAAACTGACCTGTCTTCAGATCTATTTCCAGCACCCGTTCACTATTTGGTCAGACGAATTTATTGAGGGCTTTTGTTTGTCAATGACCAGGTATTTGAAATCTGCGGTTTCTGCGGAGTTAAACACGATTTCCGTAGCGTTCTTTCATTTGAGTGTTTGAGAGCTGACTTGTCGTCCGTGAGTCTAATACCAGCGTACGTTCATTATTAGACCCAAACGGCAGTGCTCTCAATTTGTCAGTTGTTCTACAGTATTGGCGTGTTCAGTCAAATTAAGCCGCAGGTTCCACACCTGGTGGTGCCCTTCCGTCAATTCCCTTAGCGAGACAATCAAGTTTCTTAAAGGGTAGCCCCAAAAATTTTCGAGGGTCTAATTCCAGCACATGTTCTCTATTAGACCCCACGAAGGTGTACTTTTTGATAGTCATTCTGCAGTATTGGCGTGGTAAGTTAACTTAGGTCTCAGGCTCCACTCCTGATAGTGCACTTCCGTCAATTCCTTTATCAAACACTGGATGCAGACAAAACCGAGCCACAGGGGACATAACCCCAGATCTCTGGGGGTCTAAGTCCAGCACCAGTTCCATATTAGACCCCAGAAGAGTGGTCTCGGCATGTCAATCGTTTCAGTGTTGGCCGTGTTGAGTCAAATTAAGCCGCAGGCTCCACTCCTGGTGGTGCCCTTCCGTCAATTCCTTTAAGTTTCAGCTTTGCAACCATACTTCCCCCGGAACCCAAACACTTTGGTTTCCCGGAAGCTGCCCGCAGAGTCATCGAAGCAACTCCTGCGGATCGCTAGTCGGCATCGTTTATGGTCAGAACTACGACGGTATCTGATCGTCTTCGCGCCTCTGACTTTCGTTCTTGATTAATGAAAACATTCTTGACAAATGCTTTCGCAGTAGCTCGTCTTGCGGCGATCCAAGAATTTCACCTCTAACGCCGCAATACGAATGCCCCCGTTTGTCCCTGTTAATCATTACCTCCAGTTCCGAAAACCAACAAAATAGAACCGAGGTCCTATTCCATTATTCCATGCACCATTATTCAGGCAGCCGAGGCCTGCTTTAAACACTCTAATTTTTTCAAAGTAAACGCGCCGGCCACCCAGGACGCTCAGCGAAGAGCACCCGTGGGAGAGAGCCGGCAGACGGTAGGGCAGGAGACAACGGGCAGTGAACCGGCGCGAGCCGGACCGCCCGCCTGCGCCTGAGATCCAACTACGAGCTTTTTAACTGCAACAACTTTAATATACGCTATTGGAGCTGGAATTACCGCGGCTGCTGGCACCAGACTTGCCCTCCAATAGATCCTCGTTAAAGGGTTTAAAGTGTACTCATTCCAATTACGGGGCCTCGAAAGAGTCCCGTATTGTTATTTTTCGTCACTACCTCCCCGTGCCGGGAGTGGGTAAGTTGCGCGCCTGCTGCCTTCCTTGGATGTGGTAGCCGTTTCTCATGCTCCCTCTCCGGAATCGAACCCTGATTCCCCGTTACCCGTTACAATCATGGTAGGCATGTCACGTACCATCGACATTTGAAAGGGCAGACATTTGAAAGATGCGTCGCCGGCACATGAGGCCATGCGATCAGCACAAAGTTATCCAGAGTCACCAGTGGGGACGCCGCAACCCAGCGAGGGGAAACGACGATTGGTTTTGAACTAATAAAAGCGCTCTTTCCGCGAGGGTCGGAGCTTGGTAAGCATGTATTAGCTCTAGAATTGCCACAGTTATCCAAGTAGGATCGTGTCATCTAAGGAACCTCGACTGATTTAATGAGCCATTCGCGGTTTCACCGTGAGACAGTGTGAACTTAGACATGCATGGCTTAATCTTTGAGACAAGCATATGACTACTGGCAGGATCAACCAGATATCTGTCGGAGACGTACGTACTGCGCACACCGGTCGGCGGAGGAAGGGTGTGTAAAAAGCCTCACTGGGACGGCCGCAGGGACCGACTGACGGGACGGACGGACGGTTGTTCCACCCGTCCCTCACTCCGTCGACCTAGGACCGCCTGACAGGGGCCTCCCACACGCACCAGACGACCGACCGACCGGGCTCGCTCGAGGAGGGATGGCAGCGCTCTGTGCAGAACGGATCCCAACGACCTCGGCGACGAATTTCACTGGGACTAGAGACACAATTTGGCCTGCCCTTCTTCTCCGTAGGGAGAGAACGCAGGGCCTCGAGGCAACGATTCCTGCTTTCCATTTGCCGGTCACAAGCTCTTTGCGAGAGTCGGACCACCAGCGAGACGTACTGTCGAGCTCTGCTATAAGCCTTAGATAAATCACCACGGACGGACCACGTTTCCTGATACGGACCAGACTAGCGCACCTCGGTGGAGGAGCCACTACCACAAACCGCACCCAATTCGCACTACGGGGAAAGGCAGGCGAGCGTTTTCCGCAAGCCCGCGCTATCGCTCCGCCTGGCGGGACTGAGATCGCTTTACGAACACTGGATGAAATTGAGTCGCTGCGGCGAGACAACTACCCCAGATGCAGTTTGGTTCAATTTCATTGGAACATGCCTAGTAGATATGTATATCTAATATTTATTTATTTGTTTACATTTTCCTGAAATCTTCTTAATTGTTATGTCACATATCTTGTTTTCCTTGAAGGCTACGTGTAATAATGTGCTTTTATGAACTTTGCCGTTTTCTAATAGTGGTAGAGTATTTGCTCTGAATCCCACAAGAGTATAGTTTAACAAGGATAGAAGACTAAGGTCTGACTAAGCAATACATCCTGATCGACCAATGTTTGTCAAGTAGGCCTATATACTGACAAAGACCTGCATCTCATTCCCACCCGGTCTTTATTGAAAGCAGTCTGTTTAATGGCTGTCTCTTTCATTAAAACCCCAAAGTACCAAATTGTCTAAATGGCAAAATCCTGCAGCCAAACGACAACCCAACCTATCTGGGAGTCACATTTGATCGGCGCATGACATGGAAAAGTCAGATTGAGAGAAACCGAATGAAAGCCAGAGAAAGAATGGCAATCATGAGGAAACTTGCTGGCACAAGCTGGGGAGCAGACGAAGACATACTAAAGAAACTGAACACTGGAAGAGTGAGACCAGTTCTCGAGTATGGCATTGCGGCATGGACAACAGCAGCGAAGGCGAACTTCGATAAAGTTAACAAACTTCAAAACCAAGCCATGAGAATTATAACAGGTGGCATGAAATCAACGCCAATTGTAGAACTTGAAAAGATTACAAAACTGCAATCCATGACCGATAGAAGAGACTGCAGAGCCCAGCTGCATCAGAGAAACTCCGAAGACTGACGGACCATCCAATGTACCAGAGACTAAACAATTTGGGAAATGGGAAACTAAAGCGGAGAAACTTTGCAGAAATAGCCAAAGCAAAGATGAACGAAGATCCCATAAACACACTAACAACACCAAAACCCATCACTACTGTACGAAAACCTACCTGGAGGCAGGATATATTTCCAGAGGTGGTAGAAAATATACCAGGTATTGCAAATAAAAACTGCCAGACTGAAAAAGAAAGGAGAGACACTACCCTAAGCTTCATAACGAAAAGCTACCCAAGCATGGACTGGACCCATGCATACACCGACGGTTCTGTAACAAACACTACACAGAATGGAGGGGCAGGAGCATTCCTGAACCTATCAAATGGCAGAAAAATAACACTGTCATTCGCTACTGGTAAGTATACAAGCAATTTCAGAGTGGAGGCAGAGGCACTGAGGGCGGCAGTGGAAGAAATGGTGACGCACAGTGAAAATAAGAGCCATATAGTCCTGCTGACAGATGCTCTCGCCGTAGTCACAGCGCTAAAAAGCCAGAAAAACACTGAGCTTAATGACTTAAGAGCAGCACTCTGCAAACTGTGCCAGCAGACCGCACCAAAAAGGGTAGTGGTACAGTGGGTTCCGTCACACTGCAACATCCAAGGCAACGAGGAGGCAGACAGACTGGCAAAAGAAGGTGCAAGACTACCACAAACAGATACCAGTTTGACGTACGAAGAGTCAAAACGGCTTATCAAAGCCAGATACATGACCAAATGGGAAACCGAACATACTGGTTACACCAAAAACGATGCCTATTACCAGTTGAACCGAAGAGAGCAGGTCGTTGTCTTCAGACTTCGCACTGGCCACAACAGACTGAGGTACCACCTATTCAACAAATTGAAGATAGGGTGTACCGACGAATGCCCGTGCGGTACTGGTAAAATGACCACTGAACATCTGCTGCAAAACTGCCCGACATACGAGGATCAGAGAGAGCAGATGTGGCCATTACCAGTGGAACTGCAAGACAAGCTCTATGGCAGTGGCGAGAGCCTCAGGATGACCGCCGCTTTTTTCGAAAAAATAATGGTTACTGTCTGACTGTGTACGCAGAAGAAGAAGAAGAATGGCTGTCTGGCTAGAGAGGTGGGAGACCGACGTAATCATCGTAACAGTGAGCGACATGCAAATAAAGTCAAGCATATCACAAACTCCTGGGCGACAAAGTCCACCTTCGTCAGCACTCTTCGGAATGTGGGAAAAGCTACTGCAACCGGCCGCTTAACGCCCCTTTCAGGGCACACGCACGAGTATACATTTAACTTTTTGTTTTTAAAACAGTTGAGCTCTCGTTACATGCGCGCTCTAGTCAACTCAGCGGTACATGAGTACCCGATCTTTTTTTTTTTTTTTAAATGAGCAGAACAAAAAAAATGAAATATTATTGGTAATTCCCCCTTGTAAACATGATGTGGCTTCGTCCAGTGAAGTTACTAATAATCATCGCTTTGGCGTCTGCGACAAAAATACATGACTTTACATAATCTATGCGATTTAACTTTGAAAAGATCTGCAACCATCGCTTGCATCAACTCATAATCTGGTCGACTAAGAACTAAAAAGAACTACGCTATACTCCTGTCGAATTTGTATTATCTACCATTATATGTTTAATCGTCAGTGCCGCGAATGGTACATCATACGAGTTTGCGAGGAACGTGTTTGAGACTTTTGCATAAAGTAAACCAGGGACTTAAATGGTCTATTTAAAAGTGAGAGAAGAAAATGAACAGACATGTTTCAATCCGGATAGGCAGAAATATATTTGAATCTGTAGATACGGGGTTTGGAAGCGCCATAAATGAAATAGAGTGGATAATTTCAAGATTGGCGATTATAGCCAGACCATATTGCGTCTGATAATTACGATATGTTATGCCAATAAGGTAAGCTACTTTATTTCGCACAATCAAGATTGTTGATGCCCTACAGGCCAGTTAGTTAAAGTCATGCAGTAATAACAGTTTATTGTTTCCAGTAAAGATGGTTCTTTTTTATGCCAACAAGGAGCTAGTTCACCCCTTTCATGCGCCCTGAAAAGGACGTTAAGTCACCGGTTGTAGTAGCTTTCCTCACATCTCGAGCATAATGATGAAGGTGGACCGAAGTCCTTTAGGCGGTTGTGATATGATTCGTTTTATATGTATCTCAGTACTGCGTGGATAACATCAATCCACACCTCGCCAACCACGCTGCCTTGAAAACAGCCTGTTTCAAGGAAACGCTACATGGAAGAGAGATTGTGGTCTTGGTCAATGTAATGTGTCTGACCCTGATGCGACTTCCTGCTAATTAAGGTGTGCCTGACTGGACTAGCGTCTCAGTTCTCCATTCAGTACAGATAGTTTACGTCATCCAGTCTAGATAATGTATGTCACCAAGACAAGGTAGTTTATGGTATCCAGTCAAGGAAGTTTGCTATCCACTCAAGATAGTTTATGTCATCCAGTGAAGATATGTTATTGTCTTCCAGTCATGATAGTGTATTGTCTCCAGTCAAGATAGTTTATGTTATCCAGTTAATTTAGTTTATCTTTTCCAGCAAAGCTTTTTATATTTTCCAGTCAAGCTAGTTTATATTATCCAGTCAAGCTAGTTCATGTCACCCAGTCAAACTATTTAATCGTTTCCAGTCAAGCTAGTTTATGTCATCCAGTAAAGCTAACTTATGTAATCAGTCTAGCTAGTTTTTATTTTCCAGTCAAGATTGTTTAAATTATCCAGTCAAGCTAGTTTATATTATCGAGCCAAACTAATTTATGTCATCCAATCAAGAAAGTTTATATTATCCAGTCAAGATAGTTTATATTATCCAGTCAAACTAGTTTATAGTATGGAGTCAAGCTAATGCATGTCATCCAGTTAAGATAGTTTATGTTATCCAGTCAAGATAGTTGCTATTATCCAATCAAACTAGTTCATGTTATTCAGTCAAGCTTGTTCATGTCATCCAGTCACGATAGTTAATGTTATCCAGTCAAACTAGTTTATAGTATCAAGTCAAGCTAGTTCATGTTATCCAGTCAAGCTAGTTCATGTCATCCAGTTAAGATAGTTTATGTTATCCAGTCAAACTAGTTTATTGTATCAAGTCAAGCTAGTTCATGTTATCCAGTCACGAAAGTTTATGTTATCCAGTCAATCTAGTATATAGTATCAAGTCAAGCTAGTTCATGTTATCCAGTCACGATAGTTTATGTTATCCAGTCAAATTAGTTTATAGTATCCAGTCAAGCTAGTTCATCTTATCCAGTAAAGCTAGTTCATGTCATCCAGTCAAAATAGTTCATGTCATCCAGTCAAGATAGTTCATTTTATCCAGTCAATCTATTTGATGCCACTCACTCAAGCTATTTTATAACACTCAGTCAAATTATTTTATATCCCAAAATCAAATTATCGTATGTCAAACAAACAATAAGTACAAAGTAGCATCCGCCACTCGTCGAGATCTTGTGGCAGGAGAGAAAAAGTAAAGATTTAAGAGATAGGAGCATTCCTCAATAAGCCATCCTCCTCAGCACAGTTGTACGACCTACATCAGAGACTGTCGCTCATGGATCAACCTTTACAGTTATAGCAGACAGTGTTGGAATACAGGAGATCGAGCTGGATAAAATTCTCAAGGTGCCAGGCGCATGATCTATGGGCACTGAGATAATTATCCATCTATCTTCAGTCCACCTATTAAATTCCGTTGGTGACGTCTGTTAGCCCCTGGAATATACGATCGCCTATTTTTGCAACTGGTGGAGATGGAAGAGTAAATTAGAGCAAGGTAGACCCACAGCCTGTCATGCGCCCTTGAAGCCGTCCCGCTAACCACATATCCAAGACCCCACATAGTCCCCTTTTTTGTGGTGACAATCATAATAATAATTTGAGTAGATTTATAAATTGAATTTTACCAGAGCCGCGCCTTTTAGGCCTACTCTTTTCGATTTCCAACTGTTAAAGTATTTCTAACGTGCGCCTCACTGCACACCGGGATTTGACCCGCAACCTCCAGTACCCGAGGCGATCACCTTACCTCGAGACCAATGGGTCCCTCCGACGCCAATGATAAATATGTTTATTACGTTATCTTTAAATATGTAAATTAATTAAGATTAATGTTAATAAAGTCAAACTATGCGCACCTGAACAAGGTAACTGGATAAATATAGCCACCCACAATAACAAGAAGGCAAAGCTACAAGTTGATTAAAGAGAGGTCCAGATTAGATATTCGGAAATCTATTTTTAGTCAGAGAGTGGTAAATGCTTGGAATCCATTGCCAGAGGAGGTAGTGGAGGCAGGGACAGTTAATGCATTTAAGAATACATTGGATGCGCATAGCTTTTTGAGCAAGGTGATTTAAATTAAACTGGTTGTATACAGACTCTGCAGAGTCTTCTAAACCAGTAAAAGGACGTTAAGTTAAGTTAATTAAAACGTATTAAAGAACGGTATATTACACTTTTTAACTGTATACATAACCATCATAACAAATAACATCATTACAATTATAACAGTTTAAGTATTAGGTGAGATTTGTGTTGTATTTTGCAATTTAAAATGTCGAATTCATATACGGGCCATAATAAACAGTGGCCGATCTTGGCTGAGACATGGTTCTTTATAAGGGTTGCTTAGTGGGCCATTTCAAATTGGATGCAAATAGGTATGGCCAGATGCCGCATCAAGACAAAAACACTAACGAAAGCTACGTAACGACCAGTAGGCATTCATCAGGGTCAACAAACAACATCAATGATGAGCTAATGAATCACAGAAGAAGGGCTGAAGACATTAATGAATGATATGAATATTTAATGCCATACAAATTAGACGTATCTGAGAAATTGTTATATGGTTCCTTTCGGGTTCCTTTCATTTCATACTCTCTTTCTCTTCTTGTTTTTTGTTGCTAAATAATTTTTGTTGGAAAGGTTCTAGTGTAGTATACCTGATAACAGGATAACTGAGACAAAGGAGCCATGTCGTAAATACAAGTCTTTTTTATGACAATCTTGTTTTTCCCCCTCCACTATTCTCACTGTAATAAATTCGGAATATGGAATGGACAGTTGGTCTACAGAAAACTCTAACCACAGAAGCGCATATTCAATATTGAAATAAATTAATTTAAGAACTCTTTTTTTTCAAAAATCAAACAAAAAAATGTGAGTATTGCAAATATGGTTTAGTCAATTGTTATATACACTCAAAAGTCAGAAACGTATGAACCACAACGAAACAAAATGTAACCATTATTATGTTGCATTATTTGACCACTGCTGTTGAGATACTAATAGGCACAGGATGTAAGAGATAATCCAGTTAACAAACATATGAAGACAATGAAGACAATAAAATCTCATTAAAAAAGAATTGTCGGATTGTGAATGGCAGTTCTTACTCGTGTCTCAAATGCTTCGTCTTCTTAAATCCTCGTCGATCGTTTTCAAACTCCAAGCCCTGAAAAGTGCTTTGCAAATAGCTGGATATAGTCCAGTGAACGGAATGCGCATTCTAAATACATTGGCAAAACTCGGACTATTTTTCATCGTTATTAAAAAGCTATATGAAGACTAACAAATAAACTTGCCATGTTCTTGTTTGTGGCTTGATGTTTGGAATAACCGCGAGGAAAGAAATTGTGTGGCAACATCTAAGGGCCTATCATATTTAGTTGCAGAATAAAGAACTTCGTACGTTCCGTCAGACACATTTGCCTCATTGAAGATCAGGATTTAACAATCCAGTGTGTATGTGTTTGTGTTTATATATATATATATATATATATATATATATATATATATATATATATATATATATATATATATATATATATATATATATTTATATATATATATATATATATATATATATGTGTGTGTGTGTGTTTAGTAGTAGTAGTAGTAGTAGTAGTAGTAGAAGTAGCAGTAGCAATAGTAGTAGTAGTCCCTTTTAGTCATGACTGACTATAGGACGATGCAACTTGGATTGATAAATATTTTTTTTTAAATATGTACTTAAGTTTACTTGTTTTATGTTTTCTTTCTCCTTACGGCGATGTCTTTTCACTTTTCAGTGTTGCAAGTGCTTCTTTTCAGCGAGCGTCAGGTGGCCTTCAGGATAAATCTCCACTTCGATCAGTCCATAGCTTCGTCTTCCAAGGAAATCAGACTCATTTCAAGGGCCTTCACATCACACTTGCACACATGCTTGAGCTAGAACTGTGATCGACCGACAGTTCTTTTGCAATCAGAAAACAGTACATTGAGGATATCTTTGGAAATGCGACCATCGTCCATTTGATCAAGTCATCAAAGTAACTGCTGTGTAAGGAGAGTGCACGTGTTTGGGAGACCGATGCGTGACTCCACCTGTGCACTTGTCACTATGTTCTTCCGTGTGATTCAAACAATGGATCGAAGACGCCGCAGTTGTAAGGTGTTAAGCCTGTGCTCTTGTTTGGCATACGTTTTTCCAATTCTTTCTTCCTTATACGAGCGTTCTTACCACACATGATTGCATGCCATGGCTTTAATTTTAATTAACAGTTTATTATTTTCTCAAAAACACCACCCGATTCGAGCAAATGTAGCAGCAGCTTTCCAAATACAGCTGTCTGTTTGTGGACTTGACAAATATTGTTGCTAGCAGTTGTTGTTGCATCTACAGTCTGTCCCACCACATATATGTTGTTGAGACCTATTGTGAGACCCCAATCTTTGCACGCCGGGGAGAAGCAATCCATCAACCTCTGAAGTGTCTACTGACCGTGGTTAACAACTACAGCTTTATCAGCGAAAAGCTTATCCCTGATGATGAACTCTTTGATCTTCGTTTTAGCTTTTAGCCGTGCAATGTTAAACCTTGCGTGGAGGCACATTCCTTTTTATACGTTACCAAATGCATGCTTCATATACAGACCAAGTACGATTAAGCGAGGTGTTGGGGCCAGAAAGCAGACTCGCTAAACACCACTTCAAATACCAAATTGTTGTAATATCGTACAATCAAATTGAATTGCTCCTGTTATGTCTTCATGGGACGATTCAAGCAGATATATATAGCCGCAATACTTATAACTTCGATTGAGCAAGTCCATCACATTATTCACGCCCTACCTTGGTATAAGAAACTATGTGTGAGATGGATCCCTTGTTGGTTGACACCGAAATGAAACAACGCAAACAGCAGGTGAGTCAGGATATGCTGACACTATATGAACAGGAACGCGATACCGTTATCCCCCGTATTGTCATTGACGACGTGTAATGGGCACATTATTATGATCCAGAAAACCTGTATCAGATTATGGAGTACAGTTTAATAGTTAACATTTAAAAGCGACGGCTCGATTTCATGGTCGAGCGTCTTCCCATGAACTTAAGGTTGTCGCTTCAACGGGAAAAAATGATGATGATCTCCATTTGGTACTGCGAGGGCGTTGACCACACTGAATGTTTGGAGCACATCAATACCGTCGAAATGTGAAAACTGTGTAGAAACGGCAAACACGATCGGTGCGCGTTCATTTGGGCAAGCACACAGTTCTTCAGCATGACAAGGCTCACACACACACACGAATCGACAAACAATGGCTGCATTAGAGCATCTCAAGTCAGAAGTCATGTTACCGTACTCATCGATCAGGCCTTCCTCTCCCCGAAGCTGAAGGAATAACTCAAGGGACACCGTTACGTTTTTGACGAGAAGATGCTAGCAGTTGTGCATATCTGGTTTCGGGAGACGACGTCTGACGGGAAGAACTTGTCCGAAGTTGACATTTTTGTGTGGATCGGGATGGTTACTTCGATGACAAATAATGACACATCACCTAAACGACATTCCAAGCTTTAAACAAATCTATAGCTCTTACATAAATCTTGCACATTAAAGAATTTTTTTTTTTCAAAAGCAAAACTTTTAAAATCGCTCTTCGTAACATAACATCACATTAGCAGTACACCGGGACATTGATCATGATAATACATATAACATTTGGGGAATATAAAGAAAGAGCAAGTGTACGATTAATATTTTTACAGTTTGGCTTAAAGATCATTGTCAAGAAGGTTGCAACTGCAACACCATTCAAAACACTGTATACGTAATTTAACCAATTAAGCAAGATAAGGAAACAATCAATATTGATGTTCGAAATCACATTCCCTGCAGACTCGAGTGCATGAGCCAATCTACACTGGTTTATAATATGTGCAGGATTAAAGTAATTCCAATACCATGACAACTTGGAAGGCAATGCCCAAATAAACCCAGATCCTTCAGAACAACAAACTGATGGCTGAGGTTACAATTTAAGACAGTCTTTGACAGATTGATGAATAGGCTGGAAATAGGCAAAAATAAAAATACAATATAATAATATGGTACTCTCTCTGGCAAGCTTGCACACCGCAGAGCAATGTATAGTAAGACAAACGAATGAAGAGGTAAGGTCATATTGCTAGGATTTACCCACATTTAATATTCGAACTCTACCTAACCTGAAAGGCTCTGTAACTGTAGACATTTTGTTCTGATAACTACTTAAAAAGCAATACTTCTTCTTCTTCTTCTTCTTCTTCTTCTTCTTCTTCTTCTTCTTCTTCTCCTTCTTCTTCTTCTTCTCCTTCTTCTTCTTCTGCTTCTTCTGCTTCTTCTTCTTCTTCTTCTTCTTCTTCTTCTTCTTCTTCTTCTTCTTCTTCTTTGAACGCTGTCAGACGTCAACTTGAATTTGTTCGAAGAAAGCAGCTGTCCTCCTGAGGCTGTCGACACTGCCATAGAGCATGTCTAGTGTTGCCACTGGTGATGACCCAATGTGCTTTCTCTGGTCCTCGTATGTCGGGCTAGTTTGCAGCAGATGTTCAGCGGTCTTTTTTCCTGTACCACAGGTGCATTCGTCAGTACCACCTGTCTTCAGTTTATTGAATAGATGGTACCTCAGTCTGTTGTGGCCTGTATGGAGTCTGAAGACCACGACCTGCTCTCTTCTGTTCAACTGGTAATATGCATCATTGTTTGTGTAGCTATATGTTCTGTTTCCCATTTGGCCATGTATCTGGTCCTAATAAACCTTTTGGACTCTTTGTAGGTCACACTAGACTCTGGTTGTGATAGTCTTGCACCTTCTTTTGCCAGTCTGTCTGCCTCCTCGTTGCCTTGGATTTTACAGTGGGATGGAACCCACTGTGCCACTACTCTTTTTGTGTGGACTGCTGGTATAGTTGACAGAGTTCTGCTCTTAAATCATTACGTTCAGTATTTTTCTGGCTTTTTAGTGATGTAACCACCACCAGGGTATCTGTAAACAGGACTATCTGGCTTTCATTGCTTTTGAAAGGCAATACGATATGTAGCTTATTTAATGTAAAGCTACAACAGACGTATAGACGGCATTGTACGAAAACAAAACGAAATAATAAAATGAAATTCATAATTGTTTCAATACATAATTGTGTGCTTTTTTTAAACTATGTATTACAACAAAACATAGCAACATGAACATTGCAAATAATTTGGACAACAATGACACACATAGGGGAGTATCCCATCCAGTGATTCAAATCTTCGGCAACTTCCTTCGAACAGAAAACTTCGCGCTAAGCCGCTCGACCATCAGACACCTTTGATGTTTGACACAAGGTGTATACGGATCGAGTGATTTAGCACGTTTCTTACCTTGAAGTCTGAATTTGGTTATTTGTGTCCATTTATGGAAATTTGAAGCTCTCGCGTAGTTCAGCTGCAGATTTAACAATGGAAAATTACAGTTCAAGATATAAGGGACTAAAGCGTCAGAAATTTGGGAAATATATGAAGGCAAACATTTCGAATAAGCAGGATCAAAGATTAATAACATAGCTAGCCTGGGACCAGAAAGAGAGGTTGATGACCAGCGCAGAGTCACTGTTAATATTATCCACATGCAGCACAAATTAAAATACCGTCTGATCATGCCTCCATCATCGCTTGATAAGGGAAACTAACAGCAGCAAGGTGCTTAACATTACATAGGCATTAAACTAATTAAATGTGTATGAAAAGCAGATTGGTAAGGCTATTACTGTTCACGGTAAAGGTGGCCATCCTCCTTTTTTTAACTCAACCGTAAATTAATACGTACATAAGATAAAGGTAAAGGTAATACGTATATAAGGTAAAGGTAATACGTACATAAGGTAAAGGTAATTCGTACATAGGGTAAAGGTAAAGGTAATACGTATATAAGTTAAAGTAAAGGTAATACGTACATAAGGTAAAGGTAATACGTACATAAGGTAAAGGTATAACGTACATAAGATAAAGGTAATAGGTACATAAGGTAAAGGGAATAGGTACATAAGTTAAAGGTAGAGGTAATACGTACATAAGGTAAAGGTAATACGTACATACACATATTGAAACCGTGTAAGTGTATTACTAACAATCTGCTGATTCAACATATGCAATAAAACAACCACAAGCAAAAAACACACCAGGCCGAGTATTTACTGCTGAGGAAAATATGATTGAAAATATTACAGTTTGAGAACTGTTTGGCTTAACTGACTATCAAGGCATCCGTTGTTATTTTCTTCATTCCCTCACTTCTACATTCAGCATACGCACCTAGTGGGCATAGGACTCCAGGAAGAGGTCGGCATTGTGATTGAAGAGAGAGAGGCGATTGCGATTTATCGTCGAGACACTGCCTGCAAGCTGAGTATGCCGTACTACCTCACTATAGTCAAGATACAAACAAGATAAAGGTAGTACCATAGCAAACACTGCCGTCTGGGATGAAGTGTTGAATACTTCATTGCACTAAACCACACCTTTGTGAGGAGGGGTGGCTCGCTCCCTTTATCGCAACGCTTTTTCCTTCTATAGTTATCAGACAGGTACCCATTTGCAACTGGATAAACTGGACGTGCTGGTAGCTGGAGGGGGACCTCGTACCTTTACCACGCAACGAGGGCTCTACCACTGTGTTGCCAGTTAATGTGTACACATAATTAGAGGTTTGAAGTAAAATATAACCGGCAGTATTCCTACTATGTTTGACTAATGCCACTATTTTATCATATCTATATGCAGGATGTCCCACTCACTTCTGTCCCTTCTTCATTTCCCCCGGGCCCTTGTTTTTTCCCTCACGACTATTAAACCAATGAACCCAATTCAATATAATTTGACATGGATATACTGTGAACCACTTATGATAGTCAATTTCATACTGACCTACCTTTAAACACTCTTGCACAACTCTAACACGCTCTCATAGTGAGACCGTTCTGATGCACTTCAGTAAAGTTGACCTATGAGATTGTCATAAATGGCGTATTTACTAGGCGTGATCAAATAAAACCGGACCTAACTGCACCAAGTGGACATACGTACGACGTCACTTCTCGTACACACAGCGTATACCAACCGTTACGTTTCCAAAATCCGTTATCCTTCGACTCAAAGTATCTTCAGCAGACCGTTGCAAGAATGACGGATGTGATACGGAATTCACCCAGAATTGATCAGCAAGCGCTGATTCGATTTCTAACAGCTGAAGGATGTCGACCAGTTGACATTCATCGCAGAATGCAGACAATGTATGGTGACACAACTGTGTTGAAGAAAACAGTGAAGAACTCTACAACGATGTTTAAAGAAGGACGTGAATTAACGAAATATCTTCCGAGACCATTTCAGGCATATGTTGTTGCGTTTACTCACGTCCCTTGAAACATCGTTGTCCAGTTCTTCACTGTTGTCTTCAACACATTTTTGTCACCTTACACTCTCTACATTCTGCGATGAATGTCAACTGGTCGACATCCGTCAGATGTTAGAAACCGAATCATCGCTCTCTGATCAATTCTGGAAGGATTCCGTTTCATACCCGCCATGTTTTCAACGGTCTGCTGGACAATCTATGAGTCGGAGGGTAATGAAATTGTATTTTCATTTGTAATGAAAATGTAATACGTGGACTGAAGATATATATACACACAACTTAAACTGACTGCCCTCTGAATTCAAGAGTCCACTATAAATCCCTTCCTATGAAGGAACGTTTTTGGAGAGAGCTGAATATTAATTTTCATTGGTCAATATTCGCTGAGGTAGGATGTAGAAAAATGTGTGGCCGACCGATTATGATACTGGTGACGTGACGCCAGAAGCAACGGTTGAAAACCCCTTAAATGCTTACAGTCTTTTTTTTTCCTACCTGATTAAAGATTAAATAAGACGTAGTCTGTGCATGGAGTACACAAATGCAGGATACACGACCTCTATTCTTGAGCCTAAAGTCATTGAGGTGAGCACAAGCAATTGAAATGATGACGTTATAATTATAGTCTGTGATCGATCAATATTTGTTTCGTAACATCAAAACTTGATTTCCTTTGTGTCCCATTAATCTAAGCTTGTGATTGACAGCTTGACAGCGGTTAGAGTGTTCATTTCTGGCAGTGCGACCGGGTTCTGTATGTGTTCGCTATTGTGTTCAGTACCATTGCAAAGATAGTCATATAGCACATATTGCCGACTGGGATGGAGAGTTGGCGACCTCAATTTTCGAAGACTACAGCATTTTGACGTGGAAGACCAACTGATTTTGCTAACTGTAGGTCAAGTTTACAGCTTTGTAAACTAATTCATGCAGCGAACAAGTCCGTATACGGCACCATTATAGCGATACCTCAGTGATATATCTTCTCTGCCACTCAGACGCTCATGCTCCAGTATACTCAGTTGTACAAATTGTTACTTAACTGTTTTTGAATTAGAATAGGAACCACCGGCGCAAAGCAACTGCTCATTCAATATCATGAACACTGAGGTCATAGGAACAATGAGCATTTAATGCTTCGCCCTTACGGTAGTTCTTGCTATGTTACAGACCGTGTTAGTCCAATATATTTTACAAAATTTTAAAATAACTGTCCGTACAAATTTGTAAATCTCAGGTGCTGTTAAATCGTTTCTACGAACCATTTTCCATTTCAAAATGTATTGTAATCCAAAACTTCGATTTTAGAATTATCCATTTTGATTCCAACTACAAATCTCTACACTTCAGGATTTTTAGTTCTCTTCTATATCTCAAAGCTACACGTTTCAACTGTGTGCTTCTGAACAGTATAACTTTAGTAGTTGAGCTAAAAGTGTAGTGGGCATAACCCTCTAAACACTCAAGACTGGAAATTAAAAACGAATCAAACTGAACAATATGGGGATCAAGATGATGAGCAGCGCAGGAGATGCAGCGGTCCGTGACCCATAGCTGACTGCTAGTATCAGGGCCAGGGAATCAGAGCTGATTGCTAGTGTCAGGGCCAGCGAACCAGATATGTCAAGACCCTCCAACACCGCCACGCGGTGATCTTGGATAAAGGCTGCAATAGAGCAGACTGGCCAAGGAGAATGAATCTAAGAGGGAATGCTAACTCGGTATTCAAAAAATGCTTGCTGAAGTCGGTAATGTTGGACCGAAAGGTGTGAATATCGCAGTCAAGCTGTAAACTACGACACAACTCATTCCGTTATCTGGACTACATTCTGCTACTTGAGCCAGTTTTATTAGTTGGTAGCAGGAGATTGATAACGAACTAAGCCAAGCCAAACTGAACGGTACAACAAATTTTAGAGTTTATGAAGCATAACGCATTCACCTGCTGTTTAAAAACCAACGACTGATTATAGTGAATGAACATTTACACTATGGTCAACAACATAAGGAACACATGAATTTGTCCCTTTCAAGTCATAATGACTTGATCTTACAAATCCCGATACCAGGAATAAGCGAGCGAATTCAGACATCTTTTGTGAATGTATAAGAAACACACTATTTCAACCAATTATGGTTCGTGCATATCGAAGGTGTCTTGGTAGTGAAACCCCTTGTTCATTGTTTCATTTGAAAAATTTTTCATTTGAACATTGTTTCATTTGAACATTGTTTCATTTGTTCATTGTTTCATTTGAACATTGTTTCATTTGAACATTGTTTCATTTGAACATTGTTTCATTTAAACATTGTTTCATTTGAACATTGTTTCATTTAAACATTGTTTCATTTGAACATTGTTTCATTTGAACATTGTTTCATTTGAACATTGTTTCATTTAAACATTGTTTCATTTGAACATTGTTTCATTTGAACATTGTTTCATTTGAACATTGTTTCATTTAAACATTGTTTCATTTGAACATTGTTTCATTTGAACATTGTTTCATTTGAACATTGTTTCATTTGAACATTGTTTCATTTGAACATTGTTTCATTTAAACATTGTTTCATTTGAACATTGTTTCATTTGAACATTGTTTCATTTGAACATTGTTTCATTTGAACATTGTTTCATTTGAGCATTGTTTCATGTGTTCATTGTTTCATTTGAACATTGTTTCATTTGAACATTGTTTCATTTGAACATTGTTTCATTTAAACATTGTTTTATTTGAACACTGTTTCAAATAAAAAAAAAGCTAATGAGAACTGATAACTTTAACTTATCGCTGTACATACACTTCGAGGATGAGTGTTTTTTTAAATAAATTTAGCACATACCTATTGCTTATTGAAAGAGTATCTGAATTTGAAATAGATACTTGAGTGTCAGAGTAGAAAGACCTTTAGAACTCGTCTCTAAATGTAAAGTGAGCGTGTTCAATTCCTGGCATCAACTCACGGTAGTCTACCCACCCGTAAACGGGTATTCTTCTTCTTCGTCTTCTTCTTCTTCGTTCGTTCTCAATCTCCCGCTACCAAACCCTGAAAGGGTAAGTAACAGAATGTAGTCCAGAGAACGGAATGCGTTGTGTCGTAGTTTACAGCTTGGCTGCGATATTTGCACCTTTCGGTCCAACACATCCGACTTCAGCAAGCATTTTTTGAGTACCGGGTTAGCATTCCCTCTTCGATCCCTTCTCCTTAGCCAGTCTGCCTTACTGCAGCCTGTTATCCAGGATCACCGCGTGGAGGTGTAAAAGGGTCTTGGCAGCTATGGTTCGCTGGCCCTGACGCTAGCAGTCAGCTATGGGTCACTGACCATTGCAGCTCATGCGCTGCTCAGCATCTTGATCCCAAACGGGTATTCGACTTACAGTTTACATAAGCTAAGCATCAATGATATGAACTGGTCTCTAAAATGTACAATACATTGTGACTTCACACAATAAAGTACAGAGCACTTGATCCCCAACGGCAAAGTCTGATGTTGGGCAAGACAGGCTTCTGGGTTGGGTAAGTGCACAATGATATGTTACGTACACGCACACACATACGTCATACAACCTCCACGGTGTCATTCAGTTCTATTTCAGAGTGTGTTGATTTTGTTCTCTTTTTGCTCACTTGTTGTCATGTAACTTGGTGTAACATCTAGACTGACTTGTTGTCCTGTAACTTGGTGCAAAATCTAGACTGACAACTTATCATGTAACGTGGTGTAAAATCTAGATTGACATCATATAACTTGAAGTAAAATCTAGACTGACTTGTCCTGAAACTTGGTGTAAAATCTAACCTGGCTTTGACTTGTCGTATAGTCGAGTGCAAAATCTAGACTGTCTCGTCAAGTAACTGAGTGTAACATCTAGACTGATGTGTCATGTAACTGAGTGTAACATCTAGACTGATGTGTCATGTAACTGAGTGTAACATCTAGACTGATGTGTCCTGTAACTGAGTGTAACATCTAGACTGATGTGTCAAGTAACTGAGTGTAACATCTAGACTGATGTGTCATGTAATTGAGTGTTACTGTCTAGACTAATGTGTCATGTAACTGAGTGTAACATCTAGATTTGATGTGTCATGTAATTAAGTGTTACTGTCTAGACTAATGTGTCATGTAACTGAGTGTAACATCTAGACTGATGTGTCCTGTAACTGAGCGTTACTGTCTAGAACTTTTAACATTTCCCTGCTCAGATTTCGTTGATCTTAATATCGCATCGAAAGTGAAGGCGTTTATTTATTGAATAAGCAAACAATTAGGTTCATTCCTATTTATTTAAAAAATTAACATTTTTTCACTTACTTCGCGCTAGATTAATTTGGTGTTTTTACTTTAATTACTGTTCAAAAAAAAAAGTAATAAACCAAAATTTATGTTTTATTCACAAGTTAATCGTATTGCCAATTCTGAAGTATCCATAAAAACACAGAGAGAAGGCGGAGATAGATGACAGCATATATTCTATCATCGTGACAAGCTATAGAAAACTACAATCATTTTGGCTAAGACAGCAACTAGCAGAATTCAGGAAACATAATCACACATAGATATGCATTACCTGCACATGATGATAGTTGTAAGAATGATCTTTAATATTAAAGAAGTTCGATAACTAGGTCATTGAGAAATATCAAATCTAAAAGTGGCTTTATTTCCTGCTGTGAACTTTGCTATATGTTTACAAATAAACTAAGGGTGGCAAAAATAAAACAACTGCAAAGAATGACGTAATGATTACAAAATAGCTCTTATAATGCTGCACCTGTTATGTGTCACATTGTTTCGTAAACTGATTGCATTATATTTCTCTGCAGTATTTTACATATCACTGTCAAGTTGACAAATGACGACCCGATACGCACATTTATTGATTTTCAAACCGTCATTTACCATAACTGAAGATACCGCCCGTTGGTATTCCCTCTTAGTATCCACTTATCAACAATTTGTCGCTCATTGAAATTATAGTTGATTTCGTATACAACGATAACACAGTTGTCAATTATGGGAAAGAGATTTTAAAACTCACATATCCCATCGACAACATGAAGCATACACTTGAGGGCACTACATGTTAAGGTTACTTGCAAAACTTGTTACATAAATCGGAAGTTTATTCTTTCTTACCATAAGCTAACACAACACCTCATACCCTTAGGGTATTCTGTGATTGCTTCAATTAGATTTCAATCTAGAAACTTTGCTCAATCTTCACAATGATTATGTTACATTTCTGCACACAAGTAATCGCGATAAACCGTTGCTGTTTATGGACAAAGTCGTTTGGTGACACGGCGAGAAACTGCCGTAAACAACTTTTAGTCTGTGGTATTTTGATCGGAAATAGTCGACATATTTATGGCATTATTGAGAGGGTCTGCCAACTGTTAGTCATCACATCACAGATTGCGAGAGATTGTACTTTCACCCACAATAGGTAAAGCGTCCATCTTTACCTCCTACTAATGATTCGCCTATGTGTATTTTTTTTAAGTATTGAACACGCCTTGTTTGAAAAGTTACTGTTTCTCCCGCATGTATATACTGAAAAGATGTACTTAGTCGATTTGTATATCTACCCTGGAGAGAAGAGACGTGTCTTTTCTTCTTCTCGAGGCGAATAATTTTGCTTTGATGTGGGATTCGGCCTTCCAACGTCGCTTTTTGCAACATACCAGGATGCATTGCAATTTTTATTTGCTCCCTTTCCGTCCCCTAGAATAGCCATTGATGTATGTAATGTTTGAAGAAGTGAAGATCCCTTTCTATCTCAAGGAAAAACTGGCAGAGTAAGTGCTTATTTGTCGTAATCTTGCTCACAAATATATTAAAGTCAGTCACAGAGAAAGTATAGATGCTGGGATACAGAATCAGTCAAAACAAGCATGATATCCTAACTAAATGGTGAAGTGAGCGTGAGGAGATAACGAAAGTCTGGCGACGACTTGGAGTATCTCATAAAAACGTGAAGAAGATTGGAAGGGCAAGACATCTGAAATATCCTGGAAAATTTCCAGACAATCTCAAGAAAAATGTAGGATCATAGGCATATAAAACGACATGGGCATATCTAAAAAAAAAGAAGAAGAACTATGAACTACAAGAGGTAAATAACATAAGTTACATCACTATGCTCAAATGGGAACCAGCAAGGATATGTCAGAAACTGTTAACAAAAAAAGAAAGTCCAGGTAGCGGAACAATTAGAGCATTTTCACTGTAATACGAGGGGAGGAAGAGTAGCGTCTGGTCAGATGAAATATGCTGATCAGACATGTTAGTCAGGAACAGGCAAAATATACTGGCCAAGGCGCTACCCCGGAATTCTCGTAGTCCTCCCTGGAAACAGGCTGTTTTCATGGCATCCTGGCTAACGAAGGGAGGGATCGACGACATCTCCGTAGTAGTGAAAGACATGACGATGAAGCCAAGCAAAGCAAAATGGTCTGGAGGACACCGGTCCATCTTCATCAGCACACTCAGGATGTTAAGAAAGCTACTGCAACCCGACACTTGACGTCCTTTTCAGGGCGCACGAAATAGTAACCTACTCATTGTGGGCATTCACAAACAACAACAACAACTGTAATTAAAAAAATGCAGGATATCTCACATCAACCCAGGTGTATTGTAACGTGAACTGATAATTTCCACGTTTCGTTGTACCTACACATGAGGGCTGAGCTGTTTTACATTTAGGAGGCACAATAGTAATCTATCAGTGTGAGCTTAATCTTATAAAATGTGTATCTGAATTTGATATAGATGATTCCTACGAAGAGTCCACAAGGTTTATTAGGGACAGATACATGGCCAAATGGGAAACAGAACATACTGGCTACACAAAAAAATGATGCCTATTACCAGTTGAACAGAAGAGAGCAGGTCGTGGTCTTCAGACTCCGCATAAGGCCACAACAGGCCGAAGTACCATCTATTCAATAAACTGAAGATAGGTGGCACTGACGAATGCCCATGTGGTACAGGGAAAATGACCGCTGAACATCTGCTGCAAAATTGTCCAACATACGAGGACCAGAGAAAGCACATGTGGCCAGCACCAGTGGCAACACTAGACAAGCTCTATGGAAGTGTCCACAGCCTCAGGATGACCGCTGCTTTCTTCAAACAAATTCAAGTTGACGTCTGACAGCGTAAGAAGAAGAAGAAGATATAAATGATTGAGTGTCGGAGTTACAGGGCCATTAGAGCTCTTGTCTATCACATTAATTGACCTGGTTTAATCATAGGTGGCAACAATCTTATACATCACATTACCTGCTGACTGCGGAGAGGAGACTAACGTCTGGTCAGGTAAAACATACTGTTAGGAGACTATGTTAGTCAGGGTCAGGTAAAACATACTGTTAGGAGACTATGTTAGTCAGGGTCAGGTAAAACATACTGTTAGGAGACTATATTAGTCAGGGTCAGGTAAAACATACTGATCAGACTATGTTAATCAGGGTCAGATGAAATATACTGATCAACACACCACATCACATCCAAGCAAATGTCCATTTAAACAAGCTGGTTCACGCAGTCTGACTAACGAGCTGGGGATTGAAGTGATCCACGTAGTAGTGAACGTCTCGAAGATGAGACCAAGCATAGCATAACAGCCCGAATGACCCCAGACCACCTTCATTACAACGCTCGGGATTAGATAAAAGCTACTAAAACCAACCACTCAACGCAATATTCAGGGAAACTAACGTCTGGTCAGACACAACATACTGATCAGACATGTTATTCAAGGTCAGGCATAACATACTGATCAGACATGTTATTCAAGGTCAGGCATAACATACTGATAAGACATGTTATTCAAGGTCAGGCGAAACATACTGATCAGACATGTTATTCAAGGTCAGGCGAAACATACTGATCAGACATGTTATTCAAGGTCAGACACAACATACTGATCAGACATGTAATTCAAGGTCAGACACAACATACTTATCAGACATGTTATTCAAGGTCAGGCAAAACATTCTGATCAGACATGTTATTCAAGCTCAGGCAAAACATACTGGCCAAGACTCTAACCTTGTATTTCTCGAAACCATTCCTGGAAACGGTCTGTTTTCATGGCAACCTGGCTAACAGGGTGAGGGATGTACGTGATCACCGTAGTAGTGAGCGATACGCAGCTGAGGCCAAGCATAGTACAACCGCTTTGAGTACCCTGGTCCACCTTAATCAGCAAGCTTGGGAGTTGAAGAAAGCTAATGCAACCCGCCACTTATCGTCTTTTCAGGGCAAACAAACGAGTAAACCTTCTCATTGTGGGCATTGTAAACAACTAAACAAAAACAACACAAACGCCGTATTTGTTCCATCAAACTCAAATCACCATACTCTCGCATCTAGTTTTCGGAGATATTATAAAAGAAGAATAGACTAAGCGTGTAATGATAACTTCAACATATCGATACACCAACAAAAGGCAAAGGCCGCCGTCCATCACATACGATGATGGCATAATTAATTTTGCTAGATATATTTTTAGCAAGAATAAACAGCGCTTTTTTATCCTAACTCTCTCGTCTCGAGCCACCCGACTAGGAGGCGACTACGAAATTCAGGAGACTACGCATCACGCACCCGTGAAAATGACGGCGGAGTCCGTAGTCGAATCCTCACCACATGATCACGAGGCGGACGGCTTAACCACTTCGCTACGGTATCCTTCAAGTAAATGATTATTTAAATCAAATTTAACATATACGATATTAATCTTATATGTAATGGAGCAGGGAAGAACAGCGGTTAACCTGAACATTAAAGCACTAAAGACCTGTCTCTAGACTAAAAAAATGGTAAAGTAAGTCTTTCAGCAGACTTAACCGCTGGCCATGAATGAAGTGTTAGAGACTTCAGTATACTAAGCCTCAGCTTGTGAGGGAGAGTGGCTAGTTCCCTTCCTCGCTGCTTTTTACTTCCCTAATGTTCGTCCATCACATGTGCTGAAGACCTCTCTTTTTGTTCAGCCGTATGGACAGCCCCATCTCTTGCTGGGTCCGCTGAAATGGGTACGTTGGGCGATTTTGATTAAAAAGTGAGGAAAAAATTGCCTCTTTAGTCAACATCACTCTTTAATTCTGAGCTACCTTTTTGCCAATGACAAGTTTGTATCGAGACGACTGGAGACATCACATGATGCAAATTTTTCTTCAGGGTTTACTCACGAAGCCTTTCCCCTAAACATGTATCATGCAAGGCAGCGGATAGGACATGACGTATATCGTTATGTTTTTAGTCTTTCCCTTAACCGCAAGAGGTCGTTGGTCATATTTCAGCGTGTGAGTGATGTGTTAGGCATCTCCCCTGGGCGACGTGTTCTAGTTCATTATGGTCACGTGTCTAAATTTGAGAAGCACACCAAAACGGAGGATGTCTGCATGTAGGGCGAAAAGCTCCAATCTCGTGAAGTATGGCCGTGTGCACTTTACCATGAAAATGCAACACATGTTTAACAGTGGTACTAATTCATAGAGCCGATTTCCAGGCCTGGAAAATCGAAGGAAAGAAAACACAAACAATTATCGAATTAACTAGTTCAAAAGGAAAGCAACGAAACCTTTCTGTGAACACCGGTGTAAGTCGTCGACTAGTGTGAATGTAAGTCGGCGACTAGTGTGAATTCCAGGCAAATCCGTGGCCTGGATACTTCCATAATGAACTAAAACACGGGAATAAAGTTCGATCCGCTGCCAGTACGGCGCCATTTTTTCTGCTCTGCTTTCATTCCCTAACAGTAGGTCAGGTATCTATTTACTGCTTGTTTTACTGGGGGTACCGGTAGTAGGAGTTAAACTCCTTAACTTTGTCATTAACAGCAAGGACTTTACCACTGCGATAACCAGCAGTTAGTCTCAAGAAAAACACAAGTATTCTAACTGCTAGACCACCTGCTTTTAATTACCGCAATGTTGTTCCACTTGATAATGCCACTCGTACGTGAGTCGGATACTACTGACCACTTTTGTTGTGCCGGTTACAGTGGCTCTCCCTGTATCATTTGGCGTACTTAATAAGGTGGATCGTTGTCTTTCTTGTTGAAATGCAATGAGAGGAATTTCAGTTAGCATCCCACTATGGAGCTAAGTGTGCTGCTTTCAACCATCTCGTTAGCTAGACTGTCATTAAACAGTTTATTTTCAGGAAGAACTGATTAGGTGAGGTCTTAATCAGTATGTTTCACATGACCCTGATTAATATAGTCTGATCAGTATATTTCAGAATACCATGACTAACAAAATCGGATCAGTATGTTCACCGGCCTGTAACTAACATAGTCTCAAAAATATGTTTCGCACCATAGTGTCAAATAAAGTTGAACATAATGTTCACTGTCTCTGACTCACATAGCCTGATCCGTATATTTCACCTGATCCGCTCTAACATACTCTGAACAGTATGTTTCATCTGACGCTGAATAACAGTTTGATCAGTTTCAGATGTCTTTGTCTAACATAGTCTAATCAGTATGTTTCACCCGTCTCTGGCTAAAATAGTCTGATCAATATGTTTCAGCTGACCGTGGCTAACATAGTCAGATCAGTGTGTTTCACCCGACCCTGACTAACATAGTCTAATCAGTAGGTTTTAACTGAGCCTGATTGAACATAGGCGGATCAATATGTTTCCCATAACGATGACTAACATAGTTGGATTAGTATATTTCACCTGACCGAACGTTAGTCTCCTCTCCTTACATTATATTAACAATCCATACTGGTCATTACAGTTGAAGCATAAGTCCATTGAGACTGTCTACCTATTATCATAAACCCTGTGACAAAGCACTTACGTTAACGAACTTTGCCTTGGTGATGAAAATTGCGCTGTATTTGGCTTATGGTGGGAAGGAAAACTGCGTTGGTTATCAACCTCACTCTCTTTTCTCGAGGTAATCTGGACCAGTGGCAAGACGACCAGTCACAACGACTGGAGGTAACTGATGATGAATCTCTCTTGGAGGCAGACGTTCCAACAGACAGGAATTGAGAGACCAGCTCAAATAATACAAGCAGAAAATAATAGCATAGATACACTTGGGAAAAATGGGCACTCAAAGATCTTCAGACTCAGAACGGGACATTGTAGACTTAATCGCACCTCTACTGAATGGGTCTTAAAGACACCACAGCTTGCTATTCCGTAGCACACACTCAAACATCAGAATTATCCGGAAGGACTGCCTCACTTTTGCAGACCAACGAGAAACAGTCTATCCCAGGAAGCGAACAGGCTTGAAAAGCTGTGGGTTACCGGCGAAGACTCAAAACGCAGTGATCTTTGTGAGCCGCCGCAGGCTGAGGCAGAGCATCAATTAATCGAAGTTGATCAAAAAAAATTGTCTCTAACCATGTATCAAAAATATGCATCTAGTCTATCAATGTGTGGGGATCATCAGTCTGAATAGAATAATCAACGTAAAGGAATTTCCAGCAACTTCACAGGACTAATTTTGCATCTGTTTTTCCAATGTAAAATTGTAAATTTCTTACACAGTCCTAACAAATTGTACATTTCAAAAAGAGATGTAAAGCTAATACGGCCTTCTTGATCAAAGAGATATACTTTTAGTTTACAAGCTTGAAAATGATATGTATAAGCGATGAAATGGGACATAGTTTCTTTGAACTTAACAATATAAAACACACTATAGCTTCACTGGGGCAAACATGTTCTTCAATTACAATGAATATTCGGAAACTGGTCTTTATTGATAAGAAATTCTTTGAATTGTGTATCTTTACAATTGCACTTTATTTACACGGAATTACATTAAAATATCAAACCAAGAAACTGTATTTACATAGATTCATAGGCGCTTCGGTCTTTGCAGACCATGCGCGTAGGACCCGATGAGTAGCCTCTCAGGGCGACAAGCCTGGTCGTTGAATATGGAGGCACTGGTCTGCCCAAACTGCAGGACCCCCCTCTCGGCCTCGCTGATGTAATCAAAAGGAATGCAAAACATGACAATTTGCCACTAGCTCAGCTGCGGGAACTGCCGGAATGAGATCGCAATTTTGAAACCATCCGTCTTAGATGCTACCACTACGGTTTTTTTTGTTTGGGTTAAAGACGTAGCCCTACCATCTCCGATGTTTCACAAGGCAAATTCATTGCCCCTAGATGCTAGTTACTCGAGACATCCGATGATACTCTAATCCTCCCAAGACTAGCCAGCACTATCTGGGTTTAGTGGGCTTAAAATCAGAGTGCCCCATCTCCTAGGCGTACTGCCTGAACAGGCTAACGAGCCCAATCTACCCGACCAGTTATACCGAGGGGGACACGGTCGGGCCCTATAGCAATCTCTGTAAAAAACAGGGGGCCCCTCACGAAGGTGCTGTTAGGGACACAATAATGTAGGAGAGTCTATTGGCATGGAAACTCCTAAATGACAAGCCGAACAGTGAATCCAGCGGCGATCTCTACACCAAGAAAGGAGAGGCTATATCAGAAGCTTAATTTTCTTTTAACGAGCGGGACGTCCCGCTCAGACCTCGTTATCCACCTTACATAGATTACATTGCATTACTCAACTGTAAAATTGTCCTTTATTTTGTCGGTATTACTTTAATTATCCAACGTTAAACAGCTCTTCATTTGTAAAGATTCCACAAGTGATCTTTAACTTGGGTGTTAACGTCATTTAGTGTGCGATTTTAGCTTTTATGTGTGCGGTAGCAGAATAATTACATTCTGTAATAAAACATGTTGCCGAGACTACACAACCAGAAGAAACTATGGCAGAATACCAGCAAACCAACAACTGTGAACATTTAGAGAATCTCTGTTTTTCACTTGGCAGCATACCGTCTGAAAAGTAGACAGTTACGAAAAACTCAAAAGAGAATCGAGTTCTTTGAGTTGACATGTTAGAAAGGTTCTCAGAATGCCATGAACCGAAAAAATGCAGAATGTAGAAATTCGATAAGAGTTTGACAAAAAGGAGATCTGGTTCATAAATTCCATCAAGAACCAAAAAAATTGAAATACTTTGGGAACATTAAAAGACACAACGGTCTTGTGAGAACGGTAATGGAAGGTATGGTGCCTGGAAAGAGAGACAGAAAACAACCATGACGGCGATGGCACAAAGATGTCAAAGAATGTTTAGACTTGACTCTGGAGCAAGGTGGAAATTTGGCAAGAGATCGAGATATTTGTTTTTGACGAGCTGTGATGAGAGCGCCGATCTGCAAAGAACATGCCACATGATGATGTTGATGATGTATTAATCACATCCAAAATGTACAAACTCAGTAGACTGTGGCGACATTTTCTTTAACTTAGATTTTAGTGGGTGGTAAGGAAAGAGTTACCATCACAACAGTTTTAAAGATGGCGCCAAGAATGAAAAAGTTGACAAGCCCTAGATCAATGTAGAATGCAATGCTAAATTATTTCTTTATTTCCAGGGATATTACTGGTACATTGATACCACCATGCTAGTGGTGACTATCGAGACAGTGACGACTACGGGAAATGGAACTATTCTGGAACATTCTACTTCCAGAACGGAGATTAAGGACCCCATCAGTGACGAGGTCCGAGTTATTTTCCAGTGGATTTGCTATTCGGTTCTGGGCCAGTTTCTGGCCATCTTCGGCTCGGTGACGAATGTCATCAACATTATCTGTTTCGTCAAGCAAGGCTTTAAGGATCCTGTCAATATAAGTCTACTGTGTAAGGAATGTTTTCTTCGCAAATTTGTCAGGTGTAGTACTACAAAATGTCACTGGATGTTCTGCGAGCTATAAATATTAAGAAAAATATACGTTTTGAAAAAAAAAAACATCGTAGTTGTACACAGATGTAGTTCAGTGGTGTATGTCAGTGACAATTAATTAGTTATATTCATTTTTTATTCATACTTTATATGTTTTCTTTCTAATTGTACTTTATATTTATACTTTTTATTTATACTTTAAATTTACAATTTATATTGAGGACGAACTTTCCATGAGGATGAACTCTCAACAACAACTAAATGCTCCCATGGCGTGCGTCTCACATAGCCTCTGACAACAAAGTCCATTTCCTGGCCTTCGCGCGGAACAACTGTTTTGACTAACAGGGGAAGGGGCGTAAGGCTAGGCCATGGCGCCTTAAAACCAACAGTTTCAAGCAGATGGGGGTCGAAAGCCTAGGAAGGCAGCTCATCTAGGAGAAGGAAAACTCTGATTCCAAACCATCAGAAAAGATAATAGAGTATCTTGTCGGGTTTTGTCAGATGTGGCTGTGCAATTTATTTTCTGATAAATCTGAAAGTTGGTCAGCATCTACCAAACCTGACAACCGACGATGTGCGAAGGAACACACACAAGAGAATACAATGATTTATCCTAGAGCGAGGAAAGACAACTTCAGCTGAGTGTAGTGGCAGCGCAGACCAGGCCTTTAGCCTTGGTTGACGGCTGGTCTAGGAGTGAAGCCCCGACAGGCGAACAGATAGAGCATCGCTCTGCTGATCCGGCAGCTTCTGCAGCTTGCCTTGTTCCAAATGTATTGGTATCACATTTCCCTTGGAGCAAACAAGGCAGACCGAGAGAGGGACCATACTGCATGGGCAACACATGGTCTATATATTTCTGCCTGGGCTTTGTGCTAGTAGCACAATTAACTATCGTATAACAAGACGAAAACAGTCAATGATTGACTCATACTTTCTATTCATCCGTTTACTCATCCTTTCTCTTCATACGTAATAATCATAATTTGTATTGGTCCGTTTTACAAATGTTTTCTATTCATGCGATTTGCTCAAACTTACTGTTAATAATGTTTTATTTAAACTTTCTGTTCATACTTTTTTTTCACATGTTTCACTCATACTTTCTATTTACATGTTTAACTCATACTTTGTAATCATACGTTATACTTAAACGTTATATTAATATATTTTACTCGAACTTTCTATTCACACTTTCTATTAATACTTTATGTTTATACTATCTATTTATAATTTATATGTATACTATATATTCATAGTTTATATTTATACCATATACTCATACTTTCTGTTCATACTTTCTATTTATACTATATATTCATACTTTCTATTTTACTCGTACTTTCTATTCACACTTTCTATTAATACTTTATATTTATACTATCTATTCATAATTTATATTTATACTATCTATTCGTAGTTTATATTTATACCATATACTCATACTTTCTATTCATACTTTCTATTTATATTATATATTAATACTTTCTATGTATATTGACAAGAGAATTGAGAATTGATAAAGCTGAATACAAACCATTTGCCATTGCAGTCGCTACGCAGAATGCAGGTTCAGTTTTTCATTAATATACGAAAGCATAAATACAAGTCTTAATTTAGGATGGTTTAAACAAATGTTCATTTGGTCAGAGGCCGGCTTCCTAACGGCGCGGCCACCTGCTCATTTAGCTATAAATAGAAAACGGATGTATTTTTATAATACGAAGTACAACGTCATGCTATATTAGGAAAATGACACTAGTGGTACCCGTCGCCTAAAAAACCAGTGCTTCGTCATCTTCTAAGCCTGGCGCATAAGGGTATTAAATAGAATCGTGCATGGTATTGACAACCTAATGATGTTAAGAAGAAGATTGACATTATAAACTTAGGAGACATACCTCCTGCACTTGAAACATATTCTACAAATTAGATCGACCAGGTGAATGATTGCAGATGTTTCAAAACAGACTTCCTTTAAAATGGGGCAGCTACAGTGGTGGTTTATGCTTCCAATTGGAGCGAAAAGGGGAAGCATGATGATAATCAGCAATAGCTGTCATAGCGGAAGTGGAGGGCTAGATGTCCAAAGCGGGCAAAAAGGCGACGGTTTAGTATTACGAATGTGCTTCTAGAACTGTCCGTTGCGTGACTTTGTTGTTTCTGACCCAGTTATACCAATGGAGTGTATGAATGCGCAATGGAATGTGAAAGGCTTCATTGCGCATCTCACTGCTCTGTAAAATAGTTCAGATTTTGAGCAGCACAACACAATGAGGTCGACACAGGTTATGTAAATACAAACGCATTTTATCAGTGTTCGCGTCTGGTAGTTCCAGACACGATGTAGAGCACGTTGCAGACAGGGTGACATTTGAAGGATGTTCGAATGGCTTCATGCGTCAGAGGTTTATTAGCTACTTATGACAATTAAATCTTCGGTGAAGTTGACGAAATATAGATACAGCATAAAGTCAACTATTCTTGGTAGCGTGGACGGCAGATCATCATGACGACGGAAAACTAATGCCACGCCATCTGCGACCTTAGTGATGAGAAACTGGATCACAAACAGTTGCCTGAGGAAAACCTGAGGGGAATCTGTAGGGTGACAATGGTAAACTGCCCACTGTGTCCCTAGTAGCAAAACCAATTTCAAATATAAGACGGGAACAAGATTCCTGAGCAGCGCATGAGCTGCAGCGGTCAGCGACCCATAGCTGACTGCTAGCGTCAGGGCCAGCGAACCAGAGCTGCAAAGACCCTTCTACACCTCCACGTGGTGATCCTGGATAATAGGCTGCAGCAGGGCAGACTATCTAAGGAGAAGGGATCGAAGAAGGAATGCTAACCCGGTACTCAAAAAATGTTTGCTGGAACCGGATGTGTTGGACCGAAAGATGCAAATGTCGCAGCCAGGCTGTGAACTGCGACACAACGCGTTCCGTTTTCTGGACTACATTCTGCTATTTAAGCCCTTTCAGTGTTTGGTAGTGGGAGATTGAGAACGAACGAAGCCAAACCAAGCCAAATGTAAGACATCGATGATGACGATATTCAATTATAATGTTAAGTTTTCCTTAACCATGCATGTAATTTTGCTGTTTCGTTTCTAGGTTTATCTATATCTGACCTGTGCACCTTACTAACTGTCACGTGGACCAACATCTGCTACAACCCTGGCTTCGGCGAGCTTGATCTATCGTTTGAACCAATAGAAATTCAGCTCTTGATCGGAACCTGGCCACACCTGACCTTTACCCACGTGACTAGCTGGATCACTGCTTTCATCACACTAGAGAGATGTCTTTGTGTCACTATGCCTCTTAAGGTAAACTTAATCATTATAATGTATCATAACGCTCTATAGAAGTGTCCTGAAACAGCCTTCGAGTTATGTATATAATATGCTTGAGTTGCCTGTGGTGACCAATCGGATTGTATGTCACTTCCATGGACCTGCAGCAATGATGAGATAAGTCATGGCTTTGGAGGCTAACTTCGTCTAACAGAAGTCTCCATTGACAATGACAGGTCTGATTGCTTGAAATATGTGCCTGTGCTAAACAGTTGTTTTTCGCCAAAACGATGTACAAAAATGTGCAGTTTTTATCTTTGGTTGAAGAATTATTGGAAAGAAGCCAACACAACTCCTGGAACAACAAATTAAGCCAAGAAATTGTTGGTTCAAAAGACACTCTACGGAAGTTACAGTCCAAGATAGTCAGAAAGGTTCTAAAATGAAATCCTCAAGGGAAGAGAGGGAGAGGCAGACCCAAAAATTACAGAGAAGAGAAAGAGGGAAGAAACTAAGATTGATTGAATTACTACACTTGGAAAGATGGAAAAGAACATCCCAAGACAGTGAATGCTGGTGGGATGTTGTCAATGACCTATGCATTGATAGGTTCGACGGGCTATGATTAATCGATTGATTGAGTTACGATTATAATTGCAGTATGCGAGTTGAAATGTCAATGTCATACAGCCGATGTATTTGTGCGGGAGTATCAGTTGTTGTAGCACTAGCACAATTATGTTGCTATTGCATGGTATTTCTGTATTCTAACAACTAAAATATGTAATAATATGTAATACGACCAAGAAGGCCATGGCATCAACATGTCAAGAAACGCGTGGGCATGTTCTGGGGCAGGCTGGCGTTTTGATAAAAGACCAATTTTCTTTCACATAGAATGTCATGGGAGCTACATTCTGCAAAAGACATACTACATAATGATAATGTATATATATATATATATATATATATATATATATGTGTGTGTGTGAGAGGAAGGGCAGATCACAGAAGAAGGCGCTGGTTACACTTTCTTCTGGAGCAGCCGCAGCAAAGAAAAACGCCGTGAAGCTGGAGTTGGCTTTGCCATCAAGACCAACATGGTCAACAAACTCACAAGCATGCCCAGAGGAATTAATGACCGCCTGATTACACTTCGTCTCCCCCTAATAGGAGGGCGTCATGCAACACTCATCAGTGCATACGCACCCACAATGACAAATCCTCAGGAAACAAAAGATAAGTTTTATGATGACCTTGAGGCGCTCATCGCTGCAGTCCCCAAATCTGACAAACTGGTCATCCTCGGTGATTTTAACACTAGGGTTGGCACAGACCATACAGCCTGGGAGGGGGCCATTGGCAGACATGGTATTGGAAAATGCAATAGTAACGGACTGCTCCTTCTGAGGACATGTGCCGCAAATGAACTACTCATTACAAACACAGCTTTCAGACTGCCTGTCCGAAATAGAACCATATGGATGCACCCAAGGTCCCGCCACTGGCACCTCATTGACTATATTATCATCAGACGTAGGGATCGAGCGGATGCTATGGTAACGAAGAGCATGTGTGGTGCAGAATGTTGGACCGACCATCGACTTGTCATTGCCAAGCTAAACTTCAAGATCCAGCCCAAAATGCGCCCCAAGGGAAAGATACCACCGAGGAGGCTAAAGTCTCTCAGTTGAAATACGAACCCACGAGAGGAGGCTTCCAGCAAGAGCTTGAGAGTAGACTGTCTGAGCTTCATTTTGAAAAGAACGACATCGAAAAGAACTGGGCATCATTGAGAAACACACTCTACGATACAGCTGTTAAACACATTGGAACTGAACTTTGCGTTGGATGAAGTAATTACTGAGGAGGAAGTCGACGGGGGCAATCAGTTCACTATCTATAGGAAAAGCTCCAGGAGCTGATGCAATACCAGCAGAGGTATATAAGATAGCTAGCCCATCACTCACCAGACGGATCACTGAACTCTTTTGTCACATGTAGCCACCAGAGGCAAAAACATACTCGACCTAGTTTTTGCCACAGAGGAAAATATGATTGAAAACGTTACCGTTGGGGAACTGTTTGGCTCAAGTGACCATCAAATCATCCGTTGGGATCTTATTGCAGGGAAAGAAGTAAACATAAACACACGAACATATGACTACTCTAAGGCAAATGTTAATAGGATGAAAGAGGCAGCGAACCACATAATCTGGAAAGATATTCTTGTAGGAACAGATGTTGAACAGGAGTGGGAAAGTTTTAAAACAGTTATAGAAACGCTAAAAGAGGAATGTGTTCCATGTAGGGAGGTAAACCCTAAGCGTAAAAAGTGGATAACTAGATTTGTAGTGAAATGTAGAAGAGCAAAAAATAAAGCATGGAAAAAATATATAGAGGCAGGTAAATCAAAAGAGACATATGTAAAATATTTGGACAAGCAGAACATATCTCAGAAAGCGAATAAAACAGCAAAAATAGACTTTGAAAAAAAACTTGCTCAGAGGATCAAGACTGACAGTAAAAGCTTCTTCTCTTATGTTAGGAATAAACAAAGAACGAAAGACAAAGTAGGCCCTCTCATAGACAGTACAGGGAAAATAAAAAGTGAGAATAGGGAGGCTGCTAATCTGCTCAATCAGTACTTTGGCACAGTCTTCACAAAGGAGGACTGCTCCGAGATCCCAGAGCCTATAGATATTTTTCAAAGAGACGTGGATACAGCGGGATTAAGATCAATCTGTATTACAGTGGAAATGGTTTTTAAAAAATTGGAGGGGTTGAAAGTGAATAAATGTCCAGGTCAAGATGGTATTCACCCAAAATTGCTGTATGAAATTAGAGACCAACTAGCAAAACCATTGGCTATATTATGTTCTCAATCACTTACAAAAGGGATTGTTCCACGGGATTGGAAAGATGCAGGAGTGATCCCCTTATTCAAAAAAGGCAAAAAATCAGATCCGGCAAATTATAGACCGGTGAGTTTAACTAGCATAGTCTGTAAATTGTTAGAGTCAATAATCAAAGAAAACATTGTAATGCATTTAGACAAATTTAATCTAATTAGAAATAGTCAGCATGGGTTTACTAGAGGGAGATCATGCTTAACAAATCTATTAGAATTCATGGAGAAGGTTACTAAAATAATAGATAAAGGGGAGCCAGTGGATGTTATTTATCTAGACTTTGCAAAGACCTTTGATTGAGTACCTCATCAAAGATTATTTCGAAAGTTAAAATCACATGGAATAGGTGGGGAAGTTGCCAAATGGATTGAAAATTGGTTAACGGGAAGAAGGCAGAGGGTGGGCATAAATAAGGAGTACTCTGAGTGGAGTGAAGTGAAAAGTGGTGTGCCACAGGGCTCGGTTTTGGGACCAATTTTGTTCTTGATATATATAAATGATTTGGACATTGATATGAGATCCATGATTGCAAAATTTGCTGATGACACAAAACTATGCAGTAGTGTCTCATCTAAAGTGGATATATTGATGTCGGATTTAGATAAAATTCGAGAATGGTCTGTAAGCTGGCAAATGGAGTTTAATGTAGATAAATGTACAGTCATCCACATGGGTAGATCATTCTTCTTCTTCTTCTTCTGCGTACGCAGTCAGACAGTAACCATTATTTTTTCGAAAAAAACGGCGGTCATCCTGAGGCTGTCGCCACTGCCATAGAGCTTGTCTTGCAGTTCCACTGGTAATGGCCACATCTGCTCTCTCTGATCCTCGTATGTCGGGCAGTTCTGCAGCAGATGTTCATCGGTCATTTTACCAGTACCGCACGGGCATTCGTCGGTACCACCTATCTTCAATTTGTTGAATAGGTGGTACCTCAGTCTATTGTGGCCAGTGCGAAGTCTGAAGACAACGACCTGCTCTCTTCGGTTCAACTGGTAATAGGCATCGTTTTTGGTGTAACCAGTATGTTCGGTTTCCCATTTGGTCATGTATCTGGCTTTGATAAGCCGTTTTGACTCTTCGTACGTCATACTGGTATCTGTTTGTGGTAGTCTTGCACCTTCTTTTGCCAGTCTGTCTGCTTCCTCGTTGCCTTGGATGTTGCAGTGTGATGGGACCCACTGTACCACTACCCTTTTTGGTGCGGACTGCTGGCACAGTTTGCAGAGTGCTGCTCTTAAGTCATTAAGCTCAGTGTTTTTCTGGCTTTTTAGCGCTGTGACTACGGCGAGAGCATCTGTCAGCAGGACTATATGGCTCTCATTTTCACTGTGTTTCACCATTTCTTCCACTGCCGCCCTCAGTGCCTCTGCCTCCGCTCTGAAATTGCTTGTGTACTTACCAGTAGCGAATGACAGTGTTATTTTTCTGCCATTTGGTAGGTTAAGGGATGCTCCTGCCCCTCCGTTCTGTGTTGTGTTTGTTACAGAACCGTCGGTGTATGCATGGGTCCAATCCATGCTTGGGTAGCTTTTCGTTATGAAGCTTAGGGTAGTATCTCTCCTTTCTTTTTCAGTCTGGCAGTTTTTGTTTGCAATACCTGGTATATTTTCTACCACCTCTGGAAATATATCCTGCCTCCAAGTAGGTTTTCGTACAGTAGTGATGGGTTTTGGTGTTGTTAGTGCGTTTATGGGATTTTCGTGCATCTTTGCTTTGGCTATTTCTGCAAAGTTTCTCCGCTTTAGTTTCCCATTTCCCAAATTGTTTAGTCTCTGGTGCATTGGATGGTCGGTCAGTCTTCGGAGTTTCTCTGACTGCAGCTGGGCTCTGCAGTCTCTTCTATCGGTCATGGATTGCAGTTTTGTAATCTTTTCAAGTTCTACAATTGGCGTTGACTTCATGCCACCTGTTATAATTCTCATGGCTTGGTTTTGAAGTTTGTTAATTTTATCGAAGTTCGCCTTCGATGCTGTTGTCCATGCCGCAATGCCATACTCGAGAACTGGTCTCACTCTTCCAGTGTACAGTTTCTTTAGTATGCCTTCGTCTGCTCCCCAGCTTGTGCCAGCAAGTTTCCTCATGATTGCCATTCTGTCTCTGGCTTTCATTCGGTTTCTCTCAATTTGACTTTTCCATGTCATGCGCCGATTAAATGTGACTCCCAGATAGGTTTGGTTGTCGTTTGGCTGCAGGAATTTGCCATTTAGACTTAATTTGGTACTTTGGGGTTTAAATGAAAGCGAGAATATTGTGCATGTGGTTTTCTCCTCGTTTATTTTGACCATCCATGAGTTCGCCCACTCTTACAGCGATGTTAAGGCCGTCTGCATCCGATTTCTTGCTATGGTGAGATTTTTTTCAGAGGTCCACATAGCCAGATCGTCTGCAAACATTGAGCTATGGACTCTTCTTGGTATATTCTCTGTAATATCGTTTATATATACCAGGAAGAGTGTGGGTGACATGGGTAGATCCAATATGGAACATAATTACAGAATGGGAGAAAACAATATTAGAAAGAGAGATAAGGAAAGGGACCTAGGGGTTATAATAGATCATACAGGAAAGGTGAGTGAGCAAGTTAAGGTAGCAGTGAAAAAGGCAAATGCAATGTTAGGTATGATAAAAAGAAATATTAAACATAGGAGCAAGGAAGTGATCGTCAAACTGTATAAAGCTTTAGTTAGACCTAGATTGGAGTACTGTGTACAGGTGTGGAGTCCTTGTCATAGAGGGGACATAAACATGCTAGAAAGAATACAGAAAAGAGCGACAAAGATGATAGTGGGATTCCAGAATTACAGTTATGAGGAACGATTCAGAAAAACCGGCCTACAGTGTCTCGAAAAGAGAAGAATTCGTGGTGACGTAATACAGGTTTATAAGATGATCAGAGGAATCGATAAATTAGACTATAGCAATTTTTTTTTAAATACAGCCACCTACAATAACACGAGGGCATAGCTACAAGCTGACTAAAGAGAGGTCCAGGTTAGATACTAGGAAATATTTTTTTAGTCAGAGAGTGGTGTCTGCTTGGAATGCATTGCCAGGGGAGGTAGTGGAGGCAGGGACAGTTAATGCATTTAAGAATAAACTGGATGCGCATAGCTTTTAGAGCAAGGTGATGTAAATGTAACTGGTTGTATACAGACTCTGCAGGGTCTTCTAAACCAGTATAAAGACGTTAAGTTATGTGGGCTGAAGGTAAAATTCCGCAGGAGCTAAAGGACGCCTCAATCGTTCACCTATTCAAAAGAAAAGGCAATCGTCAGGAATGCGACAATCATCGTGGAATATCGCTACTCTCCGTAGCAGGCGAGATTCTAGCGCACTTACAGCTAAATAGGCTCAACAAACACCTTGAACAAAGCCACCACCTCGCAGAAAGCCAATGTGGATTTAGAGCCGGAAGAGGAACAGTGGACATGATTTTTTCCGCTCGCCAAGTACAAGAGAAGTGTCGAGAGCAAAATCAGGCCTTGTACACCACATGTATTGATTTGACAAAGGCATTTGATACAATAAACAGAGGAGGGATGTGGATGATAATGTCTAAGTTTGGCTGCTCCAACAAGCTCATAACAATGCTGAAACAGCTACACGAAGGCATGTGTGCTCGTGTACTGGACAGCGGTGCAATCTCTAAAACGTTTCTAGTATCAAACGGAGTAAAACAAGGATGTGTACTCGCCCCGACTTTGTTCAGCATGATGTTCGCGGCCACGATGACAGACACCTTCAGATCACTGGAGCTTGGAATACCCATAAAGTACCGCACAGATGGCAAGTTACTCAATTCCAGAAAAATGAAGGCCAAAACCAAAGTGGCTGGCGACATAATCAGGGAACTTGTATTTGCTGACGACTGCGCTCTAATGAGCAACTCAGAACTGAACATGCAGGTTGGAATGGACCAGTTCTCTGCCGCATACGAAAATTTTGGCCTGACCATAAATGCCAAAAAAACAGAGGTCATGTACCAACCAGCACCAGGCATGCCGTACACAAAACCAGAGACTACAGTCAGCGGGCAGACGTTGCATGCCGTAGACAAATTCACATATCTGGGCAGCACGCTGTCGAGATCTGTCAGCCTAGACGAGGAGATGGAAAACAGATTAGCAAAGGCCAGCACATCCTTTTGTAGAATGCGCTCGATGGTCTGGGCACGTCGTGGCATCAGCGTCAAGACCAAACTCAAAGTCTACCGTGCAACCACCATTCCAACCCTACTATAAGCTTGCGAAAGCTGGACTGTATACTCTGGACATGCAAGGAGGTTAAACCACTTCCACACAGGTTGCCTGAGGCGAATATTCCACATCCGATGGCAAGATCGTGTCACTGACATCGAGGTTCTCTCGAGGGCTAACATGCCCAGCATCCATGCACTGCTAGAAAAAGCACGACTAGGATGGGCCGGACACCTCGTCTGTATGGGAGACGAGCGGCTCCCAAAGAAGCTTCTCTACGGCGAGCTGAGAGAGGGATGGCGCGAGAGAGGGCGCCCAAAGAAACGTTTTAAAGACGGTCTGAAGGACTCACTAAAAAGTTGCCAGATAGACATTGACACCTCGGAATGTCTTGCGAAAAACAGATCTGACTGGAGAAGCGCAGTCAAATCGGGTGTAGCTGCCGGTGAAGATGACCGTGTTGTGAAAGCCCAGAACAGACGTGAGACGCGGAAATCCCGAGCAGCGGAAACACCATCCCCTTCTACAAACCTCGTGTGCCCGATGTGTAGCAGATGTTTTCGTGCTCGCATTGGCCTGTTCAGCCACATGCGCACCCACACCCAACACGGAAATATGTGACAAGGATGATCTCGGCGGTCCTCATCGACAACGATGGACAGCTATTATTAATATATATATATATATATATATATATATATATATATATATACGTATATATATATATATACGCACACACACACTCTCTGTCATTGTATTCCATATGCCATTTATCATTCCGTCAAGATTGTATTTATTACCCAGGTGAAGACAATCATCACGCCCAGAAGAGTCACGATTATCATTGTCATCATCTTTCTTATCATGATCGCAGCTGTGGCCCCGATATATTTCGTCAGCAGTTACGGCCTAAAGTTTTCACCGTACAGAAACAAAACTTTGCTGGGACTGATCCACACAAGCGCAAAAGATAGCGTGGAGAAGGCCACTCATGCACTCAACAACGTTATCATCCCATTCGGAGCATTTATAACAGTCATCGTATGTACAGTTATTTTGGTCTTCAGCCTGAAGATGAAGACGAAATGGAGGAAGAAGACTCTTGCGTCTGATCAATCGGAGAATCTTTCAAATCGTGACCAGAGGGTAGCAAGAATGATGACAATGATTTCGGCCATCTTCATAGCTTGCTTCTTCCCTGTGTGTGTGTTTGTAGTGGCGATAATAACAGTTCCGCAGTTATCACTAGAGGGAACATTTATCAATACATTAATTGCTTTAGGTAGTGTGGCATTTATTCTGGAATCGACTAATTCCTCTATCAATATTTTTATCTATTATTACATGAGCAGTAGGTATAGGGCTGTATTTCGTGAGCTTATCTGCTGTCGTTTATGCATTAAAAAAACTGTGTAAGTTTCAATGTATTTCTACGTGTACAAAGAGAGATTTAAACAAATAAGAAATCACTGAAAAGGAACGACAAAAATCAGGTAAAAACTGTTTTCAAATATATTTGGCTACATCAGCAGTAGTGTATTAACAATAAAAAATAAATTAACTATGTATATGTGTGTAAGCGTTTGCAAATGTCCATGGGTTGTGTGTGTGTGTGTGAGAGAGAGAACGATCAAAAGAGAATATGAGAGAAAAACAGAGTGTCCTACTCGCACTGGCTATTTGTTTTCCTGAATAACTTTTAAATCGATGAACGTGTTTACAAGATATACGTACTTTCACCTTCTCTCTCGCTCTCTCTGTCTCTCTCTCTCTCTCTCTCTCTCTCTCTCTATATATATATATATATATATATATATATATATATATATATATATATATATATATATATATATACTCAGTCTACATACATGTACATCTACAAGGGCGCTAATCTTGTGCAGGTAGGTAGCTGGTAGGTGCATTTCTCTGCTTAGCAGGTTAGGCTCGAGCAGTGCTGCGTGTGTTAGTTTTATACGGGTTCCTGCTCAGTTTCCAGTCTGTTCTGTCTCGAGAACGGGTTGTCAAGTGGAAGGCTAACCTGTTTTTGTTTTTGGATAACGAATCTTGTCCAGCTCGAGTGAAACGTACTACCTAGTTGGGGGTGGGTGTGTGTGTATGTATGGGTGTGTGCGTGTGTGTGTGTGTGTGTGTGTGCGCGTTTGCGTATTTGCATGTAAGTATGTATGTATGTATGTTTGTATGTGTGTATGTATGTTTGTATGTGTGTATACGAATATGCCATTTGCTTTCAATAAGATTATGAAAGCACCGCACAAAAACGTGCAATGTTGTAAACAACTCACTTTTATTTAAAATCATTGAGACATGTGTATTTCCAACATTTGTATCTTTCTAGGATACTGCCTTCTCTTCATTTGAAGTGAAATCAAATTAAAACTGCCACTTACAAGGCCCAGACTTACAGTAATGTATACAACCATTAGCAGCGACTTGGTTCTTGAGAGTGTGACAAACTCCACAAACTTGATTTAATGGCTGAGTTGCCAACGCTTTGTTAAGAGCACTGAAACGAGATACGTATTGTTTGAATGTATAGTTGCCAACTGGTTGATTAACTGGTAGGATAATCGGCCTGTCTCAGAAATTCTTAGCAATGCTAACATGTTGAGCATCCCTACAATTCTGATATTGGCTCAGCTAAGATTGGCAGGGCATCTTCGTAAGCCAGATACGAGCATAGTTTAGACTTACAGCTTAATCAGAGACAAAGTCGAACACAAATGAACAGTAAACACAATATGAACGATGAATGAGCAAAAGTTGGAAATGCATTTATCTAAATAAAAGTCTCGCCTGAACCACAAGTCAAAAGACTTGTGTAACTGAAGAAACCCATTGGGGCTTGTATATTTATTAGTAATAGGATAAACGTATATTATACAGTTTTATCTGTGAACAAAATAACAATATATAAAATGTTGTTTTCGGTTGTACAACAGAGAAAAACGTCTTCATTATGCAAACTTAAGGCACACATACCCACAGATTAAATCAATACAAATAATGGATGAAATATTTTGTTAGCGTTGTTTCTAATTAAACCGTTAAGCGTTAACCGTTTAAATCGTCTGCCCTGCACAAAATGCGATTTGTCGGTCAATGTGAGCCGCGTAGCTGTTAAATCATTCTGATTGCAACTGTCTACCTGTCTCGCGGCTGCCCCCTTACCATGTAGCTACGGCCATCGGCCGTGTAAACCCATCACTGCAAGATGGTGTTGGTGTATTCTCATGTGATGGTCAAACCAACGTTTTATGTGCCTGGAAATGATTTTGCACAAGAGACATGTTGCTAACCATACTACTAATGTCATCGTTTCGCATTATGTCTTTAATGGTAGCAGCAATGACCTTCCTAAAACACTTCATTTCATTCGTCCAAATTCTGCTACTGGACAGAGGCCATGCTTGGCACTGGTAGCACAGAGTCGGCATAGTTATACTGTTTATCAGCTGTTGCTTTGTTGCGAAGATAATGCTCGAGTGCCTAAGTAACGGTGACAACTGATAAGTTATCGCAGATACCGCACTTAGTCTCGATGCCCCTTCGATGCAAACGTCTGCTGAAAAAATACTGCTCAAATACTTGAACTCATCGCTCTGTTGAAAAGTAATGTCCTTTACTTTTGTTGAGTGACCCAGGTGTTTTACTGATCCTCATAGTTTACGTTTTCTTCTCGCTAATTTGCATTTTGTATTTAGCACAGGTGGTCGATAATATAATTACTTTTGAAAAACAGTTATAACAGCGAAAGTATCAGATGCGAATGTCAGTAACAAATGTTTCAGATGTTAAATCTGCTTTCAAACTTTGTATTTCCCCCTTGATTTGGAAATAAATTTTAAGGACAATTCACAATCGAAGTAAAAGCAGTTTAAAATAACAACGTCAATGAATACATGGGGCGTTCACTGTACTGTGGTAGTTCATCTACTTCCTCAATCATCTGAAGAAATGCTTCTAACCCGCTGAGGTTCACGAAGGAGACGGTGTGTTTGAGATCTTCTCAGTTTTTTCTGTACGCCCCCCCCCCCCCCTTCCCGGACCAGACTGTCCCTTTTTGGTTTGTGCGGACAGTCCTGCAGGATATGCTCTGGTCCTTGCTTGTGTGCTTAGCAATCGCATGGGGCGGTGTCTCTATGACCCATTATGTGTAGGTGAGCTTTGAGTCTGCAATGTACCGTCTTGAGTCTGAAGATATTTGCTCGTAGTGGTATTTGTGTATCAATTAGCGACGATAATATTTAATAGTTGTCACATACAGAACAGAACACGACTCGGCAGCCGCATGTACACACAATAAATAAGGGCAACTCCGTCAGCACGTCGTGTGGATAGGCACCCCAGACTTCAATGGACATGCTTCATAACTGCGCCGAATATAATATACAGATGTAAACTCACTGACTAATAGAAACAACATATTTTATAAGACAGTTTATGGACTTGTAAATGAACTACAAATAATTGTGAAAATTAAACAAGACACAACTTTGCAGATATTGACATTATATATTAAAGCGAACCGAAGAAGCATTTTTCTCCTATCAGATCAGGTCTGTTCATCCGGTAACCAGTGGAGTAGTTGGGTCATACATGAAGACATCCTCACAGCCCCATGCCATCCTTCTCTGTCATCGGCCGCCGCCTGTGCCTCTTCTGGTCCGAGATTGGTCCATTCTTTCATGTTGTCCTCCCACATCTTTTTGGGACGGCCTCTTCGTCGTCTGCCATGCATCTTTCCGTGCAGGATCGTATTTGCAGGACCATTCGATCTCGATATGTGACCGTTCCAAGCGAGTTTCTTTCTTTTTACAGTTGCCAAGAAGTCTTTAAAAGGCCCTATTGCTGTTGCAATTCCATCTCGTAATTCCTCATTTGATACTCGATCTTTGTATTTGACCATAATTCCTCCTGTATAATGAGTCAGTGTAATTATGCCTTCAGATTTAAATGAAAAACTTAGAACCGTTGCACAGATCATCATCATTTTGCACGTGGGTCTTATATTTCCCGTGATATCAGGATTTTGTAATTCATAAAACTGCAGATAGTGCCATTTTCTTAAATTCATAGATTTTTTTTTGGTGGTCTTTTCTTTGTTGGCGAAATAATTATTTTGCACCTAACAAATACAGTGTAGAGTAATTTAACAAAATGATCGCTCTAAGAGGAGTCTTAGGATTATCTACAATTTCTACAGAACAGGGACCGCCGGCCCAAACGAACGTTTCAGCATATGGCGGGTGTAGTGAGTGGTCCCCAGATATGGTATGCCAGATGTGATCTGAGCCTGTTGAAACTGGACGAAAAAACAGTCGAGGAGGAAACGTAGTTGTCTCAGCAGATCGGTGTGGGACAACATATGGCACTGTTACCTCCACTGAAATACCCGATATGCCCTATGACTGGTAAATTCTAGCGAACAAGAGTCACTTTAAGCTCTAGCCACGGAGAAGGAAACCTTGGCAAACAAACCAACCTGCCTCCTTCCAATCACCAACAAAAGATGGAAAGACGATGGGAGACAACACGTTATACAAAACACAACCCGATCTGCCGAAACGGAGTGTGTTATCTACGGTACAGAAACCCGGAACAACTAGAACGCACGCGCATCTGCATGTATGGCCTTGAAGCAATTGAAACTATCGTTTTGGTGACGTCAGCCACAACTGGGAAGGAACAGGAGCATCAGCTAACAGACTGCTTCTAACGATTTTTAGCTGCCAAGGATTTTTTTACGTGAATTGTTTTTTTTGGCCTAGCTCCAATATGGCTATCGCTGAGGCCACTTCACTTCAGACCAGAGGACGCTCGGGGCATGTAGGATTCTAAGCCTAACCGTTTCGAGCTTCCGTTTCTTGAGACCCTGTGCCTTTATCTCTCAGTTATCCCGAGGAAGTCAGTAAATGTATATTTGAATAACTGCCTGCTATGTGGTCATCATTTCTATTTTTTGTTTGTTATTTAACAACATTCCATGGACAAGAAGACTAACGTCTGGTAAGGCACAATATACTGATCAGGCATGTTAGTCAGGGTCAGACAAAATATACACATCAGAAATATTAGTCTGGATCAGACAAAATATACTGGCCCAGACCACAACCTCGACTTCCTCGCATGCCTATCTGGAGACGGACTGTTTTCATTGTAATAGGGCTAACAAGGTGGGATCGACGTGATCGACATAGTAATGAGCGGCACGCAAATGAAGACAAGCATAACACAACTACATGTAGGACTCCGGGGTACCTTCATCAGCACGTTTGGTATGTAAGGAAAGCTATAGCAGCTCGCCACTTAACGTCGTCGTTAGTGCGCACCAATAAGTAAACCTTCTAATAGTCAACATTCAACAACAGCAGCATTCCTATAGCAAGGCATTGTCCATTTTTTCAGAACTGGCTCCCACTAGTTATCAAAGTGATCCCCAAGTAGGAAAGGTGTAATAGTGCATGATATATTTGCATTTAGGCGATTATTTGAGTATTACAAGCGAACGAATACCTGCTCCCCCCTTTTCTGTTCTTGTTAACTTTAGATTGGATAATGAATATATTAAATAAATAAACAAGAATTGGTATTCAGTGGACACGTTTGTTCCAATTGGGGGACTTATACTTTGCAGATGAATTGGTAATATTGGGATACAATCATAGCCAAATGCAAAAGAAACTTAATAGCGTGAAAGAACAATCAGCCAAATTTGGACTGAATATCAACATGAAGAAAGTCAATCTCCTTAAACTCAATACTATCAGCAAGGAACCAACCATGCTGGAGGAATAGCAGTTGGACGCAGTGGATACCTGGACCTATTTGCGCAGAGCGGCACATCAGGAGGTACATATACAGATGTAAGGAGCAGCCTTTACAAAAACAAGTGGGATGTTCCTGAAATTAAACAAGATCAAGAGAAATCAAAATTCTCACCAAAGTTAAAATATTCAAGTGCTAGGTTGGTGCTGCTGTATGGAGCGGAGACATGGATGATTACCAAGGTATACAACAAAGACTCCGGTCCTTCGTTAACAGATTCTTATCAAGGATAATGGGCATACAGTGGCAGGACATGGTGATGAATGAAGAACTATGCAAAATGAGCAAACTACAGCCACCGGAACAAAAAAATAGAAGCAAATGGGGCTTGAAATGGCGCACATTGCGGAAAGCCCAGTCCAACATCGCCATACAGGTTCTTACTCAGAATCCTCATGGGAAGAGAGAGAGAGAGAGGTAGACTCACAGATACAATGTGAGAAGAAACTAAAATAAATGATTACACCTGGAGAGAGGCAGAAAGAACAGCGCAGGACCGATCATCCTGAAAGGGATATTGTCAACGGTCTATCCACCAAGAAGAGCGACAGGATTTAATTGTTAGATTTAAAAGCTCATTATCTTACACCTTTGATTAAATAGGTTCCGTTCAACATGGCGAAAATAACTGAGTTGTTTTTTTCTAGAGGATTTTCTAAAAGGTTCAGGCAGGAAAGAAGCACTACACAACATATACTTAATGTACGACTGCTAAGCGAGAATTATCTAGAACAGCTACAAAAACTGTATCATGTGTTTGTTGATTTCAAGTAGACGTTTGATAGAGTATGGCATAAAGCGCTATGAGGATGTTTACAATCAACGGAAATATTACAAAGGTCCTTGTACACTTGTATAACAAGGCGTCCAGCGCAGTTCTTGTGAACGGGAGTCGAGAGGACTGGCTTCGCACATCAGTTGGTGTGAGACAGGGGTGTACACTCTCTCCAACTCATTTCAATATATTCCTTTGCAGGAATTATGAGTAAGACACGTGGAAGTCACGTTGGTACTGTCAAGATAGGGGGCCGAACGATTACAAACCTTCGTTTTGCAGATGACATCGACGAGTTAGCGGGCACAGAAGCAGATGTCCAGGAATGAGTCAAAAGGCTCGATGAAACAGCTCTTGACTATGGTATGCAGATAAACGCTGGCAAGACAAAATTAATGACAAACAACGCCGATGGCTTGAACAGTACGATAAAAGCTATTGACCAGGAACTCGAAGTGGTTGACCGTTTTAAATATTTGGGTTCGATTGTCAGTGATGAAGGATCAACATCGGAGATGTTGGCTAGAATAGCACATACAATAGCGGTACTTGCACGGCTTAACAAAATCTGGCAAGGTAAACGGTTAGCACTACGCACGAAAATCAGATTAATGCGTACACTGGTCCTATCAATATTCCTCTATGCGTATGAGGCATGGACAGTTAGATCTGACCTTCAGCGGAGAATACAGGCCTTGGAGATGAGAAGCTTCCGAACACTTTTAAACGTCACGTACACAGATCGAGTTACAAATGAGGAAATACGAGATAGAATTACAACAGCATAAGGGCCTTTTGAAGACCTCTTGGCAACTGTCAAAAGAAGGAAACTCGCTTGGTTGGGTCACATATCGAGATCACATGGTCTTGCGAATACGATCCTGCACGGAACGGTGCAAGGCAGACGACGACGAAGCCGTCTCAAAAAAGAGGTGGGAGGACAACATAAAAGAATGGACCAATCTCCAACCAGGAGAGACACAGGCAGCGGCCGATGACAGAGAATGTTGGCGTGGGGTTGTGAGGATGTCTTCATGTGTGCACAAACGACCTTAATGGTTACGGGTTGACCTGATTTGTCCTGACTTGATTTGATATTATTGCAGTGTTAAATAAAAATTATTTGAAAATCAATTCACATGTCATGATTCAAGGAACCAGTTAAGCAGTGTACAAGTGATTATGCAACTGGTCCACCAAGCAGATAGAGGATGTGCATCTGCTTAAAACATTGCTACGGGAAAGAAAGAAGTTAAAAATACGCAAGGGAAAAATTAAGCTACAAAGTAATGGACAAAATAACGGGTTCGTCGAACAAAGTAGCCCAGTTAAATGTGCCTGGTCTAGAACTAAAGGAGACATAGATCGTCATCTACAGGACAGACCGCGGCATATCACTATTGGGGTTAGCAGACTGCAGGAAGGAGATTTGACAAGGATGCTGTATGATCAACCTGCAGTGTGATCTAACGATGTGAAGGTTCCAGAGCCACGAGCAAGAGGTTGACTGAAATGGTTATGAACAGTTGGGATCAAAAAAACACTTCAGACATTTAACCTGTCCGCAGAACAAGTCTCACACCTAGTGCAAACCAGAAGTCTACGCAAAGTTCATCATTGCAAAGTCACAAGAAACGAACAGTAGGACAAATGAATAATACAGAAGAAGTGTAGGGTTTGTAATATGTTACTGATTATTTATAATCGTGAGATAACAGTAACAATTAACTTTGTATCGGTAACGAGAGAACATGTAACACTTACTTAGTATCAGTAACGAGATAAAGCGTAACATGTAGCATCCGTAACGAGATAAAGTGTAACAATTAACTTCGTAATACTAGCGAGAGAACACGTAACACTTACTTAGTATCCGTTACGTCAATTTCTTGAAGAACATTAGACAAATTCTGGGCTAGATGAGAAGTCGTCTTAAGCAGTTCTTCAACAAGACAAATTAGGTTTTTGAGGATCCCACGTATGAGACCACCAACACCACTCAAAACACCCCATAGAACGCCGTCTTTGTCGCTGAGTAGATCACCAAGTATATTGCTCTGTCCTCCAATAAGACTTTCCAAAATTCCCCCTTTGCCGTCTAAAAGACCACTCAGTACTCCATTCTCACCTCCAATAAGACCTCCCAGAATTCCTCCTTTGCCACTAAGTAGTCCATTCTCCCCTCCAATAAGACCTCCCAGAATTCCTTCTTTGCCGTCTAAAAGACCACCCAGTAGTCCATTCTCTCCTCCAATAAGATCTCCCAGAATTCCTCCTTTGCTGTCTAAAAGACCACTCAGTAGTCCATTCTCCCCTCCAAGAAGACTTTTTAGAATGCCATCTTTGCCACTAAGTAGACTTTCTTCACCTCCTAGAATCCCACCAAGGAGGTTTTTGTCTCCGTTAAGGAGACCTTCAAGAATTCCACCGTTATCTTGCAGAGTATTTCCAAGAAGATTTGTATTGTCATCTGGTTCGCCAAGAGAAACTCCTAGAAGACCATTAGCAGAGCTACCATTTTTCACGCCGCCAATAAGGTTACCAATTAGGCTCTTTCCACCACCAAGAAGTCCATCAACTAGACTTTTGTCACCTCCAAGAAGTCCACCAAGTAAGCTTGATTCATCTCCAAGAAGTCCACTAAGTAGGCTTGTCTCTCCTGTAAGACGATTATTATCTTGGCTTTCGTCACCTACAAGAAGACTACCAAGAAGGCTGGAATCATCTCCAAGATGTCCATCAACTAGATCTTTCTCACCTCCAAGAAGTCCACCAAGTAGACCTTTCTCACCTCCAAGAAGTCCACCAAGTAGACTTTTCTCCCCTCCAAGAAGTCCACCAACTACACTTTTCTCCCTTCCAAGAAGATCAGAAAGAGGTCTCTTCTCATCTCCAAGAAGACCACCAAGGAGGCTTTTGTCACCCCCCAGAACACCACTGAGTAAATCTTTTCTGAAACCAGTTTTATCACTTTTTCTGGTTTCATTATCATGCATATCATCAAGCGGAACCTCAACGACGCTGTTGTCTCCATTAAGTTTTAATTTGTTTCTTTGAAGATGATTTCCATGCAATGGTTTGCTCCCATTTAAATTGTTGGCTTTTGTTGATGTGAGTAATACAGCGATTACAATGAGCGCTGAGATCTGAAACAAAAAAGTACTTCATGTTTAGACTGGATGCCGGAATACAATAACTGAGAGTGCTTGGTTGTTGAAATTGATCTTCGTTATCATAAATGCATTAGCGTAACGACATCTATCTGGATGTATGAGGAATTGTCTTATCACATAGGATGTGAGGTACATGTTATACAATCGAATTATTTCGATTCCTGCCTGCTGACAATGGGGGCAAAGGATCAAAGCCACTTTTAGGTATTTGTTGCTTTTTTTGTTGTGGGTGAAATATATAAACATAGCACATGACGTGGCGACAGGAAAGGCGTTTAGTCATAATACTAAAAACCCATCGACTACTCCATCTATGGGAATAAAGTCGTATGGCAGTTCAGCACATATAATATTACATGTTGTGAAAGAGGTCTTCGTTGCATTTTCAAATTTATAGACTTCATGAGAAATGAAATCGGACACCAAGATCAGGATTTGTGACTCTATTGTCAAGGCAGCACTGCTATGTGAACCGGCTTGTTGAGAGTTCCTCAAAAATGCTAACAAAAATAATGAAAATGTTAATAAACAGATGCTTAAACAGACAATGACAGTTTAAGTGGTACAGTTTTGCTGCAACCGTGGACCTGCGTAATGAAACCGAACAGTTAACAGTAGATCAGAAGACAACGATAAAGCGTTGGCAGTGGATAGCACAAACTGTTCATAAGAGAAATATAATATCACGAGACAGTGGCCGTTCAAGAACCTGAAAGACAAGAGATATTGAGACAAGTTGAAGAAGCGAGTTGGAGACAATAATGGGGAAGGCAGGACAGGAGTACTAGATGTTGAACATGAATGATAAGAACTGTCAGGTTTGGTATGTATTAGTTGAAGGTCTGTATTTCGAAAGGGGTGACAAGACTTTGATTGGGAAAAAGAGCGAGAAATTTAGCTGTTCCATCTGATCTATGACCAAAAGTAACTTGTGCCTTTTTAAAATGTGTCTCTCTCACTTTATCCTCAAAGCCAAAGCATGCTGCAACACTATCTACACGTACCATATCATTTCTGTTAACATCATCTCAGGCAGGGTCAGATCAAGAATTATTCTAAGAATATCAATTGAGAATGCATTTACTGATGAAAGTTGAATGAAAAATAGATGTATTACATTAAACGAACGTATAAATTATGTTCACAAATACCTCCATCATGTGTATGACTACACTACTGTAAGAACAATTCTGGTGTGGTCTGCATCAATAGTGGCTCCTATTTTCGTTACATATCTGATATATATCTTTAACTGACATCAGCTGTTACTACCAGATACGTACATATGGAAACTAATAAACAGTTTCTCTCATTAACAGCGCAACCATTTGATATTGCTCACGCCCTAAATTAGTATTCGGTGATTCTAGAGTGCTCAATCAAACTTGTCAAAGTGAGATATTACAGAAAGACTACGGAAATAAACAGCCTAGGTTGTAAAACAGATGAAATGTAAAATTACTGCGATTATTACAACTGATTTGATTTCACAAGAAACAATTTATATGATTTATAAATAAATGCTATTTGTCTCTGCAGTCACGAAGTAGTGTACCGGCTAAATGTTATTTCACCTCCAATAGTGAAAACCTTGCCATCATCTGGGATTTGAACCCTTCTCCCATTCACGAGCTTCTCTCGGCCTCTTTCTCCTCGCACAGACAGGATACAAGAGAAACAAAAAGGATATTATGATGACATAATCAGTGGCGTGGATGTAAAAATAGATGCCAGCGGGCAGAATTTACGTGCTCCTATATAGTATGTGTCCAATAGAAACAGACTTACCGCTAAGATTTGAAAGTGCTGCAATCAAATAACAAAACTGGAGGTTAAACAATTAATACGTGATTCTTCTTCTTCTTTTTCTTCTTCTTCTTCTTCTTCTTTTTCTTCTTCTTCTTCTTCTTCTTCTTCTGCGTTCGTTCTCAATCTCCCGCTACAAAGCCCTGTACAGGTCTTCGCAAGTAGCAGGATGTAGTCCGGAGAACGAAATGCGTTGTGTCGCTAGTTTACAGCTTGGCTGCCCCATTTGCACCTTTCGGTCCGACACATCCGTCTTCGACAGCAATTCGTGATAATGCAAGGGACATAAGCATGCTAATGAAATCACAGAGGTATGACAATAAAACAGAACTCTAAAACACTTCATTATCCTCAAGCCTAGATCCAAATGATCTACCTATTTGAATCAGCCACTGAGGTTCTTATCAGCCAAAACAGATATAGAAGGAAAAATGGTCATTACGTAACATGAGTTACAAGGGTCCAACGAGCAAACACCAGGGAAGCCCTGAAAATCCTGATCATGGTACCCACACATAACTTGAGAACCCTGTCCGAGAGATGTGGTTCATTGAATGGGTCATTATTCTGAATTCTCAAAAAATACTAGTTTAAGACTGTCCAGCCTAAAAGGTTACCTTCCCACGATTTCTACTGGGAATCGCACGACCTTTTATGTGACATAGTAGGTTAAAAAACAAGCTATACTTTCTCTGGCGATACGCCAGTTCAAGGTAAGTTAATAGAACGAACTGAAGAGAAACTGAAGTCATTCGCCGAACCGGAGAGCTTAGAATATAAGCTGGGGGTAAGTGTTTTAGAGGGAGATCAGAAAGAGCAGAGAAGCGCAGATTACCGTGGAGTTAGTAGGTAGGGTATAGAATAGAGCAGAAGCTAGGATAGACTACATAACATAGCAAATGAATAACTAGAATAGAAGTCACTGAAGCAGACCAGCACTGAGAGGGAACCAGAGACCACCCACGTGTAAGATTATGTTTGTGTGTGATGGTATCTTTGAGACGTCGCTAACACCTGTCACACGTGACACCGACTTCCAAGTCTCTGAGTGACATTCGTCTGCATTCTCGTCAGAGGGAAACATGTTGCTTCAAGACGAAGCTGCGGTCCCGGACATAACGTCGTAACACACGTGTTACCCTTGGCCTGACAACCACGGTAACAGAACCACTGTTGTCTGTCGTAGGCACGAGAACCGCTGCAGTCGCCGAGTTCCTGATAACAGACAGCGAAGAAGAATAACCAGCAGATCTAATCACTATATACAGTATCCTAACGTTGAAAGAAGATAAGAGGCAAAGAAGATATCTACGTTGTAAACGCTGAGAGGTGGTACCAGACGAGCTAGGAATGAGAGATATGACTGAGAACAAGTAGCTAGACAGCAATGTGTCAACGCAACGGGGTATAGACTGTGAATAGAACAATTTGCTAGTACTGACCACGTGATATCACTCTAGGTTATTTTAGTTAAAAAATAAAAAAGACGTGTGCTAATTACACGCCACTCTTGAAAGTCATTTTAGTTAGATAAATGCTGATAACGAAACTCTTGACGATTCCCATGCCTAATTTATGGTTATAATGTGTATAATGTTCAATTAATAAACATTCATTGTTTTGCTGTTGTTAAAAGAATTGTTAGTGGTTTAATTACAGTGTGAATTAAGGAGTGATAGTGGTAAGGTTGAAAGTTAATAATAAGTGGTGATAGAATAAGTAGGGGTAGAACCTGCTACATTGATATAATTAGTACCGTAATTAGTTATTTAGTAATTAGTTGACTAGTACAACATTGGGAGCACAGCCATCTGTCCTCCGGATATCAGCACTCACCATGTGCCTCTTAGCAGCGGAATACGCCACGCCAGTCTGGAGAAACTCGTTAGATTGAACAATAAGGAGGAAGAATAGTGTCAGGACGCATACACCCCTCCGCCACTTCCCTCTCCAACTTCTATATACCCTGTAATTGGCATAGCTTTACCTATCGCCATAAGAAACGTGGCTACTGAAATTGAACAAGAGAAACAGGAAAACGATTTTAAACACCCAATGTTTTGATATTAGGAGCAGATCACAAATCCAGGCGTAGTTTCATTAAATCAACAAAGCCCATACTGTCAAGCCATGAAAGTAGTCGCATTGAATTAAATCACGAAATTATACACAGGCATCGAGCTTTAGGGGAAACCTGCACCTGGACATCACTTACCCTACTAACTTTGGGAGACAATAAATAGTCTTCGAACTGGGAAATCACCAAGACTATGGTAATTCAAGTCGCTGAACACTGATGAACGCTGTATGGCTTGGTTTCGTTCGTTCTCAATCTCCCCTCTTACCAAACCCTGAAAGGGCTTAAGTAGCTAATTGTAGTTCAGAGAACGTAATGCGCTGTGTGGTAGTTTACAGCTTGACTACGATATTCGCACCTTTCGGTCCAGCATATCCGACTTCAGCAAGCATTTTTAGAGTACCGGTTTAGCAATCCCTCTTCGATCCCTTCTCCGTAGCCAGTCTGCCCTGCTGCAGCATGTTATCCAAGATCACCACGTGGAGGTGTAGAAGGGTCTTGGCAGCTCTGGTTCGCTGGTCCTGACGCTAGCAGTCAGCTATGGGTCACTGATCACTACAGCTTATGAGCTGCTCAGCATCTTGATCCCAAACGCTGTTTGATGTCGTGCTTGGAAACGGAAGGTAGATAAGCAAGTGTGTCACATAAAGTGACACTGCCCCTATTATTTCCATCCCGATATTACTCCGTTCGGTTGAAACCAAATAAACAACATTTCTGTGAGAAACCAGATAAACAACACTTCTGTGAGAAACCAGATGTACAACACTTCTGTGAGAAACCAAATAAACAACACTTCTGTGAGAAACCAAATAAACAACACTTCTGTGAGAAACCAGATAAACAACACATCTGTGAGAAACCAGATAAACAACACTTCTGTGAGAAACCAGATAAACAACACGTCTGTGAGAAACCAAATAAACAACACTTCTGTGAGAAACCAGATAAACAACACTTCTGTGAGAAACCAGATAAACAACACTTCTGTGAGAAACCAAATAAACAACACTTCTGTGAGAAACCAAATAAACAACACTTCTGTGAGAAACCAGATAAACAACACTTCTGTGAGAAACCAAATAAACAACACTTCTGTGAGAAACCAGATAAACAACACTTCTGTGAGAAACCAAATAAACAACACTTCTGTGAGAAACCAAATAAACAACACTTCTGTGAGAAACCAGATAAACAACACTTCCGTGAGAAACCAGATAAACAACACTTCTGTGAGAAACCAAAATAAACAACACTTCTGTGAGAAACCAAATAAACAACACTTATGTGAGACACCAAATAAACAACACTTCTGTGAGACACCAAATAAACAACACTTCTGTGAGAAACCAGAATTATTTTAAGTTGAAATAATTCGAGAGACAGCAAGTTTTAGAACCGCTCATCAAATGTAACTTTAATATCATATTAGCTTGCACGTTTAATTGTACGTTTCACACTTTTGGCGGTGCATTCAATATCCTGTTTTACCTGTACACAAATTATTTATTTATGAGGACACCTCCCGACTGATGCTGATTATGAAATCCCAGTTCTTTTCATCGGCAGATGCGATTATTAACTAGCATCATGCACAGTTATCATTAGGAACACAATTTAGGTCTGTCTTTCCTAGAATCGGCCAAACATTAAACACAGAATATGAGTGGATAGGTCAGTAATATGGTCATTAATTGATATGGTATAGCTTAAACATGGAGTTGGTAGTTGGCGGATGGCAAAAGAACAGTTGACCGACCACAGCTGAGGTTCAATGACGCATGTAAGCGTGACAGGAAGGCACATTAGTCTCGAAAGACGAAGCTGTAGACTGATCCCACTGAACAAGTACCCTGAGCCACCCCTCATGCTGGGTGAGAAGAAGCTCTTGCAACATGGACACGTGCAAAGACAACAAGAACACAAAAACCTTTGATGAGAGTTACCACTCCAAGGTCGCATAATCCTGTAGTCAGTCACGACACAAAGGAGCTACTACTACTACTAGTACTATCAATACTACTACACCAACTACTACTACTACTACTACTACCACTGCAACTACTACTACTACTACTACTACTACTGCCACTGCAACTACTACTACTGATACTACTACTACTACTACTATTACCCCTAGAGCTACTGTTACTACTACTACTACTTCTACTATTACTTCTACTAATACTACTACTTCCGCTACAACTACTACTACCACTACTACAACTACTACTACTACTACTAATACTAGCCTTACTACTATGACTACTACTACTACTACTACTACTATTACTGCTACTACTACTACTACTATTACTACTACTATTACTACTACTACTATTACTACTACTACTACTACTACTACTGTAGCAGTATTCTCCAACTAATACTTGTTCATCATGACGTGACGCCTTGTGGATTGTTACCCTTTTTATTTATCGTTGTATTACTTCCCCTTACAAAGAACCTAAGAAAACGCATGGAAAAACTTCTTCTTTGAATACAAGAAACACGTGGACAATATTTGATTGCGTATTTCGTCATGTACAACATTCTTAATTATCTATATATGGCTGATATTCCTATCTCGAGATTTGCCAGCTGCTGGCTGCGTGAATCTCGGAAACTACGCCCAGTTCATTTGTCTATCACTGTCCTCTTCCCGTACTAACTAACAATATGTAACTATTCTTCTAATTGATTATCTTACTATCTTGTTGTCTTGTAGTGCTCCTCGTCCTCTGACGGCATGGCTTGACTGTCTGGTTTCTGAGTCTGCAAACTTCTGATCGTCGGAACTGCGCTGCGGAATAAAAACTTATCTACAGAGGTTTGTGGGTGTGCTCCCTAAGGAGTCTTATAGTACACTTCACTGTCTATCAGGGGGCTATGGCGGACCTCTCTTGACCAGTTATGTACATAGAAGGTTTGTGACAGTTGTCAGGGTGGTCTGACCGACGCTGTTAAACTAATTTCGTCCAGACCACGTTTGAGAGTGTCTACGAGACGGCCATTTTACGTGTCAGTGATGTCTGTGAAATCCAAACTCGGAAAGTATTACAAGGAAAACATACTGAACTGGCTCAGACTCGATGATCAGTTTTCTATTGTTTCCAGCAGATCACCAATCACTGATGTTCGTGAAAACCACCGATACGTTGTCACCAGCTAACTAATGAGCGACACGCAGATTGAGCCAACCATAACACAACCGCCTGGAGGACCCCGGTCCAGTTTTATCACCACGCTCGAGATGTGAGGAAATTTACTAAAACCCGTCACTTAACGCCCTTTTCATTACGCACATAAAAGCAACCGTCTCATTGTGGGCGTTTGACACAACAACATACAAGTACTAACATTGATGTCCGTCATTTGTATGTATCTGCCATGTGACTGGCCCATGGCAAGTAAGTCATCTAGTAGTAATAGGATACAAGTTCCCTTAACTGAAGATAGCAGTTCCAGCACATTGTAACATGTTCATGTAGAACTAGAACAAAAAGTCCCGGTTTGATTTGAACATCCTTTGTATATTAAGCGGATACATTGAACGTTATATCACTAGTGCGAAGTGATTATATGGATTTATCAACAGTTCCCTGCAGTGGTTATAAAGCTTATGTTAGAAAAAACCGGACAAAGAAGGACGAACAGGAAATCCTAGAAATAAATTGTCTTTATGTAATGCTGGGAAAACCCGTGCCGTTATTACTAAGCGTTATTTATCACGAAACCACCATGGAATGGGATATAAAGGAAAGCCAAAGAACACACGGAGAAGAGACATCAGGGTTCAAATTTGGGAGATTCTGGAAATAATGAGCAAATAACATAGGATGTCTGTTTAGAGAGGATTGTTTGATACCCCAAGCACCACAAGGCAATACGCTGAATACATAGCAAGACAAATAACAAGACGGGATGACAAACCACAACTTCAAAATACATCCTGATCAAATATCGCTCAGAATGCTTAATAGAAGACAGATTAGTTACAGGTCACGAGAAAAACAATCCGACTGCAAAAAGAGGTTATACTTCAAACTAGACTTACAACGAACGACACAATGAACACCATCTAACAGAGCTCACCACAACTATCAAATATCGCTCAGAATGCTTAATAGAAGACAGATTAGTTACAGGTCACGAGAAAAACGAAAATGCATAACAAAAAAATGTACATTTGAGTATACTAGAATATCACAACTGCAGACAGAAGCATGCCAATAGCAAAGTTCATCAAAGACACACCCACCGAAGCGACACAGATGTTAACATCACTGGAAGCGGAAGTCAAGAAAGCAGGCCTAACCATAAATATAATAAAAACGAAAGCTATGGGCAACTGCTTAGTTTAGCCCAAACCTGTGCTCCTAAACGATGTCGTCCAATACATTTACCTCGGCAGTAAGATGGCCGCGCTTTAGTGGCTGAGCTCTTGACTCACTCTGGTGGTTTTGTCGAGTTATCTGATGTTTGCGGGTTCCTGTTCGGATTATAATTCACAGCTCCCTCACCAGGTGGTATCAGGGACTTTGTTCTGTGACATTGTCCTTTCGATCGGTAATCCTGTTTCTCATGCTGCATTTCGCTGCAATTCATGCCTGGCTTGAACCGTGACAGGCCAGTCCATGTTGGAGTTCGGCGTTACGCTTGACTGCACATCAGAGTTCGGTCCAGATTATCACTACTTACTGCTCGGTCTTCCTCCTGCCCGCCCCTCCCTCTACAGAAGATTACACGATATCTCTCCCAACCTCGTATTCTCAGCACAACAAAGGGGCACGCTGACAAAAAAGGGGACACAATCTAGAGGACTCGGCCGCGGGACAAGGAAAACATGAAGTTTCACACTGACAGATACGAAAAGGCTGGCACAAACATTGGTCTACTACACTTCTCACTGCCCTCATCCCAAGGCAGCGGAGTATTCGGCTCCACCTGATGAGTCTGTAGCGATTTTGTTCGACATGCTACGCTTGAACACAGCGTCGGCAGTTTGACATGGTAGTGTTCGATCGACGCAACGGCCCTTTGACGCCTACTCAAACATTATTATTATTAAACTGGAGCCAACATCAACACGATAAAGACAGTAAAATACTCTACGAAAGACACCAGACTACAAGCAGACCTATTCGACTCAGTGGTCTTGCCAGCGGTATACTATGGAGGTGAAACCTCATCTCTGGCAAATGCCATAAAAAACTAGCTAGAGACAACACATACCTGGCTTGAGAGCCATATTGTGGGCATATCACTTAGGTAACAGCGTCAGATGAGCTTACACAAGAGTAACATCATGGCAATGTCACACATGAGGGATGTCATACATCATGCCAACAACTCCAAGCCTCGCTAGGTTGACCATGTAATCAGAAGGAAAGACGAACGCAACTCGGTTGTACCCGAGTGACAAAGAAAGATATTTTAGAAGAGTCCCTACTATTTCGCAAGATTCGCTCTAGCAGCACATCGCTCACGATACTGGAACAAACAAGTGACAATGGACAATCTGTGCCTGAGACAGGATCGGCTGGAAACTAAAATGTGACCCTCACAAAACCAAAAATCTTAGCATTGCTCGAACCTATTCCGCTAGGCATAGAAATGCACCTACAGAAAGCCACCAACTCGCACAGACGCTGGGACCTGCAGAAGTTCAACCGCCCTTGTAAATGCCCAGTCCAACTAAAACTAATATATCATTGAAGCTGCAAAATATTGAAGTAATTACAATTCACAGACTCGTGTACTAGCAATTAATGGAGAGACTTATAAACAAGAACAAGAGAAATATCTTGAAAAAAAATTATGTGAGTTATAAATAACAGACAAAAAACATTCCAATCTGTTAATAATTGTGTTTACGTTAGTGAGAGAAAAAAATTATACCGGAGTGTCCAACGCCATCTCTTTAATTTGATTCAGGTACTAACTGTCAATCACAATCCATAGTTAAATGATTGTTATGTTAAGATATGTTGTAGCTTCACATTTACATTGCTTGTCAGTAAAGATAAATATGTATGTGAAATAACAAGGCATTAATAATGACATGATACTATTTTCTTCATTATGCGCACATAAATATACGAAGTGGAGACACAACATCGTTTTTACAGCAGCATTTATTCGGCGTGTTGTTGTTATTGATTTGTTATTGTACGTTATTTTCACATATGTCCGGATGATCAGCCTATGGTACTTTAATTATAGCCGTTGAATTACCTCCCCTAAATAATACATCATCATCATCATGTGACAGGTCGTTTACAGATCGTCGTCCTCAAATCAGCCGATCTGAAATACTCTAGATCCTTGGCCAGTTCTCCAGCCTATATTACTATCATCTTATGAAAGTATTTAATGTCATGTCTATCTTCTCCACGGTCCGCCTCTGCCTTGTTTTCAGGACTATTCTCTCCAGTGTCGTTTATTTTTTCTCTAAACTATAGTGACGTATGATGTGATCAGCATTTTAGCTTCTCTTATGTAATATTGTTAACTAGCCAATTCAGTTCGTTTAGGATTTCCGCGTTTTTCTTTGTCGATGTCCCTGGTAATTTGAGCACTACCCAGTAGCATTTCAGCTCCAATGATTCAATCTTCTTCCTTAGTGTTTATGTGGTTGTGAATATGTCAGTGCACCAAACAGATGCAAGTCCTCAGAGCCCTATTTGTGTCATTACGTTTGTGTTCTGCCATCAGTTTTTTATTTTAGTGGGGAAACAGTATCTGATGCTAGAAAAACGATGACAGATTTCGACAAGGGAAGAAAGGAAAACTACAAAAAATAACGCGAGATTCAGTTGTGTACTTCTTCTTCCTCTTCTGCGTACACAGTCAGACAGTAACCATTATTTTTTCGAAAAAAACGGCGGTCATCCTGAGGCTGTCGCCACTGCCATAGAGCTTGTCTTGCAGTTCCACTGGTAATGGCCACATCTGCTCTCTCTGATCGTCGTATGTCGGGCAGTTCTGCAGCAGATGTTCAGTGGTCATTTTACCAGTACCGCACGGGCATTCGTCGGTACATCCTATCTTCAATTTGTTGAATAGGTGGTATCTCAGTCTGTTGTGGCCAGTGCGAAGTCTGAAGACAACGACCTGCTCTCTTCGGTTCAACTGGTAATAGGCATCGTTTTTGGTGTAACCAGTATGTTCGGTTTCCCATTTGGTCATGTATCTGGCTTTGATAAGCCGTTTTGACTCTTCGTACGTCATACTGGTATCTGTTTGTGGTAGTCTTGCACCTTCTTTTGCCAGTCTGTCTGCCTCCTCGTTGCCTTGGATGTTGCAGTGTGATGGAACCCACTGTACCACTACCCTTTTTGGTGCGGACTGCTGGCACAGTTTGCAGAGTGCTGCTCTTAAGTCATTAAGCTCAGTGTTTTTCTGGCTTTTTAGCGCTGTGACTACGGCGAGAGCATCTGTCAGCAGGACTATATGGCTCTCATTGTCACTGTGTGTTACCATTTCTTCCACTGCCGCCCTCAGTGCCTCTGCCTCCGCTCTGAAATTGCTTGTGTACTTACCAGTAGCGAATGACAGTGTTATTTTTCTGCCATTTGGTAGGTTCAGGAATGCTCCTGCCCTTCCGTTCTGTGTAGTGTTTGTTACAGAACCGTCGGTGTATGCATGGGTCCAGTCTATGCTTGGGTAGCTTTTCGTTATGAAGCTTAGGGTAGTTTCTCTCCTTTCTTTTTCAGTCCGGCAGTTTTTGTTTGCAATACCTGGTATATTTTCTACCACCTCTGGAAATATATCCTGCCTCCAGGTAGGTTTTCGTACAGTAGTGATGGGTTTTGGTGTTGTTAGTGCGTTTATGGGATCTTCGTGCATCTTTGCTTTGGCTATTTCTGCAAAGTTTCTCCGCTTTAGTTTCTCATTTCCCAAATTGTTTAGTCTCTGGTACATTGGATGGTCCGTCAGTCTTCGGAGTTTCTCTGACTGCAGCTGGGCTCTGCAGTCTCTTCTATCGGTCATGGATTGCAGTTTTGTAATCTTTTTAAGTTCTACAATTGGCGTTGACTTCATGCCACCTGTTATAATTCTCATGGCTTGGTTTTGAAGTTTGTTAACTTTGTCGAAGTTCGCCTTCGCTGCTGTTGTCCATGCCGCAATGCCATACTCGAGAACTGGTCTCACTCTTCCAGTATACAGTTTCTTTAGTATGCCTTCGTCTGCTCCCCAGCTTGTGCCAGCAAGTTTCCTCATGATTGCCATTCTTTCTCTGGCTTTCATTCGGTTTCTCTCAATCTGACTTTTCCATGTCATGCGCCGATCAAATGTGACTCCCAGATAGGTTGGGTTGTCGTTTGGCTGCAGGAATTTGCCATTTAGACTTAATTTGGTACTTTGGGGTTTTAATGAAAGCGAGAATATTGTGCATGTGGTTTTCTCCTCGTTTATTTTGACCAGCCATGAGTTCGCCCACTCTTCCAGCGATGTTAGGGCCGTCTGCATCCGATTTCTTGCTATGGTGAGATTCTTTTCAGAGGTCCACATAGCCAGATCGTCTGCAAACATTGAGCTATGGACTCTTATTGGTATATTCTCTGTAATATCGTTTATATATACCAGGAAGAGTGTGGGTGACAATACTCCCCCTTGGGGTACTCCCTGCTCGAGTGTCACTTTTTTGCTCATATGCCCTTGTACTTGGACTCTGGCCGTTCTTTGTTTGAGGTAGTGGTTGATCCACTTGTACATCTTCCCACAGACATCACTTCTTCTTAGCTTGACTCTAAGTCCGTCCTTCCAGACTTTGTCAAATGCCTTTTCCAGATCCACCCAAACAGCTACTGTGTGTTTCTGTGCCTGGTAGGCATCTTCTATCTCCTGGGCTATGAGGATGACCTGGTCCTCAGTGGATCTGTGCTGTCTAAAGCCGGCTTGCTGTGGAATTAGTATTCGTTTTTCTTCCAGATGCCACATCAGTCTGGTGTTTATCATCCGTTCCATCAGCTTGCCGAAGAAGCTCAGTAGGCTGATGGGCCTGTATCCATTTTGATCTGTTTTATCCTTTCCTGTTTTTGGTACTGGTACCAGTATTGCGTCTTTCCATGCCTGGGGTACAATACCCGTTTTCCAGCTTTGGTTCAGGACTGATAGTAGTTTCCTCTTCGCTGTTTGGCCCAGCCCCATCAGCATTTCGTTTGTTATCCCGTCTTTTCCGGGAGATTTCCTTTTCTTTAGTGTTCTCATAGCCTCTTCCATTTCGCGCATTGTTAGTTTGGCCATCATGTGCTCTTCAGGAGCCGTATTTATGTTTTCGTGTCCCTTTAGCTCTTTTCTAATGTCTGTATGCTTATCTGCAGGATCCTCGATGTGGTTTGCTCTGGCATAGTGATCGACAAAGGCGTTTGCGGCTTTCTTACCTGTGATCAAGTTCTCGCCCTGCTTGATAGTAATTTGTTTATTTGACCGGGTTTCGTCGGTCACAGTTGTGTACGATATATGGTATTCCTGTAGTAGATTGTACTAATCAACTATATTCAGCAACAGCTCACAGAAACTTACTTATACCATTATAAGGCATTGGGCCAAAGGGCAGGAATCCCCATATAGGTGAAAGAAAAACAACCAATCATTAGTTTTTATTGACAGCTCGGGATTCAGGTTATTTTCCATATTACGGAGAAGTCCGAGTGTTCTGCCTGGATCTTTGTGTATGACAAGGACAAAAATAGCACCCCTGCCCCACAGAGAACATGTCGTGACGGCGACTAACTGTGCCACGTGGCATAATACCGGCCATGGTTAGGTGGTTTGTATAGAGAAAAATATATGGGGCCTAAATCTGCTGGTCTACTTTGCTCTGGTGTTTGGGCCTATTAGGATGGGTTCGCACCCTCCACGGCACTTATCTCAACTCAGCGGAGTAATAAGCTGCTCGAGCCTAGCTCGCTAAGCAGGAAAGCTTCCTCCTGGCTACATCCAGCTCACACCAGAGTGAGAACATGCGTAGGGGCATCCGTCCCTGTAGAAGTACAGGTGGTTAAGTAATCGCCCAGTTATGTAGATGCAGTACTCACTCCAGTCGTACTGACTCATCGTCGACTCCAAATATGCAGAGACAAGTTTGGGCGAGATGGGGTCGCCCTTTCGTAGGCCTTTTTCCGTGGTGATAGTTACCGGTCATTTGAATGGACGAATGATAGTGGGGTAACGTTTCAACATGTCAGATTAGCCAGCGTCAACCGACTGCTCGCTCAGCACTTTCCATGCCTAATCTGGATAGACCGATTCCAAAACCTTTTTGTAGTCGATACATGTCAACACTAGCAGTGTGTTGTATTCTCTTGCTATCTCAATCAAACAGCAACACGTGGTTATATGCTCCAGCGGCCTTTAGGTGCGCCTGAACCCAGCCTGCTCTATGGGCTTAGCTTCCAAGAGGGTGTTGCGGATGTACGCCAAAAGGCATCTGGTGAATACTTTGTACATTAATGAGAGGAGGGTGTTAAGGAGGTAGTAAGCCCTGCCCTCATTGTTTCCTTTCTTGTAGCATGCTTGCCAACATTTCTTCCCTAGAAAAACCAAAAAATATGATTTTTTAAAGGCTTTCTTTCTAATGGCAGGACGAAACAAAATTAATCAATAACTAATACACTTTATGATGATAGGTCCGTTTATACAATATCGATTGGATGACATTTTGAACTCAAAAATCGATAAATGATTCTTATTGGATGTCTTGCGTCAAAAGACAGTAAAAAATGCAAAATATTATCCTGGCTTGCATCTCTCTTTTAGAATCCTCTTCTTTGTTTCCTGTTTTGTTATCACATCGATCGAGTCCATCGTTTAATTTCTAAGTATAATCGTTCTTCCTCTAGTTGCTGTTATCGCATCATGCTTACTGTAATACTTACTCATATAGACTTGCCAAAGTATATTTCTTTACCCCAACACTAGTTTAAGCTCTCATCATAATTAGACATTCTAATTTGTTTTGGATCTAGTCTCAGCTAAAGATCTTTTGATCGCACTATTGCAGATCTTCTTATGTATTTCTTTAAACGCAAATGTGATCTCCACTTATTGTATGTCATTAATATGTAATAACTCTGAAGATAGCTTATTTATTTCATTATATTTTAATGTTCTGTTTTCAGACAAAGTTTTTATTTAATGCATAGGCAAAGCGTTCTGTTTATGTGTTGAAAAGTGTCTATTTGACTGATAAATCAGTGTCTCCAGTTGTTTGGACTGACTAGACTATCATGGATCACTTCCTGGAGTACTCAACGACACAACTCTTCTCTCGAGATAGATTTCTAAAGTCTAAATCTGTTTCTTATTCGGATGTCAGCGATGAAGTCCGACTGATAGTCCAATGGGTTGTCTATGCCGTGGTGTGCCAGATCATTGATGTTTTTGGAACTGTAACCAATGTCATTAATGTCATTTGCTTTGTCCAGCAAGGGTTTAAAGATCCGGTCAACATTAGCTTGCTGGGTAAGGTAACTTATTGCATTTGTGCACAACAATTGAATATATAATTTCTCCCTGTGTTACCTGCCGTATGAAAGGATTGTTATGTAAGTCAACCAATCCCATCACCTGCCAATATTTTCTCACGCGTAAGCTCGTCTCTATCAAACTCATCCCACACAACTCACACATCCCCCCGCCAATCCCATTCGCCTCTGAACCTCATATCATTCATCTCTTTCCCCAGCACTTTCTATCCCCGGCCCATCTTATGTTGCGTGGCTTTGTTTTTAAATTTTTTTTAAATTAAGAAAATGAAACAAAAGATAAATAAGAAGATAATGAACATAGGAATATGTCACTCTTTGGTTTAGATCGCTGGACCGATTTTATAAAGCGTATGCTGGTACGTAATAATAATATGCCCATAGTTCGTGAAAAGAACGTCAAAACGACTTTAAATAAGTTTCGTTGATTTAAAAATTGGCTTTAGAATGTTCAGTGATAATTTCAGTCGGAAAAAAAAACAATATATGAATTACCATGGATGAGAACGCATTTACACGTGGTCAAAGACTGAAACACATGCATGCAGCCAGTCCTTTCTCAATCAATAAATTATTAAAAACTGGATATTATTTACTTGATATACCTGTCCTATCTGCTGCTTTGTGGGTAACATGTTCACGGGAATGGTCTCAAAAGTTAACCCTGGTGAGAAAAAAAAATCTACGTCCTGTGCCATCTCGTCAATTCGGTTATGTCTTGCCACTGGACCAAGATAGTTTAGGACGAGAAAGTGAGCTTGACTTTAACGCAAATCTACCTGATTTAAATCTGTTTAAGCTAAAATCACAACGTCAGGCCTATGTTATTCCATTGTTCAATCTTCGCTTGCGATGGGCATCTATTGTTATTAATATTAGTATTACTTGCAACAAACTATCGTTGAATATATTAACATGTTGTCTAAGTTTCAAATGTGTTTTTCATCTTTAGGTCTTGCTATTTCTGATCTGGGCTGCTTGGTGCCTCTAATATGGACAAACATCTGCTCGATGCCAGTTTTCAGTCAAATAGACTTGCCTTTTGAGCCAATGGAAGTGCAATATCTGACAGGATCATGGCCTCACCTTTGTTTTTCTCGTGTGACTAGCTGGATCACTGTGTTCATCGCTTTCGAGAGATGTCTCTGCATAACCATGCCACTTAAGGTTTGACTAGTCCATGCGTGAATATTGTTACTAATCCTCCTGCGTTTGTATCTGACAAACAAAACAAATCTTTGTAAGTTTTAATAAGATGGCGTTAACTCATGGATGTTAAGTGCTTTTCTCACAACGTATCTAAGTTGACGTCTCAAATAATTTAAGAATAAGAAGAAGACATTGAAGAAGACGAAGAAAAAGTAAAAGAAGATAAAGAAGAGAAGAAGATCAAGAAGAAGAAGTAGAAGAAGACAAGGAAGAAACGAAGATGAAAAGTAGAAGTAGAAGAAAAAAAAGAAGAAAACAATAATAGAAGAAGAGAAGAAGAAAAAGAAGAGGAAGATGAGAAACGTGCAAGACAAGAAGAAGATGTCGAAGAGAAACGAAATATAATGAAGAAGACAATGTTGATTGAGATATTTTGCATAGTGCAGTTTAAGATGAAAAATACGAAGGACATGATGAACAAGAAAGTGCAGAAAAAGAATAAACAAATAAATATTAAGACGATCATGATGCAGATATGTCATTAATGAATTTATGTTGTTTTCTGAATGCCCACAGTGAGGAAGTGTACTCTGTGTACCCCTTGTATAGGTCAATGAGAGGCATGTTATAGCAGCTTCTCTTTTATCCCGAGCGTGCTAATGATGGTGGACCAGGGTCATCCCTGTGGTTATGCTTTGCTTGACTTCATCTGCCTGGTTTCCTGTCGATCCCTATCTCGTTAGCCAGACTGAAATTGGTTCCATGGAACGCTACATAAAAGTGAGATTGGGATCTGTGTCTGTATGCTTACCTGACCCTGACTAACATTGTCTGATCACTTTGTTTTGTTTGCAAGAGTCAATAGTGCTGAGATCAAGTGAATAGCCTGGCCAGTCCATCTTGGCGTGTCTACAAGAGTTAATAGTGTTGAGATCAGGTGAATAAGCTGGCCAGTCCATCTTGGTGAATCTGCAAGAGTTAATATTGTTGAGATCAGGTGAATAAGCTAGCCAGTCCATATTGGTGTATCTGCAAGAGTTAATAGTGTTGAGATCAGGTGAATAAGCTGACCAGTCCATCTTAGTGTATCTACAAGAGTTAAAAGTTAATAGTGTTGAGATCAGGTGAAAAAGCTGTCCAGTCCATCTTGGTGTATCTACCATATTTAATAGTGTTGAGATCAGGTGAATAAGCTGGCCAGTCTATCATGGTAACATGTTCCTGCTGTGGGGGGGGGGGGGGGGTATTAACAACACGAGCATCTCTGGGACGACTTGGGACGATCAGTAAAAGCTAACCATGGACAATTGTTTCAATACCTCCTGCAGGAGTGGCAGACAACCCCCAGCACACTATCAGAAGGTTGATTTTATTTATGAGGCATCACTGTCTAGCTTTGTATCAAACCCATTCAGGGCACACGTGTTAATGACCATTAACGATTAATTTCTCACGAAACTGTTACACTTTGATGTCAAATTAAGGCAGAAAAATGCGACCATAATAATTTTATTTAATCGTGTGTCCAATTAAAATCAGTTTATCTCTGACACGTTTGCTTTAATTCATACTATCACACTCTGATGACCAAATGACTGAATTACAATTGCATTACATATTGTAACAGATCTTAGCTGTAGAGACATAGTATAGGTAGGAACATAGGCATGTTTTAACATTTAACTAAGGTTGAGAGGAAAGGAATATGTCATGTTTTACATTTAACTAAGGTTGAGAGGAAAGGAATATGTCATGTTTTACATTTTTTCTTTCTCTTTATTGAGATTTAAATGACCGAGTCAGTTCAGCTGAACTCAGTCCCGCCAGAATTGTAATAACCGAAACGTACGCTTTATCTCGCACTATTAGTTAATTTAGATAATCGTATGTAACTTTCAGGTAACACCAGCCATGTGTACACACGTGGGCAGATAGCGGTGGTAGACGGGTAGACTTGTTGACTCCGACAAACCCGCGTCGTCTGCAAGCCACGCGTACAGGATGGGGATTATGGAAAGCAGACTGACAAAAACACGAGCCGTTTTGGAATTCACGTGATCTGGAAATGCAGATCAAATATAAGTCATGGTGGAAATACGGGAGGCACATTCAAAAGAGATATTCAGTGGAGAGCAGGCGACGGAGATACGCAGTTGAGGCAGATATTTGGAAAGAGGTATTCAGTGGAAATCAGGCTACAGAGTGGGCCAGATTTGAAAAAGGTATTTAGTGGAAATCAGGCTACAGAGTGGGCCAGATTTGAAAGAGATATTCATTTGAAAGCAGGCGAAGCAGTTGAGGCAGATCCGAAAGAGATATTCAGTGGAGGGCAGGCGACGGAGTGAGGCACATTCGAAAGAGATATTCAGTGGAGGGCAGGCGACGGATATAGGCAGTTGAGGCTGATTTCGAAAGGGATATGCAGTTGAGGAACATTTGAAATATATATTCAGTGGAGAGCAGGCTACGGTGTGAGTCACATTCGAATAAGATATCCAGTTAAGTACGGGCGACGAAGAGAGACAGTTGAAGTAGACCCGCAGCTAACAGAAGAGGCATTCAGTTGAGAGACACGTGAGATCGAGACTGAGATCAAGATTTAGCTGAGATGAGATGCAGATGAGAACGCCATATTAGAATAGTCTGAGAAAAAGTGAGCGAGGAAGAACAGCCGAGGTAGGACCTTTTCCAGTATTAACAGCATGAAAGGTAACTACCCTCATATTATGTATTGGTAGTAAACACAAGTCGTCGGTAGCAGCTAGAACCAGTCTTCCAGTGATCACATCGATCATATGGAGGCAGCCCCAAGAACCAGGTTGACATCACCAAGATCATGTAAATACAAGTCGTCAGTAGCAGATAGAGTCAGTCTTCCAGTGATTCCATTGATCATATTGACGCAGTACCAACGATCACGTCAACATCACCCTGATCACTTAAATACAAGTCGTCAGTAGCAGCTAGAGACAGTCTTCCAGTGATCCCTTTGATCATATTGTACACAGTCTATCCTGGTCACGTCGATACCACTTTGATCTACCATCAACGAAGAGGAACAGGTTCACGGACGTCATACCTGGTTTTAGAACATACAATCTAACCATCAGCGGTAATCTGCAACACGTTTTTATTACAGCATGCCAGATTAGGAGAGGAGAGAGAACGAGGAGATAACAGTATTGATACGTGTAGGTTTAGCTGTAGGAGTCTTTTAGTAAGCGTGTGAGAATATTATATTTGTTAGAAATATATAGTTGGTAGTAATAAAGACTCTGTTGTATTCTGTTTTTTAATTTAAATAGTGTTACTTCAATTTGCTTAGAGTGAGTGTAGAGAGAGATATAATAGTTCACACGCCTTTACCGTCTGCTACAAAGGTGAGTATGTCGGCAAGGTAGAGCTCTGTCACAATATGGTTTTTTGTTTGGCACTGTGAGATTTTTAAAAAGTAACGCTTAACCTATTTTGAAAAGTATACTTGAATCATGCTGCTATTTTTCTTTGTATTTCCTTACCAGTGATTTGTGAATCAGACGAACGTTAAATGAAGTATTTCCTTATTGCCATATGTATGCTATTGTAAAGAAATCGTTTGTTATTTCCAATTATGTGGAGACCAATGATACTGTTCTAATTGTTCTCGTCTAACAGGTCAAGACTATTGTCACACGTAAACGGGTGACAGTCACAATTCTTATTATCTTCATCACTCTCATCGCAAGTGTCGCACCGGTGTACTACAGCAATAGGCTAGCAGTAAAAGCGTCCCCTCATCGGAACAAATCTATAGTGGGTCTTGTTTTTACTGCTGACCGGGAAAGTGTAGAGGCCATTAACTTCGCTATAAATAACGTTGCTCTTCAAATTACCGCCTTCGTATCTCTCATTATATGCACATTAATATTAGTTCTCAAGTTGAACAGTAACACCAAATGGCGTTTAAATTCTATGACTTCCACACAGAACGACAATTTCTCTGTGAGAGACCAAAAAGTGACTAGAATGGTCGTTGTGATATCATCATTCTTCATCATGTGCTTCGTCCCGATCTGCATCATTGCGATGTGCATAATTATTGATCCATACTTTTCCTTAAAGGGAAAATACAGAAACTTGTTTATAACTGTCAGCAGTTTTGGACTAGTTCTTGAATCTTCTAACTCTGCAATGAACATTTTCATTTATTATCACATGAGCAGTAAATATAAGGTTGTCTTACAAAGATTAATTTGTAGAAAAAAATAAAGGATCAATTAGACTAAAAAAAAGAAATGATGGTGCAGTATATTTTTATCTGTTGGATTTTAACAAAATGTTTGAAATTGCGAGGACTTTTGTGACCCCAAATATCAAGCAATGTGCGTCATGTGTGATAGGTAGCAGAGCACGGCCGGAGTGAGAAAACGGCATTGATTCATTTTCCAAATTTCTGAGATACTCTTCCAGCAAGGTAATACATTTAGGTGATGCAGGCTTCCTATTATTAACGTTGTCAGTGGCATTACAACAATACTTTGCATTTGATCAGCTTCTGTTAAACAATAATGAAAATAATATGCATAATTAAATGATTGCGTTTGTGACAAGCTGTATCAAAATACATTTGGCGAATTAATGAGACAAAGATATACATTATGAGGACCAGCAGAGTACGTGGGCAACTAGATATTTGTTTAATATATATTCTTATTAAACAGGCCTACGACTTCACACATTTGGGCAGCAGTTTTTAGGAGATAGTGAGTTCGAAAGGAAAATCGAGACTAGGTGTAAGAACACATTGAATGTGACTTATCAGCTGTCGCCTTTGCTTAGGCACTAGAGCAGTAGCTTGGTAACAAAGCGACAGCTGATAAACAGTATATAATGCCGAGTATGTGCTGCCAGCGCTAATCATGACCTGTGTCCAAGGCGCGTGAGAGCAGAGTTTTGACCAGTGATATGTAGTGTTTGATGAAGGTCATTGGTATTACTAAGAAAAACAGAATACGAAATGAAAGCATTTAAAGTATATTCGGCACTACGTCTTGTACAGAATACATTTCCAAGCCCAACATAATCTGATGCGGACATCTAACGAGAATGCACCCTCATCACTGATGACTGACAACGCTGCTAAATTTGGATGGAGGGCAAGGGGGCGGCCGCCAGGTAGGTGGCTAGAAAACATTAAATTAATTGTGCAAACGAATCTGCCTTACAATGACCGAGGCAACGCACTTGGCGTAGAACACACGACTTAAGATCCTCACTCTGCTCAGCGGCATATATGAGGGAAAAAAATGAAAGAAAACTATAAAATATCAAAATTTTGCTGCATTAGAAAATGAAAAAGAGAAGCAGGTAAATGACCCAAGGCATCCTATATTTGGAAACCAGGTGAATGACCCAAGGAATCATATGTTTGGAAACCAGGTGAATGACCCTAGGAATTCTATGTTTGGACACCAGGTGAATGACCCAAGGCATCCTATGTTTGGAAACCAGGTGAATTACTTAAGGCATCCTATGTGTGTACACCAGGTGAATGACCAAAGGCATCCTATGTTTGGACACCAGGTGAATGACTCAAGGCATCCTATGTTTGAACACCAGGTGAATGACCCAATAAATCTTTCTGACTCTTTCCAGTTGAGATCAATGGGACAAAGTTCATTTTCAATCTGCTACAGGGGTTTTTTAATCTACGTCTATACCTCTTCTCCTCTGAATTGTATGTCAGGGCCGCCTGTCTGACCAAGAATGTTCTTGCCTTCCGTAGCGTGTGTTCCATCCAACCCCATTTCTTAAGTGTGTATGGCTGCTCTACTGACTGCTGTCATATCTCTGTTCCCATAGTCTTCCTTCCATGTCATGTCAACATATGACAATTATCATATGTGGACATCAGTTTACGATCGACTGGTTTCCTTTGGATTGTCTATGTCGTTCTTTAAGTTTCTGCTCCAGACAGAAATACTGACATCGAAATTAAACAATCTTGATATTTCGAATGCCCACACTGGGACAAGATGCTGAGCAGCACATGAGCTGCAGTGGTTAGCGACTTATAGCTGACTGCTAGCGTCAGGGCCAGCGAACCATAGCTGCCAAGACCCTTCTTCACCTCTACGCGGTGATCCTGGATAACAGGCTGCAGCAGGGCAGACTGGCTAAGGAGAAGGGATCGAAGAGGGACTACATTCTGCTACTTAAGCCCGTTTAGGGTTTCATTATACTGATTTAGAAGTGTATTAAGTCACCTCGAATTCATCTTTGTTCTAGACATTGCAAACCAGTGTTTCTAAATCTTTCCTCATAATTGCAATTATGTAATCCTACGATCATTTTTGTAGCTCTTCTTTGTATCCTTTCCAACATGTTTATATTCACTCTATAATAAGGACACCACATCTGAACACAGTACTCCAATTTGGGTATCACCAATGAGTTGTGTGTGTGTGTGTGTGTGTGTGTATATATATATATATGACTATCACTTACTTGCTTCTATGTGTAATGTTTCTTACAATCATACCCAGCATTCAATTATCCCTTTTCACTGCCACGGGGACTTGATCCCACACTTTCCATGTATGATTTTTTATATCTGTCTAATATTGTTGTATAATATTGTTATCAATTGTAATTGATGTGTTAAAACGTATTTAATCATTGAATACATTATTAGTCTCATATGATTAATATCCTTCGATTGGTTTGACGCACTGTATGGTTTTCTTCCATCCTTATCGATGAGGGCCACTTTGTCAGCATTCACTGTAAACTGTTCTAGTGAGTTCGAAAATGGCTAAATAAGCTAATCTGAGCCTTGAATACGGGGAAACCTTTGTACAGAGCCATTTTTTTTTTTTTTTTTTTTTTTTTGCGTTCGCCTTATTTTCTCAATTCCCCAAGGCGGGTGTGCGTTGCACTGTGGTTTTTATTTTGCGCCTGTCGGCCCAGTGCATCCGACTTCAGCATGCATTTTATGTAAGGGTCTGCTTCCTCCTGCATTTTTTAAGGGTTTGCTTCCCAGGGGTAACGGTCGGTGCTGTGATGGGGATCGAACCCAGCACCTTCGATTTGTGAGCCGTGCCACTTATCCACTAGGCCACGCCGTCCCCGTGTGGGGAAATAAGACACTTCCTTTCACCGGAGTTGAAGAAGGGTTTGTGTGTGTTGACTAGCGGATCGATCGCCTCTGGGTGGATCTATTCTTGATGCATCATGCCTCTGAACACCCTCATCAATAGTGTTAGGCCAGTCTGTGCGATTGGTGGCTATTCTTTCCCGGTCATCGTAGTTAATGCCGTACTGGATCAGTGATCTATTTAGTGTGTCCATGTACCTTTTCTGCTGCCCACTGTTTGCGCTCTTGCCATTTTGGAGTTCACCAAAAAGAAGCTCTTTTGGTAGACGTTGATCCGACATGCGTACCACATGACCAGCTCGTCTCAGCTTTTCTGCACATATCATGATGTGTATACTGTACATGCCCGATTGCGCTAACACATCTATATCTATGCCCTGCCGTCTAATCCATCTAACAAAACTACTTCTAACTCTGTGTATTGTTCGAGTACAACATCACGCATACGATTAGTAAAAGCAATGATTGATTAGACACTCATATTTGCATTGGTAAGTGTTCAGAATAGTATAAATCCCATGAACAGCAAATAGGGCCACTAACAACATACTAACAAAGGACCGTGTACAAAAGCAACGTATTACATCTATAAGAACAGAGGAATTCACATTTTAAAAACATGCTGTGAAATGAGTTTACCTAGATGGACTCTCAGGTCCCCGAAATCACATGTTCAACTACCAACATTTAAAATAGTGCAGACTTCTCGCGAGGTAGTAAACAGCTGGTGTGGCTATATGCTCTTTCGGTAACCGTTGTGACTGTGGTAGATGTCATGCCCAATATTGGCGAGGTATATATCATTCAATCACAGATCAAATCTTCTTTGGTTACAACAAAGCACGTCATCTTGATCGTGTGACAGCTTGTCTTGCATTGATTAGTGTTGGAGAAAAACACGAAATGAGAATAAATAATAAACAAAAGAGAGCCCATAAAGATTAATGGTCAGATAATATCCATTTACACCCTAAGCCTTACAACAAGAAATACATATTCATAAGAGCAGGGAGATACTTCTTTGCCTTATTCATATACTATTTGTTTACTTATGAGATGTAAAAGCTATCCAGAATAGAACACGAAAAGAACAGTTGTATTGAACATAGTAGTAGTGTTTTCGGTTTCCAAACAGCATACACTGGGCAGGTTAGGGTGTGAAGGGATATCATTGATAAAGTGCACAATTGTTTCAATTATGGTAGTAACATTAATAAAGATGGAAGAATATACCAGGATCTTAATGCCAGAAATAACAAGACAGATTTGCTTTATAACTCTCTTCGCCCAAGTTTGCAATTCCATATAATGATTCTTGAAAAAAATAAAATTCGGATGTTGAACTTGATTGCAGGGTTAGTCCTGCTATGTGACTCTAGGTGATGGCATATGACTAGGGGTTCCACATCTAGACTGCAGCCATTCGTTAACGAGTGTCTTCGTATTATACTTCGTGCTAGATGATGATCAGATGGAATGGCAAATACAGATCTGCTGGAAGGAACATGGCAACAACAAACACAGCAGGAAAGAAAGCAGGGGAGATAAATTGTGGATCGGTAAGAAGCCAGGCAGCATAGCCAACCATGTATTGAATTGGAACTTGCTGGAAAAGAGATGCGTGGGAAGATCAACGACCGGTCGATTTGGAAGTATGATAAACCATGGGACTCATGGGTGAAACATAAGAAGACGCACAGCATAGAAACGCTGTGACTGACCTGAAAATGTTTCAGTAATACTTTGTTAGAGATGATGAGGTATATGTAGTACTTTATTTGACTTAATCAAGTTTATGTAGTACTTTGCTTGATGAGATTTATGTAGTACTTTGCTTGGTGAGGTTTCTGTAACACTTTGCTTGATGAGGTTTATGTAGTACTTTGCTTGATGAGGTTTATGTAGTACTTTGCTTGATGAGGTTTATGTAGTACTTTGCTTGATGAGGTTTATGTAGTACTTTGCTTGGTGAGATTACTGTAATACTTTGCTTGAAGAGGTTTGTGTAGTACTTTGCTTGATGAGGTTTATGTAGTACTTTTCTTGATGAGGTTTATTTAGTACTTTGCTTGATGAGGTTTCTGTAATACTTTGCTTGAAGAGGTTTATGTAGTACTTTGTTTGAAGAAAAGAGGTTTCTGTAGTATTTTGTTTGACATGGTGAGGTTTATGTAGTAGTTTTACATGGCTGGGCTTATGTAGTACTCGATTTGACATAACGAGGTTTGACATAATAAAGTTGTCAGTCACATTAACAGCCCTATTCAATCGTCTTAAATGGTATTTACAAACAGCTGCAGTGGGCCTATTTTGTTCCCCGCGTTACATAACCTAACAATCCACAATTTTCTCATTTACTAGCTATTTTATCTTCTAACTCAACATTTTTTATTTTTTTTAAAGAAGCTCTGTCGAAATACAGATCTGTATTTGCTGCTCATACGATAGTAAATAAAAATATTCACTGACGAGTTAATAGATTCAAGGGTGATTCCTACACCTAACAATATTGTCAGCACACTTCTGTAAGTCCCGTCAATTGAAAGGTTAGGTTCTAGTGACATAGCTATAAATATCACGCTGACTGGAATAAAACATGCAATAAAAAGAACGGAAATCATCAACACCATTTGTGCCACTTTCTGGTTTCGGAAAGAACTACTGTCAGCTTGCACGGTGTTCACAGACTTCATTCGCCATTTTGTGTTTCTGCGTAATTTGACGATCAGGATTATGGTACAGAAAATTACTACACAGAAAGCACTGAAAGGAACGAAAGCGTTGTTAATTGCAAAGGTTATTTTTTCAACGTGTTCCCTGTTAGGTGTGAAAGCGAGACCAATGAGGGTTTTATTTCTGTCCGGGAAAAATTTCAGGTCTAAACGATTGATAACGTACACCGGAGCCACACCTGATATCAAGATGACGTAAACACAAACTGTGATAGCCGCTACTCTTTTCGGTGTGACAAAATTCTTAACCTGTAAAGACATTCACAAAAATAAAATGATTGATTATTAAAGTGAACTAGATAAACATCATTTTGGTGACAGGGGCAATACAATACAACCGTTGATAATAACAACTCTTATAGACATTGGAAGACAAATAAACAAATTAAGCAGTTATTGTCGAAATGTCAATACTAATGATAGTACAATAACTAAGTTCTTCAAAGCGAGGACAAGAGCAACGTTATATGAATTACTATATAAATAGTAAAATTGTTTCTTTAAGGTTATTTATCAAGCTGAAATACTAGAATGCACTTTCTACGTTACATACCAGGAATTAATACGCCTAACACAAATATGTGAAAAAGTTCGTTGTTTGCTCGGTGGTTATTTCCTTACATGCTAATCCATCGCTATAGATTGAAATGCTACTTTTTCCACTTTCTAATTTATATACATCAACAACTTAAACTTGTGAAAAATTTCACGTATCTGAGTTACATAATCTCAGCAGATGAAAAAAAACAACACCGAAATCCAAAAAGATGTAATAAAGCAAGTCAAATCATTTGACAAATGTCCCTGATGTTAAAATGTTAACACGTGACAATGGATATAAAAAGAAAGCTGAATAACACGATATTTCTTCCCATATTGTGCTCCAGTTCAAGAATTTGACATCAACAAGCAGAGATAAAAGAAACTTCGGAACAAAATAGACGAAATGCTTGCGACAAATTATTTAAGTAATTAGAATGGATAGAATAAGAAGCGAAGATATTTGGAGACAAATAGGTACACCACCAGTGCTAGCCTTCATCAAGAAACAGCAAACCAACGTGACATGACTAACACAAGATAGGACCCTTAAAAGCAATGATATACAAATGCAATGGGTGTAGAGTCAAGATGGACAGCAGAAATAATAGAAGCAGTAAAGCTCGACATGTACAAAGAACATTACTTCGGCTCGGTCAATAGACCTCTTCATAATATGATGCTGAAAGGAATGAGCAGGACAAAAATTAAAAGAAAGAAGAAGATATATTTAAAAGACTAAACACAGGCTTACTTTGAATACTTAGAAACCTGGTATTCAAACATGTTGGTGCACGCATCATAAGCCACAGACTATCAATAATACGTTCTAATTTACAAGTTGAACTTGGTGCTATGGACAAGGTTCGAGGTACGTTAGTCTGCCCATTGGGTAGACATTTCATTACATTCTGAATGTTGCTAGTACTTCGACTAACTTTTATCAATTTTCATTGTCTATGAATTCATTCACTTGAACAGGATCTCAGAATTTCTTCGTCCATGTCTAATATGACTTAGCAGTGATCCCTACTTCCTTGAGACCAGATGAGACCCGAGATTTAGGGTATTCAAAACCCAATCGTTTCGTGTTTTAATTTTGTTTACAGCCAAACTACTTACCTGTTAGATATAGCTACCTTCCGCGGTCACCATTGCATACACTGTCATGTATTATGTCAGCTGGGATCAAGATGCTGAGCACTGGACGAATCGATAAATCATATCGGACTGCTAGAGTCACAGAGCTAGCTAACCAGAGCTGCCAGGGCAGTTATCTACATCCACGTCATGATCCTGGCTAACATGCTGCAACAATGCAGACTGACTAAGAAAAATAGATCAAATAGGCAAAGCTAAACCGGCATCCAAAAATGCATTTTGATGGTCGGATGTATGGGACCGAAAGGTGCAAATATCGCAGTGAAGCTGTAAACTACAATTCAATGCATTTCGTTCTGCGGACTACATCCTTTTCAGGGATTTGGTAGCAGAAGATTGAAAACAAACGAGAAAAAAAAGAAGAAAAAGAAGAAAAAGAAAGGGAAGACGAAGAGGAAGAAGGAGAAGAAGATCATGTCCGCTATAGCACTGAATGTTAAAAAAAAGCTATGACAGCAACATAAAGGTCCTTAAATTCGTTTCGTCTTTTGCTTGTGACGACAGACGAATGTCTAAAATGTTCAGTAAAATATGTTGCAAAACTAGATCTGCAGTCAACCAATGTCAAAAATGTAGTTTTAGAAGGCAAAGAGAATAGAGAGCTAATGTCAGCGTGATATTGATATGCATGCACTGGGATATGGGTCTTTCTATTAGCACCGCTAATATATACAGTTGTATCAGCTGCGAACAGTTGGTTTCGGTACAGGACGCCATTTTATATATATATATATATTTTTTTGTTGTTGTATGTGGGTGTGTGTATGATTCCCAAATCCAACTTCCGGAGCACATAATGATGATATATATATATATATACGCAGCACTTTAAAATGTGATTTAAATAACAATCTTGATTAGGTTTTTAGCCATTGCATACATTACATGATGCGAGTAAAAATACTCTAATGAGGAAAATAGCATATGTCGAATGTAGGTGATTATTGTTCTGCTAATATGTACAAGAGAAGCTTGTTTTCTTAATCTATGTACCAATATATTGTTCTGCTAATATATGGAGGAGTGAGTTATTACAGAAATATGCAGTAGTTGAATACCTATGCAGTCGAGTATTTAACGTATTTCATTACAAAAGCCGATTACTTATCGCAAGCGATCTTGTTGAGTAATCATTCGTTTTTTTGTTTGTTTTGAAGATATAACGTCCTCTACATTTGAATTATAATAAAAAAGTTACTGCGCTGGTCAACAACCTCTCGTTTCGAGCTACCTTAAACCAGTGGCAAGACGACCATTTGAGACAAATGGTGGTAATTTAGGATGCAGGCACTCACGTCTTACATCAATTGAGACCAGGGATCGCTTGAAAATGCCTGATTCAATCGCCATCCTTTTCCGTTCATCGTTTTGAGAGGTGAGTGTCATACTTCTCGAAGATTTGTTTCATTACATTATGCGTAGTTAGAATTACATTTATATGTTCAGTTTAGTTTGACATTCCTAGCTTCGTAGAATTAGTAAGGTGCGTTTCACTAGTCTACTTAAAAGAGCGACATTATAGAGAAGTGCGTAGATCAGGATACGCCTGTTTTGAAATACTTCGGCAGACCACGAGCAAAGATTTGACAACGGGAATTAATGCATTTGAAATGTGAATAAGTTTAAGAATATTGTGGTGCAGAAAGTATTTTCTAAAACTCCATATTTTGAAAATTAAAATACAAAACATGGAAAATGAACAAACATCACAGTCAACCGTAGTTTTGGACACCATAAATAACTTAATGAAAGCTTAAAAGACGTGGAGCAGATCTTTCGAAGTATGACTACTGGATGAACAAAGAGGACTAACGAGTTGCTTGTATCTTTGCAGTATGTCATTAGAAGTAGAGGAGTGCGTGGTCGAATAGTTTCGAGGCCTGCCTTCTGATAAGGAGGACAGCGGTTCGAATCCCCGGAATAGCATATGTTGTTTTTCTGTTGGGGGTGAAATAAATAAACAGCTAGAACACGACGTGGAGACTGCAGTGGCGAAGCTGTCCTCATCCTTCAAATTCCATCGACTACCCCAGTAATGGGAAACATGTCGTAGGACAGTTTTTATTAGGAGCAGTCGTTACTGAATGATATGGTGACATAACGCCCATCATCGAAGAAGAATACGTAGAAGGAAAAGAAAGAATATTTGAAAAGAGAAGATCCTGTATTTTTTAAGCGGCTTTCGTCCTGGAAAGAAAGTTTGTGACGTGCCATAGTTTGCAGTGAGGCTGCGATATCTGCGCCTTAAGGTCCCACACACGCGATTTCAGCAAGGCATTTTTGGGGCCCAGCTTTGAGTTCTCGATCCCTAATTTCTTAGCCAGCCGACATGGCTGCCGTATTGTTCCATGGCCGTCACTCAAAGGCGGAGATGGGACTTTGTCAGTTATGGGCTACTGTTCATGATGTAAGTAGCCATCTATGAGTCGCTGGCTGTTGACAGTTTATTCTATGCTGCATCTTCGGCACATTAATAGGGGAAGAAGGCTAACGTCTGGTCAGGAAAAAGGTACTGATCAGACATGTTAGAAGGGTCAGGCAAAATATAATGGACAAGACTCTCACCTCAGCTTCCTATTAGTCCTCCCTAAAACGAGCTGTTTTCATGACAGCCTGGCTAATAAGTTGAGGGAACAAAGTGATACCCGTAGTAGTGAGTGACACACAGATAAAGCCAAACATAGTACAACCGCTTGGAGGACCCTGGTCCACCGTCATCTGCACGCTCGGGATGTGAGGAAAGCTACAGCAACCCGCCACTGAACATTATTTGTATGGGGCACAAAAGAGTAACCTTCTCATTGTGGGCATTCGCAAACAATAACAATAGCACTTTAAAGAAAAATATAACGACGCTATTTCCAATGGACAAGCGTTATCAACGAACACCCATGATGTTTATGAGTTGTATAATTTCGCGCAATCTAAGTGTCAGAACAAACCTTCAATGGCACAGTTATACACAGACATCTCTCAAGGGTGATCAGAGCAGTGATCCAGCTGGTGACGCGAGTGAAGGTGGCATGAGGCCAGGCACTTGTCAGGTACTGAAATTCGAGGGCATCAAAGGGCAAATCTGATGCCCTGAACGCTGGGGTCAAACAGAGATTTGTCCAAATGAGTGTTAACAGACAGCCTAGGTCAGAGATAGCCAGACCTGTAATTGAAAAATTAATACATTTTTTCTTGTAATAACTTGCAGCGTACTTGTGCTTGAAATAGTGTTTATCTTCCACATTATATATTGATGACTTGTTTTACTGTTAAATATACAAGAGATAAATATAGATGTAGCTATAATAATAATTGTCAAAAACAGTTTCAAATAGTTATAAATATGCATATTGTCATCTCCAAAGCGAAGTCAGTCGTACTTACTTATGTTGTTTGGGCAAAGCAAACGCTCAGGGGCGTTTCAACTGAAGGACAGTCATCAAGGATGCTAATTCATCTGCACCATCAAATCTTTCATTGTACATTATTCCTGAATTATGTAACAATTAAGGAGGTGTTCTTGGTCTTGGGCAACTCCACATTTGCAAACATCATTCCTCGCTATCAGGTGGGACATACACTTGGACATTCATAATCTATTTAGGCCTTACCACATAGTTGTATTACATACTATGTCCTTGGACAAGGTATATTTTAATCTCCATCCAGTCTATCCGAAGATTTAACTTACACCTTTTCGTGTGATTTCTCTCAGGGTTCTTCTTTTTCTTCTTTTTCATCTTCTTCTTCTTCTTCTTCGTCTTCTTCTTCTTCGTCTTCTTCTTCTACGTTCGTTGTCAATTTCCCGCTACCAAGCCCTGAATAGGACTTTGCAAATAGCACGATGAATTCGGAGAATGGAATGCGCTGTGTCGCTAGTTTACAGCTTGACTGCGATGTTTGCACCTGTCTGTCAGACACATCCATCTTTGGCAGATCTCAGAGTTCTGTTTCAATGGCAAAATATATTTTCCTCGATTTCAATCCACCTCTGTTTGTGTTATATCCAAAAAGTGGTAATATGTGATTGTAGCATTGCTTTTTCGTTTTAATTTCTAATGTCTGGTAGTGTAAGGGCAGCAATTGCGTGAATCGTTTCCTTTTGCGTCGCGTGAAGGTGACCTGTCGCAATACAGCACGTCTCATGTACTGTCGCAATACAACACGTTCCATGTACTGCCATATCGAAGTGTGTCGTGTGTGAAGACTCGTTCCATACTCACTGCTATTGAACAACTAAAACAATAACAACAAAACCACATCCTGCAATAGAAAGATCAAACGTGTACGATAAGATCACTGATAGTGAAAATTTGGAATGAACTATATAAACAACAGCAGAACATGAAGAAGATGGATTTGAATAGGATGCACCTTATAAGGAAACTTACTCTCCCTATCCTGGGCACCACGTCAGAAATCATGTTTGAAATGTTTAGCAACGTGAATTGCTTTGTCATTCCCCCTATAAACGTCATCCAAAGTGTATGCTTCCAAAAGTAGTGGGCAGATCGCTCATCACGTGGTCTGCGTCTTGAGCTGCTCCACAGTCATTCATGCAACCCTATCCATGCATCCCCATCCATGCATCCCTATCCATGCATCCCCATCCATGCATCCATATCCATGCATCCCCAACTCTGTAAGTTCTTTTTAAGCTCGTGATTCACCAGCATGGTGACTATTTAGTGACTTCCATGCTGCTCAATGCAAGCGGTGCCTAGGCAATGGCCTTACCGTAGTTTGGTCTAAGGAATCTGCGTCCGTTCATTCCATTTTCCGATGATGTGTTGTCAGGAACTAGTCGGGGGGGGGGGGGGGGGGGGGCGTGTTGACTGTTAGGAACTCGTCTAGATTTCAGTCCTGTGCACTACACAGGGTGTACACAAATAGATGGACGGTGGTGGGAAGTAGGTGGGGGCGTGTATTGGATCGTTTACCCGTTCATCTAATTCAATTTCAGATGCGATACATCTACTTCCCTGATGTGATGCTACGTCCATTGAAGGATATACTATTTCATATGAAGTAGGTTTTAGACCCCCCGAACACACCTGCCAGCTCAATTCCTTGCTGCAACAATAAGTTTGACATATGAAGAGGGATGTGCATGAGGGTAGCAGCCTCATAATGTAAAACCAATGTTATTGATGTTGCCACTGCATGTGATCATTTACATACTTATTGTAAAGAGGCCAGCTGTATCTCTAGCCCATTACTTCAGTAGGAGACACGATTAAAAACAACTACTAGTTTCGATAGCGAAAAAGCCTGTTAATTTTTATAAAATAGTTTTGAAACGATATATTCTCTTTTTCGGGATGATCGACTCAGCCCATTATTGAGGATGTTGAAGTTGAGTTGTTGCAACGGATTTTTAAAGGAAGGTCTATTTAGTTTTGTTTATGTAGATGTAATAAATACGTTTTTAGTGGAAAGTAGCAGATACTTCGCTCCTGTAAGTAAACACCACTAGTGCTCGGTGGAAATTCCCCAAATTGTGTGGACACCAGACAGACCCAAGATATTAGTCTAAATATTTGTGATATATTTGTTGTTAATCTTATTATATATCAGAAACTAACTCACACACCAACAAAACAATAATACCAACACGTTATTTAATCATGTGTGTCTGTAAACAAACAAAATGCATTGCTATAGATCAGCAAATACAAATGTTACATGCTCTCAAAGTCAACATCCGCAGTAAATTGGGATGGGCAGCTGCAGCGGAAATTGAGTGTATTTTCAATGCTGTGAGTCTAAGGTTAACAGCACAAAGTTGATTAATAACTACACCTTTATTAACAAATTCAGGTTTATTAAAAATGGAAGTTTATTGATAACCAGGTTTATTCGCAATGGAATTTTATTAATAATTTCAAGTTTACTAACAACTACAAATTTATTAGCAATGGAAGAGTATTGATAATTACAAGTTTATTAACAACTACAACTTTATTAATAATTGCAAGTTGATTAATAATTACACGCTCATTAAAAACTACAAATCTATTAACATCTATAACTTTATTAAAAACTGCAAGCTTGTTTATTAACAACACAAAATAACGATTGAAGACGCTTCTAAATGTTACCTAAGAGGCTAACGTTGACTGGATCCTTGAAGCCTTGCTTGACAAAACAGATGATGTTGATAATGTTTGTAGCAATACCAAAAATACTAATTGATTGACACAACACAGTGAAAATAATCCATTCTAAAATAACTTTTAACTGTGGTGTTATCAGGAGATCTGGTTTGGCATTCAGATCTAACTTGTACAGTTTTGCCGTCAGCGACAGATTAACTGTGCTCAACATTTCACGCGGTTGTTAACACCTAAATAACGAATGTGCAAAATGTAAATAAATATACACTAAATTGATATAATGTTTTGAATTTCGTCATAAAACATACAATATAGTTAATTACTAGACAGCTCTGTTTATAAGTAGTGGAAAAATAATTAATGAAAAAAAGAATTGTGTAAAGTTGATTGAAAATAAATGTAATCAAAATTTAAAAATGGGTATGCTCAGCTACTGCACCGAGACGAAAGCACAAACGAAACCTACGTTACAATCAATAGGTCTTCATCAGGGACAACAAATAACTCCAAGGCTGAACCAGCAAATCATAGAAGAATGGACGAATACAAATATGGGGGATGTTAACACATAAGGACAAAATATTTTTTACAGGTAGGGTGTAATTTTAACATGCGAACAATTGTCCAATTTCATATTTGTTACAAAATTATTTGTTTTTTTCCGTGTGATCGTTTTGCATTAATAGAAAAAACAAACTGCTAACCTTTAAGAATATCAAGGTAGAATCGAGAAAAATAATAATCACTACTCACGTATGGGCAATTGCACTGTATGTGGGCTGAAACATGAACTCTAGCAAAGAAGGAAACTACAAGAATGGAGCGTTTGAAAAGTGGAGCTACCGTAGAATGGATCGAGTGAGTTGAACAGTAAGAAATGCAATGACAAAGTTCGTACTGAGGTACGCGCACAAAGACAAATATTGAAATGATACAAAAGCAAAGACTGAATTGGATGGGACTCAACTTGCGACATGAACGTTTTCTACAGAAGATTATAGATGCTTCGATAAGATCATTTAAATCTAAACAAGATGATTGCCTGTTGCTCTAATGTAAGTTATTAAAAACGGAAAAATGTTAATATTGAAATCATATTCTTTGAGATGCTTGCACAGAGTCGCTCCACTTGGTGCTCTAGAATCAGACAAAGCGCTCCATTTCCGAGACCCAGATAAAACGTGCCGCCGGATAGAACATAACTGATTACACTTCCATGGCCGACTACTATCATGTTTCCATCGGCGCGGAAGGGAATATAGTGTCAAGATTTGTCATAACAGTCCCTTGAGAGCACATTTCGCAGCACAAGAATAATGTTGTGGCCATTTTCGCTTGCAGTAGGTAACTGCTCATATTATTTTCAAAAACATATTTATGTAGTCGCTTTCTACTTTCCGGTCGGTCATCTACTTCCCTGAAGTGCAGAGGTTGTTGTTCTTATCTGTGCTGCAAGCCCTTTAAACCCTGGACACAGATGTTCCGGAGTGTGTGTGTGTGGTATGTGTGTGAGCGTGCAAGTGTTTGGGGTGTATATGTCTGTGTGAATAGATCACTCCCCGAGACACCCACGAATCAGTGTTACTTATGTCACTCGTTCTTGAGCTAGGTATCATAAACAACTTTCGTTGGTGGAGGGTTACAGTGGTTCTTCTGACATATTTAAGAAGGTGGACCGAGATCCTCCTGGCTGGTTGGCAACGGAAGGCTCTTCAGCAAGCTGTCCGCTATGAGAATCACAGCTCTAACGCCCATTTCGTTGTCCAGACAGCCATAAAACTACGTTTTACCAGGAACAATTGCTCGTAAACGTGGTGGGGTCTTGATATGTATGTTCTATTTGATCCTGACTAACATAGTTTGACCAGTATGCTTAGTCTGACCATAACAAACATAGTTTTATCAGAATGGTTTACCTGACCCTGACTAACATAGTCTGATATGTACGTTTTGCCTGACCCTGACTAATATTGTGTTTTTCTTCTACTTTGTTCGCTCTCAATCTCCCGCTACCAAGCCCTGAAAAGCTTTTGCAAGTAGCGGGATGTAGTCCAGAGAACGGAATGCGTTGTGCCATGGTTTACAGCTTGACTGCGATATTTGCACCGTTCGGTCCAACACATCCGACTTCAGCAAGCATTTGTGAGTACCGGGTTGCCCTTCCTCTTCGATCCCTTCTACTTAGCCAGTCTGCTCTGTCCCAGCTTGTAATCCAGGATCATCGCGTGGAGGTGTAGAAGGGTCTTGGCAACTCTGGTTAGCTGATCCTGACGCTAGCAGTCAGCTATGGGTCGCTGACCACTACAGTTAATGCGCTGCTCAGCATTTTGATCCCTAACATAGTGTTATCGGTATGTTATGCTTGACTACTACTGTAGTCTGATTGGAATGTTATTCCTGACCCTGACTAACATAGTCTGATCTAATCGGTATATTATGCTTAACCCTGACTATCATAGTCTGATTGGAATGTTATTCCTGACGCTGACTAACATATAATGATCAACATGTTTTGTGTGACTGGACATTATCTTCCTCTTCATGATGTGTAAAGTTCCACTATATGCCCTTCACCAAACTGTACAGACACGCAGGTGATATGCCTCAACCATGGCCACTTATTGAATGACGTCAATGCAAAAGTACGGCTTTATTCTGTTCTTTCTGTAAGAATCGAATTCTCTGCACTCCAAGATCAGTTGGGCTGTGATCAGTATGTATAACCTATCACACCTTAACTTCTTCTTCCTTTCTGTGATATAATTTACAAAGTGGAATCAAATAACAACCTTAATATCGTAAATGTATCTGGTGTCTACAGGTAATGTGTTCGCCTCGGGTGCTGGAGGTCGCGGGATCAAATCACAGTGTAGACCGGAATTTTTTTCACCTGGATCATTCGGTAAATATGTCCCCTGACAGCATCAACGGTTGATAACAGATACTGTGATCGACCTGGCAAGTCACCAACGGATTTTCAACTTGAAAAAAAAATGAAACAAACGCGGGCACACCTCCCTACGTCGTTGAAACAACACACGTAAACTGAAGATGGGAAGAATATGGTAACTTTTGTTAATAGTATGTACTATGGTTACTAATGGACACACACTCATAAATAGACGGTATTGTTTACTTGTAAGTAATGTATTATTCGTTGTATATATTGGGCATCTGTTTTATATCGTTATTATTTGTGAGCACAGTTTCTTTATTCTCTTTATTTCTTACACATTTCTTCAACCTTCATTGCAAACATCTTGGTAGCAAATATTTCAGATATAATAAACCAGGGCTACAGATCTTGTGTTTACTTTATATTGTGAATATATAAATAATGTTTCTTCTTGACAAAAAAACAAGCATCTAAAACTTGATTTTGTTCTAATATTAAATCAATATTTAATTACACATTTGGGTTGCTACTGCGCAGTACTGCTGAAAATAAGTTTGTCATTGATTTGTTTTTAAATACGTAATGTCAAATAAAATATAAGTTATTAATTGTCTAGGTTGAACCCTACATTCTTCCAAATCGATTTCAAGTTAGGCTTAGCCTAATGTCAGAATAAATGACAGTTATCGTGAATCTACCTCAGTCACCTTCTTGGACATGTAATTAAAGTATTTTCACATTGAATCACTTAATGTATTATTTGAGCGCCAAGAATTTTGTGTATAGTTATTTCGAATTCAATCCAAAAAAGAGATTTTCTGGGGAACTGTGACTCAATTAACTTTAACCACTAACATAGTTCACAATTGCTTATGTTGGAAATGTCAACGTTATTTTTAGTTACTGTAACGGAAAATATATGCAGACCAAATAGTTATTTTACAACCTGTCACGTGTGGACTACATATTGAATAGTATACATATATATGTAAAAGCTTAAAGCAAAAACCGTTGTCAATAAAGTAAATAATGTTTAAATAATATTCAAGTTCGCAAGTTCTGCAATGTGCCCACATTGTAATAATAAATTACCAGTTTTTTAAAGATGTATCTCCAACAACGAAGATGCATTTATAGAGCTTGTTGTTAGAAACTTGAAGTTTTTGTCTTTGGCATAAATCTGTAAAGTATTCAAGCTTACATCTTCAATTATTATTTTAATATGATTTTCCGTATCTGAGTTTTAAAGTGCCTCATTGTATTTCTACTCTGTCAGTTATTCTGCCTCTACTATCATTATGTCCAAATGTGAATGCGTGTTCATATTTTGTCATATCTAATTGTGTGCAGTTTTATCTATATTCTTTTGTTGAATTTTGTAATATTATCTCTATACATTATATTAAGTATATTTACAATTAACCTATTGTAATGTTCCGTATTTCCGCAACAGACCATGTGTATTATATTCTATACATTTATATGTAAAAATTATTGCAAGAAATTATCTACAAAGAGTAAGAATGTGTAGGACACCACTCTCGGGAAGAAGCCCAACAGTATAACTTTATATTTAATAGTATGGAAACCACAGGAAAAGAGCAGAGCACACCTGGCGAAGAAGAAGCCAATGCACTGAGTGCCTCGTGGGCAGAAATCAGGCGAACCAGAATAGTTACAGACTGAGAGCAGCTGTGCGGCCCTATTGTCAATGGTGAACCAGGCTATCAAATTGTGATAATAATCATGATGATAGTGTCGATGATGAAGATGAAATGTCATTTCTAGTATTCTCGTATTGGTTTTGTTCTGAATTTCAATAAACAGGAAATAAACTGTTGTTTCATGACCCTTTTCAACATTGATGTAACTATTTATTTAGCATGCATGGTATAATACTCAGCCATAACAGCGGTGCGTTTATTGTTGGACCTGTTGACTGTTGGGTTCAGGCAACAGATGTGTCAAAACCGTGCTTACTTTCACATCAGCTCGAATGATACAGCACCGTTGCGTGAGGGGCTACGGAAGATGAAAGACGCGAGGCTTAAAGAGGGACAATCTTGGATGGGTCGAGCTGAAGCTATGGTGCAACGTGTGTGTGCGTTCAGAAACATAGCACATGGCAAAGAATTGACAAAATTACTGAAGTTTTTCTGCAAACTTTCTGTGTGATTGTCCTACTTGACAGAGCGAATGTTCAGGTGAATCCAATTGACGTGGTTTCATAGTTAATGCTTTGATCAGTGAAAATTCCACTTAGGGTGAAGTTATTATATGCATAGACGAATACATCATCTGTGGGATGTGGAGTGCATGGGGTTTTAGTGCTCAACGTGATATGAGCGTACGGTCAAGGAGGAGGGGAACTGTGGGGGGTGGGAGATCACAGGTAATCTGACCATAGAGATCATGGCTGGTAGAAAGGCGATGGTCTGCTGGAGTCAGTGGGCATCACATATGTGTGTTTATTCTCAGCGATTAAACGATAATGCTTAAGAACGTCCAATACGCGTCAATGGTTGGAGTCGATTTATCGGTCAGGATTACGGAGAACTACTTTTAAACCGGTTCCGGGGCATTCAGATGTCGAAGGCAACGAGAGAGCTAAAAGTGTGGATGGCACAGCAACAGTGGCGTGTGGTAGATCAAAGGACCGAACCGATATCCTAAACGTCATTAGCTTAGTCAGTCAACACGGAGATGCAGAAGTCGATCCAGACTCTACGTTCTTGATGTGACTGATCGAATTTGAGGTGAAACGAGATTTGGGGAGGTATGAACACATTAGGAGGATCAAAAGCCGTCTGGCTAACCAGCACTAAACCGAAACTGTCAGTCATCACGTGCTGGCGCAGATAAAGAGGATGAAATCTGGGTTGTTATGGACTTGTTTCGTGTACAATGAAGATAAACCGTCAAATAATTAACTAACCCAGTCAAAAAAATTTTTCCGAACTAGTCCTAATTTTAATGGCGTTTGTTTCCGTACACAATGCAAACAAATCAAAGTGATAAAATCGTATTTAAACATTCACTTTTGTTAGACAACGTCAATATATCAGATGACATAGAATATGGGAAATCGGTCTTTACTGCGATAATTACTGAAGATTTTTAAACTTCTGACCTTTGTACCTTCGTATTCATTTATTATAAGTGATAATAATGTTCTCGTGGAAACGTGACGCCATGGATCGTGTTGCACGGAAGTACAGATTTAAGCATCGAATACAGACACATGAGAAACTGACTGCGGATCGGGTAAGGACTCTGCGTTTGAAAAGACACGACACAGAGCAATGCCGCAAACAGTCCTGATTTTCCTTGCACACACTGCTCGGATTGATCTTGCCAGTCACATTCGCCATCTTCATTGACTGTAGTTTCCTCCCTGTCTTTCAAAGTCTAACCAATGATAGTCTGACAAGACGGAAAAAGCCAATGATGAATGATATTCAAACTTTCCATATTGTAACTATAAGATCAGTTTAGGTGCTATCTCCGTATTGAAGGTCGGCTGCGATGGATCTCCAGTGTACTCTATCTCTTGCCGCAATGGTGCAATCTGAAAGGCGTTTTCCAGTCCAGCTCCTGATGTTATTAACCCCTTAAAATATTGTCTGCCCCTTGAACGACTACCTTCCACCTAACCCTCTAGTATGGTTTTCAACAATGAGGTATGTCTTGTTATATGACCAAAATAACGTAACTGCCTAACTCTGATTTTGGTAATTAATTCTGTTTTTACCTCCAACTTTTCCAATACCTCCAAATTTGTTTTCTTCTCTGTCCAAGAAATGCGACCCAATCTTCTTTATACCCACATTTCGAATGCTTCAATACGCTTTTCCAACTTGTTATTCACTGTACATGTGTCTGCGCCATAATGTAGTGACGAGTATACATGACACCTGCCAATTCTCATTTTCAAATTATGATGTATCTGTTTGGTTGTCAGTATGTATTGAACGTTGTCGAATACCATCTTCGCAGCACTATGTCAACTATGCCATCAGTCCGCACCAAAAAGGGTAGTGGTAAAGTGGGTGGTATCACACTGCAACATCCAAGGCAACGAGGAGGCAGACAGACTGGCAAAAGAAGGTGCAAGACTACCACAAACAGATACTAGTATGACGTACGAAGAGTCAAAACGGCTTATTAAAGCCAGATACATGACCAAATGGGAAACCGAACATACTGGTTACACCAAAAACGATGCCTATTACCAGTTGAACAGAAGAGAGCAGGTCGTTGTCTTCAGACTTTGCACTGGCCACAATAGACTGAGGTACCACTTATTCAACAAATTGAAGAAAGGTGGTACCGACGAATGCCCGTGCGGTACTGGTAAAATGACCGCTGAACATCTGCTGCAGAACTGCCCGACATACGAGGATCAGAGAGAGCAGATGCGGCCATCACCAGTGGAACCACAAGACAAGCTCTATGGCAGTGTCGACAGCCTCAGGATTACCGCCGCTTTTTTCGAAAAAATAATGGTTACTGTCTGACTGCGTACGATAAAGAAGAAGAATACCATCTTCGCCAGCCCTATTCTCTTTCTGATTTCTATTTCACAGCTGTCTTCTTCCGTTATATTAAATAACTTGCATTGGAGAAACTATGTACCTGTTCAAGTAGTTGATCTTTTATTTGTATCTGCATTACACGGTTTCTAGTCACTTTTCCAAATGATCATTGATTCACATTGTTTTCTTTATATTTATGTCTAATCTAAACTCTTGACTTTTTGTGTAAATTTGTGTCACAAGTTCCTGTAATTCTTGCTGACGTTTTGCCATCAACTGTATCATTCGCATATCTATGATTGTTCATTGCCACTCCCCCAATGACAATCTCTGGCATTCTCTCTATCTGGTTGAATATTTGTTCTGTGTAGATATTAAAAAGTCAAGGGGATAATACACATCCCTGTCTCACTCCCCTTTTCACATCTATACTTGGAGAGCATAACTTTCCTGATTTTTCTGTAGCAGTTTGTTCCAAGTACAGATTACGGAGCAGTCTTATGTACTTAACATCTAGATCTATTTCTTGAAGATATTTAATTAATTTCCCATGTTGGACTGTCAAAAGCCTTCTGGCAGTCTATAAAGCAAATATAAATGTCTTTATGTATTTCAAAATATTTCTATGTCAGAGTTCGCAAACATAAAATTGCTTACCTTTTTCAAATTAACTTTCTAAAACCAAATTGTTTTTCTGAAACTTCTCTCTCTATTTAACCTCTTATTATTTGTTGTATGATCTTGAATATTATTTTAATTGTGTGTCTCATTGGACTTATTGTTCTAAAGTGTGAACATTCTGTTGCATGATGTTTTTTTCGGCAGTGTTATGAACGTAGATGTTTTCAGATCTGTTGGTATGCATCTAGTATTGTATATGATATTACACAGATGGGCAGACCACTTCTGTAAAATACTAAACCACCCATCATCCATAAATGAAGAGGCCATCCGGCGAATGCCGCAGGTGGAACTGAACCTGGCGTTGGATGAAGTCATTTCTGAGGAGGAAGTCGACAAGGCAATCAGTTCACTATCTATAGGAAAAGCTCCAGGAGCTGATGCAATACCAGCAGAGGTATATAAGACAGGTGGCCCATCCCTCACCAGAAGGATCACAGAACTCTTCTGTCACATGTGGGCTGAAGGAAAAATTCCGCAGGAGCTAAAGGACGCCTCAATCGTTTACCTGTGCAAAAGAAAAGGCAACCGTCAGGAATGCAACAATCATCGTGGAATATCGCTACTCTCCGTAGCAGGCAAGATCCTAGCTCGCTTACTGCTAAAAAGGATCAACAAACACTTTGAACAAAGCCACCACCTCCCAGAAAGCCAATGTGGATTCAGAGCCGGAAGAGGAACAGTGGACATGATTTGTGCCGCTCGTCAAGTACAAGAGAAGTGTCGAGAACAAAATCAGGCCTTGTACACCATATTTATTGATTTGACAAAGGCATTTGATACAGTTAACAGAGGAGGGCTGTGGATGATAATGTCTAAGTTTGGCTGCCCCAACAAGTTCATAACAATGGTAAAACAGCTACACGAAGGCATGTGTGCTCGTGTACTGGACAGCGGTGCAATCTCTAAAATGTTTCTAGTATCAAACGGAGTAAAACAAGGATGTGTACTCGCCCCAACTTTGTTCAGCATGATGTTCGCGGCCACGATGACAGACGCCTTCGGATCATTGGAGCTTGGAATATCCATAAAGTACCGCACAGATGGTAAATTACTCAATTCCAGAAGAATGAAGGCCAAAACCAAAGTGGCTGGCGACATAATCAGGGAACTTGTGTTTGCTGTCGACTGCGCTCTAATGAGCAACTCAGAACTGAACATGCAGGTTGGAATGGACCAGTTCTCTGCCACATGCAACAATTTTGGCCTGACCATAAATGCCAAAACAACAGAGGTCATGTACCAGCCAGCACCAGGCATGCCGTACACAAAACCAGAGACTACAGTCAGCGGGCAGACGTTAAATGCCGTAGACAAATTCACATATCTGGGTAGCACGCTGTCGAGATCTGTCAGCCTAGACGATGAGGTGGCAAGCAGAATAGCAAAGGCCAGCACAGCCTTTGGTAGAATGCGCTCGATGGTCTGGGCATGCCGTGGCATCAGCGTCAAGACAAAACTCAAAGTCCACCGTGCAACCATCATTCCAACCCTACTATACGCTTGCGAAAGATGGACTGTATACTCTGGACATGCAAGGAGGTTAAACCACTTCCACACAGGTTGCCTGAGGCGAATATTCCACATCCGATGGCAAGATCGTGTCACTGACATCGAGGTTCTCTCGAGGGGTAACATGCCCAGCATCCATGCACTGCTATAAAAAGCATGACTAGGATGGGCCGGAAACCTCGTCCGTATGTCAGCGAGCTGAGAGAGGGATGACGCGAGAGATTCCGCCCAAAGAAACGTTTTAAAGACGGTCTGAAGGACTCACTAAAAAGTTGCCAGATAGACATCGATACCTGGGAATGTCTTGCGCAAAAAGATCTGACTGGAGAAGCGCAGTCAAATCGGGTGTATCTGCCGGTGAAGACGACCGTGTTGTGAAAGCCCAGAGCAGACGCGAGATGCGGAAATCCCGAGCAGCGGGAACACCATCCCCTTCTACAAATCTCGTGTGCCCGATATGTAGCAGATGTTTTCGTGCTCGCATTGGCCTGTTCAGCTACATGCGCACCCACACCCAACAGGGAAATCTGTGACAAAGATGATGTCGGCGGTCCTCATCGACAACGATGGACAGCTATTATTATACATATCAGTAAGTATATATATATATATATACCAAATTCCTCTAGTGCTTCAATCATTTATGTGTTTATGGATTCCGGCCCTGTTGCTTTTTCCTTTTCTCATAGTTTGAATCACATTTGCAACCTTTGATCTTAGTATGCTGGGTGTTTATTATCACATGTTGATTGTTTGGCTCCCCGGCTTTCCTCAAAAAGATCCCTTGTATATTCTGCCCATTTGTTCGATATGTCATTCTCATCCATCAAAATCGCACCATTTTTATCTCGGATGCATCCCCCACTCTTGGTTACCTGTGTCTTGTTTGTTTTCTTTATTTCTATATGCATTTCTCAGGTATTGCGTTTTAGTCCCATGTCTTCTATTACCTAGCATTTTTCTTCCAACCATTGTACTTTGGTCAGCCTACACATTGTACGTATCCCTTTGTGTAGTGATGAATATACAAGAGTGTTTTTAGCCTTCTTTCTTTCTGCCATTTTAGTTAAGATGCCATCTGTTATCCATTCTTGGTTTTTTCTAAGTTTTATATCTGGTAATGGTTTATTTGCTACTTGGAAACTGGTTTTTATGCGTTCCCATTTAGTGTTTATTCTTCTCTCTGTGTTTCCATCTTTGTCCTCTGATTGTAAGTTTTCATACACCTTCTATACTGCTACCTGATACTTTTTCCAGATATCTGGTTGTTTTAGCGCTGACTTGTCTTTATTAGGTGTCTTTGCCCTGCACTCTGTGATTTTGATTTGTCTATGCACTTTAATACAAACTGGATTGTGGTCTGAATTGATGTCAGCTACTGGGTATGTCTTAATGTTTTAACAAGATCTCTGATCATAATAAAATCAATTTGATGTCTTGCCTTATCTTTTCCGTGTATATAATTTTCTAATATATTATTCAACAAAAGTGTTACAAATACTAAATTTGTTGTCCTCACATAATTGTATAAATCTTTCTCCTTTTTCATTCTTTATTCGAATTCTAAATTTTCTCACGATGTTTTTATGTTCCCATTTTCCTACCTTAGCATTCATGTCACCCATAACAATTAGTATATATGTTGAAACCACTGTTTCATAACTTCATAATATTCATTCAATTGTTCGTTACTGTAATCTGAGGTTGGTGCATACGTTTGTAAAATGGACATATTAAATGGTTTGGCTCTGATTTACAGTAGCACCATTCGATTGTTGTGTGCCCAGTATCCACATATGTATTTTTCTTATTCTTTCTTTAATAATACCACCAACACCTCTTGTATGCTGTTCCCCTTCTGAATGTATGAAAATGAATTTATCTTTTTGTGTGTACACAGTGTCTTTCCATCTTGTTTCCGCCACACCCAATATAGTACTACCTGCCTCTGTTATCAGGTTGTCCAGTTTGCCGGCTTGGTGAAGTGTACGGACATTCCATGTTCCTATATTTAGTCCTCTCTTACGGGTATTCAGATTTTCTGATACATGTGCTTCCATTGCTAACTATGGGTTATACTTTAAATATAGATATTGTAATAATTTGCCCATCATCCTCAATGGGGACCACCAACATCACTCCAAGTGAAAGAAAGTTCCATGATACGACTGACAGATATAATCCCCACCTGCCACTATCATTGTCTGCTCTATAATTCCTGATTAGGCGTCCATCCTGTTCTGCCTAAACACAGAGATCTTATCCAAAGGCTTCGCCGTCTTTGTCAGTACATTTAAATGTTGGACGAATTTGAACCCGGTTTTCCAAGGTATCGATGTCTATTTGGGGATTTCGTGGCGAAGTGGTTAAGCCGCTGGCCTCGTGATCATGGGGTGTTGGTTCGACTCCGGACTCTGGAGTGCTTGATGCGGAGTCTTCTGCATCTCGTAGTAGCCCCCTATTCGTCTTGTCCTTGACTTGCCACTGGGGTCGGGCGGCTAGAGACGATAGAGTGAGGATTAAAAGTATCGCAGTTAATACTTACTAAAAGTAGCGCTAGCAAATTAAATTATGCCATCATCGTCTACGATGAGCGGTAGTGAATTATGTTGCCTTTAGGACCACAAGATTATGGGATAGACGAGACTATTGATTTTGCCAATCCTATCCATAACCTTCTTTAGTCGCCTCTTACGATATACAAAGAAGTAAATAGTGGTCTGATTCTGTTTGTCCCACAAATCATTCAGGGGAATTGTTGGCACTTGTGATGGAAGCCGAAGTACCTCATTGGTTAGTGTACTGGCTATGCGATCGGGTTCGGTTCCTAGCTAGTGCGGAATTTTGTCCAATCGCAAAACTGCTCATAGGGTTCACCCAGCCTAAAAAATTAGGTACTTGAATAATCTGGGAAAGTTAAAGCAGCGGCGTGATGCTGACCTCATCACCCATAGTGTGTCGTTGGTCAAGAACAATATGGACACACCACCATTTTTTTCACATTGGCGATGAAATCGGAATATTTCTTGTTGCCAAAAAAAAGCAGATGAACATAATGAAGTTGCAACGAATGGTTCATGAAACAGTGAGTTCTTCTTCATCTTAACATTACTTAACTTCTAAATTTTATACTAGTTTTGAAGACTATGCAGAGTCTGTAAACAATCAGTTTCATCTACATTTCCTTGCTCTAAAAGCTATGTGCTTCCAATTTATTCTAAAATGAACTAATTGTCCCTGCCTCCACTACTTCCTGTGGCAATGTATTCCAAACTTTCACCAGTTTATGATTTTTTTAAAATTCCTAATATCTAATCTAGCCCTTTCTTTCGTTAATTTATAGCTATGCTCTCTTGTTCTTGTATGTGTTTGTATTATGAAACACATTTTATAGTTTTTTAACTTAAACTTTCCACTGATCATCTTATAAGCCTGTATTGTCACCTCGAATTTTACTCTTCTCAAGACACCGAAGGCCGGTTTTTCTGAGTCTTTCCTCATAACTGTAATTCTGAAATCACATTATCAGCTGTGGTGCTGTTTGTGCATCCCTTCCAGCATGTTTGTATCCCCTCTGCGATAAGCACCCCCCCCCCCCCCATGTGCACACAGTACTCCAATTTATGTCTAACTAATGCTTTGTACAGTTTGACTACCACTTCATTTTCTTCGTTCATATAGTACTATGTTTCTTGTCCGGGGAGTGATGAAGACACACCATACATTTAAAAAATGCATAATATATTACTTTGAAAAATGTAACTGAATTCATGTGTTTACATGACTGCTCTTCCAAAAAATGATATACATATTGGACTAACTTTAAAAAAAAAATAGCTTTCAATTTAGACCGTTCTGTTTTGTGTATTTTATTCCAGATAAAATGTATATATATATATATTTATATATATATATATATATGTATATATATATATATATATATATATATATATATATATATATATATATATATATTCGCGTGTTGAAATGAAACCAGACCTAATTGCACCAAGAGAACATACGTACGATGCGAATGATGACGTCACTGTTAAAGTAAACAGCACATACCAACCGTCAAGTTCACACAATTTCATCATCCACCGGCTGATAGTTAGCATGACAGGGGTGATAAGGAATCTGTCCAGAGTTGATCAGCTAGCAGTGAATCGGTTTATAAGACCTAAAGGATGTGGGGAAACACTGAACGGTGGGCGATCGAATCCCGCAAAGTGTCAAGCCACCCCTTGTCTCACGGAAGGTAAGACCAGAGTACCCGCATCGCGTGCTACCTCCAGTCGTCTCGACCAATAGTCATGCTACTGATCCAAGGTAAAAATTCTCCAAGAGAATAGAGTAAGATTGATGACCAGCGCATATTCTTCCTCATTATAGTCCAAGTGCAGCTCACATCACATTATTAATTAAGACAAGACCGTCTGGTGTTGAGACCATCATCGCTCGCAATGGGCAATAACTTTATATATATATCTTCAGTCCACTTATATCGTTAGACGTCGTGGGGAGATGTGACCTACTTTGTTTCATATTTTTTGGGCAGGCGAATATCCACTGGTGACTTGCCAGGTCAATCCCAGCATCTGTTAGCCCCTGGAAAATACGATCGCCTATTTTTGAGACAGGTAGTGGTGGAAGCGTAAATTAGAGCAAGGTAGTCCCGCAGCCTGTCAGGCGCTATTTATGTCGCTCGGCTGACCACATAACCAAGACCTCCTTTTTGCAACATCTCTTCTGTGGGGAGAGAATATATATGTGTGTGGAAGTGTATATATGTATATGGGTGTGCATGTGTATGTATGTATGAGTATGTATGTGTGTGTATGTATGTGTGTATGTGTGTGTGTGTATGTATGTGTGTGTATGTATGTATGTGTGTATGTATGTATGTGTGAGTATGTGTCAGATCATTATCATAATCACCCCAACTGTTCCGCTCTTAATGGAACATATGTCCTTCAACAAATTCTAGTTCGCATGTCATGTTCTATCCTTTCTCCGACCTTTCTTCTTGAGACCTTTATACACGTACATTGTTATATATAAGTTCCTTGTTTTGGTCTCCTTGATAAACACGGTAAACCAGCAGCTCAAGTGCCGCACATAGCCGACGTTATATTCATTACATCATCAGTTAACAGCTAACCAGAAACAATATTTTCATAGCACTCAAGATAGTTTAGAAAGGTGTGTATAATGATCTCTATCTAATTTTAGATTGTCTAATACTTTCAATTCTGAAACATTTATCAGTGTTGTTGAGTGTGTATAATGACTAATTGTGACTGAAAGTGTAAGTAAAATACTCTGCCTCCCCAACAGGCTGGCGAAAGAGAGGCCAAAACAATATGTGATTGAAATCCCTAGAATTTGAAAAGGAAACCATCAGTAATTGTACTTACAATCTGTAAGACTAATTTATGACTAATTGTGAAAATCAAATTGCCTTTTCCTGGAATAGTTTTAATTCTAGTATCAAATATTTACACTGATCAGTCAGGCAGATTTGGAAATAAGAAAGAAAAAAATAATAAAAGTAATTTTTTTATCATGAAAAGTTCAAACACAGCACTCACTCACTCAATTGGCAAATGACTGGTACCTATTTAACAATTTTTTAAACGAAAACTTTATTTTACGAGTTCTGACTTTGTATACATATTATGTTTGACAGAGACATATTTCTATCTAGAAACAAAGCTTCCATCAAACACACAAATGTTACAAATACATTACAGTGCATTTTAAAGCAATTATGTTTCAGTGCACGTTAGAAAATATACAAAAGCTGAGTGAACACTATACTTATTCAGCTATATAACGTCAATGGCTCCGTGAACAAAAAACGTTACGTAAGCTGAAAACATTAATTTTTATTAAAATATCAAGCGTTTTCGATACTGTGTTGAAACATGCGACCATACCGCCCGGATGAATATTTTCCGGATGACAACTGCAGAGGGGACATTATTTTAAGTCTTTCCTTTTTGGCCAATAAGGGAACGCACGATTACTTTGCATTCAGACATGTTTTATTTTCAGCGCGAAATACTTTTAAACTGCAGGACTGTATTTCAACAACCCCGTTAAATAATATTTGTTTTATATCTGTTTAATGCTACAAGTAAATATACAATCTCAGTTTGTGAGTTCACGATTTAATTTTTACTACAACATGTTTGTGGGTTGTTTGTTTTTTCATTTTGGCTTCAGGATTTTTTGGGTGTTTTTTTTCTTTGCGTTCGCCTTATTTCTCTAATCACCAAAAGGCGGTATGCTTTATACTGTGGTTTTTATTTACCGCCTGTCGGCCCAGTACATCCGACTTCTGTATGCACTTTATGAAAGGGTCTCCTACCTCCTGCATTTTCTAATGGTTTGCTTCCCCGTGGTAATGGCCGGTACTGTGATGGGGATCGAACCCAGCAACTTCGGGTTGTGAGTCACAACCACTAGGCCACGCCGTACCCACTTCAGGGGTGTATCTATTGCTATTTTCGTACTATTCTGGTGACTTGGTGTATTGGTGTTTTTATTTTTTATTTGTTGATGAAATGGCCACCGTCAACGTGTAATAGATTAACAGGTCACACTAGAAGAGGATGTGTTCACGATTTTGGCTCTCTAGGTTATAAAGAAGTTGGTTAAAATAGGAGAAATAGAAGTTTAGGCATATATACAACGACCAGGTCAGGTTAAATAAAATCTTAAAAGAAGGGAGAATGTGTTAGCTATACACTCCCTTTTTCACTTTGAAAAAAAGGGAAACAAATAATTCGCAAATAACGTTTCGCTAAGTCATCTGGAATTGGACATGGCATGGTTTTTTTTCATGGAATAACCACTTCTTCTAATCGACAGTTATCAAAAATAGACCTGGCAAATTGAGGGAAAATGTCGGAGTCGCCTCAACAATTTCCGCTGTGATAGGAACTGAGCACAAATAATGCCGTCCAATGAAATGTGAGCTATGCTCTATTGTTATTTACAATTACGAATATTTAGACCACCATACACTGTCAGCTGCTGGGTCAAGATGATGAGTAAGTGTATGAGCTGTAGAGGTCAGCGACTCAAAGCTGACTGCTAGCGTCAAGGCCAGCGACCCATTGCTGGCAAGACCCTTCTTCACCTCCACATGGTGATCCTGGATAACAGGCTCCAACACGGGCTATGGAGAAGGGATTAACGAGCGAAGGCTAACACGGCACCCAAAAATACCTGTTGAATTCGGATGTATTGGACCGAAAGGTGCAAATATCGCAGTTAAGCTGTAAACTACGACACAACGCATTCTGTGCTCTGGACTACATAAAACCCTCTTTATTCCTTAGTAGCGGGAGTTCGAGAACGAACGAATAAGAAGAAGAAGAAGAAGACAATAAAGAAGACTGTCAGTTGATTTTCCTCTTGGTTTGTTTAGCATTGTCTCTCACTGGTATATACATTTGGCAAGAAAATAACTCTAAATACCTGCAGACTATTGGTAGATGACGAGGTTGTTTGAATCTTCCAAGTGTATCGTTATAAGCGACTAATCAGGGCTGTAACTTCACCTTGTAAAGGCAGGTTACTGCTGCTTCTTCACTGATCTGTTCTACAATTCTCCTGTTTTTGTATAACTCCACTTTTTAACTTTATTTGTTATTGCTCCTTAAACTTCTTTTTTGTAATTCCACACACACTGGGATCGTCTGGTTTGTTTAATCCGTGCACATACTCTATAGTTTTATTCGTTTTCTTGTGTGAATACTTCCCTGAAGACCAACAGAACAGTCAGCGACCATCTTGTACCACAATAACAAATTATATCCCTTTTGCTCAGTCTGTGTTTGTCAATTGTAATGTGTCCCAGATATGAGTCATGGTTTCTTTTTCAAAGTCTAGGGGTTTCAATCACTTATTTTCGATTTGCCTCTCTTTCGCCAGCCTGTAGGGAGGCAGAGCATGATATCTTGTAATTTACTTACACCAGCATTGCGTTCATCGATTTCGCCACATCTCACGTGAAGAGGTCTTCATGAAATGAAGTTTACTATCCTGAGGCTACAATCCGGTGTAGTTATGTACAAGGTGTGTTCAAATTAAAACGGACTAAAATGCACCAAGTGAACATACGTGCGATGCGTATGATGACGTAAATTTTGATGTAACAGCAGATATCAGCCATGAAGTTTGCAACATGTCATTATTTTCCGTTTCATAGTTTCCTCAGCAGATCTTTGAAAACCTGACGAGTGTGATACGGAATACGTCCAGAGCAGGTCGGCGAGCGGTGATTCGGTTTCTAGCAGCTGAAGGATGTCAACCAATTGACATTCATTGCAGAATGCTGGTAGTATAATGTGACCCGAATTCCTGCATCAATTTTGGCGAGGGCATCTTCAGACGCAACAATATGCGCCTGAACTGCTCTCGGAAGATCTTTCGTTAACTCACGTTCTTCTTCTTTTTTTTTTTTTTGCGATCGCCTTATTTCTCTTTTCCCTAAGGCGGTTTGCGTTACACTGTGGTGTAGCCATGAAGCGAGAGCTCTGGCACATATGACTTCTATAAAGTGTGGTTGAACTCCTTCACCGTATTTCTTATCTCTTTCTCATCCAACTGCTTGATGTGACAAAACTGTACTCCATCCTCTGGACTAACTCCGTATCACACACGCTATGTTTTCAAAGGTCTGCCGAGGAAACTGTGAGTCAGTGGATAGTGACATTTTGTAAACTTGACGATTTGTATGTGCTGTTTACACCAGAATTGACTTCATCATGCGCATCGTACGTATGTTCACTTAGTGCAGTAAGTCTTATTTCATTTGATCACGACTCAGAATTTTAAATTTCATCACTAATCATTATTCCTCGAGACCTTCCTAACGAGCTGTAAAAATTATTCATTATTCATCAAACATTCGAAAAACATCATTACTGTATGTTCATGTCCTCTTTTTCTAAATTGTTAACTCTTTTTTTTAAAAATATGTACGTGCATGTACTCCGAAACTTCTGGAAATTCTCTCAATCTAGCTGTCATTTTCGACGTAAAAATATCATACGGAATATACTTCTATATTTACTGCTCATGTGGTAATAAATAAAGATATTCATCGCAGAGTTCGTAGACTCCACAAGAAAACCTAGCCCAAAGACAATAAAGAATGTATTTTTATATTTGCCGTCAATTGATAATCCGGGTACTAAAAGCATTGCTATAAAAATAAAACAAACAGGAATAAAGCAGGCGATAAAGACAGATGAAATAACTACTATCATTTTCGTTATTCGTCGATCACGTAACGATGACAGCTCAGCTTGCCCAGGAGCTGTAGAACGCTGTCGCCATTTAGTCTTTTGTTGAAGATTGACTACTAAGGTCACAGTGCAGATTATGACAACTAAAAACGATGCCATGGGAATGAAAATGTTGTTTACTGCAAACGAGGCTGTCTCCACTTCCGTCCGGTCACTTGTGTAAACAAGGCCTAGGATTGTCCTGTTCCGTTCCGGTGAAAATCTCATTTGTAGTCTGTTAGCGTAATAAATAGGAGACACACTGCCGATGAGGATGATAAAAATACAGACAATGACAATCAAGACCCTCTTGGAAGTTATGATTGTTTTCACCTGTAGGGTAAAATAGTACATAGGATAAATTCATTTGGTGAAAGTAAGTGAAAGTCAAATCAGTTTTCTAGTTCACACCTATACATGTAAAACATTCACTAATGTGTTAGTCTATTTACGACAAACATTATTATACTTTCAAATCAAATCGTGCTCTTACCCATACCTATATATATATATATATATATATATATATATATATATATATATATATATATATATATATATATGATCATGTAGCATGTCCGTTGCAGGACGTCTCTCTAACAACAGCGGATCTGTAAGACTATATTTAGCCAGAACAAGTCTGTGATGCTGTCATCTTCAGGACCTCAGTGATGTCTTGTGTCCATCGCCTCCTCGGTCTGCCTCTACCCCGCTTTCCAGGCATCATGCCATCCAGTATCGTTCTACCCAGGTCATTATAGTGTTTGATCTGGGCAAAATATTTTAGCGTTCTGGACAAGATATTGTTTACTGACGAATTTTTCTCGATATCCAGTTCTTTTAGGATATCTGCATTCGTCGTTTTCACTATTGATGGTAGTTTGAGCACTTTCTTGTAGCATTTTATTTTAAAAGATTTCAACTTTTACTCAATTGTTTGAATATCTACGTTTCACATCAATATGTTGCAACCGGAAAAGGCAAGTTCGCAGGATTTGTTATGTTCTTCATAAATTTGTCATTTTATTTAAATCTCTGCATTGACATAGCTATTCTCCATCTTGACATCCGTCAGACAATCTTCATTGTTGCTTAAAATTGATCAAAGGTACTAAAAACGTGTGCCTTTCTCAATTTCCTGTTGATCTAGAATAACTAGGTTCAGTCTTTGTCTTGTCTGTGCTCATTTTCTTGGTTTTGCTAATGCGACTGTAAATTGTTGGATCTAGAAAGAGGGTGTCGTTAAGGAAGCTATGGGTATGTGAATTGATGCACAGCTGCCAGTTCATAATTATTGATGCTAAGAATGACTTTAGCAGTTAATTGTACTTCTTGTCTCAGTGCATTTGTTTTTCAGAGGAATATTGTCAGACTGAAAGCTACGCATGCTTGGTAGAAGCGATCTATCTAGTACTGAAGTTCCTACTGACTGTGGGTGGCAACTGCATTATCTATATATCTATCTATCTATCTATCTATCTATCTATCTATCTATCTATCTATCTATCTATCTATCTATCTATCTATCTATCTATCTATCTATCTATCTATCTATCTATCTATCTATCTATCTATCTATCTATCTATTTATCTATCTATCTGTCTGTCTGTCTGTCTGTCTATCTATCTATCTATCTATCTATCTATCTATCTATCTATCTATCTATCTATCTATCTATCTAACAATCTATCTATCTATCTATCTATCTATCTATCTATCTATCTATTTATCTATCTATCTATCTATCTATCTATCTATCTATCTATCTATCTATCTATATATATATCTATCTATCTATCTATCTATCTATCTATCTATCTATCTATCTATCTATCTATCTATCTATCTATCTATCTATCTATCTATATATATATATATATATATATATATATATATATATGTATATATATATCAATCTATCTATGTATCTACACATATAACTATCTATATATTTATCTATCTATCTGTCGGTCTATCTATCTATCTAATGTATCTATCTGTCTGTCTGTCTGAATCTATCCATCCCGTCCATTCGTCTGTCGGTTCTCTCTGTCGCTCTCTCTTTCCATGTATATATATATATATATATATATATATATTTCAATATATATGTGTGTGTGTATGTGTATGTGTGTGTGTGTGCGTGCGCGTGCGCGTGCGCGTGCGCATGCGTATTATGCAAGGTCTTTGGCAATCAAAGCTGATCTTTTCTCTAGTCTGTTCGATTGTCCCCAATTGCAAAGACTGATGGAGAACTATAGTTGAGACATGAGACACCACGATCAAATGATGCTATAAAGAGATGATCGATTCGCAAGCTGGCTGACATCAACCCTTCTTCAACCTTCTTCTTCTTCCTCCTCGTTCGTCTTCAGACCTCAACTTCAATGACTCTAACAAAGGCAGCAGTCGACTCAAGGCTCTCTACGCTTCCGTACAGCTTCTCGTGAAAGGACACTGGCTGTTACCAAATGCTACTTCTTTTGTCGGTATACAGTGGACAGGACTGCAAAATATGTTCTGCCTTCATGGGGTCTGTGCCGCAGGGTGTGTCATATTTCCTTGTACTATTTGTGACAGACAATTCTGGGCTTCGATCGGCTTATTTCACCATTTTTGAACTCATGTGAACAGTGAATTTTGACAAAGTGGTCCACCTCGATTTTGATTGACGAACAACAATATACAAGTAAATAATGTAAGAACAAGGAACATATAACATATATTTCACAATCATCATCAACACTTTTTCAGCCCCATATAAAGCACAGACTTTCATAATATGCACTGAATTCAACAACTTGTTATCACTACAGCTGTAACAGTCTCTCTATTTGGGACTTACATTTTCCTGGCATCTACATCAGATCAAATACACAGCAAACTTCCATCAAGAATAAAGCAGTATTAAATTTTAGAAAAATTTGTCACCAACTAAAGTGGTACAGAAAAGCAGAGACAAAAGAATTTGTCACAAACTAAGCAAAGAAAAACAGAGATGGAAAGACGTGCATTGATCCCTTCGTGAAAAACGTCCGTGGGTTGAAATTGGCTACCGATGAAAGGGTTTGATAAAAACATGCTGACATGATTTTCGATGAGATAGTGAGATTTAAATATACTATCACATGTGTATTTCGTGTATGCTCAATGATCTTGGCTATTTCTGTTATGCGTATATTTATAACAGTTGTGTATTATCTCTGGTTTTTTTTAAGTATGTAAATTTTTTATATAATCGATAAAGTTATCCACACAGCTTTGCTGGGCGGCTTATCTGGCTTGAATGCCAGACTATGGGTAACCAAGAATAATAATCTATGGTGAAGAATGGCAAACGCTCCCGGTGGGCGGGTGGTTGGGCAAAAAAGAGCGCTTTAAAGACACGCTTAAAACGTATCTAAAAGGCTTTCAGCAAAATCGACGAAACATGGGAAGATGTTGCTAAAGACAACCTGGTGCACAGCTTTCCACAGATGAGCAACATCGTGCGAGTCTTCCAAAAAAAGGTTGCAGCAGAACAAAGGAGACAAAGTAGTAAAATCCAGTGAATTATCACGGTCTCATGCAGCGAACATCCAATGGTCTGACTGTCAGCGAGTTATGTAAATCTGATATTGAAATCTTCAGCCATTTTCACCCCCATCCATAACCTCCGACTCGTAGAATACTTAACTGAAAGACCTTCTTAAACGAAAAGAATAAAAGGTCTTCCTCAGCCGTGACGTACGAACAACAGCAATCGATAATGTGATCCCCAAAGTGGTGAGTTTACTGAAAAGCTTAGCATTGCACTACAGCCAAAACGACACATACTATCTTTATCAGCGCGTCTCGGAATATCAGAAAAGTCATGGTAATCATCTACCAGAGGAAAATTGCTAAAAATGGTGAACCTAAAAACTAGCCTCGATCAACATCAACATAAAATCTAACCTTGAGTGGCATAGTGATACACAGACATCTTTCCAGCGTGATCATGGCAGTGATCCAGCTCGTTACTCGCGTAAAGATCACGTGGGGCCAGCCAGTGGTCAGGTACTGCAGTTCTATTGACTCGAAAGGGACATTGGCCTCGTTCAGCAAAGGATTGAAGCATATATTTGTCCATATTAGTGTCGCTAAACATCCCAGGTCTGAAACAGCGAGTCCTGTGCAATGGAAGTGGTGAAGCGTTATGTCATATAGTATGGTATATAGTGTACAAATGATAACACCCTCATATGTTATGGTATATAGTGTAGAAATAACAACACTCTCAAATGTTATGGTTTATAGTGGGGGCGGCGTGGCCTAGTGGTTAAGTGGCACGGCTCACAACAAAAAGGCCCTGGGTTCGACCCCCATCCCAGCACCGGCCGTCACCCCGGGGAAGCAAATCTTTAGAAAATGCAGAAGGAAGCAGACCCTTACATAAGTCTGATGCACTGGGCAGACAGGCTCAAAATAAAAACCGTAATGCAAGGTACACCGCATTGGGAAATAGAGAAAATACGGCAAACGCAACAACAAAAACAAAATGGTATTAAGTTAAACAATTAAAACACACTACATATCATTTGTTATGTTATGTAGTGTAGAATTTTAAAGGCAAAAACAAAAACAAAATGGTATATAGTGTAACAATTAAAAAACACGACATATCATTTGTTATGTTATGTAGTGTAGAATTTAGAAGGCAAAAACAAAAACAAAATGGTATATAGTGTAACAATTACAACACACTACATATCATATGTTATGTTATATAGTGTAGAATTTGTAACACTCTGCATGTCATCTATTATTGTAGTGACCAAGATGCTGAGAAGTTCATGATCTGCACCGGTCAGCCAACCAAACCTCCCTGCTAGATCCAGGACCAGTGATCTATAGTGTCATGACTCTTCTCTCCACCTCCACATCGTAATCCTGGATAACATGCATCAACAAGCCAGACGGGCTAAGGAAAACGGATCGAAGAGGGAAGGCTAACGCAGTATTCAAAAATACAATGCAAAATTCGAATGTGTTGGACCGAAAGGTGCAAATATCGCAACCATGCTGTAAACTACAACACAACGCATTCCGTTATTCGGACTAAATCCTAAAAATTGCGGAACTCTTTTCAAAACTAGAGTGCAATTGAGAACGAACAACGGAGAAGAAGAAGAAGAAGAAGAATATGTTATGTTAAATACTGTAGAAAATACATTATACATGTCATACAGGGCATGTTAAATTGTGTAAAATTGATATCACTCTACGTGTCATACAGCGTAGAAATTGCAACACTCTTCAGCGACCGATGCATACACATCTTGTAAAGATAAATATTCATTGTTTATACACGGTTATTGAGTTTTTGTTAGGGTCTTTTTATGCGTTTTTCAAAAAAATAAATATTTTTTTTTTTTTCAAAAACAATATAATTCAAAGAAATTAAGCTTATGTTAATGCTAATTATATTCACATGTCACGTGTGGTGAAGACCACTCTCTCTGTTCAACCTTGTGGATAATGATTTCCTTGTTCTCTGTCCGCTGAAATGAGTAACTTTCGCGGTGATTTGGATTAAAGTGTGAAAGCTTTTGTGCAATTTATTAACCTGACACTCTCGTCCTAATCTACATATGGTCAGTGGCAAGATCTTATCGAGACGACTGGAGGTAGCACAGGATGCACATTTTTCCACAGGGTTTACTCCCGAAGCCTTTCAAGTAAATAGGTATCCAATAAGGCAGCAGGGATGTGACATACAATAGGTTTGGAATGTAGGATGATCAAAACTAAATCTCTATTTTCATAGCAAATGGCACAGGGAACTGTAAGTAGCAAATAATATTACAGATATTCACAAAGTGTTGTTATAGAGTGAAAGCCAAAACCTACCCACTGTGATGATGACGGTGATAGTGTCGATGGTGTTTATGTGATTGTGGTTGTGATGATGGTAATGGTGATGGGGGTGATTGTGCTGTGATAGTGGCTCATAGTGGTTTCAACTGGTGGCGAAGGTGATGATCGTATTTGTGATCATGTTTTTGGTGGTGGTGATGACAATGCTACTAATGGTGATATGGATGATGGTGATATGGATGATGGTGATATGGATGATGGTGATAATGATGATGGTAATGATGATGATGGAGATTTTCACCCTGGTGGTTTTGTTTGTATCAGAGGCGAAATGAGGATCACCGTCGTATTGAGAACACGCCGTAAGAGTTGAACAAAAGTGGGGTCTAACATGTTTTACGTAGAAGACTATCTAAATTATGGTTTTGTACATCCCTCATCTTCTTCTTTCTTTTCATCTCCTAGTTCTTTCTTTGTTTGTCATGTCTGCTCAGAGAGGTTAATGAACTGTGTATAGCAGATGCGCAAGATATTTAAATCGTTTCAATCGAGCTGTCTGCGTAGGCTATTTGGGATAATAATGCAGAAAAATGAAGCTAACTCTGAAATATATTGCGCAACCATACGTTTTTGCAAAAAAAGATGGAGGGAATTTTTGTTCGCATGCCCCATGAACGTGTCTCCAAGAAAATGGTAAAGGGTGAGCTTAGAACAGACAAACCATCATCAGGGAAGCAGACCCAAGCGCAGATTCTTTGAAAGTGTATCTGAAAAGCTTCAATACTGATTGCTCCTCCTGGAAGATGCTTGCGCAGAACCATTTAACCTGGCTCGCTATTATCAAACAAGGTGCTCAGACCGCAAAGTGAAGATATACCAGGCTAAGATTTAAAAAAGTGCCGTTCGAAAGACCAGAAGGCGTGATACTTCCACAGCCGACTCTTCGCATAAGTATCTATGATGCGGCCTGGTCTACCATGCCATGATTAGTCTTTACAGCTGGGGTAGAGCAGCAAAGATGGCGCCGTAACCTACTGTGGGTCTACATTGCACTAGTTTAGTTCATTGTGTACGCCTCCAGACCACGGATTTGCTTTCATTTCACACAAGTCGACGACTTGCACTTGTTTTCACGGAAACGTGTTGTTATTTTCGATTTGGACTGGTTAATTATTTCATTTGTTCGGTTTTCTTCCCTCAGATTAACCTGGAATGGACATCGGTTATATGAATAACACTGCACTTAAGCCTGTGTCGTATTTTCACGGCGGAACTTCACGAGATTGCCGCCATCGTCCTAGCTGCTAAAAAGTATCGGTTTCGGTGTGTGAAATTTAGACACGACTATAATGGACTGGAACACAGCCCAGCAGAGATGCTGAACTCACTCAAGCCTTGAGTGATGTCCCTTTGACATCTTGCGGTTATGGGAAAAGCACAACACAACGTTAGATGTCATCCTCCCACCGCTGCCTTGCGGGATACCTGTTTAAAGGGAAAGGCTACTTAGTAAACCTTTAGGAAATATCTATATACTGTGCTATCTCCAGTCACTGGCCAAGGGTAGCTCAGGACCAACGAGTTAGATTGACAGAAGGCGCAGTTACTTCCACACTTTATTCCAAATCGCCCGCAAATCACCAATTTCAACGGACACAACAACAGAAAGGACTGTCTACACGGTTAAACAAAGAGAATGGTCTTCATCACTTGTGATGGACGAACATCATATCATCGTCTTTACAGTTATATGGGCACAAACATCGCAGCACAAGACTGATGCTTTCGGCATTCTCGCTTGCTATGAGCAACAGTTATATATATGTATATACATAATATCTAGCATGCATTCGTCTAGTGAAATATTTTTAGCTGTCCGTCCTGGTTGTCCGCACTTACACTTAGATCGTGGATCATCATCATCATGTAGCATGTCATTTATAGAGCGCCGCTCCCATCCCAGTCTGAAAGAAACTCTTTCCTTTGCCAACACTCCATCCTCCAGCAGTCACACCCAGACAGTCGTTGATATCTTGGCACCATCGTCTTCTTGGTCTACCCCTGCCTCTCTTGTCTGGTAACATACCTTCCATCACCGTTCTCTCAAGACTGTTGTGTCTCTTGATGTGACCAAAGTATTTCAATTTTCTGGTCATAATGGAATTGATAAACCAGTTCTCTATGCTCTATGGGTCGTGCAGTCAGTTTTTTCTATGCAAGTGGCTTTTTAATCTGTAATGTCCCATTGTCATGCGTAACAAGATGAGTCACCTGCGCCAGCTAGATTAAAGCAGTGATAGTTGTCTCCTGTTTGGTCGATTTTCCGAATGGCTTTGAAAAAAAAGATTTTTCTTTACAGGAAAGTGTTTATTGATATTTCTTTTCTCGTAGTGCATCTTCTGTTGATAACTTGTCTGATCACTCTCTATTTATATCTATCTATCTATCTATCTATCTATCTATCTATCTATCTATCTATCTATCTATCTATCTATCTATCTATCTATCTATCTATATATCTATTTATCTATCTATTTTGCATCTTTTTTTTTCTCTCTCTCTCTCTCTCTCTCTCTCTCACACACACACACACACACACACACACATTTCCCTGTACGCTACAATTTAATTCGTATCAATCTAGCACTAACTGTCTTTCAGCAAAATACTTTTTACTGAACTGACATTTTATAATTAGTGTGTGCTATCTCTTTTTCTCTCTTTGTCTCTCCTTCTCCTTCCCTGGTATGCGAGACAGAAGAATCTCGAAGCAAACCATCCTAAAAGCCACTAACATCATTCCAGTACAGTAACCTTTATCCAGATAACTGGTCTTCAAGTGCAAACATTACAACAAAATGCATGGCGGTCGAGAAGAAAAAGAAGAAGCAGACGATGTATATTATGATGGAGGTAGTGATTTTAGTAGTTGTGATAATGATGGATGTAGTTGTGATGTTTGCAGTGATGTTGATGGTCATGTAATGGTGGTAGTTGCGATGTTTGCAGTGATGTTATGGTCATGTAATGGTGGTAGTTGCGATGTTTGTAGTGATGTTATGGTCATGTAATGGTGGTAGTTGCGATGTTTGTAGTGATGTTATGGTCATGTAATGGTGGTAGTTGCGATGTTTGTAGTGATGTTATGGTCATGTAATGGTGGTAGTTGCGATGTTTGTAGTGATGTTATGGTCATGTAATGGTGGTAGTTGTGATGTTTGCAGTGATGTTGATGGTCATGTAATGGGGGTAGTTGTGATGTTTGCAGTGATGTTGATGGTCATGTAATGGTGGTAGTTGTGATGTTTGTAGTGATGTTGATGGTCATGTAATGGTGGTAGTTGTGATGTTTGCAGTGATGTTATGGTCATGTAATGGTGGTAGTTGTGATGTTTGCAGTGATGTTGATGGTCATGTAATGGTGGTAGTTGTGATGTTTGCAGTGATGTTGATGGTCATGTAATGGTGGTAGTTGTGATGTTTGCAGTGATGTTGATGGTCATCTAATGGTGGTAGTTGTGATGGTTGTGATCATGATGATATTGACTATTACACAAAAATTCATACTACCCAAGAGGCTGACATTGACCGGGTCCTTGAAGCCTTGCTTGACGAAGCAAATGATGTTCATAATGTTTGTGACTGTACCAAAAATGTCAACTAGCTCGCAAATTATTGCGAAACAAATCCATTGAAATATAAGACGTGATTCGGTGCTAACATCTGCCGATGAAACGGCTGGCTGCTGAACATATATATTTGGAACAGACTGATCCAGTTTTGACATCTTTTCTGCAATTTAATCGACCAGTTCACTCGACTGGCTTAAAATCTTTCAACAAATAGTTCTGCTGTGTACAAACACATAGCAAAAGGGATATGTCCTGGAAATGGGCGTAACCTATAGCTGCTTTTAGCATATGTTACTTTTTGTTTGTTTTGAAAGACTCATCCAACGGCATACTCCATTTTTGAGCAAAATCGACATGTTTCTTCTGGGCATATGACAGTTTTTTTTTTTTTGCTTAAATGTTTGCCTCACTAGTTTCTACTGGCGGAGGCGCGCCATTTTCCACCCCAGACCGTTGTCAATTGGGCGATATCAGGACGCATAAATCAGTGCTTGGATGCATGTGTGCATCTGTATGTACCTATGCTAGGTGCAATGGAAATGGAAGTGCAAAGGAAGGGATTTACCACGAGGGCGCGTGTGAAAGTTGTGCAAGAGTGTGACTGTAGGATAGAGTCAAATGAAACAGGGGGAGGTAAGAAGAGAGAGAAGAGTTGCCCCCGGGGTAGAAGACGGGCATATGACAGTGTAGTAAATAGTAGCTTGTAGTACGTTCTCGAAAGTTGTGTGTATATATATATATATATATATATATATATATATATATATATATATATATCTTTTAGATGTTGCTAATGTATATAATACTTTTCATTTAGATGTGCTTCTTATAATGACGTCTTATTGCAAATTAATAACTATTCAGAAGAAATACATTGCCAGTTGTGGACATGCTTATACAATAATAATTTCACAAAGGATTTACGGTTTGTTTTTAGTTTGTTTTTGTGAACCTATAAATTATTTCCCTTGACAGGTATTTTGCATTAACATTAAGAGTACATATTGTAACACTTTAGTATGACGTTGTGACTTGGGAAACAAAGAAAGGTACAACTAAAGAGATCCAAGTTTTCATCAGTAGATGTTGCCTCAAAATAAGGTAAGAAAATGGCATGAAAAAGTCACTAAATGTTAAAAAGAAGCGGACAGATGCCAGTGGTACTATACATAAAAACAATGAGGAGACGATAGAGAGGATAGACATACCACTAACTAGCTACCAGCATTACAAAGTAGTCACTGTTCTGGAATATTCAGGACAAGAAAGTTGAGGCAAGCCAAAACACTCGCGGAGAAGGGAAGTTGAGATTAACCTAAACATATCAGTACAAGACGGGGACTGGATGTCGGGAGATGGTAATGATAGCGCATGACAGAAAGAATTGGTGATAATTTCATAAGGCCCAGCAGAGATTGACGTGTTTTTATTGATAGGGACGTGTTTTTATTGATAGATGTGAAAGGTAATGTATGTTTTTAAGCCGTTCAGTTCGCTATTGTTCAAATAAGTAAGTTATCTGTGATCAATATACTAAAGCTATAAACTATTAGAATAGCAAACGAATAACATTTGATGAAAAGTGGTGTTTTTGTATATATATATATATACACACACAGGGTCTTTCAAATTGATTTAATTTAATTTAATGTCCTGATACTGGTTTAGCTAGAAGATTGCAGAATCTGTATACAACCAGTTTCATTTACATTTCCTTGCTCTAAAATCTATGCACATCAAATGTATTCGTAAATGCATTAATTGCCCATGCCTCCACTACTTTCTGTTGCAATACATTCCAACCATTAACCGCTCTCCGACGAAGAAAAAAAATATTTCCAAAGATCTAATCTTGACATTTCTTTAGTTAATTTGCAGCTTTGCCCTTATTTTCGTGTGGGCGGTTGTATTTTGAAGAAAAAAAGTGCATGTAGTCAAATGCATCCTTTCCTTTGATTATCTTATAAATCTGTATTAAGTCACCTCGAAGTATTCTCTTTTCTATAAACTGTAGGCCGGTTTATCTGAGCATGCCCATATAACTGTAATTCTGGAATCCAACTAACAGCTATGTTGCTATTTTTTGTATCATTTCCAGGATTTTTAAATATCTTCTTTGATAAGAACTCCACACCTGTACATAGTACTCCAATCTAGGTCTAACTAATACTTTATGCAGTTTGACAATCACTGTCTTGATCCTATGATTAATATTTCTTTTTATCATACCTAACATTGCATTTGCCTTTTTAACTGCTACCTGTACTTGCTCACTCACTTTACCTGTATGATCTATTATAACCCCTAGGTCCCTTTACTTCATTAAAATATTGTTCTCACCCTTTCTGTAATTATCTTCCATATTGGAATTACCCATATGGATGAATCTACATTAATTTCCATTTGTCAGCTCAGACCATTTACAAATTTATCTAAATCCGACCCCAATATCAACTTCTGCTTTAGATGAGACACTTCCGCATAGTTTTGTGTCATCCGCGAGTTTTGCAATCAAAGATCTAATGTCAATGTCAAAATCGTTTATAAATATGAAAAACAAAATCAATCTCATTTCCGAGCCCTGTGGCACTCCAATTTTTACTTCAGAGCGTTGCTTATTTCTGTCCACTCTCTGTCTTCTTCCCGTTAACCAATTTTCAATCCATTTCGTTACTACCCCACTTATTACAAGAGATGTTAACTTTCTAAATACTCGTTGATGATATACTCTATCAAAGGCATTTGCAAAATATAGATAATAACAACCACTGGGTCCCCTTTATCTATCATTTAAGTAACTTCCTCCATGAATTCTATTCGTTCAGCACGATTTGAACGATATGAGCTTGCTATTTAAAAAAATCTTCGTTTGTCTGCCACCTCGCGGTAGTGCTATCAACTATGGCTCATACTTCATAAGCTGGAGGATGTGCTTGAATATATTTCACTGGATATTCGATCGGTAGTAATGTTGTGCTCCTCATGGAACGCATTCTTATCGTCCAGAGCATATTCAAAGACCCTGTGTACACATACATATATAAATATATATATATATATATATATATATATTTATATATACATATTATATATACAACGATAAAAGCATTTATGAGTACGACCTTCATCGGGGGAGAGCACACAAAAAACACCCCTCAAAGGAAAACAGCAGAATGTAACTTAATGTAAGTACTATACCTATGAGAAGCATAGATCCAGGTATTTACTGATAGATCAGCAACTACGGTAGTGAAGATGTGATGTGCTGCCAACTTACATTACAATGGCACTTTATTTCGAATTAATATTGCAATTTTAAAGCCATCATTTGAAGGCACCTTTTATATTCAAATTGGAAACTCAAAGAGTACAAATAAGAAATGAGACGTATTTAACTATCTTTGAAAAATAGACCTTTACAAAACATTCATGATTTCGTGATGGTTTTTATTTATATAAAGATGGAAGAATATGAATTAAGTGGACAAAGAAAAAAGAGAATTAAAATGTTAATGCAGACATGTCAGTTATCACAATTTTCAAGATATCCTTATATTTCTTAAAAGATCAAATGAAGACAAACGATCAAAGGTACATTTATACCAACTCTCTATTATCAGTGTCAGAAATGTTCCCTGATAAATACACCAGTAAGAAAAAGCAAACGTAAAATGATAAACTTGCAAATAGGAGGCAGAGTCACCAGATGAGACATAATGAAATACGGTGAAATCCCACTGAAAGTGGTAAAACCACAGCGTGTGGCATTTATTAACAGGCATATTATTAGCCTGCCCAAGTTAAACGTTTCGTGTAAAGAAACCAAATGTACTGGAAGGATTATGCTTCAGCTGACACGAGAGAGTGATTAATTCAACGAAATTGTTAATTGGTTTTGGTTTATAAATGGTTCCAAACCTACAACATATCGAACACCGAGCGCAGGGTTTCAAATGGAAGACAGACCAAGAAATAAATTGATGGGGCGTGCACAAAAAACACTACAAAAGAAGAGTTTAAAAAAAAGGAACAACCCCACATATGTCACATACAAGAAAGCTGGAACTCTCAATATATATCACAAGTGAACATAATAGATTCAATAAATTTGATCAGTTTAAAATCTATAGAAAAACCTTCGATTTCGAAATGTAAGTACACGTGTTTTCTTCTAATATTGAATTCTAACGAGTTATTCTATTTCTTTAAACAGTTACTAAATCTTTACATGAAAAGTTGGAAAACAGGAACTTTTTACTTTACTGAAATATTAAATGCACAGAAGGGATTATTTGTTTTCACAACTAAATAATATTCACTTGTTTTTCAACATCGATGTGGTTTCGCGTTAACAATAATAATAAGTAAACGTGTCTTCTCACGTGTGTGTCTTTTTATTTTCCAATAAGAGCATGGCGAGTATATGGAATAGGAAACAGGTAAGTGTTATAATAATTAAAAAGAAAAACATTTTTTCTGTGGTGGTTTTAACCACGCAGCAATGATAAGAACTTGAGCCTTATTCCTAAAAGAATACTAATATTTTAAATAACATACATTTGTAATGATTTTAAAAATTCGCAAAGCAGTAAAATATTTCGATATTGAAGCACTGCATAATTGTAACTGGTAGTATTTTAGTTTATTGTGTCTTATTTTTTCCTAGTTACTGCTGACTTTAACGATTCAGACACTGTAGTCAAAATGTAATATATTTAAAGTTATTGACTGAAACCTGTGAAGACTGTGTTGGTTATAGCACAATATCTTAAAGTTTGTGACACTAATAACGTATTTAATTATGCCTGCTTCGATTAACATCGAAATAATGTGTTATCTTGCTGGATATAATATGTAGTCGTTGTACAATACCAGTATATCGATCTAGCAATGATCTGTAAACATATAGTATTAGCTTCATTTGATTACGCGTGTGAGCATGGGTAAGTAAGGACACAGACGTCAAGACAAGGACTTTCTCTTAATTAGCACTATTGATTGTGTTGCTGGTGGTAAATGAATGACACCAAGACGAGTCACGACTGAAGGGGATTATCAGTTGCAATTATAATTATATTTTCTGGATGAACTAAATAACATCTTTACCATAGAAATGTTCATCTTTCTTTTAAAATGTCACTCACAATTATTTCACATGTCAAATAGGTCATCATGATATCTTACCGTATTCACAACACGAGGTCATAGCGTAATTTGTCTTACTCACACGTAAATCACATGTTGCTACAATTGTCATCTATAATAAACAAAGATATGACTAATGCAGTTTTACTTTAAAATGATGTAATATTAAGAAACGTTTACAAGTCCATGTAGTTCACCACATCTGACCAGAAATAAAGAAAACAGCAACTTTGACGAACAAAGATATGCAGAAAATGAAAGTGTTTTTATGTAAAACATTTTTTGTCAATGGAAGTGAGTCCCTATATGTTATGTAAATCATTCATGGCATTTGTGTGGATGGCAACTGTGTGGATCAGTAAGCTAGCAGGAAGGTCTCATGAAGCGACAGAAACGTGGTCTCAGAGAAAGATATTCAGCATTCCATAGATAAGAGTTGAATGTTTATAATGATCTGTACAGGCAGGCAGCTGTGATAAAGCAGCGTATAACACTCATCAGAATAAGGCTGCCTGTCCGATAAGCAAAACGCGAACAAAGGATAATAAAACTGCAACCTGCAAAGCATTTTGCTACAGAAAACTATGTAATAATAATTCGTCCAACGTCGTCGAAGAGGACCACCAACATCATCACATGTTCTAATGCAACCTTGCGTATGTGTGTGCGCCAAATGTGACTGATCAAGCCAATTCAAAACTGGAAAAGTATGTGACACGTTTAGTAAACGTAGTCAGTAGTTGTCTCTGCTATTTCCTTTGCTCTTGACTTCCTCATGCCACGTCTATCCTGGGATGTATCGACAAGAAGACCGTCGCTACGGCATATGTGAACATGCTTTTCCATGTTGAGTGATTCTGAGCCAGGTTCACTCGTCCCAGGTGTTAATGTCCATTTGACAGCACTTAAGAGACTCCTTCAGACTGTCTTTGAAACGCTTTTTTGGACGTCATTTGGGATCGGTTCCTTTCAAAAACTAAATAGGATTGTGTATAGGAACAACTACCATAATCAGTGACTGCCAAAGAGGCAGAAAAAGAAAAGGTAAATAGCATGCCTTTGCAGAACGCGGCTCTTACAACCGCCAACCTATTTGGTTGTTTTAAGTTTCTTTGTAGGTGTGTGTTAAAGTAGGTTTGCCATTATGTTTTAGTACGCGGAGAAGCGATCGTACCAAAAAAAAACCTCAGTGTCTGCCAAGTTGGACAATGTAGATTTGGTACTCGGTGGGCAGGAACTGTTAATGCAAGTTTCTTCTCTAGGTGACACTGCCTTCCATGTCAAAAGGCAGCAACATTTGTGGGTGTTTTTATTTAAGTTTTTAAATGAAAAAGAAGGAATCGGGTTGACGTGCTGTATGGGAATGTTATCATTTTTTTTTTAGCAAACTGAAATAACTATATAAATTTATGAGAATAGAAAGGTTTGCTAAAATACTCGAATTTTCTACTAGCCTGCATTGGGAAAAGGGACATAATGAGACAAAAATGGATGCAAAATAGAACATCATAGCATGGATGTGTTCAGGACAATGCGTTATGGAGATCAATAATCCTTTACGTCTGTGAGCCTTGCAGAGATAACTATACCGCTAAAATGTCTTAAAGAAAAATACGCATTTCGGAAGTGTTACTCTGAACTAGTTGTTTGTCTGACAATTGTGGTCACTTTCGGAGATTGCGCAAACTGAAGGACACTTCTTAAGGTACACAGAGCTTTATGAAATGACCATTAGGTGTTCAGTTTATGTTTATTGTGTCCACTGTGATTTGTTAGGCATTTTCACGTGGGTTACTTTTCGTTCCTGACAAAAGTGTTTTCATAGCAAATCATTTAGTTGTGTTCCCGTTCGGGCGCGGTGTCTAAGATGTACTTGTTTATCATCTTGTCAACATAATTAAATAGAAATATATATATATATATATATATATATAAAACTAAGTTTTTATGTAAATGCTATTTTTTTTACTGACATTATTTTTGTGTGGACTTTACGGACAAACTCGCTAAGAACTTCGTTCCAGAACTTTCTGAAACTACAGCGTGGCAAGGAGTCACGAGACTATGAGTGTACCATAAGGAATTTAACATATGCATCATCATTATCATAATCAGGTGCCTTCCGGTTGCCTTTGGCGATCGTGGACCTCCATCCACTTCTACCAAGTGTGGTGTTTACCATCTCTATTGTTGATTGTCGCCCATGCCATTCTCTCCTTCCTGCTCCTTCTTCTTCTTCGTTCGTTCTCAATCTCCCGTTACCAAACCCTGAACAGAGCTTTGCAACTAGCAGGATGTAGTCCGGAGAACGGAATGCGTTGTGACGCTAGTTTACAGCTTGACTGCGATGTTTGCACCTATCGGTCCGACACATCCGTCTTCGGCAGTTCTCCTTCCTGCTATCTTTCAAGTTGTCACAACATGCTCCAAGCCGCTTCTTTTCCTAACATGCCCGAAAAAGAATTATCTCCTTGTTCTCATTCTGGCAATGAGTTGTTTTTGTGTTTGTGCCTCATGGAGTACTATATCATTAGTCATCTTTACAGTCCATTTCATCCGCAGCATTCTTCTGTAAAAACACGTCTCCGTTGCTTCCAAAATTATATTCGCTTGCTTGCTAATTGTCCATGATTCACAGCATATCTCAGTACTGGTTCCACGTAGCATCTAAGTAATCTCTTTCTCAGTTCCAGCGACAACGTTTTGTTGTACAATATGCTTTTCGTGGTTTTGAAGACCAATTTTTGTTGGGTTATTCTGCATTTACATAGGTATACGTATAGTAAATATAAAAAAGATGTTCCTCGGCAATCACACAAAAATCTTTCTAATTACATGTCCAGGATCCGTCAACATTTTATAGATTAATAAGTCGCACTAGTAAAGGCTGTATAGAACATGTCAGCTCTCTAGGTTATGAGGAAGATGGCTAAAATAGAATAACGGCCGTCTCAAGTAAAATAAAAGCTTTTTAAAAAGGTTGCCGAACAAATCTTCCTTCTAACGCCTTTACTGCCATTACTGGGGTAGGCTAGTGTTTTGTAGCCTCAGGTCAACAGGCCGCTTCCCCACTGCTGTCACTAAGTTGTGTGCTGGCTACGTTTATTTAATTCCCAACAGAAAAAATACAAATGCCTTACCAGGGCTTCGATCAGCTGCCATCCTTGTCGGTAGACATGCATACAAAGCATTCGGTCACGCACTGAACAAGAAACACGCTTTATAAGCTATTTTTACATCAGAGTAAAAGTTTCAGATACATGCAAGTATAAGTGCCATCTTTTCATCGAAGGTCGGCTGCAATGGATCTCTAGTGCACTCTATCTCTCTTGTCGTAATGGTGCAATCTGAGAGACTTTTTTCAGTCAATCTCTTGATGTTATCCACCCAATTAAAGCGTTGAGTGTCTCTTGAACTGCAGTCTTCTACCCTACGTTCTAGTATGGTCTTCAACAAGTCTTGTTATATGACCAAAATAACGTAACTGTCTGATTTCTGTCATTAATTCTCTTTTCACCCCCATCTCTTTCAATACCTCAAAATTTGTTTTCTCCTCTTTTGTGGAGCCGCGTACCGCAGGGGTTAGCGCGCTGGCTTCGCATCTGAGTGGTCCTGGGTTCATTCCCCAGTTGAGGCGGTAATGGTTTTTAAGTCCGCAATGGGTCCCGGGTCGACCCAGCCGTAAATGGGTACCGGTTCAGTCCGGGAAGTAACAGCGGCGAGGGAGAGGAGATGGCTACCGCCCTCATATAGCCGAGGCTTTGAAATGTGATATCGCTAACACCTCTCACCCCTGCGGCAGTAATGCAATGGGATACTTTACTTTACTTACAAGAAATGCCACCCAATCTTCTATATACATTTCGAAGACTTCAATACTTTTTTACAACTTCTTATTCATTGTCCATGTGTCTGCGCCATAGAGTAGTCACGAGTATGCATAAAACCTGACAATTCTCATTTTCGAATTCGGATTTATCTGTTTGGATGGCAGTATGTATCGCATGTTGTCGAATACTATCTTTCTGATTTCTTTTTGACGAATATTATACCTACCGTCTCTATCCGATCATTTAGATTTGTTATTTACACCCATTTGTAATGTCTTTATTTCTTAACGATAACTTTGTATGTGATAAAGGAAGTAGTTGTTGTAAATGTATAAGTGACCACTGACTCATGTTTCGATCACTGACTCATGTTTGGACCACTGGCTCATGTTTGGGCCACTGACTCATGTTTGGACCACTGACTACTGTTCCGGCCACTGACTCATGTTTGGTCCACTGGCTCATGGTTGAACCACTCACTCATTTTCCGACCACTGACTCATGTTTGAACGACTCACTCATGTTTGAACCACTGACTCATGTTTGGGCCATTGACTCATATTTGGGCCACTGGCTCATGGTTGAACCACTCACTCATATTCCGACCACTGGCTGATGTTTGGTCCACTGACTCATGTTTGGAACACTGACTCATATATGAGCCAATGACTCATGTTTGGTCCACTGGCTCATGGTTGAACCTCTGACTCATGTTTGGACTACTGACTCATGTATGGATATGTTATTCTCGACTTTACATAAGAACAAAAAGTCGAAATAAATATATTCAGGTGCGGTTCAGTTACTGCACCGGGACATGAACAAAACGAAACGCACTTTCCAGCCGCAAGGTCGTCGTCAGGGACAAAGAATAAACGAAAGCACCGACCACACACACACACACAGACACACACATATCCACAAAAATATCCACACACACACACACACATACACACACACAGACACACACAGATCCACACACATATCCACACACACACACAGACACACACATATCCACACACATAGCAACACACACACACACACATATCCACACACACACATATCCACTCACACGCACACTTATTCACACACACGCATACATATTCACACACAAACACACACTTTTGCGCATACATATCAACACACATTATAGTGTTTACTTTCTTCACTTTCCTTTGTTCATTTGTGCTTAAGGAATCACGTCTTCTTCTTCTTCTTCTTCTTCTTCTTCTTCTTCTTCATCGTGTTTTGCATTTCAGTGTCAGGTTATGAAGAGCTCTAGAACGAACCTGTTTGTGTGCCTCGTGCACAGTGGCATTGGTTGCCTCCGATTTTTCCGTAAGCCACCTTCTACGCGGTCGGACTTTGGCTTTGAATCCGTTATATCTAAATAGCATTGTTTGTTGGGGCGAGGTGCTGAATAGTTGTAATCTTGCTACGGGACCAAACTATTTTAATTGCTGTCTTCTGACGTAGTCTAATACCGGTTTCGTTCTCACTAGTCTCCTTGTGTCATCGTTTCGGATCCTATCTTTTCTTGTTACGCCCACTATCTTTCGCAGGCATTTCATTTCTGCTGTTACGTTATGCCGTTTTTCATTTGATGTTAGTGTCCTGTTTTGACATTGGTAGCAACAGTGCCGGAACAAAAATCGTGTTGTACGAAGCTCTTTTGGTAGTTATTATCACGCGTCTGCAATTAAGTTTTGGTGTTAATTTCGAATTAATCTAATTTGGCTTATTGCACCTTAGTTAGAGTTCCATTGTGATTCTTCCGTCTGCTGAAAACGTTATTCTTAAGTATGTGAAATCTTTCACCTCTTTGATTTGCTGCTCTGCAAGAGAGATATTGGTTTGTCTTGCTCAGATTTTTGTTTTACCTGTTTTTTTCTATGTTGATTTTTAAACCGTCTTCTTTACGTATTATATTTAGTTTGTTATTATGTTGATTCCGTGGAGGATTCCGTGGTGAAGTGGTTAAGAAGTCGGCCTCCTGATAAGGTGGTGTGGATTTGACTCCGGACTCAGCTTTCTTTTTCACGGGTGCTTGCTGAAGTCCCCTGCATCTCATAGTCGCTCCATAGTCGTCTTGTCCTTGACTTGTCACTGAGGTCAGGCGGCTCGAGACGAGAGAGTGAGGATAACAATTAGCGCAGTTACCCCTACTACAAATAGCCCTAGCAAATAAATGATGCAATCATTGCCTGCGGTGGACGGCGGCCTTTGCCGCTGCCTTATAAATTGTTGCAATTTTAATTCTAAAATTGCTATGGCTACTTGATCGTCTGAGAAAAGGAGTTCATGTAACAGGACATTTGAATACGGGAATCGTTATTTTATTGAGTTACTAAAGGTTTTCCACTGTACTTGAAGTTTGTTATTTTATTATGTGTGAATGTCATCTTTGGATTTGGAAAGCCCTATTGGAACATGTTATCATTGCCATACAAAAGTTCAACACATATGAATGAGTAATGATTAATGATGTGTTTTTTTTTGTTTTTTTGTTTTTTGGTGGAGTAGGTGTAAGACGTTTTTCAGTGTAAGCATGCGAGATGGGTGGGTCATGTTATACGCTTGTCTGACAACCGATGGACACATAGAGTTATGTACTGGTGACGCTACTGGTACTGGTGTACTGGTGGCCCTACTGGTACTGGTGTATTAGTTGCCCTACTGGTACTGGTGGCCCTACTGGTACTGGTGGCCCTACTGGTACTGGTGTACTGGTGGCCCTACTGGTATATGGATACTGATGGTCCTACTGGTACTGGTGTACTGGTGGCCCTACTGGTACTGGTGTACTGGTGGCCCTACTGGTACTTGTGTACTGGTGGCCCTACTGGTACTGGTGTACTCTTGGCCCTACAACTTTTGACGCCTCCAGGACGCCCACAAATGAGATGTAGAGATGACCTGCGTTAGGCTCTTTGTACGATGTGGTTCTCTAAGCAAAAGACAGATATATCATTTCGCTAAATGACATCACACATCTATTGTCTGATTTAATACCAGGATTACAAGTTAAAAGCTACAAGCATGCGAGCTACACAAGTGTTTGAGTCAGAGCTGATTCTTCCCCATATGTTATGTTTAGTTTACTCGAAGAATCAACGTCATTTTCCGCGGTTTAATCCATAAGTGCTCTATTCTTCTCCATATTTCTTGAGAATCTCAGCCACAATGGACGAACTCCGTAGCACCGCGAGGGTCCTATAATAGATTGGGTAGATTTTTAACAAAATTTTGAATTGTGCCCGGGAAGTGGCCATTAAGCCTACTCCTTTTTTCGATGTCGAAATTACGATGGATTTTTAATTTGCACGACACTGTACGCGGGCGTCCGATCTCAACTACCTAGAGATTCAGGGGAATGCCAGAACGTTCAAGTGAAAAAATCCCGGTCTCCATCGTGATTTGAATTAGCGACCTGCAGCACCCGAAGCCGACGTCTTACTTCGAGACCATTGTCTCGTCTCCTTCAAACGTCATGTACAGAGGGAGAACACGAGCAAGAGAAATGTGGTCAGGTGGACAATTAAAACCCTGGTCCTTCAATATGCTATCGAAATACGAACGTCCTTGTGGATCTGCTGCATAGCCATAGCTAACTTGTTCTAAGTATGTTACCTTGGTAAGAGGGAAAAGGACAAAGATAAGTTTCTTCTTCGAATTGTCTGCAAATGTCAGGGAAAGTTAACTCTTGTTTCATTAAAAAAATTGTAGTAAGCTATTTGATTGTGTCCCTTTATGTAATTAAAATTAATGTCTTGGCATGTTTTGTTAACGTTTTAGAGTAAATATTGTATGGAATTGTAATCCAAAGCAATTTTCCCATTTTCAACTTTCGACCAATTTTGTGTAGATTATGTAAGGATATGTTAAACATATCACATCTACTACATATCTCGCTTTGAACTTCTTTTACCTATAACTAACAGCCTGAACTTACAAGAACTTTTTGAGAAAAATCGGTGAGATAACTGTCATAGAGAAATAAGTGTTCAATGAGATAAGTATATCAGGTCACAATAAGATCAGGTCACGCATTTTGAATATATGGGCTCTATAACTGACAAATAAATCAGAAGAAGATTAGCCAGGAAACGCTGAGGCCAAACAACCTGAAGAAATTATGGAAGAACACCAACAAAACGACAATGTGAAAGTCTTGCGAGCCTGTTTTGTTCCTGTGGAAGCATAACGCTCTGCGAATCATGGACGACTACCACAAATTCTTGAAAATGAATCGAGTACTTTGAGTCAAAATGTTACAGAAAGATCCTCAGAATACCTTGGATAGAGAAAAAGAAAAATATAGACATTCGGCCAGAAAATTGAAATACTTTGGTCACATTAGGAGACACAACGGTCTTGAGAAAACAGCTGTGGAAGGTATAGTGCCAGATAAAAGGTGCAGGGATAGACTGAGAAAAGGGTGCCACCAAGATATCAAGGAACGCTTGGGTATGACTGTGGCGGAGGCTGAAGTTTTGGCAACGGAAAATAATTATTTCAGACAGGCTATGATTTGAGCGATGTTCAATAAAGAACATCCTACATGATGATGATGAAATAAGCAGCAGATACAAATCTGGTTGGATCTCTTAGAAGCATGACAAAACATGGACACAAAACAACTACACAAATATAAATGATAGACATTATATAACCACATGGCATGTATATAGAGCACGTAAGATCATTACCGTGTTTGCGGCATACCAGACAGTGGTCTCGAGGTAAGGTGTTCGCCTCGGGTGGTGGAGGTCGCGGGTTCTAATCCCGGTGAAGACATCGGAATCTTTTCACGTGGATCATCCGGTAAGTTCTTTTTCTGATCTCTGAGTATTGAGATCAGACACCCGTGTGCAGTGGCGCGCACGTTAATAATACCTTAGGAGTTTGAAATCGAAAAGAGTAAACCTAACGGCCGCTGCTCGGGGAAAATTTAAGTTAATAATCTACTCAAATTTTTCTAGGGATTCTCGCCCCACAGAGAATATTTCGCAAAACAGGGGACACCGTGGCCATAATAACAGGTATTGGTTATGTGGTTAGCGAAGCGGCTTATATGGCGCCTGACAGGCTGTGGGTTTACCTTGCTCTAATTTACGCTTCCACCTCCACCAGTCTCAAAAATAGGCGATCGTATATTCCACTGGGTAACAGATGCTGGGATTGACCTGGCAAGTCATCAGTGGATTTTCACCCGCTAAAAAATATGAAACAAAGGAGGTCGTACCTCCCCACGACGTCTAGCGACATAAGTGGACTGAAGAAATAAATAAAAAAGAAGTATTCTTCTCTTCTTCTATGATTCGCTTGTTCATATGTGTTGCTGTTCGTTGTGCCTGATGAAGACCTATTGGTCGTAACGTAGGTTTCAATTGCCTTTTCGTCTCAGTGCCGCATCTGACCATACCTATTTACAATTTTGTTTTTGTTTTTCGCACTTCACGTTCTATTTCTTCTAGAGAGCCCATTTAAGGCTGTTAGCGTGGTTGCTTCCCGTACGAAATTCAGGGTTCGTTTCGTTGTAGCTACACGTCTTAACCAAACCAGTTGGATATGGTTCTTGATTGGTTACTAGTGAAGGCCTGACAAGGAGTAAACGAATTGGTTTCCTAATATCTGTTGTCTCGAACCAGTGGAGTCTCTAGCATATTATTACATACACCATTGACTAAATGCGCCTCTTTGTGATTTGTAAGACAAGACAGCGAGAAAGGGTACTGGCGACCTCCACTGAACTACAGCTGAGACCCCTTACCGTTAAGTCCCATATATAAACAGCGAGTCTACACAGTTTATGACGTCTTAAATCACATCATAGTCCCATTGGTTCCCATCCTACGTAACGGGACATTCAATTTCAGGTTTAAGAGGAGAACAGGTCGGTATAATTTGTATTTTAAATAAATAAGTAGTAGTAGGAGTAGTCCCTTTTCAGTCATTTCTTCTTCTTCTTCTTCTTCTTCTTCTTCTGCGTTCGTTCTCAATCTCCCGCTACCAAGCTCTGAACAGAGCTTAGCAAGTAGCAGGATGTAGTCCGGAGAACGGAATGCGTTGTGTCGCTAGTTTACAGCTTGAATGCGATATTTGCACCTTTCGGTCCGACACATCCGTCTTTGGCAGGACAGTCATGCCTAACTTTAGGTTGATGCAACCTTGGATTAGCAACTTTCTACTCAGTTTTTCCTTTTCCTTTTCCTTCCAGCGTTGTCTATTCACTTCCCTGTGTTGTATGAGCTTATTTTCGTCTAACCTGAGGTGGCTCTTCAGACTACATCTCCATTTGGATTGGTCTGCAGCTATATCTTTCCAAGATATCAGATTCATATCCAGAGCCTTCATGTCCCGGCTACATGCGTCTGTCAACCGCAGCTGTGATCGACCAGTTGTTCTTTCATCACACGTCCATGCCCATAGAGAATGTCTTTGGGGATGCGACCATCTTCCATTGCAGTCTTCGTTGACAAAGGGGGGTGTACATACTTGGAAGACCGATGCAAGAATGCACCTCTGCATGTATCTCTATGACACGATTAAGATGGATCTCAGGCGCCTTGGGTGAAATTGTTGAGCCTATGCTCTTGTTCGGCACATAATGTACATGTTTCGCTTCCATACAGAAGCGTACTGGCGACACAGGCATTGCATACCAAGGCTTGGAATCGGCTGTAAGCTTGGGGCTTTTCCAGACACATGTTTGAGACGAAAGACTATGGTAGCAGCCCTACCAATGCGATAGTCTAATTCAGGGCCTAGGAGGAGCTTATCATTGATGAGACCTCAGGAACTGGTCTACAGCTGCCATATTGTAGTTATCGATTCTGATGGGATGGGGTGGTATCTACGTCGTGTCTCGGCACATTTGTTTTATTCTGGCTTCTTGTGAAGCCAAACTATTTGCATGCCACGGAGAAGCAATCTATCAATCTCTGAAGTTGGTGCAGATTGTGAGTGACCATTGCAGCGTCTTGGTCTTAGCTTTGATTAAACAGACAACCATCTAATATGGTGTGAAGGCAAATCCCTTCTTTTGTATTACCAAATGCGTGCTTCCGTAGCAAAGAAGATTCCGAATAATGCCGAGGTCAGGACTCTGCCTTGTTTAAAACCAATGTGAATACTGAATGGCTTTGATGTATTACCGTCGACTTGCACTGTCCCTTTCATATCCTCATGAAAACACACTAAAACCTGCAGCAGTCTGTTAGGGAAGCCTATTTTTGAAAGGATTTTGAAGCCCAACGTTGCTAACGAAATCGAATGCTTTTGTCAGATCGATGAAAGCAACATTAAAAAGACCTGCTCTGCTGATTTTTCTTATTGTAGTTATCGTAAAACGAACATGTTGATCTTCCAAATCGGAATCCACATTGGGACTCTGGGTACGCGCTCTGAGTTAGTTTGTGTAGCCGCAGTAAGACCACTCTGGGTACACGCTCTGGGCCAGTTGGTGTAGCCGCAGTAAGACCACTCTGGGTACACACTCTGAGCCAGTTTGTGTAGCCGCAGTAAGACCACTCTGGGAACACGCTCTGAGCCAGTTTGTGTAGTCGTAGTAAGACCACTCTGGGTACACGCTCTGAGCCAGTTTGTGTAGCCGCAGTAAGATCACTCTGGGTACACGCGTTCAGCCAGTTTGTGTAGCCGCAGTAAGACCACTCTGACAATGACTTTGCCAACAACACTGAGCAGTGAGATGCCTCTGTATTTATTACAGAAACTGTTATTACCTTTATTATTGAATAATGGTGACAATTTGTTAATCCCTCATGTCTTGGTGTGTGATGGCCTCTTTCCAACTCTGGAATAGAAGCAAGTGTAGCCGTTTCAAGAGTGTGTTTTTACAATGCTTGATCAGATCAGATGGGATCCCATCGCTGCCTGCATCGTTGCCCAAGGCCGAGTTGTCAATGGATGTATTGGAATCTTTTAAACATGGTTCGACGTTTAGCTACTCCATTCAAAGATAGCATTGAACAGCATCAAGGGCTGTGGGAGTGACAGCATTGTCGCATGAGTAGAGCTGAGAGTAATTATTATAAATAAAGAAGTAAAAACTGAGATTAAGATAAACATGTAGAAACGACGGTTATTTTCAGTTTTGCGAAGCGTTAGGGTTAGGGTTAGGCTTAAGATTATTGTTAGGCTTAGGGTTAGAGTTAGGTTTAGGGTTAGGGTTAGGGTTATAATTAAGGTTCTGGTTAGCGTTATGTTTAGAATTATAGCCATGCTTATGTAGAAACTGGATGCTACTCTACTTATCATGGACTAACGCTGACAGATTTAAGAAATGATCGTCCATTCTTGTTGAATGTTTGACACTCTCAACTGTTGAAATATGGACAATTATGTGACGTCATTACCTTACATTCGGTGCTTAAAATATATTTTGTTTTTGTTTAGGGTGAATTAAGACGCAAGTACCAATAATTTAATGTTTGGTGGATAGTCGCAACCGTTCGTAGATTGTCAAGTTGAGTTGTTCGTGAGCTTTATTTATCTGTGTTGTTTTGTTGTATCTTCATTAGTAGGGGATGACAAACATTGGAATTTCCTAGATCACTACAATAGTTAAAGTTTGTTACGCTTTTGTTGGTTGTTGTTGGTTAATGCTCACATTGAGTAGGTTACTCTTTTGTGCTTGTTGAGAAGGACGTTAAGTTGCGGGTTGCAGTAGCTTTCCTCACATCCCGGGCGTGCCGATGAAGGTAGAACGGCGACCACCAGGCGGTCGTTCTATGCTTGGCGGCATCTGCGTTTCACTCACTACTACGGGGATATCGTCGATCCATCACCTTATTAGCAAAGGCTGCTTTTAAAACAGCCTGTTTCCAGGGATAGCTACGACGAAGCCGATGAGAGGGTCTTGGCCAGTATGTTTTGCCTGATCTTGACTAACATCTCTGATCAGTACATTTTTCCTGACCTTGACTAACATCTCTGATCAGTACATTTTGCCTGACCTTGACTAACATCTCTGATCAGTACATTTTGCCTGACCTTGACTAACATCTCTGATCAGTACATTTTGCCTGACCTTGACTAACATCTCTGATCAGTACATTTTGCCTGACCAGACGTTAGTCTTCCTCTCGATTAGAATTTATAGATCACCCTAATAGTTAATGTTTTTATTCCGCGTTACTTGGTAGTCTGGACTGAATGTTGAGAGCAAAGAGCAAAGAAATGATTAAAGTATAGAGAGAAAAAGGCGGAAAATTTAGCGACAGAGAGAGAGGTGGCGGAAGAGTGAGATAAACGTACAGTGCTCTGACAATTGATCAGTGAATGAATTAAAGAAGATTTTAGGTCAATAATGACGGCGAGAGACGGTAAAGGAAATCATGTAGCAGTCACTGTTATCGATGATGAAGTGTTAGAGACGTATGTGTACTAGGTTTCAGTTTTTTTACGATGTCGTGTAGTCCGCTCCACTACTCGTCTCTTCCGTTTGCTAACAGTAAGCGATGTACCAACTTACAACTAGGTCGATTGATAATATGAATAATTTTTTAATTATATAGATACACTCTCCATCTTTCAATCAAATCACAAAAGTTTTAAAAATAGATAACACTTTTTGATGTTATCTAATTTCATACGAACTTTAAAAAGGAGACATGAAAGCCACAAAAGAAAAACACAAACAATACTGCACATAATGGACTACAATACATTTCAAATTTTATTAGTTTGTCAACATAGACAAAATCAGGCACACGAATAAAACAGATAAAATCCACTATATGAATAAATATGCCATTTTCAATACTTAAATCGTGATATAAAACATTATAAAGCACGCTAATCAAACAAATTCAACTGGTGGATATCGTCTTATCAGAAACTGTCGACTTGTCGAAAATGTGTTTCGACGGATAAGCATCCTGAAACGCTAAGGATGAGATGGGGTTGGTGGGGGGAGGGGGGGGGGGGCGTTGATTACCAAATTACATCCTGTTTGAAAGCAACATGGACGCATCTTCACAGTAGTGTGAGTTTCTTCTGTGGAGACTGAGGATAGTAACATTTCCCTTGGACTTAGTTTCATTTTTTGGCACTTGGTTGGTTTGTTGGCAGTTATTGATCCAGTAGAAATAGGAGCGCGTGACAGAATGGTTTCGAGGCCTGCCTGTCGACAAGGAGGGTATCGGTTCGAATCCCCGGTATGGCATATGTTGTTTTTCTGTTTGGGGTGAAATAAACTAACATAGCCAGCACACGACTTGGCAACAGCAGTGGCGAAGCGGCTTGTAGTCCTCAGCCTTCAAAAACACCTCGACTACCCCAGCATTGGGAAAAATCTCGTTTGACAGTAACAGTAAGTAAGCTATAAGATGTTCTTGCCGTTCGACCCAATACCATTTAGTGGCATCTGCAAGTGTTTAATAGCCGTTGTTTAGTTACATACAGAGTGCTTTATTTGCCTGACCTTGGAGGAAGAAGTTCCTTCCTAACGCCGTTAAGCCACATACATTCTAATGTATGGTTTTCAAGTTTCATAGGGATGTATTGATGAGCTGGCACTCTGGAGTATGTTGTGGTTGGGTTCCGTTCAAGTGACTGTTAAGTTGTATATGTTGAGTCCCGGCCATCTACATAATATTATTCTCGATGGCCATGGTTGAGTGCGAAGTTGGAGAATAGTAGTTTAACCCCTCTTTTTCAGAAGTTTGATGTTGTCTTTCAGATTTGGGATGGCCATATGTTTGTAGCTGCTTTCTCTACATTTATTCAGCATTGTCAATCTATTCAGTCAAGCATCTTTGTTTGCAGTCTTCAATAGTTGTTTGCCTGTCTGTTTGGTTGTTGGTGTGCATTGTTCTTCTTGACTTGATCTCTTCTTAACCAGTTCCTCTGCCTTGTCATTTCTAGATGTATTTGAGTGGCCAGGGGTCCATTGCATAACTATTATGCCATCATAGGACGTAGCAAAATGGTTCGTCCATACATATATTCAGGTACGTTCCGACTAACACACACCAACATCTCCAAGAGCTTGAAGAGCTGATGATTAGTTCTTACTTGTGCTCAATATGCAACCTTATTTGTTTGTTCGTGTTATTTATTGTATGAACATTCCAACTGCTGACAAAAACAGGTATTCAGCTATGCAAATTCCTTTCGGCATTCCTTTCGGTGTTCTTTGCATCGCGTCATCAGCCCTCTAAATATAGGACCTTCTTCTGTCTCGGACGGTTGAGCTGTAGATTCTTTAGTTTGATTTTTTTATATTTGTTAAAATTGCTGATGCTTACAATTTCTACAGGATGATGTAGCTAGATCCATGCACAATCTCTGTAGTCGCCTATTATTGTATTCTTGGCAGGTTTACATTGTAACTGTTCTTTTCTTTTCTTTCAAGGAGAACTAAGACGCTAGACCGGTCAGGCACATCATGCTGACCAGGACGTCGCGTTAGGCTCAGGCACAATATACTGACCAAGACCACTATTTATCTCCCATGTTGCGTTCCCTGGAAACAGGTTGTTTTTAAAGTATTCTGACTGACGAGATGTGGATCGACTTGATTCCTACAGTAGAGAGTGTCACGCAGATGAAGTAAAGCATAGCACAACCGTCAGGAGGACAGCGATCCACCTTCATCAGCAGGCTTTGAATTTAAGGAAAGCTACAACAACTCACTACTTAGCGCTATTTTCGGGGTGCACAAAAGCGTAAACTCATTGTGGGCATTAAGCAACAACAACTCTCCTTTCAGGCCCAACCATCACTAAGGCCCAATTGTGAAATTGTGACGCGTGTTTTCACTATTAAAGTGAACTTGATTATGATTATCTTGTACGATGATGGGCAATGTAACACTGAATCTGGTATGGTTGCACAAGAATGACATCGTGCTTATTCATTGTCGTTTGATCTGAGGTAGCCAATAGCTTCCTTTCGAGTTTCACAATCTGTATCTACAAACTGGCTTATTTTTCAAATTCTACCTGCTTGTATTTAGTGTGGGTTTGGATTGATCGAAATATCCCAACACTATCTTAATGACGCATTAATAATATTCTCAATTCAGCATGTACAATGTACTAAAAACTACTACAAATTTTGAGCAAGAAATTATAATAATAAATGTGATTACATTAATATACATGAACATAACAGGAAGCAATTGAATATATTATTTACATTATTTAAATCACACCAGGACTATTTACAAGCACGCAATTAGGTAGTTTAACATTTAGCTGCGTAAATCGTTTGCTCTCTCTCTCTCTATTCCTCTCTCTCTCTCTCTCTATATATATATATAAATATATATATATACACATATATCCATATACAATTATGAAACAATAACTATGGAGAACCAAATTGAAACAATGCTTCCTTAATACCATTTAGTATAAGGTGAACAGGAAGAATAATATAATGCCCGACATTCCCCATCTCAAAATGCAGATCAAAGTGACGATGCATTTTTTAAAATGGCTATCATGAAACATATGCAATTTATCACAGACGCATTCCTATGCACCAACTATTTTATAATCTTTCCTATTAGATCGACAAACGAAATAAAATAATAATGCACGTATGTATGGGTTTATATATATATATATATATATAAACAGGGCTTGACAAATTTTTGGGTGACTTACCAGTCTGTCAAAAATGTCACCAGTCAGCATGGTCGGACTACTGTCAAGTAATTTATATCAACAAACTTAAATTAGGCACTCATTCATTTTTTTAATTCTACTTAATAATGCGTAACAAACCAAAATATTTTGTATTACACAGTATTAGCCTATTTCTTCTTCAGAGAAAATGTCCCGCCGTCAGAGGCATGCGTTTGAGACCTTAAACGTGCTTGGTAGTTTTAGCACTATGTACCATTTATCGATAGCTTTAGCAGATTTAAATTGGGACAATGGAGGTCCACTTAGAATCACTATCATAAGCTAGCTTATGTATAATCTATTATATCCGTAATATGTATTATCATCGCGCGAGAGTCGTTATGTAGTAAAGACTAAAAATGTAATTAACGATTAATTACTGGTGTTTTATTTTCGGCAAGCAAAAATGTGTACTCGTCACAAACAAACAGACCAGCACTTTTGTCAAGTCCTGTTTATAAATATATATATATATATGTGTGTGTGTGTTTCTGTAAGTGTTTGTGTGTGTTCACGCTCAGGATACTCAGAAAGTAACGCCCCACATTTTATTTTTAATGTTTGAAATGCCTGCACAGTATAACTGAATGTTTCTTTCACGCATGCAATTGTATGCGTAAAAATCCAACACTGTCTACTTCTACATACAAGAGCATGCAAATATGTCATGTACCCTCGCGTCTCCTGTTCAAGTAATTCAGATGTGTTGACGTCTATCGTCGGTTAGGAGACTATGAAGAACTCATCCTGTACATAGATTTGAATATCCAAGTTCGTAGAACATTACCATCATACATCTATTGCTGACTGAAAGCTGTAAGGTCAGTTGCCGACTTTTAATGCGATAGACTTAACGAATAATGCAAATGGCAAGCTACAACATGTCCGGACTTGTAGTTGTGGTAGACCCCTGCCGATCACCCGTGTCGGTCTCCCTACTCTTCCTGTAGCCTCAGTTTATTTACCAGCGTCCAGCGGTGCTTTTATCACCTGAACAACTTCCATACATCGCACACAACCGTTTGTGATATTTCCTTACACTCTCTTTCACTCCCACCAGGAATTTAATTACACCTCGTTGATTGTAATGCAAGCCACATATTGGCGCCATTTTAACGTACTACTACAGCAGTGTGTTATGTCGCTAGAACGAGCGCCGGAAACGTCAGTGTTGATACCTGGATATTATTTTTCGTCTTCATCTTTGTCGTTTATTCTCAATCGCTCGCTACAAAGCCCTGAAAATGACTTTGTCATAGTCAGGAGAACCAAATACATCGTGTCACAGTTTACAGCTTGACTGCAATATTGGTACTTTTCAGTCCGACACATCTGACTTCAGCATGCCATTTTTGGACACCGGGTTTGCCTTCCCTCTTCGATAACTTCTCCTTAGTCAATTTTCTCAGTTGCAACCTGCTATCAAGGATCACCACGTGGAGGTGGATAACGGTCCTGGCAGCACCGGACCGATTGTCCTGTATCAAACATTAAGCTTTTGACCGCTGACCTCTACAGTTCATGTACTGCTTAGCATATTGATTCCGGAAAATCGTCACTTTGCTGTCTTTATCCTGAGATCTTAAAAAAATGTGGGGTATTATTTTGAGAGAAACTCTCGTTTGTGTGCGTAAGTGTATGTGGGTGTATGTTTTGGTGCATATGCCATGTCGATTGATGAACGAATTTATGTGGATAAAAAGAGGCTAATGCTCGCAACTGCAAATCTCAAAATGGAAGACCATTTACACATGGCAGGTGGTAGCCTCGCTTAAAAGAAAGTGCTACAGAAGAATCCCGTGTTGATCACATATGAGCATTGGTTCTAGCTTCCTACGCCAAACTGCAACAGTAGCTGTATGCTCCTACTGCATCGAAACCAGAGGAATAGGTATACTGACAGTGATATGTATGTATATATGTATTTACATGCATTAGAAGCAGCTAAGACGTCAAAGGATATCACTGTCATACATACATACATACATACATACATACATACATACATACATATATATATATATTTATATATATATATATTTATATATATATATATATATATATATATTTATATATTTATATATATATATATATTTATATAAATATATATATATTTATATATATATATATATATATATATATATATATATATATATATATATATATATATATATATATATATGTATAGTGTACTCCTAACATTTGTCTCATGCTATAGGATTGAGTATTTTGATGTTCAGTTGCGATAAATCCGGCACGGGCATAAAGTGGCGAGCTTTGTAAATTAGGCAGCGTTATCAGCGTGTAATTGTCATTTCGGAAAAAATTTGAAGAAAAAAAAAACTGCCAATGTTTTGAAGACCAATTCGACATGTTGTGTCTCACCATGTGAAGACCGTTGGCAGTTTACAAGTTCTGGTCGTCACAAATGTATTACGCAATGTGTAGTAAGGTTGACTGCACAATGCGTAGAATGCTCATTTCCGATGAGAATGTCTTGTATTACAGAGGCCATCATGACCAGGTGACCCGGCAGGAAAGTAATAACTGTGTAGAACAGCAAGGACATCACAGCCAGCAGCACCGTCCGTGATATTGGTTAAGAAAAACATGATATATGCTGTATCAATTACTAACTACAATGGCTGTGCACTAAATAACAATACAATCTCTACTTTTGGTTCTCAGGGTAATATATATATATATATATTCATTCACTCTCTTACACAAGTATTATATAAGGAGAACTGTTACTGTATATTATTTTCAAACCAAAAAGGTTATTCCACGCTCAGCAGACGTTTTGCATGTTTGAATGACGGGCGTGCAATAACACCCAATATATATATATATATATATATATATATATATATATATATATATATATACAATCACACATACACAAACACACTTGTACACGTACACTGGTGCATGCATTAGTGTATGTGCATGTGTGTGTGTGTGCGAGTGCGTGCGTGCGTGCGGTCTGGTTTTGAGCGGATAGGCGTATGTGCGTACATGGGTGTGTGTGTGTATGTATGTATGTATGTATGTATGTATGTATGTATGTATGTATGTATATATGTATGTATGTATGTATGTATGTATGTATGTATGTATGTATGTATATATGTATGTATGTATGTATGTATGTATGTATGTATGTATGTATGTATGTACGTATGTATGTATGTATGTATATATGTATGTATGTATGTATGCTTGTATGTGTGTATGCATGTATATATGCATGTAGGCACGTATGGATGTATGTATGTGTATGTATGTATGCAAGTATGTATGTATGCATATATGATGTACTCGCGCGTGTGTTAATCAAACATTCTACCACATATAATGAATGAATTAGCCAAAAAAGTCCTCAAAGGAAAATCCCGTGCCCCACTGATGATGCTAACGAACCTGTTATATTGTGTACAACACAAAATTGTCTAGAAATTATACACAATAGTCGGACTGAAAAAATAACTTATTCACTACTTTTATTTTGAGCTTCACACAACGTATGAGCTCATCACATAGCGCCATCTACTTTGTCAACTTCTATCGTTAGACACAGTGGCAAAGTGTACATAATTCTCTTGTTTATACTGTATCGCCATTGTTTTTAATCCACTTGCTTCTCGTGCTTCCATAACATCAATAGCTATATATGTGTTTGGCTTGGCTAGTTAACGTTTGTCTGCTTCATTTTGGCGTTTCACGGCCTTTCAACCACAGACCAAGCTCTTTTTATTGCTATCAGAACATGATTTCTACCTCTTATTTTGATCAAGACATGATTTCAACCTCTATATTTTTTATCAGGACATGATTTCTAACTCTTTATTTTTATCAGGACATGATTTATATCTCTTTCTTTTTATCAGGACATGATTTCTATTTTTATGTTGAAGCAGCTGATCTACGATCCACCACTATAGAAATGTTATGACAATTGCATGAAAAGAAGCAAAAAACAGCAATATTTATGCATATCCAACCTGTAAAAGAAGTGGAATTGTCTATGTACCTGGCTAACAAAATCTATGTTTATGAAAAAGGCCAAATCTAAATCCAAAACAGAGGTAATAACGCAAGTCAGATCATTGGGCACATGTTCTCGATAGTACAATGTAAGCACATGACAATAGATACAGAAAGAAAGCTATACAACACACTATTCCTACACACTCTGTGATATCAGCGTCAATATTGGACATTAACCAACAAAGATACAAGAAACATCGTAATAACAGAATGCTTGGAGAAAAAAAATAATGGATAGAATCAGTATCGAAGATATTAGGACACATGTTGACCTAACACCAATGCTTAGACTTCATCAAGAGAAAACAAATCAGATGGTTTGGCCACGTGACACGCCAAATACCAGATAGCATCCCCCAGGAAGCAATGCGTTACAGATACAATATATGCAGAGATTAGTACCGGCTGTGTACACAATTTCAGTGTAATGGGGAAGTTGGTTAAAATATGAGAAATAGAAGTCCACAGACACGGACAACGATCGTGTCAAGTTAAATAAAAAGCTAATGAAAAAGGACAACTGCATCGTATGGTAGAGGAGAAATGGCCAAAGGAAGTCCATGCCGCTTGTTTCTTGTCCAAAATAATCTTACATTGCACTTATGTGTTATCACTTGTTATCAAAAACCTGTCAGCAGCCTGTGGAGCATAGGTCCTCAACAAATACTCGCCAGGTCTTCCTATCATGAGCCATCTGAGCCAATTTTGTCCAGGTCCTGTTTGATGCCTTTACATTTGCTACCAGTTCCCTCTTCCATGAGTGTCTTGGTCTTCCTATACTTCTCTTGCCCTGAGAATTCCACAACAGAACATGTCTGGTAGTGTTATCCACTTGTTTCCGTGTGGCCTATCAATCATTGGTGATCTTCTCGTACCATTCCCACCCTTGTATTTTACTCAAGCAACTATTTCCGAACGTCTGTACCTTTTTCAAAAGTACCTGTGTTGTTCTCCATGTTTCAGTGCCATATCATTCGTAATGAACATCATGTCTTTTAGAAAGAAAGTATATATTTTCCTATTCTGTGATCCTTTCCCATGTTGATTCCGTGGAGGATTCCGTGGCGAAGTGGTTAAGCCGTCGTCCTCGTGATCAGGCGGTGTGGGTTCGACTCCGAACTCCGCCGTCTTTTTCACGGGTGCTTGATGCGCAGTAGCTGCCCCCTAGTCGTCTTGTCCTTGACTTGCCACTGGTGTCGGGCGGCACGAGACGAGAGAGTGAGGATAAAAAGTAGCACAGTTAATCCTTACTAAAATTATCGCTAGCAAAAATAATAATGCCATCATCGTCTACGATGGATGGCGGCCTTTGCCTTTGCTTCAATTCCTTTGCCAAAAACAGACAGATCGATTAGTGAACAACGTGTCCGATGGTCTCTTATAGCTAACAAATTCCATCCACTATAGTCTCTCAACGGACACCTCACGCTGTGACATAACTCTGGTAAATTGTCTCGATTTCAAGCTACTAAATTCTGAAACCTTTTTTATCCATAGTTGTTAATTTGTGGTGTTGCTACCTTTCAGGGCGCCTAATGCAGTCAGTCGGTAGCATGTTTTAGACCTTCAATTTAGTTTTTTTTTCTGTTATACCAAAGAAATAATGTTGTAAAGTTGCATTGAAAAATGGAACAAACTGTTTCCGGTCGACTGGATCGAACTGCAGAAGGATCCTGCGCCTGGACGCCACTAATATATGCAGCATGGGTGGCTAAATAGACTTCGAACTGGGGGTGATAAGAGACGAAACTGTAGAGCAATACAAGACACACCCGATGATCCATTCAAATCTTCTGGAAAAATAGAATATGGATTATGTGTTGAAGGGAAATGGTAAAGCAATCCACGGGAATGAACATCGGGAACATGATGTCCGACGTAGTCCCCAAGACAGGGGAAGTAAGTAAGTAGATGTAACTGTATGAGCGACGACCCCTAAAAGACATGAACACTATCATAACAGGCAGCTGATGAATACGGATCAGTTGTGTCCTAGAAAGAGAACATGACACAGTCACAACAACAGCCCCGCTTTAGAAGCAGAGGGAAATTGACTAAATCCAACTTGGCGATGAACGGTGGTAGCAGAAAAAAGACATCATGAACTAGAGTTGGGACGCCGTACGAAGGATGGTCACAGCCTAGGGAAAGTGGGAAAGTTTCAAGCTGCTCCTAAAGATACCATCAGTCGTGATGGTCACTAATCAATTTGTCGTCATTGATCACTTAGCGAGCCATTGACCACTTAGCGAGCCATTGATCTGTTAGCAAGCCATTGACCCCTTAGTCAGTCAATGACCACTTAGCGAGCAATTGATCACCTAGCCAGTCATTGATCACTTAGCAAGCCATTTATCACCTAGTCAGTCATTGACCAGTTAGCGAGCCATTGATCACCTGGCCACTTATTGATCACTTAGCGAGCTATTGACCACTAAGCCTGTCATTTACCACTTAACCAGTTATTTACAACTTAGTCCGCTATTGAAAACTTAGCCATCCACTTATCGCTTAGCCAGCTATCAACCACATAGTTAGTCATTGACCACTTAGTCGGTCATTGACCACATAGGTAGCTACTGATCACTTAGCCCATCGCTGACCACTTAGCCAGTCACCTACCAAGGATCTAAGAAAAAGAAGACTTTACCCCAGGCTTCGTACTGTCAATCAAACTGCAGCCCTTTTTCGAGGCAGAGTGATTTGTAGACTTAACCAAGAGAAAAAGCCCTGATGTTGACTATTTTAGTCCGTATCACGTCCACTGATATAACCACTAAACACTTATCCTACTCACTTTCGAAGACAATAACAGTTTTCGAATGGGCGCATGGGAAACAAAGGATACTGGCTACACACAAAATGATGCGTACTATCAGTTGAACAGAAGAGAGCAGGTGGTGGTCTTCAGACTTCGCACAGCCACAACAGACTGAGGTACCATCTATTCAATAAACTGAAGATAGGTGGCACTGACGAATGCACCTGTGGTACAGGGAAAATGACCGCTGAACATCTGTTGCAAAATTGCCCGACATACGAGGACCAGAGAAAGCACATGTGCCCATCACCAGTTCCAACACTAGACAAGCTCTATGGCAGTGTCGACAGCCTCAGGATGACAGCTGCTTTCTTCGAACAAATTCAAGTTGACGTCTGACAGCGTACGAAAAAGAAGAAGAAGAAGAAGAAGAAGAAGAAGAAGAAGAAGAAGAAGAAGAAGAAGAAAAAGAAAAAGAATGGACAAATCGCGATGTAGAAAGAACATGAAAGGAGGGGGGTCGCTCAACAGCGATTCATGTGACTGTGGTGCGGTGCAAGATCCAGGTCATCTGATAAGGCTGAAAGCGAACGGCAGGGGAATTCAAGTCGCTGTACATTAGATGAACGCTATATGACGTGACGCTTGGACACGGAAAGTCAGTAAGTACCATTATACAAAATAGCTTTTCCTGTGATTGAAAATGGAGAAAGTTCAATTTTTTTTCTCTCCATAGCAAGCACTTCCAATAAAAAAAACAATAACATCGCTTCTAGGGTCTATTGGCAAATCAAAGAACATCATGTAAACAATGAAGAGAGGGAGAGCAGGCACATCCTGTTCCAAGTTGAAATAATTTCTGAGCAGAGCTAAACAAGCCCGTGTCATGGCAAACAGACGAAGGTTTTGTGAGGCAGCGGAGCATCAAGACCATCCGTGTGCACAAAGTCTTTCTGAGAGTTTTGAGTGAAAGTCCTTAATGGAGCTTATCAGAGATAGAGGCCCGATCATATAATAAATACAACATGTCCACGGAATCCAACAAGAACAGGGTAATAAAACATAAAAAGACAAACACAATTTAACTCATTCCCTCCTGAATATTTACAACTTATGTGAAACTTGTTTTTGTTTACTGTAAAGCACCTGGTATGAAGTATTAAATACATTTATAAATTTGGGAAAAGTTGTTATTGAGCAACATTTACATTTAAAAATGGCAATATCTCAAACTAAAACATCGGCTCTGTAGCATTGTAAGAAAGTTTGGAAAGCAATACATCGGTTCTTCGGAGTTTATCAGTTAATATTGCCAACATGTGGTCATTAAAAAAGGTTGAACGTAACACATCGTGTCAAACAGGAGCAGAGGCATACAATGCAATGGTAAATGAACTGACAGCAGTCATTAACTGACACCTGGGCTGGTTGCATTAGGGTCTCAACTAACCATAGCTAACCAAGACCCTAAGCCGCTTCCAAGTGGCGGCCCTTGAAACAGGCTGCGCTCGTGCCTAAGGGAATAAGATTCGCAGAGAATGAGTAAAATCAAGACTGGTCCCTAAAAATTGCTAAACCACATTTTTCCCGCCGATATGCGTAGATATTGCAGCCTCGATGTAAATCTACGACACGAGGGCAGACCGTCCTTTTCAGGACGAACGCAGAAAAAGAAAAAGAAGACGGAGGAATTCCATTCTCAAAAAGAAGAGAAATTACGAGTGCAAGTCACTAATTAGGTTAGCAATGACAGTTTAAAAATAAATCCTAATTAAATGAGATACACATTAACTTGAAAATCAGGAGAGGACGACTAACGTCTGGTCATGCAAAACATTCTGATCAGACATGTTAGTCAGGATCAGGCAAAACATTCTGATCAGACATGTTAGTCAAGATCATGCAAAACATACTGATCAGACATGTCAGTCAGGGTCATGTAAAACATACTGATCAGACATGTTAGTCAGGGTCATGTAAAACATACTGATCAGACATGTTAGTCAGGGTCATGTAAAACATACTGATCAGACATGTTAGTCAGGGTCATGTAAAACATACTGATCAGACATGTTAGTCAGGATCATGTAAAGAATGATGATCAGACATGTTAGTCAGGGTCAGGTAAAACATACTGGCCAAGACCCTCACTTCGGCTTCCTAGTAGTCCTGCCTGAAAAAGGGCTGTTTTCGTGGCAGCCTAGCTAACGAGGTGGGAGATCGACGTGAACCCCGTAGTAATTAGTAGCATGCAAATGAAGCCAAGCATAGCACAACCACCTGGAGACGCACTTTCATCAGCATGCTCGGGATATCAGGAAAGCTACGACAACCCGCCACGTAACACCAGCTTAAAACCAAATTATTATTGTAGCCACATTGTCGCTTCACTGATAGACTAATCCAATTGACTTATCACAGCGTCAAAAGATATAGCAAACAATCTTTGGTCTTCGATCTCAGCCATATTTGACCCTCGCATTAAACTTTGTATCATCCGCGAAACGTTTGCCGCCGCAATGAGCTTTTAGTGGATCGGTCAAGTGGAAGTCGCTTGAGGCTTAATGCAGTACTACACTGTCTGTTATTTTTCACCCACGAGCTGAAATGCTCTATCCAAACAGCACTACATCTGCTAATCTCGGAATAGGAACAGGACGACCAAGTCAGTCTGCATCAGCAATTTTATAGCGTCTTTGAAAAAATATATCGACCAAGTTATTTAACACTCTATATGACAAACACTTCTCATTGTAAACAGGAAACATTGTTTATGTATATCCTTTTGCAGTCAACATAAATTTACAGTAGGTGTGAAGGAAATAGATCAGTTCGCGCATTTTGACTATCTGAGCTTCAGAATTGACAAAAATTGTGATTGCTCCAAAGAAATCAGTAGACTAGCCATGGCAATGCAGAGGCTTAACAACCTGAAAAAAATTATGGCAGAACGACAAAAGTGAAAGTCGTGAGAGCCTGTTCCTTTCGGTCGCAGCATATGGCTGCGAATCATGAACGATTACCAAAACTTTTAGAAAAAGAATCGAGTCATTCCATTTTAATTGATACAGAAATCGCCTCAGAATACCTTTGACGGAGAATAATAAAAATATAGACATTCAGCTAAAGTTAACATAGAGGAGACATGGTTTATCAATTTCATTTTGGCCAGAAAATATAAATGCTTTGGTCACACCAAGAGACACAACTGTCTTGAGAGAACAGTTATGAAAGGTATGGTGCCGGCCAAAAGAGGCAGGGGTAGACTGAGAAGACGATGGCACCGAGATATCCAGGAATGCCTAGGTATGTCTGGCGGAGACTGACGTTTTTGGCAAAGGAAAGAGTTTCTTTCAGACAGGCTGTATTGGGAATGACGTTCTATAAAGGACATGCTACATGATGATGTTGATTGGTGATCAATCTTCAGAAAGTTTTTTTGTGCCCAAAATAGCACAGCAATAGGCTGTTCTTTGATCGTACACTCTGTGAGCTATAAAGTCATTTTTATTTGAGCTGCGCACGTGCATGTGACACCTCACTTCTGCCACCTGCAGTAATCACAAAACTGGATGCTGTTGTCACCTAATGACACCTTTATAAATTAGTAACTGTATGGTTTATCTACCCCAGCCCAGTTCATATGTTCCATTTGGCGGAGCTTCAAATATTTACAAATATTTATCTGTGTCAACAATACAAAATATTACCACCTCAAAGTCATGCAAGGCTGCTTTTTTAAGAAACATTAAAAAGCAAGGAGATCTGATTAACTCCTTGATAGAGCAATCGCTTTCATATAAAAGTACGGGATTCAACCAGCGTAACTGCAACAATCCAGTCAACGCAGCTGTCTATGAAAGGGTACCTGGCTCACCGATAAGGGAAGAAAAGCAACGATTAAAGGAACTGGCTAACCCAGTGTTCTCATATAATGAAGTCTCTAACACATCATCCCTGACTCCAGTATATGCTACATAACTACCCTCACCTTTTTTTTAATAAACAAAGTCAATCTGTTGGAAGGTTTTACCTAAGGCCAGAAAAATCAAAATATATACAATTTGAATCAGGCATTCATTGCGCAGGGAAAAAAAATGATAGGTGAAGTATTATTTTTTTTTAAATTGAATAAATGCAAGCACATTCATGCAAATGGCGAGAGTAACAATGGCTTTCTTATAGAGCTAAAAGAAGAGTAGAGTAGTAATTATGTGTCTCTATGGTAGAATGTATTTCAATTTATCGGCACTATATCCTTTGCTCTTCCTGAAAAGATTTTATTATAGGTATAGAGACAGCTCTAGAAACACCTTATTACAAGAAGGAGGGAGCAAAAGAAAGTGCAAATTGCATTCACGGTGGAGAAGAAGAAGAAAAATAAGATGGAAAATAATGGAAAGGTGAAGAAGAAGAAGAAGAAGAAGAAGAATAAGATGGAAAAGAAAAGCAGACGGAAATGAAGAAAAAGAAGAAGAAAGAGAAGAAGAAGATAAAGACGAAGCATATGGACAAGAAAATAAATAATAATAATAATAATAATAACAGCTTTAATAATAATAATTAGAAGAAGAAGAAGAAGAAGAAGAAGAAGAAGAAGAAGAAGAAAGATAACAAAATTAATAATTGTAATTATAATAATAATATTAATAAGATAAAGAAGAAGTGAAAAAAGGCCAACAGTGTAGTAATAGTAATAATTAATAGAGAAAAAGAAAAAGAAGCAGAAGAAGAAAGAAGAAAAATGGAAAAGAAGAAGAAGAAGAGAAGAAGAAGGAGAAGAAGAATAAGAAGAAGTAGAAGAAGAAGAATGGTAGCCTAATAACAATAATAATACTAGAAGCAGATGAAGAAGAAGAAGAAGAAGAAAGAGAAATAGCAGAAGTAGAAAAGGAAAAGGAAGAGAATTATACAGAAGAAAACAGAAGTAAAAAAGACAACGAAGCAGAAGTTGATAGTAAACAAACACAACAACGTATGTAAACTCTATTTTCAATTTGCCTTTTTTTTCGTTGTAAATATAATTTCATATTTATCAATAGTGTAATAAATGTGTATACGAGAACTAGTTCCAGTAGAATCGAGTTTGCCTTTTGTAACCCCCTATAAAGAACCAAATTATACACATTCCTCCTCCCACATATATATATCGCGTTCCGGACTTTTTTTAACAAAATTCGGTCTTGAAAATACCTTGTCCCAGTAAACCAGACGGCCACACTTATTATAAGAAGTTAGGCAGTGAACTGTAACGATCTAGTTCTTGGCAAGCGGCCACGTTTTTGTTGGTCGGTGTGTTTGACACAATGTAGAAGGACTGTTTAGACACGTTCGTACAACATTGAAAATGAGAGAGGACACGGGCAATGGGGTTGAAAGGATAGCTGGAAGGTCAGTTGAAGCAGTCAAAAATGTGTTGTTAAATCAGTTCTATATAAAGAGGCAAATAAGTGTAGTAAAATGTGGTATCATTTCAGTATGTATTACCATTATTGATACCACCAGGAGGATTTATAAATTTGGAATAAAGGCAGCGGACACATGAGTCGCCGCTGAGTGGGCAGGCTAGGTTACTATTTTACGTACAAAATATTGACCGAAAACCCCTGCCCGTTACCCAAAACGAACACCATTCACCAATTACACTCCCAAAGTGTCCTCACTCCCAACTTGTCCTCACTCCCAACTTGTCCTCGTACCATGCGAACTATCTCAAAGTCCTTCACTCCCTCCTTCTCCCTCTCTCTCTCTCTCTCTCTCTCTCAAACCTTCATTTACATCTCCGAATTGGTGTTTTTTGTTTCCTCGTGCATCTTGTTTCCCAAGACAGGGAGTGTGATATATTTTGTTTTGCGCCTAGCAGTCCAATGCATCCTACTTCAGCGCCAAATAGTAACAGGTTTACATCCCAACAAGATACGATCTAGCTGGTTCATAAATCCTATCAAAACACGTTTGGATTGTCAGCCGTTCCACTAATTACTTCTTGGCTCTGCTCCCCTTCTGAGGTTTTGAACCAGTGTATCCTTGGTCAAGACATGTCATCCTAACTGCCACGCCACCCCTTCTTCAGCAACAGGTGTCAAATATATTTTAGCAGAAAACGACACAATAGGCTTCTCATCATCATTATCATCTCCCAGGAGAAAGTGTTTTAACTCTTCTAAACGACGTGCCTAATATTCCTGTCTTTTTCTCAATTTTCTTCTTTTTCTAATTTGTCGTCCTCTTCTTCGTCTTCTTCACTTTATCGTCTTACTGATGCAACAATAAGTGAAACTAGCGGGATATTTACATGGTGCTTAAGACGTCCTCCGATTGAACTAATAAACGCCCTAATCGGCGCAGCACCACCTGAGACGCGAAGTAGTGTTGCATCAGGAATTGAAAAATGGAAACAGGTAAACGACCCAAGGCACCCTATATTTGTACACTGGGTACAGTGCACAAGGCTTACATCTATACGAGGTTTCTTACAGTCAATGCAACTCTTACAGCTTGGTCCCGTACAACAATGCATCAAAAGATTGAATGAATTGAGGCAGGTCCCCTGGATCGAACTGCGAGACGAACCTGCGTTTGAATACCACTTGCCTTACTCAACATAGACTCAACTAAATAGACTCCGAACTGATGTATTTACTAACAACCTGCATAAAGTTGGATTCTCGCCCCATATCGAACCTAATGAGCTATATTGGGAATAAACTTGCGTTCCAGGCAGGTTCGGAGAAAACAAATAGATGGGTAGGCTAAATGCTTCACTTACGGTTTCACCTAGCAATTGTTGCTGCGTGTTTGCCTTCTAGCGCAACCTGTGACGAATCCTGGGCATCTGTTGCATGACTTCATCTGAATGGGAAGGTTTTTGCTTAAATAGGTCTTCTACACCCATTCTCGGAAGCACTGAATCTCGCTGAGTTTCTTTGCTTTGTCATGTCACACAACTTCCTCAGAAAAATACGGCTTACAAGATACTTTACAGATCTTTCACGGTGCCAAAGGACTTCACAGACTGGCTGGGTCGTAGAAGTGGTCGTTGTCGCACAGTATGTCTGGGCGCAGACATCGGCCTTTCCCCTCCGCTTTCGATGAGACCTGTAGAAGTGTACCATGTGTGAGTCCTATTGACGCATGCGTCTCAGAGGTCTAAGTGAAATTATTATTATGTCTTCCCACTAATTATTATTATGTTTCCCACTAATTATTATTATGTCTTCCCACTAATTATTATTATGTTTTCCCACTAATTATTATTATCTCATCCCACTAATTATTATTATCTCATCCCACTAATTATTATTATGTCTTCCCACTAATTATTATTATGTCTTCCCACTAATTATTATTATGTCTTCCCACTAATTATTATTATGTCTTCCCACTAATTATTATTATGTCTTCCCACTAATTATTATTATGTCTTCCCACTAATTATTATTATCTCTTCCCACTAATTATTAGTATCTCTTCCCACTAATTATTATTATCTCTTCCCACTAATTATTATTATCTCTTCCCACTAATTATTATTATCTCTTCCCACTACAATGCCCATTCTCTTGGCCAGATTACAATAGTACCGCCTGTTTCCGGTGTCACCGCTTGGAGGTATAATATGGTCATGACAGTTCTGGTTATCCGACCCTCATGCAAGATGCCAACTATGAGCAATTGATTATTGTCAGCTCATTCACTGTGTTGCACTATCGAACCCCTCAAAATATAATATAATAGGCATATATGATGACTTGCACAATATTATATTGAAGTTGGATAATCTATCCCACACTCCACTACCGGGTATGTCAGCATTTAGTACCCATTAATACAGGAATTTCATTGGAGAAAAACTTAAGAATGCCGTACAAATACGGGAGGAATGATTTCAACCTTGACCTAAACGTCGACGAGGTACAGGATATGGACAAGTTTGGTTTTTTTCCGTGACAAATGTAAGCCTCGTTTTGGGGACATAGAATGTGGGAGCACAGCACGAAACTGAAACGAGTGCGCATATATAACGAGGACAAAAGATTATTTTATATCAGATTACTGAGACTTAATGGCACCAGCTGAGACTTGCTTAAATATAACAGGTCATGCCTAACTTAACACGTTATAATATCTTATTGTCGGATATGAAGGCAGATCTTATATATATATATTTACACATATGTCGGCGTATTTATTATACAAAGAGCATTAACTACGGCAGTCATAGCATGGCAAGCTGTCATATATTAGTTGTCCATCGCAACAGATTATGGAGACATCATCAGAGGGGCTTGTCTTGATGATGTAACTGGCTGTGTATTTGGATTATAGTGAGGAAGAAATTTCTCTGGTCATCAATCTCATTCTACAGTTTCGAGCTGCCTTGGACAAGACGATAAGGAGAGAACTAATGCAGGTAACTTATGATTCAAGCACTCTGGTCCCACCTCCCTTGAGACGAGGGCTCGCTTGAAGCTTGCGAGACACGATCTCCCATCGTTTTATTTCACCGCTTTCAAAGTGCCTTACCTCTGGACAACAGCGACCCATGGCAACCTGTCACACACAGGCAAGAAAACTGAAGACAGACAAGCCATTATTAGTCAGTGTGACACTTCAACAAATAACTATTGAAATCAAATCTTACAGGTCTCTCTTCTTAGGCAGTTTAATTAGATGTACTTCTTTCTATTCTGTTGGCACTCTCTCCTCTTCCAATATCTAATTTAATAATCCGTGCAATGTATCAGTGGTTTTATATGTGTACAAGGTAGATAAAATAATTTGACAAATGCAACCGTAAGACAGGTCATGTCGTAAACAACGACTAATGAAAGTTGTGCAAGAAACTAGCAACATATATTGCTAAATAAACACACCCGCAAGAGCGCTAAAAGTGCTTTAATAAAGCAATAATTAGAAACACCCTAAACAGTCTACTATGACACTGGATGTATAAAAGCTTATTCCGAATGACGTGTGATGGTGTACAGCCATATGCATTTGGTAGATTGTCAACGGCTACATTTAAAGCATGTCCTATGAATATACCTAAAAATAAGTAATCTGGCTTGGATTTGATAACCACTAAGGCAAATCAGGTGTGCAGGAAAACATGATTGAAGTGGGTAAAGTGAATGTTTACAATAGCGTGAGAGAAAACAAACGTTTCAGACGATTGGCAACGAACTATAATAATATAAATATGTGAGAAAAAGTGCAGTAAATTAAACTGCGATACATTCATACACATCTCGATGTGGTCGTTTCTGGTTCAGTCCTTATAGACCAACTTTGTCCGTTCATTGACTTTCATCTACCCATGCGTCAAGTGGAGGAAATCCAAGCCATATGTTATGTAGACAGTAATGTCCCAGTGGTACTTAAAGGTAACTGCAAAATACGGTTGGTGTCGATGAAACGGTTTAAAATTACATAAGAAACAAACTCACATAATTTATGTTTTATATATGTGTGTGTGTGTGTGTGTGCGCGCGTGCGTGTGTGTGTGAGAGTAGGTTCACTCTTGTATGAGCCCTGAAAAGGATGTTAAGTGACAGGTTGAAGTATCTTTTCTCACATCCCGAGCGTGCTACTGAGAGTGGACCGGGGTCCTTCAGGCGGTTGGGCTTTGCTTGGATTCATCAGCGTCTTGCTCACTACTACGGGGATCATGTTGATCCCTCATCTCGTTAGCCAGGCTGTCATGAAAACTGCCCGTCTCCAGGGAAGACTTCTGGGAAGCCGAGTTTAGCGAGTATATTTTGCCTGACCCTAACTAGCATGTATGATCAGCATGTTGTGCCTGACCAGACGTTAGTCTTCCTCGCGAAATATATATATATATATATATATATATATATATATATATATATATATATATATATATATATATATATATATATATAAAACTCTTTTGTCTCTCACTTTCTACCGAGTTGTAGCCCAGTGTCGTGGTATGTATTTGTTTTTTCGCCTCCCTTATGCCCCGAATGCAGTTATCCCAACTTTACGGCAGGTCTGATTTACGCTGTCTATCCACCTTTTTTCGGCCTACTTCATGTCCTTCTTTCTGATGCTCTCCTGTAGAAGAAGGTTCAATGAATAATATGGTCTGGTTGCATTCTCACAATGTGGTCAAACCCATACATTCCCTGTTGCTCGATGTAATATAGGCAGGGAACTGTTCCAACCATCTCCTGAATACTCATATCTGTAATTCTGTTTATTTTGTTATCCTTAGTGGCCTTTCGTAGGCACCATATTTCACAGATGATTAACTTTCGTTTCTTTGCCCTGTTCAATGCCCATGTCTGGTAATGGTAGCACAGGGTTGAGATGAAAATATCATTTATTCTCTGCTTGTTTGGTTGGAGAGAAATCTTTGGGTATTTGTGTAGTGCAGACAGCTGGTAGGTGACTATGCACTCTCGTTTATATCTCTCTATTGAGTCTGCCGTCTTCAGCACAGTTCGCATATATACACATTCTTGTACCTGCTTTATTTTTGTTTCGTTCACATGAATATCATTTGTGGTGTACTTTCTATCTATATGCATTGTCTCTATTTTCTTATATATATATATATATATATATATATATATATATATATATATATATATATATATATATATATATATATAAGCAACGTTTGTACACATTACGTGCAAGTGCAAACAAGTTCTAACAAGTATAAATTACAATACTTCTTCTTCTTCGTACGCAGTCAGACAGTAACCATTATTTTTTCGAAAAAAGCGGCGGTCATCCTGAGGCTGTCGACACTGCCATAGAGCTTGTCTTGTGGTTCCACTGGTGATGGCCACATCTGCTCTCTCTGATCCTCGTATGTCGGGCAGTTCTGCAGCAGATGTTCAGCGGTCATTTTCCCGGTACCACACGGGCATTCGTCGGTACCGCCTATATTCAATTTGTTGAATAGGTGGTACCTCAGTCTATTGTGGCCAGTGCGAAGTCTGAAGACAACGACCTGCTCTCTTCTGTTCAACTGGTAATAGGCATCATTTTTGGTGTAGCCGGTATGTTCAGTTTCCCATTTGGTCATGTATCTGGCTTTAATAAGCCGTTTTGACTCTTCGTACGTCATACTAGTATCTGTTTGTGGTAGTCTTGCACCTTCTTTTGCCAGTCTGTCTGCCTCCTCGTTGCAGTGTAATGGGACCCACTGTACCACTACCCTTTTTGGTGCGGACTGCTGGCATAGTTGACATAGTACTGCTCTTAAGTCATTAAGCTCAGTGTTTTTCTGGCTTTTTAGCGCTGTGACTACGGTCAGAGCATCTGTAAGCAGGACTGTATGGCTTTCATTTTCTTTATGTGTCACCATTTCTTCCACTGCCGCCCTCAGTGCCTCTGCCTCCGCTCTGAAATTGCTTGTGTACTTATCAGTAGCGAATGACAGTGTTATTTGTCTGCCATTTGGTAGGTTCAGGAATGCTCCTGCCCCTCCATTCTGTGTAGCGTTTGTTACAGAACCGTCGGTGTATGCATGGGTCCAGTCCATGCTTGGGTAGTTTTTCGATATAAAGCTTAGGGTAGTATCTCTCCTTTCTTTTTCATTCTGGCAGTTTTTGTTTCCAATACCTGATATATTTTCTACCACCACTGGAAATATATCCTGCCTCCAGGTAGGTTTTCGTACAGTAGTGATAAGCTTTGGTGTTGTTAGTGCGTTTATGGGATCTTCGTGCATCTTTGCTTTGGCTATTTCTGCAAAGTTTCTCCGCTTTAGTTTCCCATTTCCCAAATTGTTTAGTCTCTGGTGCATTGGATGTTCAGTCAGTCTTCGGAGTTTCTCTGACTGCAGCTGGGCTCTGCAGTCTCTTCTATCGGTCATGGATTGTAGTTTTGTAATCTTTTCAAGTTCTACAATTGGCGTTGACTTCATGCCTCCTGTTATAACTCTCATGTCTTGGTTTTGAAGTTTGCTAACTTTATCGAAGTTCGCCTTTGCTGCTGTTGTCCATGCCGCAATGCCATACTCGAGAACTGGTCTCACTCTTCCAGTGTACAGTTTCTTTAGTATGCTTTCGTCTGCTCCCCAGCTTGTGCCAACAAGTTTCCTCATGATTGCCATTCTTTCTCTGGCTCTCATTCGGTTTCTCTCGATCTTACTTTTCCATGTCATGCGCCGATCAAATGTGACTCCCAGATAGTTTGGGTTGTCGTTTGGCTGCAGGAATTTGCCATTTAGACTTAATTTGGTGTTTTGGGGTTTGATTGAAAGCGAGAATATTGTACATGTGGTAAATTACAATACAAGCATTCATTGTACTCGGTGTGGTATAGCACGAAGTAACTATGTTTAAACCTAGCATACACACGTTCTCGGGCCAATAAACACGTACAAGAAATGGGTGATTACAAATAATAACAAAAGACAACCGTAACAAGTGCTTTTAACAAAATCAATTACATGTCGCAAATAAGAGGTATCGCATTTGTTAAGGGTCAGGCTTCCCAGTCGAACGATCTGGGTTCGGTTCCACGGTTGGTGGAGGATTTTGTTTGCTACAGAGCAAGACCCAGCTTAAAAAATTAGGTACAATAGCATTCTTGGAAGTCAAGGCGGCCGGCGTGCAGCTGGCCAGATCACTCCTGGTGTGCCATTTGTCAAGATAATTAGAGACTTAAATGGTTTTTCCGATATGCCTCATTGGCGTGTAAACAGAATCCTAAAAGATTATAAAAGACACTAAATATGTACTCCAGATGGAAATCCAGTATGTGTTACAGAAAAATAATCTTAGTCTATATAAAAGTAGTGTCTTGCCGGTACTTATAAATGGTTTGGAATGCTGGACAGATATCCAGAGATTAAATCATTCCACCATACACGTCTTCACAAATGTTTTAGAGTGTTTTTGATCAGACAGAATTTCAAATGACAAACTCTTACAGCAACTAGCCAAAAATATATGGATAGCATTATAAGAGAGAGAAGATGGAGTTGGCTGGAGCATGTCTGAGAATGAGTTCGGACATACCTGCAAAAACAGCACTTGCATGTGCACCAGAGGGGAAAAGAAAGAAAGATAGACCAAGAACTACATGTACTTGGAGACGCGCGGCGGAGGACGAGCTGTGCTGCACAAATCTGGCATGGATCCCTACGCAAAAAGATGTCAGAAGCAAAAAATGGCATGGAAAGAATATTAGAAGATGGGAAAAATAGAAGACACATATCTAAACATAAAGGACTGCAGTAAAACGTAACCTGAAGATATGTTTTAAAACAGTATCGAACGATAAACAATGCACTATTAAATAAACAATTACTCGGGTGTTACTTTATTTTTCTACTTATATTTGTGTAAGTTACTTTACTAATGTATCGTTGCGTTATTTTAGTTTGTCGTGTCAATAGCAATGACCTATTTAGCCCAAAATGACGATCAAAGAACGTTACTTATTTTTAAGTTTATAACTAATACAAATAACTTCGGGATTTTTTCCACATTAGACCAAATACCATCGTCGTATTGAAGGTCGGATGAAATTGATATTTGACTAACATTTAAGTTGTATACAGACTGAGGCCCCATTCCTTTACACGGTCTGTTGATTCCTTTAGTTTAATTATAGAGTAAATGCGTGTTGAAGGACACGTCAGACAGCGCCTTGGTTTATGAATACAGTGTAGATAATTCTGATATGTAATTCTTTTTAATCAAAGGTGCCTAGCAAGGGACGTGGAGAACCAAATATCGACGGACTGAGTCAAGCTTTGAATTTAGAAAGTCTCATGTCGATATTCTCGTCAGCAAATGTGGAAAAAAATGTTCAGTTGAATCTGTCCTAACATGTAACTTTGATTTCTGACTGAAGACGTATCTACCACCTGTCCTACAATACTAAGAGGAGTTCTGACATAACAGTAACCATTAGAACATGTCCTTATATCAGGACATCAGTAAAACAAGGTGCATATAGAGCATTTGAAGGACACGTTCTTTTTGCTCCAACAGCAGAGAAAAAGAATGTTTCCCATTGCATCAGTTAAACAATTCTTCCTCTACAGCACATCGATAAAACAAGTCAGTATGATGGCACATTAGCAAAACAAGTTCTTTATTGTAAGACATCGATAGAGCAAGTCATATGGCTTGGCCTCATCCGTTCTCAATCTCCCCATACCAAACCCTGAAATGGCTTAAACGTAGCAGATTATAGTCCAGAGAACGGAATGCGATGAGTCGTAGTGGACAGCTTGACTGCGATGTTTGCACCTTTAGGTCCAACACATCCGACTTCAGCAATCATTTTTTTAGTACCGGACTAGCCCTCTTCGAGGCTATATCAGACGCTTCATTTTCCTTTACCGAGCGGGACGTCCAGCCCAGACCTCGCTATAGATTTTTGATTAAAGTTTTGATTTCTAGTATTCTACTGAAAAAAGCATGACCATTTTTATATTGTAACGAAACGTGAACAACATATGTCAAACAAGTGCAAATGGTCAGCACCTTTCCAATACCACGCCACATAGATCCATTTGTGGCGCCTAAAGCAGACAGCGGGGCAAACGCAGAGGTACATTCTTGCGCCTGTCTCCCAAATATGTACTCTCTCCTTAGACAGCGAAGACTAAGATGGTTTGGTCATGTACGTCGCTTGGAACACGGTCTCATCCCCTGAAATATTCTATATCGACAGCTACGTGTGGTAAAAGAACAGTTGGCCGACCACAGCAGCTGAGGTTCAAAGACGCTTGTAAGCGGGATATGAAAGCACGGGATATGGATTGTAGAAGCTGGCCCCCATGCATAACCCTCCTTAGCATGCCAATGTGACAAGCCTGGCGGGCTACATTACTATTCTTGACCCCTCCCCCTCATGGTTCCGGTAACACATTGTCGCCCAGTCCTTAACAATAACATAATTAATCGTTCCACGTTTACTCCTAGCTTAACTTAACTTAATTAAATTAAGGTCTGTATATTCGTTTCAAAGACTTTCCATCGTCTATATACTTTTTCTTATTATTATTTGCGTTCGGTTTCGTATGCTCGTTTTATGCCACCAGATGGGCTGCCTCCATGAAGTGACACGTCAGTCGCAGGTCCTCAATGGTTCCTCACAGTTTGTCTTGTATGTTTCTTTCCTCTGGCCAGGTCTTCTCACAGGAGCCTTGGGGCACTGGACATGTTTGCAGGATGTGTTCTGGAGTCTGGGGTCCTCTTTGACATGTGCAGTCTGTGCTGCTTTCATTGTATGCATGTGTGCATTTAGTCTACAATGACCTGTTCTGAGGCGGAAAATTGTGGTATACTGTTTCCTGTCTGTATACAACCAGTTTCTTTTACATTCCTTGAACTAAAAATAAAAATGCGCATCAAATTTATTCTTGAATGCATTAATTGACCCTGCCTACACTATTTCCTGTGACAATGAATTCCAAGCATTCAAGACTAAAAGAAAATTATTTCATGTTATCTAATCTTGACATTTAATTAATGTGTAACTGTGACATCTTGCTCTGGTTTGCGCCTTATCTTTGAACAACTTCTTATAGTTTAATGTATCCTTTCTCTTTATTATATTTTAAACCTGTATTAAATCACCTCTAATTATATTTCAAACCTGTATTAAATCACCTCTAATTATATTTTAGCATTCATGGTATTTAGCTGTAAATAAAGGGATGTTACAGTATCGATGTTATATAAATACAAATTTAAATAAAAATAATTAATTTTAGACATAAAAAACGCACATAAAAAACATGTATTTCCAAGTAAATTAGGGATGAAAAAAGGATATAAAAAGCTATTTTCTCATTCGGTTCCATCACATATAAGCAACTTGCAATGTAGAACTGTAGCTTCCAGTAAGAAATAAAATCAACAAATCGTTGAAGCTTTGAATCTGCCATTTCACAATCGCTCTGTTGTAGTGTCGGTAGCAATATGAACCTAGCTCAAGTAGAGTTTTATTATAAATTCCACACTCTAAATATACGCACTGTGCGTTTCAACGAACCGTGGTCCATAATCTATTACTTGGAGAGGGCGTGAAAATGGAGGGAGGTCAGTGGATTAGAAAGGGGGGAGTTATATAGTATCACAGCAGATATTGTTGTCGGTGATCAAGTGTTAGTTACTTCACTGTACGAGTTCACAGTTTGTTTACCAGGTGGAGTTACAGTTCTATTCCTAACTTAACTTAAATTCTTTATACTGGTTTAGATGGTCTGGCTTGGCTTTGTTCGTTCTCAATCTCCCTCTACCAAACCCTAAAAGAGCTTAAGTAGCAGAATGTAGTCCAAAGAACGGAATGCGTTGTGTCGTAGTTTACAGTTTGACCTTTCGGTCCAAAACATCCGACTTCAGCAAGCATTTTATGAGTACCGGGTTAGCATTCCCTCTTCGATCCCTTCTCCTTAGCCAGTCTGCCCTGCTGCAGCCTGTTATCCAGGATCCACGTAGAGGAGTAGAAGGGTCTTGGCAGCTCTGGTTTGCTGACCACTGTAGCTCATGCGCTGTTCAGCATCTTGATCCCACTGATTTAGATGACTCTGCAGAGTCTGTACACAACCAGTTTATTTTACAATTTATTGATCTAAAAACTATGCGCACCCAATCTAATCTTGAATGCATCAATTAACCCTGCCTCCATTATTTTTTTCGGCAGTACATTCCAAGCATTCATCACTCTCTGACTTAAAACCTCTAATCTGGACTTTACTTTTTAATTAATATGTATCTGTTTCCTCTTGTTCTTGTAGGTGGTTGTATTTTAAAGAGAAAAAAAACTTGTTACAGTCTAATTTATCCTTACCGCTGATTATCTTATAAACCTGTATTACGTCACCTCGAATTCTTCTCTTTTCTAGAAACCATAGTGTTTCTTCATGACTGCAATTTTAGAATTCTACTATCAGTTTTATCGCTCTTCTTTGTTTCTTCGCTGAATTTCTTTCCTTAACGGTAAACCTTGTACATATTTACAGATGGATCAACTGGAGCGTGTCAGAAACGAGCGATTAACCCCGCACCATAGTTGTAAATAGCGACTACTTTTGAAGATTAGCTAGGATAAAATTATCCTCAAATTAATTCACGTTCTCTTTTAACTGATAAAATTACTACGGGAACGGCGAGGGTTCGAGCTCCAACATTTAAAGAGACCCCTGGTCTCCCAGAAGGTTAGACCATAGTGTCTATATCCTGAATTACCTCCAGTCGCCTTGTCTTATGTAATGCCACTGGTCTAATGTAGTTCGTGGCCAGAGTGTGAGATTGATGACCAGCGCAAATTTTGTCTTTCTATAATCCAAATACAGTTACATCATCAAGACACAACTGTCTGATGGTGTCTCCATCTTTGCTTGCGATGGGCAACTAACTTTAGCTATTTCACGTTAAGAAGGCAATAAACAAATGTTATAGATGTCAACTAGCACGGATAACACTAAATGTGTACAGTTTTTCGCGTTTCCTAAATGGTCTATCCTTATAAGTGATACAGCAAAGATGGAACAAAGAATAATTACACTGTAACCTGCCAAGCATGTCGTATGTTCCGATACAGAAAAGTTGATGGTTGGCCTAGATATCACATCCTTTAGAAACTTCAAGCTGACAAAAAACGTCAACAGATATGGAAAGGTCAACTTTTTGATAAGCTGGCATTAATTTGTTATAGACGTACGCTGCACATCTGGAAAGATGGACTTAGAGTCAAGCTAAGAAGAAGTGATGTCTGTGGGAAAATGTACAAGTGGATCAACCCCTACCTCAAAAACAGAACGGCCAGAGTCCAAGTACAAGGGCAGATGAGCAGAAAGGTGACACTCGAGCAGGGAGTACCCCAAGGGGGAGTACTGTCACCCACACTCTTCCTGGTGTATATAAACGACATCACAGAGAATATACCAAGAAGAGTCCATAGCTCAATGTTTGCAGACGATCTGGCTATGTGGACCTCTGAAAAGAATCTCACCATAGCAAGAAATCGGATGCAGCAGGCCCTAACATCGCTGGAAGAGTGGGCGAACTCATGGCTGGTCAAAATAAACGAGGAGAAAACCACATGCACAATATTCTCGCTTTCCATCAAACCCCAAAATACCAAGTTAAGTTTAAATGGCAAATTCCTGCAGCCAAACTATCTGGGAGTCACATTTGATCGGCGCATGACTTGGAAAAGTCAGATCGAGAGAAACCGAATGAGAGCCAGAGAAAGAATGGCAATCAAGAGGAAACTTGCTGACACAAGCTGGGGAGCAGACGAAAGCATACTAAAGAAACTGTACACTGGAAGAGTGAGACCAGTTCTCGAGTATGGCATTGCGGCATGGACAACAGCAGCAAAGGCGAACTTCGATAAAGTTAGCAAACTTCAAAACCAAGCCATGAGAGTTATAACAGGTGGCATGAAGTCAACGCCAATTGTAGAACTTGAAAAGATTACAAAACTGCAATCCATGACCGATAGAAGAGACTGCAGAGCCCAGCTGCAGTCAGAGAAACTCCGGAGACTGACCGACCATCCAATGCACCAGAGACTAAACAATTTGGGAAATGGGAAACTAAAGCGGAGAAACTTTGCAGAAATAGCCAAAGCAAAGATGTACGAAGATCCCATAAACGCACTAACAACACTAAAACCCATCACTACTGTACGAAAACCTACCTGGAGGCAGGATATATTCCCAGAAGTGGTAGAAAATATACCAGGTATTGCAAACAAAAACTGCCAGAATGAAAAAGAAAGGAGAGACACTACCCTAAGCTTTACATCGAAAAACTACCCAAGCATGGACTGGACCCATGCATACACCGACGGTTCTGTAACAAACACTACACAGAACGGAGGGGCAGGAGCATTCCTGAACCTACCAAATGGCAGACAAATAACACTGTCATTCGCTACTGGTAAGTATACAAGCAATTTCAGAGCGGAGGCAGAGGCACTGAGGGCGGCAGTGGAAGAAATGGTGACGCATAAAGAAAATGAAAGCCATATAGTCCTGCTTACAGATGCTCTCGCCGTAGTCACAGCGCTAAAAAGCCAGAAAAACACTGAGCTTAATGACTTAAGAGCAGCACTATGCAAACTGTGCCAGCAGTCCGCACCAAAAAGGGTAGTGGTACAGTGGGTCCCATCACACTGCAACATCCAAGGCAACGAGGAGGCAGACAGACTGGCAAAAGAAGGTGCAAGACTACCACAAACAGATACTAGTATGACGTACGAAGAGTCAAAACGGCTTATCAAAGCCAGATACATGACCAAATGGGAAACCGAACATACTGGTTACACCAAAAACGATGCCTATTTCCAGTTGAACCGAAGAGAGCAGGTCGTTGTCTTCAGACTTCGCACTGGCCACAATAGACTGAGGTACCACCTATTCAACAAATTGAAGATATGTGGTACCGACGAATGCCCGTGCGGTACCGGTAAGATGACCGCTGAACATCTGCTGCAGAACTGCCCGACATACGAGGATCAGAGAGAGCAGATGTGGCCATCACCAGTGGAACTGCAAGACAAGCTCTATGGCAGTGTCGACAGCCTCAGGATGACCGCCGCTTTTTTCGAAAAAATAATGGTTACTGTCTGACTGCGTACGAAGAAGAAGAAGAAGAAGTACGCTGCACAGCATCTCTACAAAATATCCAATACCAGGTACCTTGAACGTGAGAACCTCCTGGTGTCACAGCAAGCAGATTTTCGAAAATGCTTCTCTACTGAGGACCAAGAAACTTATCTTTCTCAAGAGGTCAAAGATACTTTTCAAAACAAGAAACTTGTACTAGCAGCATGGATAGACCTAAGGAAAGCATTTGTTATGGTATGGAAGGAAGAACTCTTGAAGAAACTGATAAATAATAAAGTAAAAAGTAGGATGTACAAATGGTTAAAAGCATACCTGCATAATAGAAGAGCAAGAGTACAACTAGATGGACTGAAGAGTAAGAAAATGTTACTGCGCCATGGAAGACTTCAAGGTGGTGTGCTTTCCCCCCACACTTTTCATAGTCTACATTAACAATCTGATTACCAAACTGCCAAGTGGAGTGAAAATGGAAATGCATGCAAATGACCTGGTGATATGGTGCGCTGATGAATATGTAACAGTCGTCACCAAAATGCTACAAAGAAGCCTTAACTCTATTGGCAAATAAATGGTGTGTTAGCATCAACACAGATAAATGCAGCACTACGCTCTTCACAATAAAAAGTGGGAAACATCAAGCTAGATGGAGAGCTACTAGGAGCAGATAAACAACCACCCACCTACCTCGGAGTTACATTTGATGAAATGCTGACTTGAAGGCAACATGCCAACAAAGCAGCAGAAAAAGTCAGAAGCACGTTAGCCATCCTGCAAAAACTAAGTGGAACCACATGGGGGAAGGGGGTGAGGTGGAGGGACAATAGTTAGCAGTGTTTACCAACGAGGCATACTTCTACATCTTGAATATGGATCAGCTGCGTAGTGTCCAGCATGAAACACTACATTGAAAGAGTTAGATAAGGTACAAAATCAAGGGTTATTACAGAACCAATGGAATCAACGTCTATATTGAACATGGAGAAACGAGGGAGGTTGCAAGCACTAGGGAAACGTAGAGACATAAAGGTGCTAACACAGGCAGAAAAGTTCAACTGTATGCCGAGTCACCCAAAGGAAGGATATATTCTAGAAGCTAGCAATGGGACGATTGAAAAGAAGTAGCTTTGTACACCAAGCCAAACGACTTCGTAAACACGCCACAGAACTGTCTGAAATTGTTATTCTTTTAACAACTATGCCAGAACAAACACCCTGGAGAGAGCAGCATAGACTATCAGTACGAGTACTAACAACCATTCGAGGAATACTAGGCAGGGAGGAACAGAACAGCGTGCAAAGTATGACAATTGCCCTCAGTTTCTTGGATGAAGAATATCCACAGGATCTATGGGTCCGAGTATACACAGATGGGTCAACACAAAATGCAGTACAGAATGGAGGAGCAGGAGTGTTTATAGAATACCCAAATAACACTATGGAAACAGTTGCAGCACCAACAAGGAAATTCTGCCATAATTACGGTGGAGAGATACAAGCGATGCAAATGGCGAAGGGGTAATATTGATGAACACCAACCTTGGTCCGTATCCTGTGGTATTTCTGACAGATGCAAAATCAGCTGTCACATCTACACGTTTTATTGTCAACATTGAGCAACCAGCGCTAAATTACAGTTCAGTCTCACTGCGGAATACCAGGAAATGAGAGAGCTGACACACTGGCGAGGGAAGGTTCCGCAGACGAGCAACCAGGTGTACTAGTTACATACCATCAAAAGAAAAAGAAGATTGAATCTATGAGAGAGCTTCCAACACCAAATACAAGATTACTATCACAATATAAACAGGCAAGAGCAGATTGCCACACGTACACACAATTTAGGATTGGCAACTCAAATATGTATACATGCACTACAGGCTAAGGAACTGCCCAGAGTATGAGATACTGAGACGGACCTATTGGCCAGGAAAAAAACAAACACTGGAAGGGAAACCATTAGGACCTATGTGTAAGATGCAAAAGACAGGAGATTTATACAAGAGACAACTTTGCGGATGTAAACATACTCAAGGCGAACGAAAGAAGAAAATATATAGATAGATGCTGCACAGGGAGTTTTACTTTGATTAAATAATCATCAATGCCGTAACTCCTTTTGGGGCATATGCCATTGACAACCCTTTTCAGGCACGTTCGATCTTGAGATTTCCATTCTGCCTCTTTCTCTAGCTCATGTCCAGTGACCGAAGTTCGTTTACACAGTCTCTTCTCAGTGTGTTTCTTTACCTACATGTCTTTCTCCGTGGAAAGGGCGGCTTGCCTGGTCACGTTTGATGGTGACTTCGTATGGTATGTCCTTTCCTTCGTTTAATTTGTTGCTCCGCTTGTTGTTGCTTCTTTTCTTATAGCTCTTCGTTCCTCATCGCATCTTGCCATTCTACATCTATTGCCCTCCATTAACATTTATTGACGCATGTCTGGAGTTTGCTCTGTACAGCTTTTGTCACTCGCCACGTTTCAAGATTAATTATATCCTTACTCTATTTTGTTTGAGTTTTTGCTCCATATTTAAAAAAAAATTAATTTCTGTAAACATTTTTTTTCCTGTAAATCCTTAGTGTCTGGAGGGCATTGTTCACTCGTAAGAGTTTCCTTAGCCAGAAACACGTTTCTACACATTATTTTGTTACAGTTGCCGGTTACACGCTTCGAGAGGCTAAAGAAACAGATCGAAGGGACAGCACTCAGCGTCTCACAGCTCTCATGGTCAGCGAACCAAAATCTTCCAAGACCGAATTCCGTCTTCAACTGGTGGTCCTTGAAGCAGACTACTTTTGTGCAGTCGAGCTGAGAGACTAGGGATCGAAGAGTGCCGAAAAACTTAGTCCCCAAACGTACAGTGCCGAAACTGAATGTGTCGGGCTGAAACTCCAGAAACCATCTCAATAAACGAACTCCTTTATGCAGATCATCAGGGCATCTTCATTCAAATGATCATAACTTTCCAGATCATCTGAAAGCCCTTGTAAACGCCAGCGATAGAAAAAATATTAACAGTAATACAGCAATGTCAGAGACAATTAAAATAACCATAATAGAAAAGACAAAAAATATTCCGGTGAAAAGCACATAACTTAAACAGGCCAGAGATGTCAAATACTTGGGTAGCGTGTTTACACAAGATGGAAGGATGGACAGAGAGGTAGAATCAAGAAAGAAAATACTATTTCCTATCAATTCTCATCATTTTTAAGACACAAAAACAACCAAGTAGATGCAGGGAGACAGTCGATAAAGAGTATTTTTATATCAACTCTTTACTACCAGTCTCAGACATGTGAAAGTGAAAGTAAGATACAGAATAAATACGGGGCGACAACAACACTGGCGACAGATCTGGTACACGAAAGAAAATGATATCTCCCCGCGCCGTCTAGCGGCACAAGTGGATAGAAGCACAAGTAGAGGATTAAGACACTGTGTTACTGACTCCACTCTAGCTAGTTAGTTAGTTAGTACAAGTAGAGGATTAAGACATTGTGTTACTGACTCCACTCTAGCTAGTTAGTTAGTACAAGTAGAGGATTAAGACATTGTGTTACTGACTCCACTCTAGCTAATTAGTTAGTTAGTACAAGTAGAGGATTAAGACATTGTGTTACTGACTCCACTCTAGCTAGTTAGTTAGTTAGTTGCCCATCGCAAGCGAAGATGGCGACAGCGTCAGTCTTCTAGTTAGTTAGTTAGTTAGTTAGTTGCCCATGTCAAGCGAAGATGGCGACAGCGTCATACATGTTTATTCAGATGTGACTGCATATGACTGTACATCCGATTTGAGCGTGACAAACCCTACCGCACGAAAGGCACACATGAACAGCATTCTTAGTTGGGCAGTCTTGCATTCTTTCCTTTCATGCAGCTTGCTTTTCCTGAACCTCCGTGATGGTCCTTTGTTCAGGGGTGTAAGCACCATGTGTGACGGCAGTGCGCCAGGCTGAGCAAGCAGCTCACAGTCAACAACATCAATGGAGAAACGTTTCATAGAAACTTTTAGAATGTCTTGTATCGTTTCTTGTGTTCCCTCTGCGAGCGCTGTCCTATCATTAGCTCACTGTACAACAGTTGGTTAGGGAGGCGCTCATCTGACATGCGAACAACAAGCCCTGTCCGTCTGATCTGGGCTCTCTGTAGCAGCGTATAAATGCCAGAGAGTCTAGCTCTGCTGAGAACTCCAAAGTTGGGCACTCTGTTACCACAACAACACGATACACACTAATTTTGGTGACAACATTTTCTCGTAGTCTTCCGAAAGCAACACTCGACTTATAAATCCTGTTGTGGACCTCCGAGTCAATATGCCCTTCTCTGGTGAGGGTACTACCAAGGTAGGTAAAACTATCAACTGCTATTAGGCGATGTCCCTGTACAGTGACGTTTGGTTCGTAGTAGGGCTCCCCTGGCGCAGGTAGAAACATTACCTCCCTTTTCTTGGTGTTTACAGTAAGACCTAAATTAGTCCACGTAGTTGAGAACTCATTCATGATTGCGTGTATGTTCTGTGCACGTGTTACTTACGCAGTCGTCGGCAAAGAGGAGATCTAAGATAGTTGCTTCTTTCGCCTTTATGAGAGCCTTTAGGCGCCTCAGAGGGAACAGCTGCCCATCCGTCCGGTATCTGATCTGCATGCCAGTGTCACAGTCATGTGTAGCATCATAAATCATGGCTGCAAATACCATGCTAAAAAGTGTTGGGGCCAACACACAGACTTGTTTGATTCTATTTATGACTGGGAATGCTGCAGAGAGTTCACCATCATTCAGTACGCGGACTGACATGTCATCATGAAACTGGCGGGCAACTGTGATGAATTTTTTCGGGACAACCCAATTTCGCCATGATTTTCCAGAATCCGTCCCTGTTGACGGTGTCAAAGGCCTTTGTGAGGTCAACAAACGTCGTGTACAGATCTCGATGCTCTTCCTGACATTTCTCTTGGATTTACTAGCTGCACAAATCATATCAACCGCCCAACTCGGAAACCCCATTGACTCTCTGGAAGTAGCTTCTACCAGAGATGAGTTGGTAATCGGTAAATCATAACTCGAGCTAATATTTTTCCAGCGATCGATAGCAGGGAGATGTCTCTGTGGTTATCACAAAATTGACGATTGCCCTTGTGGACAATGGTGGCATCTTTCAGTTCCTGCGGCATATGACCTGTATCAATAAATTGAGCAAAAGAGGTCCGTTAGCTTGTGTAATATCACAGGGCCTCCTGCCTTGTAGTGTTCAGCAGGAATATCATCTGACCCGGGGGCTTTGCCACTGAACTTTAAGCTGATTGCTTTCTCAGCCTAATTTGTACTGGTCGGGATACCCAGCCTGTCATTGACTTCAATTTGAGGCAGTGTGTTATGGCTAATTCACTGATAGTGGATTGACAGTTTACGATAGCACTAGAGTGCTCTACCATCACTCGAGAATGTCGGTCATCCGTGCCATCAGCATTAAGGACAGGACATGAATGATAGAACCTGGGACCATAGACCGTCTTCAGTGCATCGAAAAACCGCTTTGGGTCATTTGTGTCTGCGTACCGCTGGATTTCATCAGCTTTGCTGGTTCTGGACAATCCTGCGAAAATTGGTGAACGCGAACTTTTTGGAAGATGATGTGGGGTGGTCGTCTTGGTGCAGATTTTCATCCAACAAATAGCCTCATCGTTGTCATCAAACCAGTAATGGTTTTTGAACTGTATGACTCAAATACTCAGAAGCGGTCGAGTAGACATCATTCTTCATAAAGGCCCATTTGTCCTCGACTGTTTCCGTGCATGGCTGTGTGCCAGTCAGCCGGCTGTCCAGATCCCTGGAAAAGCCTTCTGCAAAGAGTCCACTTTGCAGTGTGGAGATATTAAGTCTCATCAGTACCCTGGTGACATCGCATAGGCTCTATGTGGAGGTTAAACTTTGACACAATGAGTCTGTGATCTGTCTAACACTCGGCACTGCGCATAGCCTTTGTCACTCGCACATCTCGACTGTCCCTCTTTCTGGTGAGGACATAGTCAATACGATGCCACTGCTTATAGCGAGGATGCATCCACAACATCGTGTTGCAAGTGGACAGCCGAAGCATGGTGTTGGTGATAGAGAGATCATGGGTGGCACAAAGGCCCAGCAGTAGCAACCTGCTGCTGTTGTACTTGCTCGTGCATGTACCCCAAGTACACCTTCATAGAACTGATGGTCGGCGCCTACTCTGGCATTAAAGTCGCGAAGGATTACAAGCTTATCGGAGTTTGGAACTGACAAGATGAGGAAGAAATCATAGCATTTATCCTTGATATCCTCAGGACCAGTCATTGTTAGGGCATAGACGCTGATCAAAGTAATACTCATTATGTGCCCCAGTGAGAGTTGGACAGTCATTAGCCGATCATTGATACCCTGTGGTGGTCGAACAATCGTGCGGACTAGATGAGATCTGATGGCGAATCCGACACCAGCCCCTCGTCTTTCTGTTATATCGCTCCAAATCCAGAAGAACGTGTATCCGCCTCCATCTTCTGTGATCTGACCCTCTCCTGGTAATCTGGTCTCACTAAGACCAACATCGTCGATCTTGTAGCGGGCCAGTTCTGAAAACTAGTGCCGTCTCCGTTGGGTCTATCACCGTTGGTGATGTCAAGTAATGTGTGCACGTTCGACGTGCTGAAGGTATCTTCTTCTTCTTCGTACGCTGTCAGACGTCAACTTGAATTTGTTCGAAGAAAGCAGCTATCATCCTGAGGCTGTCAACACTGCCATAGAGCGTGTCTAGTGTTAGAACTGGTGATGACCACATGTGCTTTCTCTGATCCTCGTATGTCGGGCAATTTTGCAGCAGATGTTCAGCGGTCATTTTCCCTGTATCACCGGTGCATTCGTCAGTGCCACCTATCTTCAGTTTATTGAATAGATGGTACATCAGTTTGTTGTGTCCAGTGCGAAGTCTGAAGACCACGACCTGCTCTCTTCTGTTCAGCTGGTAGTAGGCATAATCTTTTTGTGTAGCCAGTATGTTCTGTTTCCCATTTGGCCATATATCCGGCCCTAATAAACCTTTTGGACTCTTTGTAGGTCACACTAGAATCTGGTTGTGGTAGTCTTGTAATGTCCTTTGCCAGTCTGTCTGCCTCCTCGTTGTCTTGGATGTTACAGTGGGATGGAACCCACTGTACCACTACTCTTTTTGGCGCGGATTGCTGGCATAGTTGACAGAGTACTGCTCTTAAATCATTAAGTTCAGTATTTTTCTGGCTTGTTAGTGCTGTAACCACCTGCCGAAGGTATGAGCCTTCATTCCGTATCAATAACACGGTACACCTGATACAAATATGTGGCTCTGTAGCTTGCGTTTGAATTGATTAAAGTGAGACACATTTGCGCTGTAGTCAGCCTCACTCTCTTGTCCTGAGCATTCCTGGCCCAGTGGCAAGACGTAGTCAAGACAACTGGGGATACAATAGGATGCAGATTTTACCCTAGGGTTTACTTCCGGAGCCTTTCCTAACTAACAGTTAGCACACGATGATCGAGGGACATTTTAAAAATATATTTCATTACACAACAAGTATATAACATTTTTTGCTAAATGCAGACAACTGGCATGGTCACTAAAATACATTCATACATAAAAGCATATACACATACATTTTGCAAATATATAGTATAGAGAAAAAAATGACGCCTCTGACCACGTACACACATTAATACACAAATGCGTTTACATATATATGTAACTGAAACGCTAGAGACGACACACATGACTTTAACAAAGAAGTCCTAAGATACAAAACACTGGCAGCTCATGTATCCTGCAAGGCTGTGCAGAAAAACTTGTGAATAAGCAAACAGTGAGCTTGAGAAGTCCACGGTTACTGCACTGAACCTGATTTCACATAAACGTAACATTTCTCAGGACACTTTGCGGGTGTTCCACTTTGCTTAGCACAGGTCTAGTCAGTAGTTAATCAGTTGCCAGTGTTTTTACATGCCTGTGTATATATATATATATATATATATATAGAGAGAGAGAGAGCATCTAAGCGAACATTAACTGTGTGCAATGGACCGTGGAGGTATGACACAGGGCAACCGGGTTGCTATTTAAACTAGCCCATAGCCATGTCAGTATAATCGGGTGGAAAAAATACCACAAATGAACGAACTAGTTAATCCAAATGGAAAATGTCAACACGTTTCCGTGAACGCAAATGTAAGACGTCGACTATTGTGAATTTCGGTCAAATTCGTGTTCTGGCCGCATCCAGATTGACTTTTAACACGAGAGCCAATATTAGTTGGCCGCCATCTTGATACGACATTATTGGACAAACGATACATTTATGGTTTTTTAAATTACAGACGTTTCTTTTCTATTTAACATGGATGACAGCTGCGGAAGTCTCAAACCTCCAAGAACTGGGGAGATTCTACTGTCCTATACATTCTGGGGTTCTGAAAAACGAAAGAGCTGACATTCTGACTTTGCAAGAGCATATTATGGGCACAATAAATATGGATTAGAGTGATATTTTGAAGTCAATCAATGACCACCTGCGGGACGTTGACACCGGAAAAGATTAATCAGGAATTTGCAAAACTAGATCTTAGAAATTTCGTGCGAGAACGGTGCAGAAGTGTGTACATCAAACAAGCTGCAGGAACCATCAGTATCTACACCGCTTTGCCCTTTACCGAGAGAGACTGAGCACCTATGAGTAGGCATGGAGTGCAGCGAAGTCGATTCATAGGAACAGGACAATAAAAGGATGGTTGACAGTAGTATTGTGTACGGAATATATTCTGATATAATGACACATGTTTGGCATTTGAAGAGAGCAGATACAAACAATTGAAAGTCCATAATACATACTAAAACAAAAGTAACTCCTTTATGGTATATGACCTTTCAGCTAATGGCACTGCATGCTCCGCCATTCTTACAAGCCAAACATTTGCCAGGTATGCAGTAATGAAGGCAATGGAAACTCAAGGTCAGTAAATAATTTATTTGAGCATCGTACAGAAACTTAAGAGCAATCAAATAGGCTGACAAGTGTAAGAGCGACGTTCAGCAAAGGAAATGGTACTTACTTATATGTATGTGCCGGTGCTAAGTTACGGTTCAGGAGCTTGGAGAAACGTCGATACATTCTTAAAGTGGTGATTGCGACTTTTTACTAAGTTTAAAATTGTTCGATGCAACAAGAAGTGAAGAGAAAGAAAGCGTTCTGATATCATTCCTTTTGAGACTATTCTGGAACCCCGAAGGTGCAAGTCGAAGGAACAAATCGCACAATTGAAGACGAGAAGCAAATCGGAAAGACAGTCCATCGTATAAAATGTTGGAAAGTTTGGCATATGGTAAACACATACTTGGTGGATATCTGTTGAAGACATATGCTCCTCACGCAGCTAAATGGTTTTGATTTATAATTATGTTTGCCGAATGCTAACAGTTTGCGTGTCTACGGTGTTGTTGTTCAAAATGAATAGGGTATGGAGTAGCGTTATAGATGCAACGCCGGCAATTTGGAGTATGTTATGGCTGGATTGTAGTTCAAGTGACGTAAGTTACACGTGTTGAGTGTGAAGTTGGAATATGGTGCTTTGATCTCTTCTTTTCAGGACGTTGATGTTGTCTTTGGGATGGCCATATATTTGAAAAATTCTCTCACAGTATTGCCCAATGCCGATCTATTCAGCCAAATCTTCAGTAGTTTGACTGTCTTTATAGATGCTGGTGTGTAGTGTTCTTGACTTGATTCTTTCTTATCCAGTCTGTCTTCCTTGTCATTGCTAGGTGTATTTGAGTGACCAGCGAGCCAATGCATAACTACTCTCACTTCATGGGTTGTGACACGTTGGTTGGACCAATCCTGGCGCGAGACTCTGCTGTACTTGAGACACTTTACTTGAAGAGTCGACTGTTCGATTGTCGTGCGTTTTATTCTTTCAGGTGGCTCCCTTTCTCTTATCTTCGCGACCTGATCCCCTTGTGGGATACTATCATAAACTTTTTCAGGAGTTTCTGTAGCATTTCTTCTGCCTCACTCCCCCCTGAGCGTCTTAACTTCTGTTCGGTATAGCAGCTGCTTGGGAAAATGCTCATCTGACCTACTAACAACATGTCCCGTTCATCCAATCTAGGCTTTTTGCAGACGCTCAAAAAGATGGTGTTAAACTTTTTCGTGGGGATCTGTGCATAGTCGGCACTCTGAAGTATGTTAAGGTTGGATCCTGTTCAAGTGAATGTCAAATTGTACATGTTATTGCGAGGTCGAAAAATCGTGCCTTGATCTCTCCTTTTCAGAAAGTTTATGTCTTTAGGATGGCCATATGTTTGTGGAATTCTCTCCAAGAAAGCATCTGTTCAGTCAACCCTCTTTATTCACAGTTTTGAGTTAGTTGTTTGACTGTTTGTAGGGTTGGTAGTGTGTAGCCAGACATACCTAAATGCTTGTTAAGGTAAACCAAAGGTTGTGTTAGACCTATATTTCATGACCTTGAGTTGCAGGTTGAAGGAAAAAAAGAAAGTGTGTTAGATTATAGTGTTAGTCAAAATATACTGACCAAGAACCCATTTCACTTCTTTGCAGTTGTCCCTGGAAACAGGCTGTTTTATAACAGGCTTAGGAGATGGGATTATCAACATGATCCCCATAGTAGTGAGCGACACACAGATGAAGCCAAACATAGCACAACTGTCTGTAGGACCCCCGTTCACCTTCATCACCACATTCGCAATGTGAGAAAAGCTACTGCAAGCAGTCACTTAATGCTCTTTTCAACACCTGAACAGAATCCAACCACAACATACTCCTGAGTGCCAGCTGTGAATACTCCCATATGAAACAGTTGATTGTCATCTCATTGAGTGCTCAGCGCTCAATGATTTTAGGAGAATGCTTTTTCCTCTATGGCCAGATACATGGAACCCTTTGTATGGTACTAGACAACAGCTGATAAACACGTGCAGATACTATTACATGGCAATGGGCCGAAGGGCAAGAGCCCGGATGTTGCTGAATCCATAACAACAATGCCCTTTTGGGCACACAAGAGTAACGTTACTCATTGCAGTAACAACAACATATTGGTAATGTTGGACCTGATACCTTTGCGTGAAACGTGGCTGCTCTAACACTCGGCTAATCAGTTGTACAATGGAGCACATTGTATTACAAAATGTTGGTGCAACAAGCAAGGAAACTACGGTAGTATGTTACCACGTGCATGCACAGTTATTGCCTATTTGTAGATCTATCTAGAGCCATATAATAGACATTTTTTTTTCTACGCAATATTGTAATGATTCCGTTGACATTTTTTTCTTTCTTGTCAAATAAAGGGCAGTGGGACAGAAGTTCCTTGGCTAAGTAAGATAAATTTGGCTATTCTGGCGTTTTTAAAACAAAAATATTTACTCCAAAATAGATACAATCTGTTATGTAAACAATCAACGTCATTGAATTCCAGGTATACCCCACAACCAGATACTAGTATGACATACGAAGAGTCAAAACGGATTATTTGCTAGATACATGACCAAATGGGAAACCGAACATACTGGCTACACAAAAAACGATGCCTATTACCAGTTGAACAGAAGAGAGCAGGCCGTGGTCTTCAGACACAATAGACTGAGGTGCCACTTATTCAACTGAAGATAGGTGGCACTGACGAATGCTTGTGTGGTACAGGGAAAATGGCCGCTGAGCATTTGCTGCAAAACTGCCCGACATACAAGGACCAGAAAGAGCAGATGTGGCCATCACCAGTGGCAACACTAGACAAGCTCTAAGGCAGTGTCGACAGCCTCAGGATGACCGCTGCTTTTTTGAAAAAATAAAGGTCGACGTCTGACACCGTAAGAAGAAGAATTCCAGGTATACCCATAGGCGTTTAGTCCCCCATAACAAATGGTGAAAAGTGTAGATAATGATGGTTATTGTAGCTCGCTGGTTGTACACACTTCTGCTCCATGCGTCTCGCTTTGATTTCAAAGTCCTGAGTAAATGTGTATTGTTGATTCATTTTTTGCAGTTATGTCATAAAACAGGTAGTAAGTGAATGACTTCAAAATATCACTCCTATCCAAATCCACATAATGGATACATGCAATGCCATGATGTCAACTCTTCCACTGTGGTCGAGAGGTTTAGGCTCTTCCCTCTCAAAGTGATGAACGGAAATGGTGGGCAAATGAGTTCAGCAGGTTTCATGCCACCCCTGATCTCAAGGGAGGTGGGAATAGAGTGCCTGCATTATGAGTTACCTCTAGTTGTTTCAACTTATGTCTTGTTACTGGTGTAAGAAAGCCTGGGACCAAAGAGTGAAGTTGATGACCAGCCTAGCTTCTTTCTCACTACAATCCAAATACAGCCCAAGTTACATCATCAAGACAAAAACCGTCTGATGATGTCACCATCATCTCTTGCAATGGGCAACTAACTTTAACTAACTTGCCAGGAACCCCAGCATGTTACTTCTGTCTATTAGGTTTGTCCCATATTAGTTACACTACTGTAGCGGAATGAAGTTGTTAGAGACCTCAGTACACTAAGTAAAGGTTCATCCCATAGTAGTTTCACTACTTTCATGAAATGAAGTTGTTAGAGACTATAGTATTCTAAGCCACAGCTTGTATGAGGTAGAGTGGTCAGTTCCTTTCCTCGCTGCCTTTTAGTTCCCTAGTCATATACTAAGTGTCCATTTACAGCTGGGTCAACTGGAGTGTGATGAACGTAGTACCATTGTCATAAAAAAAAGATTGCTCTACCATACACTAAACAGACTACTTTATTTAATTTATATACAGAGTATGTTTCTGAACGAATTGAAAGCCCAAACGTAAACCTCAAATTTGGAATTAGCTTAATGGATCTGTACAATAAGGCATTGGTTTCTGTTCAATACATGTCGTGAAGGGTCCAAGATGCACTAATGACAGGAGACTCCTGTTACTAGTCTGATCAGGCACAATATACTGGCCAGGACATCTCGTCAGGGTCAAGCACAATTTACTGACCAAAACCACACTTCTCTTCCATGTAGCCTTCTCTTGAAACTGGCTGTTTTCAAGACTGACTAGCGAGATGTGGATTGATGTGATGGACATGCAGAAGAAGCCATGTATAGCACAAAAGTCTGAAGGATCCCTGCATGTCCATCTTCATCACCATGCTCGAGATGTGAGGAAAGCTACTGCAATCCACCCCCTAACGCTCTTTTCAGGGCACACAAAAGAGTAAACATATTCAATGTGGTCTTTCATCAACAATAACATCTAACAGACAATGACACTAAAAATAAAATATATACTTCCACCAGAACAAAATTTTACACACCCAGACATAATCCTGGATGGTAGAATGGTATGGACTAAGCAGATGGAAACAGTCCTAAAAGGAGACGTGTACTGAATGGGCAAAATGAAGAAGCTAGTAGGCACGATTTTGGGTGCAGACAGCAAAATCCCGAAAAGGTTATACAAGGAAAGAGTCACACCAGTATTGGAGTATGGCATCACTACTTGGACCACTGCAACGAGAACAAACTTTGGTAAAAGAAGTAAAGTCCAGAAACAAGTCATATGCATCATCACTGGAGACATAACTCCACCCCTCCATAGAGCACTAGAAACAGTGACAGGCCTTCAGTCAATGGAGGATCGACGAAACATAAAAGTAATGCAGCAGAAAGAGAAATACAATGACTCCTGAACCACCCAATGCACTAACAAATGAACAGTCAATGAAAGGGCAGACTTCATAGAAGTAACTGCATCAAACTCAAAAAGAATTGACACTCAAAGACCCAGTGCTGTCACAAACAAAAACAAGACTCATACAGCCATCAAGTATTACTGTCCCGAGAATGCACACTCCCAGATCTAATAGGAAATCATTCATTGGTTCTTTCAGTCTGGTCAGACGATAGCAATGGTGCTTTGAAAAAAAAGGGATGTAACTACAGTCCATGATGATAGAGAATTGCGACTCGTAAGACCAATCCGAGCAGAGAAGGGTCTTCCACAGTGTGTGCAAGGAAAGTCAGAATAGAAAAGGAAGTGCAGACAGACCTGGAGAGAATGTCATTGGGACAAAGGAGTGATAATCAGACAAACAATTGGGGAGAAGGTAACCAATGATATATCCACGAGCAAGCTCTCAAGCATCTTCAGAGTTGGAATGGCAACTAAAGATTGCAGCAAAAATGGCTCTACAACACAAAAACCATATGCATGTGGAAAATAGTGATACTAACTGATGCAGTCAGCCATAACAGCATTCAAATCCCACAAGAACTGAATTGGGGACAGTCTTGTCAAAAATGTCTCACTGGTTCCAGAAAGCTGTTACACAGTGAGCAGCATCGCACTGTAACATCAAAGAAAATAAGTATTAGGACAGTCAAAGAGGCAACGAAACTGACACAAGACTGAATACCTAGTCAACTATGAAACAAATACATTAGTAAAAGAGCAATACAACGTAAAGTGGCTGGAAGAACAACCCAAACGATATGCAGATGACAGACACTGTCAACTGTCCAGAAAAGACCAGGTCATCATATTACATCTACGAATTGGCCACAACAAAATGAGACACCAGTTGTACACTAAATTCAAGATAGGTACCACCAGCCTATGTTACTGTGGCCTAGCCAACATAACTGTATCACATGCACTTCATGATTTCCCCTAGCACACACAAATCTGAGGAGAAAATGCATGGCGGCATTGAGACCCTGAAAAAGACAGCAGAATTTATGAAAAATCTGGAGTCAGTCTAAATTAGCAATAATTTCAGAAGAAAGAAAGTTATCCTTTACAGCTCGGGAGGCAGTGCAAAGTGACAGACGTAATTATATAATGCAGAGTGGTAAAGGTTAATATACTAATGTTTGCATGAGAACAACCTAATGAACAAAGGGCAGCAACAAAACAATTTCGGTGGGTACAGAGTTGTATTAAAAGCAATTTTGATGACTCAAGGGCTACTTCTTCTTTTATCTTACTTCCCTTTACCATGAGGCATCACAGAAAGGCAGGATGTTTGGATTCCTTGTTATTGATGGGTGCTTGCGCCGTCATTAGGTGTGACTTCCTGAGTGTGTCAGACACACCTTCGATCCACCCCTTGCGCATGGAACATATGCATGCATATGATATGTTCTCACTAAAGGCTGGTCGTAGTGCATTCTGACTAAATGACAAAGGCGCCACTATAGACACTAACTGGATTTGTCCCCACTATTTTCCTCAGCGAGGTGTTGCAGATTTGGTAACAAATTGTCTTTCCGGCTGCACTTTTGACATAGCACACATCAAAGCTCTGGATATTTCTCTATGTGTTTCTAGTAACGACCAAGATTTACATTGGTAATACAATGTAGGAATAAACAGTGCATTTATCAGCTTCCTCTTAGCTGAACGAAGCAGTCTATGGTGGTTCAAAATTGCTGCAATTTGATAGTGGATACTGTTCGCCTTCTGAATTCTATGTGTGATCTGTCTGTCCACTCTGCTGTCATCAGTGAACATACTACCTATTTGACCTCCCTTACTTCTACAGTTATACCCCAATAAAATCCACAAACATAATCTTGCCACTTTATCTATATACAACAGTTCTGGAACTATCTATTTGTCCTTTTCTATTTGAATTTTCCCCTTGTTTAGTTATCTATTCTTCTACCTTTGTGATGCAGTTTAATTGGTGATCATTTATTATATTATAATAAATATATGTGAACAAGATTATGATTGGGGAATGTTCCCTGATTTTAGAATTATGATGTAAAAGCTTAAAACTACTTTTCACAAATTGAAGGAGACTCCATGAGACATTGTAATATGTGTTTATTCAACCAACACATTTTGATATTAGCACATCATTGCCAGTTTCCATTTTATTACACTTCTTATAAACAAAAGATCAGTTGCATCATCATCTAGTGCCAAGCCGAACAGGAGATGATAATCTGTTCTTCGAGCATTTCAGCACCTCAGATGATTTTCATTTCTCATCCAGTTTGCCATGGCCAATACATATGTATTATGTAATCAAAATAGACTTTCCTTTAACAATTCAACAGATTATATCATCTACCTAATTTCGAGAATGCTAAATACACAAAATCTTGAAATTAATCTAAACGAAACAAAAACAACCAAAATCTGGTTTCTTGAAACAAAGTTAAGAAATTTAAATTAATTAATGTCAAGGTTTCTGTCGAACAAAACGTTACTAGTTCTTTGGTGGCGAAATCAATTTATAGAGTCCCTGTACAGTCAAACCGACAGCCACCAATGTCCCCACAGCTGCAACAAAATACAGTCCTTTATCCATTGGAAGCTTTTGCCACACGAGCTTGCCATCATTAGCCTAGAAGGAGATTGGGAAGAAGTAAAATATAAAAGAATGTTTTAGAGCAGGTTTCATGCATTGCAGTAAACTTCAGTAGAGACTACATGCTTTTACTTAAATGTACATGGAAGATGGTGATAAGGTCTGATAGTGTTTATTAAATCAAAAGTTTGAGTTAAACCTGGGATTATGAACATTTTTAACAGAAAATCTAGCATTTTGCCCAAGGTGTAACTTTTGTTCTCATACTAGTAATTGTTAGTTATTGGCCGACTTGTACCCAGATGGACACTGTTGGGAGTCTTAGTAACCTCTATCCTGGACCAGACGCATCGAGTCTGACAATGTCAACCCGTGTCGTTGGAAAATAGTCTTTATGCCGTCTATCCACCTTCCCCTCCATCATTCTCATGCTCAGAAGCTAGTTAGACATTGCAAATTTGGAGAGGAAGCTGATCACGGAACAGTTTCATGAGATGACCAAACCAGCGTACCTTCTGTGTGGACATGTATCTGGCACATGGGATGGACCCGACCCTTTTGCAAATATCCTCGTTTCTCAAATGTCTATTCTAAAAACGTCTGAGACCATTCGCAGACATCTCATTTCACAGGTGGAGATTTTACTCTCTTGGATATGCCCTGGACATGGCCCACGTTTGGCTCTGACAGTACAGGACTAGGAGGAAAATGTTATGGATCAGCTGTTCTTTGTTGTCAGACTAATTGAGTATGTTTGGGCAGTGTTGTCAGTTGATAAACAACCCCTGCTGCTTTCTGGCCTCAATCTTTCTGTCGCACCTGCCACCTTCTGAGAAAATACTGCCTATGTACCTTAAATTGAGACTGTTGGCAGCTCCTGCCCACCTTTAGAATTGTCTTATCCCTGCTGATGCGCCTACCGTAGGTATTGAAGATTACGCCCAAATGAAGTTTGAGTTATTGTATATGTAAGGCATTGGTTATCTGCAAAAAGCAGTTCATATATAAAATTATAACATGGAAAGTGTGTTGCACCCTGATAGGCCTCTGAAAAAAAATGTTGCCAAAATAAATATTTAAAAAAACAGCGGAGACAGTACACATCCGCTCACCCTCAGTGCTTGGAAAGGCATCTACTAGCATTAGTTTGGTAACATAGTAACATATTTTAACATTATAAACATTTTGGCAATTCTGTGCTACCAGTGCCAAACATCACGAGAGAAGACTTTCGGCATGAAACAAAGTGCCAGAGGCAGGTCACTTCATCTTATGCAGAGCACATTTCCGAGCAAAAAATGAGCTGGTTTGGTCATCTAATTAGAATGCACCGTCAACAACATCCACTGATGGCTTACAATGCTGTTAGATCTTCTTCTTCTGCGTTCGTGCTTAAGTAGCAGAATGTAGTCCAGAGAACGGAATGCGTCGTGCCGTAGTTTACAGTTTGACTGCGATATTTGCACCTTTCGGTCCAACACATCCGACTTCAGCAAGCATTTATTGAGTACCGGGTTAGCATTCCCTCTTCGATCCCTTCTCCTTAGCCAGTCTGCCCTGCTGCAGCCTGTTATCCAGGATCACCACGTGGAGGTGAAGGATCTTGGCAACTTTTGGTTTGCTGGCCCTGACACTAGCAGTCAGCTATGAGTCGCTGACCACTGCAGCTCATGCGCTGCTCAGCATCTTGATACCATTTTGGGAATGATAATGCACTGTATGTATCTTAGTAAGCATGCAAACAAACAGGTGATTGGTCTGTTACATGTTTTTGCACGATGGAGTGTCCTATTATTGGCCTTCATTTGGGTAGGAATTTCATTACCTTTAGAATTTTTTGCTAACAGCCTGCTCTTATCGATTTTCAACTGTCAAGGACTCTTTTATATGTACAACATGTCCACAGGATCTCTAGTTTATCATTCATCTCAAATAGAACTAGGAGCAGATCCCAGTTACCTTAAGATCTCTATACTGGTTTAGAAGACTCTGCAGAGTCTGTATACAACCAGTTTCATTTACATTACCTTAAGACTACTGAATGCTTGACAGATGCATGATTCAAAATACTACTATTTTCCATCTTCGTTCATTCATTTCTAGAAAGACAAGTATCTTACCTTTCAGCTATAGCCACCCCTAAAGGTCTTTCTATAACTGAAGTGTACAAACTAGAATAAGTCCTGGGATTTTATAATAGATTAAAAAACCATGATTTCCAGTTTTCGCACCAAAATTGAAAGTAAGCGCAGGGGATCTGCTAGGTACTTTTGAGCATGCTATGGTGTATGCCTCATGGGGTTGGGTAGGCTATTGATCCAGCGGTCTGTAGGCTCTTGCGTTTTGGCCCAATGTCATATAGTTGTATATACAAGTGTTTGTGAGCTATTGTTTGGTTCATTCATGTCGCGGAAGCGTTTCAGGTAACGTGGGGAAAGCGTGTCCCATTATTTGGCACAGGTTCAAACAAGGAGGTGACGGATGCACAATCAATGATAGAATCCTTTAACACCATTCTCAGGGACACCACTGGAGAAAGAAAACGGAGGACCAAGTCTTGGCTACTGAACTTGTCATTGTGCAACACTAGGGGGGGGGGGGTTCTAAAAAGAGAAAAATAACTCTTCTAGGGCTGACAAGTACAGGAAAATTAACATATGAAAAGAAATGACAGAAGCAAAAAGATAAGTGGATATCAGAACAATGTTCAGAAATGCATGAGGCCTTATGGGCAACTATATGAAAATATTAAATATGGTGTCAACTTACCTATGTCATTGAGAAACTCTACTTCCAAGCCCCCAGTGCAGTCTTCCTTAACGGGATAACTGGGGAATGGTTCCTTGTGTTAACCGGTGTATGACAAGGATTTGTGCAATGAAGATGAGGTGCCTGCATCGAATCCTCTGCATTTCGTATCTAGAACACGTCACGAAAAAGGCATTTCGGGACACAGTTAAGAGAGAGGCTGACCAACATAAAGACCTATCGACTATGGTAAAAGTATGGTATGGGCATGTTTCATGATCATCTGAGATGGATAAGATAATCCTGCAAGGTTCTGTGGTGCCTGGGAAGCGTAAGAGAGGAAGGCAGAAAAAGATATGGGAAGACAACATCAGAGAGTGGATGGGAAGGTCCACAGCTTGAACAAATATCCTGACAGAAAACCGAGTGGAGCAGTGTGGGAACTGGTCCAACAATTTGCAGTACAGGTGCCCCAATGACATTTCAGGTTTCGGGAATGGTGATGATGTTTAGATCCGTGCAAAATATTCATTCTGTCTAACCTCGGAGGAAGAAGCTCTTTCCTAACACCGGACATTAAAAAAGATGGTGCTCAACAGTTTCATGGGATGTGTGCACAGCCGGCGCTCTGGAGTATGCTGTGGTTCGATTATATCCAAGTGACTTAAGTTCTATGTGTTGATCAAACAGTGCTTTGATATCTTCTTATCAGGAGGTAGATGTTGTCTTTGTCCCAATTTGAATTAGTTTATTAAATATAAATATACAAGAACATACTAGAACTCAATACAAACCAAAAATCTGGTCTGCAGCTCCATAAGCTTTCTGTAATTTGGCGAGGCTGGGACTTCATATTTTCCTTGTCCAACCTGCACACTTGCACTTGTTGAACCATGCCGCAAAGTAGCAGAGGAGCCTTCGGGTGCTTTTAACGGTTTATATTCATAATGAATTTCAGGGCTTGCAATCAAGTTTGTTGAAAATGACTGAGGAAGAACACATTATCAATTAAAGTTGACCGATAAATAAGGTAAATGTAAGATTTTATGTTTCTATAGACAAGCCGATAAGTTAGCATTCTGATTCTCAAAGTGTAGACATTCTATTTTCCATAGCTCAGTTCAGGTGCCATCTCCACAGCAAAGGTTGGTTGCGATGAATCTCCAAAATAATGTCTCTTGCCTTATTGGTGCAATCTGCTAGGCTTTCCTCTGTTCGTCTCTTGATGTTATACTCCTAATAGTGGTGTTTAACCTCCGCAGCAAGTCAGTGTACAATCAGTTACAATAATTGCATTACAAACTGCATTGGTGTTAAAACTATCTTCAGTTTATACTTTTATTGATATGGCAAGTGTCTGAGTGGCAGAGCAGTTAACATGCTTTCTCTTGCAACCAATGAACTTGGTTTAACCTTTCCAGCCTAACATGCTGTAAATGAGTTGTTGTTTCAAATGCCCACAATGAGTAGGTTTACTCTTTTGTGCGCCCTAAAAAGGACATTAAGTGACGGGTTGTTCTATCTTTCCTCACATCCCGAGCGTGCTGATGAAGGTGGACAGGTGTCCTCCAGGCAGTTGTGCTATACTTGGCTTCATCTGATTGTCGCTCACTAATACGGGAATCACATCAACCCCTCAACCCGGTAGCCAGGCTGCCATGAAAACAGCCCGTTATCAGGGAGGACTACTAGGAAGCCAATGTGAGTGTCTTGGCCAGTATATTTTGCCTGACAAACGTTGTCTGATCAGTTTGCTGTGCCTAGCCAGACATTAGTCTTCCTCCCCCGCTGTAAATGTGTACCCGACTTACAGCTAGGGAAAGCAAGGAAAAGAGGAAGGGTCACTCCAACCTAAGAAAAGTCCTAGTGCAAAGAAGTCTCTAACACTTTATCTCTGACTGCCGTGAAAAGCTGAAAGTTTATAGTGGTCATTAATGTGTAGAAACTTTTTTGTTTGTGGTGTAAAATCAGTTATTTAACAATTATTTTATATGCTTAGCTGTACTGCATTTATAATCACACTAAAAAGTTATGACATACTAATATTTAAAAGTAAAAGCGGGTGTTTTGATTATGAAAAATACATTTTTAAAATATTCAAGAAGACAGTACGTAGCCTTGAACTATAACATGGAATGCTTCTCTTGTTCTTCAGCATTTGTCATAAAAAGGAAGCTGTGACATAGTTTACAGTGAGACTGTGATATCTGCGAATTTCGGTCCGACACCTCCAGTTTCAGCTGGCTTTTTTTTTTGAGTGACTTGGTTCATCTTCCCACCGCGGTCCCTATTTTATTAGCCAGACTACACTAGTGTAACCTGCTACCATGTTTGGTCAGCTCTGGTTCTCTGGTCATCTATGAGTCTAGTCGATCAGTGAAACAAAAAAACTTAATGGCAACAGGAATACCAGTAAGCAGGTACATAAAAAATAACACTATGAAGCTTTGCACCACTGCCGCGAAAATTCAAAAACAAAAACCACAATTTATCAAATACAGAATACAAGTGTTCACAATGGATTTATTCTTATAGGTAATGGACTTTCAGAAGTAGTGATTAAATTCTGCAAACCTGTATTTGAGGATATGGCAAATGACCAACTACTACATAAACGTCTCCACTACAGATACTTCTTCTTCTTCGTACGCTGTCAGACGTCAACCTGTATTTGTTCGAAAAAAGCAGCGGTCATCCTGAGGCTGTCGACACTGCCATAGAGCTTGTCTAGTGTTGCCAATGGTGATGGCCGCATGTGCTTTCTGTGGTCCTCATATTTCGGGCAGTTTTGCAGCAGATGTTCAGCGGTCATTTTTCCGGTACCACAACTGCATTCGTCAGTGCCACCTATCTTGTTTATTGAATAGGTGGTACCTTAGTCTGTTGTGGCCTGTGCGGAGTCTGAAGACCACGACCTGCTCTCTTCTGTTCAATTGGTAACAGGCATCATTTTTTGTGTAGCCAGTATGTTCTGTTTCCCATTTGGCCATGTATCCGTTTTGACTCTTTGTAGGGCACACTAGAATTTGGTTGTGGTAGGCTTGCATCTTCTTTTGCTAGTCTGTCTGCCATCTCGTTGCCTTGGATGTTACAATGGTATGGAACCCACTGTACCACTACTCTTTTTGATGCAGTCTGCTGGCATAGTTGACAGAGTACTGCTCTTAAATCATTAAGTTCAGTATGTTTCTGGCTTTTCAGTGCTGTGACTACGACCAGGGCATCTGTAAACAGGACTATCTGGCTTTCATTTCTTTTGTCTGTCAGCATTGCTTCTGCTGCAGCCCTCAGCGCCTCTGCTCTGAAATTGCTTGAGTATTTTCCAGTTGCCACTGACAGTGTTATTTTTCTACCATTTGGTAGGCTCAGGAATACCCCTACCCCTCCATGCTGTGTTGTGTTTGTTTCAGAACTGTTGGTGTATGCATGTGTCCACTACAGATACAAAACAGCAACAAATATTCAAATAAGTTGATTTGAGATCATTGTTCAAAACAATATCGCGTAGAAAAAAGCCACAGTGGAGGAGGTAGTGGAGTGCTGTGGCATATTTTTATGAATGTGCAGTGTCTGTAGACCAAGTTGTTTGACAAACTTGGTCTGCCTTGTGGATACTATTCTGTGCAAAGTAGTTAAGGAAAGGACACTGCTTGGATAAATCTGCCGGTGGTGAAAGCATCAATATCAGCACAGTATAGGAGAAAAAAACAGCGAGAATCATCAGAAAAGGCTTTCTAGCTGATACAGAATCCAGAAGAGATATGTAGTGATCAGCAGCCATTGATAGGTAACATTTTCTTCAAGTTTCTTGACAATTGTGTCTCTGTAGAGAATACTGCCAATGTTTGGTTCAATGTGCGTCTTTACATGAGTAGGCTGGAAGAGTACCTCAGTTTTTCTAATGTTGATCGTGAGACAAAAGTTACTGCATGCTGTTGAAAACTAAATGATGGTAGATTGTATATATTATGTTCTGAGGAAGTGTTAAGGGTGCAGTCGTCAGTGAATACAGAGAATCAAAGCTTGTGACCTCACTCACATTGGTGTAAGACTTCAGGCATCTTGAACTGAACCATCAACTACGACCTGTACCTGATATAACAATGATTTAAGAGCAGTACTCTGTCAACTATGCCAGCAGTCCACACCAAAAAGAGTAGTGGTACAGTGGGTTCCATCCCACTGTAACATTCAAGGCAACGAGGAGGCAGACAGACTGGCAAAAGAAGGTGCAACGTTACCAACCACAACCAGATTCTAGTGTGACCTACAAAGAGTCCAAAAGGTTTATTAGGGCCAGATACATGGCCAAATGGAAAACAGAGCATACTGGCTACACAAAAAATTATGCCTGTATACCAGTTGAGCAGAAGAGAGCAGGCCGTGGTCTTGATCTTGACTCCGCACAGGTCACAACAGACTAAGGTACCATCTATTCAATAAACTGAAGATAGGTGGTACTGAAGAATGCACCTGTGGTACAGGGAAAATGACAGCTGAACATCTGCTGCACAATTGCCCGACATACGAGGACCAGAGAAAGCACATGTGGCCATCACCAGACAAGCCCTATGGCAGTGTCGACAGCCTTAGGATGACTACTGCTTTCTTCGAACAAATTCAAGTTGACGTCTGACAGCGTATGAAGAAGTACCTGATATTCATGGCTAGTCAGTAGCAACTCCATGTACAACATCAGAGACTATTACTGCAAAGACCATGCTAGCTTATGTACGAGCGTCAGTGCCAGCAGTCATTGCTGTTCAACGCCATTGCCTGGTGACTGACTTACTTACCGTGTCCAAACAGCATGTCACATGGCATCCGTCCAGTATTCAGCAACTTGAACTGCCTTGTCGTTCGCCTCCATCATGTCGTTCATGTCACAAGTTTCAGGGAGGTTGAGGCAGGACATCAGATGATCTTTGGTCCTGAACTGCGCCACATTCACATGTGTCGACATCTGAGTATCCCCATTTCTTCAAGTTCACTCTGCATCTTGACACACCAGTTCGAAGTCTGTTCATTGCCTTCCATACAGCATAAGGCAAGTGGTGTCCAGATGCAGCCTCTTCCTTGAGCTCTATCCGTGGATCCTGCATTGTTTCACGCTACCTCTCTGTGCATCGAGTGATCAACCTTCCGGGCTGGTCTGGATGGTCTCTGTCGATTTTAAGAATGGTGACTGGGAAAGCTACATGCAATTCTCCTTTGTACAGCATTCAAACGTTCATGAAACTGACGGACGACAGCAATAAATCTGCTGGGACAACCAAACTTCCTCATGATTTGCCAGAGCCCTTATGAGACACCCACTCCCCTCAAGAAGACACTGCTGTATTAGTACTATTACTAATCGTACTTTTACTAATAGTATTAGGATTAGTGTACTGTACTCAACTTTATGAAGGCATTAAATTTAGACAATCACAATGCAAAAGACAGACGTTATTTCATTTGTTATTAATATATTATATAAATAAATGATAATCTGGAGTCGATGAGTAACTTATGAGTACTACTCAACTACTGACTGTACTAGTGTATGGAGTTTTAAATGATAATCCAGAATCAATCACTCTTCATTCCGATTGAGAATGACAATAATAATTTATAGTACTTAATTAGTTACTACTTAAAGTAATTACAGTAATCAGTAATCCTATCATTAGTAATAATAGTAATACTAATACACAATTCTAAATAAAACACTTGCTTGTGGTGTAATGATCCTTCTCGTTGCAACATCTTGTGTTGTTGGAGCCAAACTCTGCGTGATGCTATTGAACTGATAAAACATTTCTATAACCGTCGGCACGTTGATCAAAATGCCAATCCTGATACCTGTGACTGTTTGAAGGGCAGAAGACGAAATGTTGAGAGTGTAGTGACGTCCCTTTAAATCTCGCGATATTCTCACCGGATCAACATGTTTCTACCGTTGCTATGCGAAGCCGAACCTGGGAATAATATTTTGGTGTGAACACTTGTTCTTAACTACAGCGGTTTTATTGTATCACCGGCGCAAACTAAAATATAAAATGAGTTACATTAATTTAGGAAGAGATGCTGGTAGCTTCCCTACAATTAATTCCGCCAGGAGAATTAAAGCGTTAGAGGAGGAGCTTCAGTGGTACAAATTCAAAGAATCTGGAACTGGAACAAGTGGCCGTGCGACACCTGTGGGGATTCTGAAGTATGATAACAGATATGATACTAGTGACACCAGGAGACAGGTTACTGATGTAAGAACATATTTGACTGTTCTTATTATGTAAAGCAATTAAAGAATTAATTGTCTCTGATATTATTTCTAAGTTATTTTTTTAAATGTATGTTATGACATTTTTTTAAAAACATGATTTCTTTCAGATTTTACAAGCTGTGTAAACTTAACACTGTTATGTAATACTGTAATACATTACTTTGAAATACATTTTTCTAGCTTCAAGATCAGATAAAGGCTGTTCGTGAGGAACTAAAGAAGAAAGACACACTTATACAGCATCTTGTAAGTCTAGATTCAGCTCCAAAAGCCCCCAGAGCACCAGACTCTTATAGGGTAAGTTTTATAGACAAGATACATACAGTACACATATGGTGTTAGATGGCAAGTGGATTGACCAGTGTTGTTGTAATGAAATGATGAGATAATTAAGTTTGGAATTGTATTAACTAGCCACAAATGAGAAAAACTTCAACATGTGTAACAATCTAAAGGTCTTTATAACAGTGCACATTTTAATATTTGTAACAGATGTTTTGAAGAAATTTTATCAGCGCTGCTGATTTAGTTACTCTATTGAATAGATGGTATTCCAGCCTTCTTCTTCTTGTTCGTCTGTTTTTTTTTTCCCAATTATGTCAACACCTGCAGTCCAGTTCTCTGAATGAAGGTTGCTGTAGTGCATTGGAGAGTAGTTTAAGGTTTCCAAACAACTTTGTGTTTAGATTCATCTCCATAGGCCAGTGCTCATTGTGCAATTGGCTAAGCATGTAACAGTCTTGCAGGATATATTCGGCTGTTTGTCCTCAGGTACACATGAGTGATGGAGCCAGTTTCAGTCTGTGTAAGTGATCACTCAATCTGCTATGTCTCGTTCTCATGTGGAATAGGATCACATGATCCGCTTTATTAAGGCAGTGAAAGTTGTCTCTTGTTTGGTTGACATTTCTTATGACTTGGATAAAAGTTTTTTTTTTCTTTAAAGATTATTGTTTGTTCTTTTTGTTTGTGTTGCTAACCGGTTTGCAGTTTCATTTCTTGGTATTTCTCAGTCTGTTGTTATCTACTGTAAAACTGTCCTTCTCTTGACTTTTAGTTCACCCAAAGCTTTTTTAAGCTCTGGCAGTTTATCCGTCTTGAGGACTTACAGAACAGACATTGCATCTGTAAGGAATACAGCATGCTGGCATTGGCTTATTGTGTTACTAATCATTTATTCAGACATCTTCTTCTTCGTACGCAGTCAGACAGTAACCATTATTTTTTCGAAAAAAGCGGCGGTCATCCTGAGACTGTCGCCACTGCCATAGAGCTTGTCTTGCAGTTCCACTGGTGATGGCCACATCTGCTCTCTCTGATCCTCGTATGTCGGGCAGTTCTGCAGCAGGTGTTCAGCGGTCATTTTACCAGTACCGCACGGGCATTCGTCGGTACCACCTATCTTCAATTTGTTGAATAGGTGGTACCTCAGTCTATTGTGGCCAGTGCGAAGTCTGAAGACAACGACCTGCTCTCTTCGGTTCAACTGGTAATAGGCATCGTTTTTGGTGTAACCAGTATGTTCGGTTTCCCATTTGGTCATGTATCTGGCTTTGATAAGCCGTTTTGACTCTTCGTACGTCATTTATTCAGACATAATTAGTGCCTGTACTTCAGCCGAGTAGCTTTAAAAAAAATTTTCATTGGATGAACTAGTCGCCTGTATAGAAATAAAGGTTACCAATTCTTTACCTCTAGTAATATGCATCATGAATTATGCCTAAAGTCATTTTTCAGCTGCACCACTTATCATTCACATACCATGGCAGCAAAGTGGTTAGCACTAGCTTGAAGCCACAATCTTAAACTCAAATCTCATTGAAAAGCTACACATTAATATATGAAGCACTGTAAAAAGTTAGGGGCTAAAATGTTATAAAGTTAGTGAATGAAGTATTCCAAATTCAATGAGTACAACGTCAAGTGTTGGATGATTCTGCATTTTAGGGGTTGTAGTTTATGTTTTGATTTTATCCTCCTTGCCACAATCAGCCTCCCTGTTTTTTGTTATTGCAGCTAGACAGTCTGTACCTTGGGGAACGAGCTGCTGTGGACACAGTCCGGAGTGAGCTGGCATCCCTGCAAGTGAAGTACGAAAGAGCTCAAGTGCAGGTTAGACATAAGCTAACGACAATTGGTATTACAGTATATATATCTCCCAGGACAGTACTGAAGAAAGTGTACCTGGATTCTCCTGGCTGGTGCAATCATAGGCATCTCAACTGGATTATCACTGCAGGGATTTCCACCTTATTGGCTATCCTACTGAAACTCAGCCTTTATTCATGTGCATGTTTATAATGTGGAGTGTTGGTCAGTATGTTGCATCTGGCGCTGATGTGAACGACTTAGCATGCTTTGAAGAAGTGGACCAAAATTACTAGTGCTCTTTGATCGTGTTCACAATGGCACTCCCTGTTTCATACTCCAGACCATTTCAGGGTGCCCATGTGGGACACTAATCTTCTTATTTGGCGTTTGTCCTGAAAAAGACGTTGAGACGTATCGTAGTTAACAACAAGACTATCATATCTGCACCTTTCTGCCTGACACATCCAACTTCGGCTGACTTTTTTGAGTACAGAGTTTACTGCAATCCCTATTCCTTGGCCAGGCTACACTATTGACCTATTTCCAGGGCTGCCACATGGCGGTAGAACAGGGTCTTGGTCACCTATGGTTTGCTGACTCTGATGCAAGCAACCTTCTGTCATCTCATGAACTGCTGGATCTTGACCTCCGACACTAATCTGAGACAGTTTGCTACATTTGAGAATTTTCTTAATTTAGTGATAATAATTATGGCGGAAGGAATAAAAATCTTCATCAAATCCCTTCCTTTGTCCCTTTCATTCTTTCTTCATTTTAATATTTTCTTTTCATTGTAATGTTGGCATATAGGATTTTCACCCATGTTTTATAATATTTATTAAATAGGTAACAAATGTATATTTTAAATGCACTTAATGAGATACAAACTTGAAAACCATTTATTATTGCACTTACATTATCTGTTATTTGTCAACATAATTTACACCAACATTGATGCACTTATCCCCTCACTTTATCCAAGCACCAAAGTATGCATCATAAAAGTTGCTATAGAAGTCCGTGGTCTGCTGTCTCAACCACATTTGCACACAGACAAAAGTTCTCAAACTTTCGCTACCATGCACTGAAAAGGGCTTTGCAAGTAGCAAAGTATGTAGTCAGAAAATATATATATTATTCATTGTTTGTTCTCAAACTTCTGATAACAAGAACTGGAAAGGGCATTGCGAGTAGCAGGATGTATTCTGTAGAACGTCATGTGTTGTCTTATAGTTTACAGCTTGAATGCGATATTTGCACCCTTCGTTCCATCACATCCGACTTCAGCGTGCCATTTTTCGGTACAGAGTTAACCTTCCCTCTTTGGTCTCTCCTCCTTAGTCAGTCTACCCTGTTGCAGCCTGTTATCCAAGATCACCATGTGGAGGCAGAGAAGGGTCTTGGCAGTGCTATGTCGCTGGCCTTTATGCTAGCAGTCAGCTTTGTATGTTGATCGCTACAGCTGATCCACTGCTAAGAATCTTTACATTCATGTCGTTTTGTTTTTGGCTTATTGTCTTAGGAATATCTATTTTCATGACAGATCAGAGAGCTGCAAAATGAAATGGAAGCAAAAGACATCAAGATTAAGGAACTACAGCATCTTGTGGATTCTAGCCGAGATTCAGAGGCACGTCTCTCAAACATGGCTACTGCCCTGAGAGATCAACTTGCAGATTTTGAGTCAAAGGCTGGCTCTTATGAAACAGTGGCTAGCAGGGGAGAGTACACCATATCAACACTTCAGAGGGAAAATAGGGGCCTCAATGACAAGATATTAGAACTGGAACAGAGACTAAGGCAAGCTTTATTTCTTGTTACTATTGCTACACATGAAGTCAGTTATCTGAATAGAAGTTGCCATGATAGAGAGTTCTTCAAAATTTAGTTCCTGAAGCATATTACTGTCCTATAGAATATATTCGGCTCTCTGTGCTGCTTGTCTTTATGTATTTTTAGTCTGTGAATGACTATTCAATCTGTTATATTCTGTTCTCGTGCTGAACTGAATCACCTGCTTCATTCAATCAAGGTAGGGAAAGTTGCCTCTCATTTGATCCACTGACCTTATGGTTTGAATAAGGATCATCTTTTCCAACAAGAGAGCCGAGGTAGTGCAGTGATTAGTGCATTAGCGTCACAACAGCGATCAAGGTTTCGGTTCTTAGATAGTGCAGGATTTTTCTGATCGAAAAACGACTCCTGAGATCAACCAAGCCTACAAAATTGAGTACCAGAATAATATAGGAAAGTAAAGGTGACCAGCATGATGTTGACCATATCACCCCTACAGTGGGTTGTTGGTCAAGAAAATTATAGGCTTAACACCATCTTTCCAATATGCCACACTAGCATGTTAATGGGATCTATTTAGAAGTAGTAGTAGTACTAGCCCCTTTCAGTCATGAATGACTATAGGATGATGTTACCTTGAAGTGGTAGTCCCATTCAGTCATGACTGACTATAGGATGATGTTACCTTGAAGTGGTAGCCCCATTCAGTCATGACTGACTATAGGATGATGTTACCTTGAAGTGGTAGTCCCATTCAGTCATGACTGACTATAGGATGATGTTACCTTGAAGTGGTAGTCCCATTCAGTCATGACTGATTATAGAATGATGTTACCTTGAAGTGGTAGCCCCATTCAGTCATGACTGACTATAGGATGATGTTACCTTGAAGTGGTAGCCCCATTCAGTCATGACTGACTATAGAATGATGTTACCTTGAAGTGGTAGCCCCATTCAGTCATGACTGACTATAGGATGATAAGACCTTGGAATGGTAACTCTTTACTTAGCTTTTTTTGTTTTCTTTCTCCTTGCGGCTTTGTTTCACTTCTCCGTGTTGCAGGAACTTCCTTCCACCAAGCATGAGGTGGCTCTTCAGGGTACATCTCCACTTTGATAGGCCTGCATCATATTCCCAAAAAGCCACACTGGCGTGAAATCTGGATATTTGCTTCCTTTCAAGAAAGGTGATTGCTGGATATTTTTGTTATTGCTCCCTATTTTGTGAACCATGATGCTACCCATCTTTTGGCTTTTAGTTTGTCTATGGCTCTGACAGTTCATCATTCTTGAAGGATCAAACACTTTTTACACGCAGAAAAAGATTTGTACATTGCATTCAAAACAATACTGAGATAAATCTGAATAACAATGTTTTTGAGGGTTTTCAAAATGTCAAAACTGTGTATATATTATTAAATGTTTATTATCATTGTCTGCATCCTATGCTATCTCCAGTCGTCTCGATGAATGTCTTGCCACTGGCAAAAGGTAGCTTAGGCTCTGTGAGTGAGGTTGACAAAAGGCGCAGTTTCTTCCTCACTTTAATCCAAATCACCGCGCAAGTCACCCATTTCAGCGGACACAGCAAGAGATACGACTGTCCACACGGCTGAACAAAGAGAGTGGTCTTCATCACCTGTGATGGACAACTATTATCATTGTTCATTGGCTCTTTCCGTCTTGTCAGACGATAGTAATTGTGCTTTGAAAAAAAGGTATGTACTTACAGTCCATGACGAAAACAAATGTGACTCGTAAGACCAATCCGAGCAGAAAAAGCGTCTTCCACAGCGTGTACAAGGAAAGAGGACCGTTTGCGGCATCACCTGGTGGGGAATTTCTGTTCAAACACTGAGTCTTTAGCCTATCAGCAATCAGTATCTCCTTTGTCTGTATTCCATACTTAATCCTGCCCATCCATGTAACACAATCCATGGCGTCCTGTTCCCCTGATTCCAAATCATTGTTTATTATATACATACATATATATCTCAATATATATATCAAACACAGTCGATCTAAATTAGCACGGTTGGTCCATATTAGCAGTAGAAATAAAAGGACTGCTTAATACTCTGTGATTCAGGGGGAATTTCTATAACTTGGTCATTGGTCTGTTTGTGAAGAAGGAGAGGAGTCTAGATTTTGACCTACAATTAAAAGTAAGGATTTTAAAATTATATTTAATTAATTAGAAAAAATGAGAGGTGGGCGGAAATATATTAATTCTTTTATCATTTTCATTAATGTCTTATGAAAATATCATTTCAAAAGCAAAAATGTATGTTCATAGCTTATTTTGACCTGCAATATAACCCAAATTAATTGTACACTAAAATAATAAGATACAATTTGTATGGGCCTACAATGATTCAAAAGCATTTGAAAATTATGTAAAGCCCAAAAATCTAAATCAAAACATGCCATATAACGTTTTTACCTATACACTGTCAACACCAGAGACAATTTTCACTGGTGATTGCCTAACATATAATACAATATATAGATATATAAATACATATATATGTGTGTATTTATGCCAGCAGGACAAAGAACATGCATAGATATGCATTTATTCCAATGATGCTAATAAGAAAATGATTTGCTTCTTAAAGTATTTAAGTTTAATTAATAAAAGAAATTATCTTCTGAACCGTATTGCAAGGAAACAGCTTGAAGAGAGAGAACAGTCCGCACCTAAGCTAAGCAGTGAAAGAAGACACACAAGCTTAGCAGCTTGAAGCACACTGAGGGAGCCGCGTAGCGCAGTGGCTAGCGCGATGGCTTCACATCTGATTTGTCCTGGGTTCATTCCCCAGTTGAGGCTCCCGGGTCGACCCAGCCTTAAATGGGTACCAGTTCAGTCCTGGAAGTGAAGGCGGCCGGCGTGATGCTGACCACATCATCCACTAAGTGATGTGGGTTACAAAATAATATGGGCCTAACACCATATTTCCTATGCACCTTATGGCGTGACGGAATCTTTACTTTACTTTTACTAATAAAAGAAATTATCTTCTGAACCATATTGCAGGAAACAGCTTGAAGAGAGAGAACAGTCAGAATCTAAGCTAACCAGTGAAAGCAGACGTACAAGTGACCTTCTGAATCAGCTTAGCAACTTATTGTATACTGAGGGACTTTCTGATGCTTCACCTGCATCTGTGGATGTTGTATTGCGAAAGGTAAGACGTATTTGATTTCTTGGTAGGCTTCCAGTTTTATGTTAAATATTTACATTTAATAAGCACAGTGAGGTGAGATGATACTAATAATGTCTGGTCAGGCAAACCACACTGGTCAGACATATTGGTCTGGGCCAGGTCAAATATACCAGCCAAACTCCCACCTCATTTTGAAGTAGTTCTCCCTGGAAACATACTGTTTCATGGCAGTCTTCCTAATGAGGTGAGTGACACGTGGTTGAAGCCAAGTAAAGCACAACTGTCTGGAGGATTTTGGCTCACCATCTTTAAAAAACACAGGGTGGGAAGAAAGCTACTGCAACCTGCCACCCAACATCCTTTTCAGGGCACACAAAAGCAAAACTTACTCATTGTTGGCATATAACAAACACAAACTGCCTCTCATAATTGTGTTTAATTGTATTGCATTTATATAGACATACTGGAACCAAAATCTGCTTATCTGAAGTAACCAATATGATGTGCATAATAGCTGGTCAAGGTGGATTAGCCATGTCTCATGTATGTCTGCTTTCACTCATTAAACTAGATTCTGACCTTTCTGTTTCTTCTAGATGTTTCTTGCTCAGAAGAGAATTATTTGTGTTTATTAGTTTTAATATTGGAAGAGGCAAGAAACACTATTTATTAATACCATTTGCTATAGCAGTAAAAAGGTATATTTATGAATGCACTTCAATTTATAATGGACCCTAACATCAAAAAGTGCTATGCTATGAACCTCAAAAGGAAAAAAAACAAGAGGTCAATTTGAAGCAACTTTGCAGTCAACCATAAAAGCTGAAATAAAAATCATGAACCAGAGATGGAACACTATATTAAGATTGGTTCAAGTCAAGTAATATAAAGAGATTTTGTTACTGTCCTAAAATTTGCCACCTATCCTATATTTGATAGTCTGGGGACGCCATAACTCGCAAACGGAAGGAAATATAGAGCTGAACATTATATGGCCAAATTTTAGACCAGCGCAACTTGTTTCACACCATTATGCCATTCTCTTAACAAGTCATGGGCATATGATCAATTCTCTATATTCATGGAATTTAATTTCGAATTAAAGCAAGGTGCACAATTTTGACAGGAAGGGTTGGAGCTTGGGCGTTGCAATATTTAAGTTGCTCCTTTCACAAGATATGGATATATGATTATATGGTTGCACAAGGAATATAGTTTTACGGGCAAATTCTGACACTATGATCTGTCACCACGAATGATTTTGACAACAGCAAATTTCAACATTTAAAATTTGCTTCTATTTGTTGTATGAAAATTGTTGGCTTCATTTGTGTTTACTTCTGAATTGTGTGTATTAAAAATGATGTTATATCCGGGGTGAAGCAATGTACTAAAACACTTGTAACATATGTAAAGAAATGAAAAAATACAAATTAAATATACATTTCTCATTCTTAATTTAATATACCCAGCTGACTGACTTGGTACAAGAGAATGCCACGCTCAAGGGTAAAATCCTAACGTTGAATGAGCACCTCAGTGAGACTCACCTTGAGACAAAGGCAAGCAGGGAAACCATTATGAGACTGGTTTCAGAGATGGGAAGAGAGCAAAAGGTTGCTACTCGATATACTTCCGACATTGAGAAACTCAGACTTGTGAGTACATGAGCTTCATTCACAAGATTTTTAGTATACACAATGTATTACACTCTCTCGTTTTTTTAGGATGAACCAATTTGACTTACACGAGCAGTCCAAAAAGGAACCGATATATGAATTAAATGAATATTATTTAATTACAGTTTATTCAAACTTGTTTCCTTTGAAATAGTTCTCCCCTTTTTGATACAGCATCCTTATTTGTGAACTCATTTTCTGGAACAATGTGCACGTCTACAAATTTTCTTTGATATCGTCTATTGTTTCCAATCGACAAACTTTAAGAGTGAATTTCAACTTTGGGGAAAATAAGTATGCAAGGGTCAAATATTGAGAATATGGCAGCTGTGGGGCAAAATTCGTCTCATGATTTGTCAAAAAGTCATGAATAAGCAGGGATGTGTGTGTTACCGTTGTCCAGCATCCAGGTTGTGTTTGTCCATGCTACATGTCTCTTTCTTTGAAGTGCCTCTCTCAAATGCCTCATGACATCCAAATAATACTCTTTACTGGTTGTCTGACGACGTGGAGCACATTCCAATCAAAAAAGACATCAACTGAGCCTTCACATTTGAGTAACTTGTTCTTTTGTTGGTCGTGCTGATGCCGTTCCAACCCACTATGATGACTGCCATTTTTTTTCGACATAGTATCCATAAACCCATGTTTTTTATCATCTGTTTGAAATTTTTCTGAAAGTTTCCATCAGCATTCGAACAATATAACAGCTCCTGACTGACTGTGGCTTGGTACTCTTTTTGTGCATCTGTTAGCAGATGCTGCACACATTTTGCAAAAACGCGATACATTTTCAATTTTGTTTTTAAAATCATATGGCACAAATTTTTACAAATTTCTATTTTCTTGGATACTTTATGAACACTGATTTGTATAAATCTCAGAACTGTCTTTCTTATTGTGATCATCATCAATGGATGTGGTAGGTTGTCCGGATGTGTGATTATCTTCAGGGGAAGTTCTTTGATGCACGGGTACCATTTATGACATTGCGTTATGACTCAAACAATTCTCCTCATCGGCTTGTTTCATCATTTGAAGTTTTAGTAAAAGTTTTACCTAATTTGAAACATAACTAACATAACTTCACCCAAAAACTTTGCTCATCAAGATCCTTCGTTGCTAAATTTTTTTTTAAATGCCACGTACACTACATGTGTATTCACTTTGTCAGATGCACATCAAAGTCTAACAGATAGGGCATGGTGCTGTTATCATTAGACTGAAGGTCAGTGTCACTGCTATACATACAAGTAGTAACTAGCTCGCTGCCTCACTTAGTTGCTGTGCTGTTTTAAAATTATGGTTTCTTTTTAGACTGTCTTTGAATATGTAAATTGATTATTATGCTATAAATCATGAAGCTGCTTTAAATAAGAACTCGTAGTTTTTGTAGCTAGAATAAAAGACCGGATCGTTACTGAACGAAGTGGCGCATACGAGACTACAACATCAAGTATGAGAATAGAGATGGAGGCGGTGACAGCTCTGAGGTGGCTGTCTGAGACATCTTCAACAGGAGCAGTCATCGTGTCAGACTCCTAAACCCTACTTCGGAAGGTGCAGAATAGGTGGCTACGACATGAGTGGATAGCAGCGCTGGAGACCTCAAAACTCCAGGGGCTGGTGTGGATCTACTGTCCTGGTCATGCCGGGGTTTCGGGCAACGAGCGAGCTGATTTTTTGGCGTCGCACGCACCCATAACAGGCATAGTGGACATGGATAAAGGTGACATAGCGAAGGTTATCAACGACCAACTGCTGGAAAACGACACTGCTTTGGATGGAGTCTGCAAGGCACAGTCTGCGGCACTTTGGAATCAAATTCGGTTTCAGTGGATCAGGGAACCTGAGAGGACAAAACAGGAAGATGTACAACCAACAGGCAACAGGCACTATCAGTATCCACACTTTGCACCATCTGCTGAGAGAGACTGAGCACCTATGGGTATGCCTGGTGTGCAGTGAAGTCGACTCCTAGAACAGAACAGTTGTTGTTGTTCAAAGCTACTTTAAACTTTGCTCTTGGCCATGTTTCTTTGGTAGCATGTTGTAGTTAATTCTTCCTTAACCTCTTCACTACAATGTGAAGCATAGGCCATAATTCTTGTTCATAATCTGTCACATTATCCTTTTTTCAATAAAAGTAGAAAAAAGGCTCTGAAGCGATTCAACATTGATGTACGCAAAACAAGACAATTGCACAAAACTATTTGGTCTGGTGAGCGTACATCACACAAGATGCTTAGTTTGTCAAGCTGAATATCGTCGTCGAGGCTCAGAGAAAGTGAAATGCATGAAAGAATAGAATAAGCAATAACCCCACAGTTGACCATTACATGTGCAGTCACATGTATTGCTGTCCGAGACACCCTATTTCTTCATGTTTCTCCTGCATCGTGATACGCCAGTTTGAAGTCTATTTATTGTCTTCCAAAGTGAGTAGGGAAGTGATGTCAAGGGGCAAGTTACTCCTAAAGCTCGATCACAGAGTCCTGTTTCTTTTTGTGCCATAATGCAGTGCCACATCTTTCAGGGCTTGACTAAATGGGCTTTGTTGATTTAAGGAAACTATACCTGGATTTGAGTCTTGTGATCTGCTCCTGGTGTCCAAACATTGGGTGTCTATGGTCGAGTTCCTGTTTCTCTCCTTCAATTTCAGCAACTGCACTTCTTCTGATGGCAGGTGGAGCTATGCCAATTATAAGGTATATGTTAGCAGTGGGGGTGGGTTTTAAGCATCCTGATACTATCCTGCCTGCCTCGTTTACTGCTAAATAGAAGACACAAAAGAAACCTCCACAAAGATTGTAATCAGTAGTCCTCTGGAACGATTAAATCTGCCAATATTTTCAATACCAAACAAAATGAACCAATGGTATTATAGTGCTATTATTTAAGATCATTTAGCTAACATTTTAATATGTTAAAACAATTTGATCTTCAACAGGACAGAGATAACGCGGTGGCCGTCCGTCAAGATTTAGAGCGAGAAATTGGTCTCTTGAAAGAGAGGCTAGAAGCAAACCATAGAGCAATGGAGGCAACACGGAATGAATTGGAGCTCAGGGAAAACAGATTTAGTTCGCTTGATCGTGAGTACAGGGAGACGGCACACAATGTCAGAACTGCAAGTACACAATTTGACCTCTTCCGGGATCAGCTGGCAAATCTTCTTAGTTCTGTCAGCAGTTCTGTCATGCCAACAGAAGAGAGTCTGAAGGAAACAATCAGAAGGTTGGCCACAGATAAGAAGGAGTGTGATTTGGTGAGAATTTTTGTTATAAACTTTTGTAACTTAAATAGTTTGATGTTGCAGAAATGCATACTTGTCAATTTGTATAATCCACCAGTAATATAACTGATTATGTTATCAATGTCAAACTTGGGTCTGATTCTTTGTTTGTTATCAATCTGTTGCTACTAAGTCCTGAAAAGTGCTTTGCAACTAGCAGGATGTTATCTGAAGAATGGAATACATTGTGTTGTTTACAGCTTGACTGCAATTTTTTGCAGATTTTGTTCCAACACATCAAACTTCAGTAGGCATATTTGAGAACCGGGTTAGCCTTCCCTCTTCAATCCCTTCTCTTTAACCAGTCTGCTCTGTTGCAGCCTGTTATTCAGAATCACGTGGAGGTGTAGAAGAGTCTTGGCAGCTCTGGCCCTGATGCTAGCAGACAGCAACGGGTTGCTGACTACTGCACCTCATGCGATGCTCAGCTCTGGTTCGCTGGCCCTGATGATAGCAGACAGCAATAGGTTGCTGACCACTGCAGCTCATGCACTGCTCAACATCTTCTGGTCCCTATTAAATAGGCACAAATGAAAGTTTGAGACTTGGGAGACGCAGAGTGTACGAAGAGCAGCAGGAAAGACAGTTCACAACTAAATTTGCAACAGCACATTGAGAAAAATAGTTTGGACTACATCAGTTAATTACTATATTAAAACACAAAAAATAGAGTTAAGGATGCACTACATGAAGGTTTCGGCCACGAGCAAGAAGTCAACCTTGGTGGCAATAAATTGACAAGATCAGAGAAACAAAGTTCAATAGTTCAATATTTCACCAACTCAAGCCTCCTACCTAGTTGAAACCAGAAGTCTATGAATACTTTCTCCTCTCTGTGATACTCCAAGGCAAGAGCAATAGGACAAAACATGACAAAAGTGACTCTAAATCAGTTCTAAAGGCCACACAAAGAAAAGGAGATATTCTTGGTGGGGAGGGTGATCAACAACATCGTCACTGCCAATGGGATAAATGTCACCTTGCAATGGATCCCTGGACATAGGGAACGAGATGACCGACAGATTTGCAAAAACAGGAGCCTCAAAACAAAAATTGGATAGACCCTGCAGTAACCACACAATAAAACAAATTATTAAGAATAATACCTGGGAAATCTAAATGAACAGGTCGCAGTGTATTTAGCGAAATGTCGCAGTGTATTTAGCAAAATGTCACAGCCAAAAAGTGGCAATGACATTAATAAACTACAAAGAAGAGATCAAAGTCTCATCTTTTAGTTTCGAACAGGACATACAAGAGTCAACAGCGGCTTGAACCACATCAGTTTCCAGCACCTGCCCTTGTACAGATATTGCTCTCATCCTGATGAAACAGTTCGACACCTACTAATTGAGTGCAAGGTGCTTGTGGACATGAAGAAAAGATTCTTACAAGCACTGTTGACAATTTCCAACACACTGTACGGAGCGGTGAAACAACTAAAGAAGACCTGTATTGTTATAAGAATCGCATTGGGCTGCTACTCAGCAGCTATGGAATAACTACAGCTGACCTAGGCCCAAAAAGTGAATGAGAAAGGTTAACACTGTAACCTGCCAGGTGTGTCATAAGAGCTGACTTCAGAGGATTAGGAATGGGACTGGGTACTCCATCCTTTAAGAGCTATAGGTCACTAAAACTTTAACAGATATAGACACAGACCAACATTTGATGGCTTAGCATGCATTCGTTGAAGACATATGCTCCCTAGGAAGCTGATTAATTAATTGATTATTTCCTTTGATTTTGTTAAAAATAGAAAGCATTTATTAGCTTAACAGTTTTGATGTTTTTGTGTAGCGAGTTGAGGGATATGATAATCGTATCAAGCACCTTACGGACCAGCTGGACCAGGAACTTAGCATTCACAGAGATCTGGTACAGAGGGCTAAGAAGTTTGAGATGGAAGCTGTAGATCTTGCTGAAAGATTCAGAAGTGCTGAGGCTGAGCTGGCAGCTGGTGATTGTCTAAGGGATGGCTTCAGATTTGACAAAGAGAAGGTAAGCAGTATACGAACTATATAGAAAAATAATATCTACAATTATGTCCCTTTTAAGTAAAAGCGAAAGTCGGGTGCGTGGCCTAGGGTGAAACTAGCTCGGTTTTCACAATCCCAACGTTCCGGGTTCGATTCCCACTTGTGTTCAGTTTGGCAGACACTGGGTTTTTTTATTGCTTCTCCACGTACAGAAAGTAATGGCAACCTACCGTACTGCACACTTGCCAAGAAACAGCCTGAAACAGCTGTGAAAAGACATGCGGCTTACTTTTATATTACACACACACAAGTACTGATAACTTTGATATATTTATGGCAAATAATTACAACAACAACCTTTGTTTTAAAAGTCATCCTGACAGATCATCATTATGTGTTAAGCAGGTGTAGAACTAATTCTTCTGTAACTATCTATCTGTCCTTTGAGTAATGAAGTTCTTACTTAACCAATCTGTATTTACAGTTGTCTTGCCACCCATCAAGATCATTCTTTTGTTTTACTCCACTTCTTTTGCACTTCTAATTTCAATTTGTCACAATATTTTCCAGACTCTATATTTTACATATGTTGCCAAATAGCTTATTCTGCCATTTCTTTTTTTTTCACATTATTTAGCAGTGGCCATTTAATGCAGTTTTAGTGTAATATATCTTCATTTAATGTCATGCCTGCCCATGGTATGCAATGTTTTCTCACCAGCAGCCATATTTCTGCGTCTGCAATTGTTTTTACTTTTTTGTTTATTAAAGTATTAGCAGTAGTACCACAGAGCTCTGAAACATTTTCCTGTTTACTTCTGTTGCTAAAGATCTGTTTGTTGCTTTGCTTTTTTCCTATTTTCTAGAATCCTTATTTATATTGTAAAATTGTATTTTTTATCTGTATTTCTTCTATTAAAAGGGCTTAAAAGTATATGAATTATTTAAGCTTGTTTTACCATTCTGCACTGAACTTATAATAATAATAATAGCTGTCCATCGTTGTCGATGTGGACCGCCGACATCATCCTTGTCACAGATTTCCCTGTTGGGTGTGGGTGAGCATGTGGCTGAACAGGCCAATGCGAGCACGAAAACATCTGCTACATATCGGGCACACAAGATTTGTAGAAGGGGATGGTGTTCCCGCTGCTCTTAATTTCCGCGTCTCGCGTTTGCTCTGGGATTTCACAACACGGTCGTCTTCACCGGCAGCTACACCCGATGTGACTGCGCTTCTCCAGTCAGATCTGTTTTGCGCAAGACATTCCCAGGTGTTGATGTCTATCTGGCAACTTTTTAGTGAGTCCTTCAGACCGTCTTTAAAACATTTCTTTGGGCGCCCTATCTCGCGCCATCCCTCTCTCAGCTCGCCGTAGAGAAGCTTCTTTGGGAGCCGCTCGTCTGACATACGGACGAGGTGTCCGGTCCATCCTAGTCGTGCTTTTTCTAGCAGTGCATGGATGCTGGGCATGTTAGCCCTCGAGAGAACCTCGATGTCAGTGACACGATCTTGCCATCGGATGTGGAATATTTGCCTCAGGCAACCTGTGTGGAAGTGGTTTAACCTCCTTGCATGTCCAGAGTATACAGTCCAGCTTTCGCAAGCGTATAGTAGGGTTGGAATGATGGTTGCACGGTAGACTTTGAGTTTGGTCTTGACGCTGATGCCACGACGTGCCCAGACCATCGAGCGCATTCTACCAAAGGCTGTGCTGGTCTTTGCTATTCTGCTTGCCACCTCATTGTCTAGGCTGACAGATCTCAACAGCGTGCTGCCCAGATATGTGAATATGTCTACGGCATTCAACGTCTGCCCGCTGACTGTAGTCTCTGGTTTTGTGTACGGCATGCCTGGTGCTAGTTGGTACATGACCTCTTTTTTTTTGGCAAAATTGGTCAGGCCAAAATTTTTGCATGCGGCAGAGAACTGGTCCATTCCAACCTGCATGTTCAGTTCTGAGGTGCTCATTAGAGCGCAGTCGTCAGCAAAAATAAGTTCCCTGATTATGTCACCAGCCACTTTGGTTTTGGCCTTCATTCTTCTGGAATTGAGTAATTTTGCCATCTGTGTGGTACTTTATGGATATTCCAAGCTCCAATAATCTGAAGGCGTCTGTCATCGTGGCCGCGAACATCATGCTGAACAAAGTCGGGGCGAGTACACATCCTTGTTTTACTCCATTTGATACTAGAAACGTTTTAGAGATTGCACCGCTGTCCAGTACACGAGCACACATGCCTTCGTGTAGCTGTTTTACCATTGTTATGAACTTGTTGGGGCAGCCAAACTTAGACATTATCATCCACAGCCCTCCTCTGTTAACGGTATCAAATGCCTTTGTCAAACAGGCGGAAGTGACATGGCCAGGAGAGTATAAAAAGTGGGATAAGTCCAGATAAGCCGATAGCTGGCAAACAGGGAATGTCCAGATGGTGATATGTAAACACAAAATGCACCGATCTTAAAAAAGAAGAAGAAACGCATGTTAAGGCAGAGAGGAAAGCTGGGAGAAGATAAAGATTAGGCAAAGGTATGGAAAATGTTGATACCTTGTGATTGAAGGCAGCCCATGTGGAAGTTCTGTTTATTTTCACAGTATTTCTAACAAGGCCTGAATAATGTAGTGCTCCATGAGCAACTATGTAGTGAAGGGCATTAGCATTAATTAATATGTTTAGTAATATTAAAGTTGATATAATGAAATAACTTTTTTTCATTTATAGAAACCTTGCCACCATGTCTGATTTATTTAAACAAAAGTTGTTATTTCTGCTGTCAAACAGTATCTGAGAGGCTTACAAAGGCTAGGTGAAATTATGAAAATGGACCGTATTTCCCTTGACCTTGGTTTGGACCTTACTATGGATGCACTTGTTGCCCGTGCTGAGCAGCTGATGAAATTGGAAGCAGATGCTCTTGCTAACAAGTCAACACATGTTTATAATCTTCAGCGAAAGGTAAACAAACAAACAAAACTTGAGTTAGCCCCCTCCCCCGCCCCCTCCCTCCCCACTTATTTCCTTATCTTTATTGCATAACTTGGTTATGTTTAAAATATTTTCATATTAAAGTGAGTACAGATAGAAGAATCAAAATAAAGAATTACATATTTAAATTACAAGGAATATAAACTATGCAATAAGATATGTCATTGGAAGAATGTCTAGAAGATATTAGTACATTGAATGCACAATATGTCTGAATGCTACTGAATTATTATGGTCCAAAGATACAGCACAGAAGTCTGTGATGCATAGCTGTCTACTTGCATCAGGGTCAGTGACCTAAATCTGATCAAGACTCTATTCCGCCTATGAACGACGACCCTGAGAATAGGCTGTGTTAGTGTAGCCTGGCCAAGAGAATAGGGATCACAGTGGTAAAGGTGCCAGCATGGGCTATTGGTTAAGTGACATGGCTCACAAGCTGAAGGTGCTGGGTTCGATCCCCATCACAGCATCAGTAGTTACCCCGGGGAAGCAAACCCTTAGAAAATGCAGGAGGAAGTAGATCCTTGCATAAAATGCATGCTGAAGTCAGATGCACTGGGTTGACAGGCACAAAATAAAAACCACAGTGCAATACGCACCTTCTTTGGGGATTAGATAAATAAGGTGAACGAAAAAAAAAAACATAAAATAAACTCGGTTCTCAAAAAAAAAAAAAAAAAAAAAAAAAAAGGAATCGGACGTGGGGCTCAACAGGTGCAGATATTGAAGCTGTGCTGTAAGAAGAAGAAGAAGCTGAATTAGCAGAACAACAAAAAAATGAAGAAATTTTAAAGAATTAAACTGGAAACACAGTTTAAAAATAAATAAAATTAATGTTATCTTTTTATTTTTTTTTATTTGTCCTGTCCTTGATACAAATGTTTTTAGGATGAATTTTTTGTAAATGTCTATTACTGTTTTCATGTAAAACTGCATTTTATCAAATATTGTTGTGGAAAAATGGGTAATGCTCATTGAATTGACTTCATTGCACCTGGGCCTCCTCATATGTGTACAGTCCCTTTCATTGTAGAAAGTGCCGAGGGCAGAGCACAAACTTCGTTGCTCCCATGGCGGCTCAAAAATTTATACAAGACTTTGTCATGTACTTATTTACAGATGGGTAAACTGGGAGAAGCAGTCATATCATGAAAAAAGTCATGACATGCCCGATATGTCAAACTGAGCTCTACAAGATTTGAACTTGGTACATTGGACTTGTAAACCAAGCTCACGACGTTATCAAATCTTGGTGTCTGTTGTTGTTGTTATTGTTTAATGTCCACAATGAGTAAGATTACTCTTTTATGCGCCCTGAAAATGGTGTTAAGTGGCAGGTTGTAGTAGCTATCCTCACATCCCAACCATGCTGATGAAGTTGGGCTACTGTCCTCCAGACAGTTGTGCTATGCTATATCTGCATGACGCTCACTACTACAGGGGTCACGTCAATCTACATTTTGTAGCAAGTCTTTCTTGAAACAGCTTGTTTCCAGGGAATGCTACATGGAAGAGAGATAGTGGTTTTGGTCTGTATGTTGTACCAGATCCTGATGTGACGTCCTGGTCAGTATTTTGTGCCAGACCCTGATGTGACGTCCTGGTCAGTATGCTGTGCCTGACTGGACTAGCATCTCAGTTCCCCTTTCTTGGTGTATAGTTTTATCTAAAAAGTTACAGAACTGTATTTCATAATAATTGGTAAATCTCTTCACAGGTGAAAGCTCAGAAAGAACAGCTTGAGAGCAAAGATCTTCACAATGACCTGCTAAGAAAGAAGATCACAGATCTAGAAGAACGAATTCATGGACGCAGTGACATTGAGAAGCAACGAGATGTTGAGAGTCTGAGAGTTCAAAAACTTGAGAAGTTAGTGGAGAGGTACAAGCTGCAGCTTCAAGATTCCAGGCAAGAGACTCAGAACCTCAAAGCTCAATTGTTTGGATCTGGAGAACTCAAGGTTGGACTAAACTGTTCATTTTGTCTAACACTCTTTGACATTTTTGTTGTTATTTTTTTTGGCGTTCACCTTATTTCTTTAATCCCCAAGGCGGTGTGCGTTGCACTGTGGTTTTTAGTTGCGCCTGTCAGCCCAGTGCATCCGACTTCAGCATTTTATGTAAGGGTCTGCTTCCTCCTGCATTTTCTAAGGGTTTGTTTCCTCGGGGTAATGCCCGGTGCAGTGATGGGGATCGAACCCAGCACCTTTTGGTTGTGAGCCGTGTCACTTAACCACTAGCCCACGCTGTCCCCCTCTTTGACATTTAAAAACATTAATTACACCAGTGAAAGTTTATACTTGACAAATCCATAAACAGCTTAATAGATCAGCTGTACCTTAACTCTTTCAGAACTGGCGCCCACTCCCAAGGACATTTTTTAATTGTCATTCATGATGTCCATTCACAATGGCCAGTGACTTTAAGATCATACTCTTTATTTTACATATATATTTATCCTCTATGAAGGGTTTTTTAGATACTTCAGAAACATGAGTTGATCCTTCAGTTTCCTTTTATATAAAAATGGCTGTTGTTGTTTGTGAATGCCCACAATGAGGAGGTTACTCTTTTGTGCGCCCTGAAAAGTGCATTAAGTGACAAGTTGGCATAGCTTTCCTAACATTTCGGGCTTGCAGATGAAGGTGGACCGGGGTCCTCCAGGTGGTTGTGCTGTGCTTGGCTTAATCTGCGCACTACTATGGGTATCACGTCAAACCTCACCTTGTTAACCAGACTGTTGTCATAGACAACAGCCTGTTTCCAGGATGACCAGCTAAGAGGTCAGGTGAGAGTCTTAGCCAGTATATTTTTCCTGACCCTGGCTAACATTGTCTGATCAGTGTGTTTTGCCTGACCAGACGTTAGCCTCATGGTCCCACATAAAAGAATGGTAAAAGTAAACAAATTTTGTTGAATTTTGCTATTTGCTACCTGTTCAAGTCATTAAATTCTATTATCAATGGAGAATCTGCATGCATCAATTTGCTATTCTGTTTTGTACAAAAGGTGCTCAGTTTCTTTTATTTCTGACAATGAAAATGTACGCTTCTTCTTAGCTGTGATGTTTTTTCTAGTCAATCTGAATTATTCTGAAAGAGAAGTCAATTCTTCACAAAAAGTGGAAACTTAATTTTTTGTGTTCATGGACAATAAACATACATTTTGTTTAGTTTTCAGCATGATAGTCTCATGATCTACCAATTTATGTGTTGAGTTGTCCAAAATAAACATAGAATCATGTGTACTGCACTTAATATCTTTATACTGGTTTAGAAGACTCTGTAGAGTCTGTATACAACCAGTTTTTTTTACATTCTTAGTGAGCTTCTAAATAATTTTGAGCAATGCAAATCTCTTCAGGTTCGTACACTTGAGCAACGTAAAGACATCGAAGAGTTGGCCCGTCAGATTGAAGAACTGGAAGAGATTCGCAAACGCCAGTCCAGAAAGATATCTCAATTGAAGTCAAATGTTGATAACAGTGAGACTACTTTGCGTGAGAAGAATGTGGCATCAGAAAATGCTGTTCAAGCCTTGAGCAGTGAGCTACGAACAACAAAGAATGCCTTAGAGAACTTAAAGTACAGGGAGAAACAGGTATTAAACTTTGTTATGCTATTTTTGACAGTGTAGAATTGATCTTTTCTAATTGACTGTCAAAGTGCCAAAAATAGATGACCTGTCAGATTTCAATAACTGTCATGGCATGACACTCTTGTCAGGGCCAGGAAAAGTACTATCTAGGAATATACTAGAGAAAGATTCAGTCATTATCATGTAGCATGTCCTTTATAGAATGTCGCTCCCATCACAGTCTGTCTAAAAGAAACTCGTTCCCTTGCCAAAACTCTAGCCTCTGCCACAGTCATACTCAGGCATTCCTGGATATCTTGGTGCCATCGTCTTCTTGGTCTACCCCTTCCTCTTTACCTGGCACCATACCTTCCATCACTGTTCTCTCAAGACCGTGGTGTCTCGCGATGTGACCAAAATATTTGCATTTTCTAGCCAAAAAGGAATTGATAAACCAGTTCTCCTCTATGCTTAACACTTGCCAAATGTCTACATTTGTCTTTTTCTCTGTCCAGGGTATTCTGAGGATCTTTCTGTAATATTTTCACTTGAAGGATTTGATTCTTTGTCTGGAAGTTTTAGTAATCGTCCATGATTCACATCCATAAGCTGCCACAGGAAAAACACAGGCTCTCAAGACTTTTACTTTTATCGTTTTGTTGGTGCTCTGTCATAATTTCTTTAGGATGTTCAAAATAACAGTGAATAAACAGCTCAGATAGGAACAGACTGGTCTTAGACCAAAATGATCATGCCTAGACTAAATCTTCATACTAAGCATATCGTTAGAAAAATCCATGGAAAAACAATATCCACTTGTCATCAACTTAATTGATTTCAAATTGGTATTTGACAGTTATCTGGAAAATCGTTAACAGCTATGACTTTCCATCCAAATATATCAGTGTCATAAAAGCACTATACACTGATACACAATGCGTTATATCAACATTTTTTACTTAGCATAGCCATAAACTAGGTAGTTCATACCTATGTCCACAACAAAAATTCAGGCATAAAATGGATGAATGCTAAGACCTTAGAAGATCTTGCACTCACAAATGACTTGGCTTTTCTGAGTGCAAGTGCTGAGGGGACACTGGAAAAGAGACACTGTCCATAATCCGAACAGATAGGCCTGTAGATAAGTGTTTTAAAAACAAAAATCATGAATCTTACAATGGAAATATATTACAGAAAGTAGAACATTTCACTTACTTAGTAGGCACAATTGAACAAAATGGAAATATAACAGCTAAAATCTTCTTGTGAATCACCTTGGCCTCATTTGCATCAAACAATTAACTTGTTTACTCCCAGATATTGTGGACCTCTGAATGCACTATTTTTCTTATGTAAAACTCAAAACTAAGTATCACTTAGTTTTGATCTATTTATCTTCAATAAATTTTCACTGAAATAGCAGTGAGTACTGAGATCACATACCAAGATCAACGAGCCGCTGTCCGAGTATCTGGGAAAATATCAGATTGATTCACAGTACAAAAGGGAGTAAGACAGGGGTGTATCCTCTCATCTTATCTATATAACATTTATGCGGAATGTATAATGAGAAATGTTAGAGAAGACGAGAACATTGAAAGTTTTGAAACATTTACGATCGGCGTATACGAGATTTCAGAGTTATGATACACAGACAACACAGTGATACTATCAAGAACTGCAGAAGGGCTAGAGCAGCTAATTACAGCAGTAAATGGACACAGTAAAGATCAAAACCTGTTTATAAACATATACAAAACAAAGAAAATGACCACCAACAAAACACAATGTCAACATAAATTTACAGTAGGTGGCGAGGAAATAGATCAGGTCACGCATTTTGAATATCTGGGCTCTAGAATTTACAAAAATGGCGACTGCTCGAAAGAAATCAGAAGACTAGCCATGACAATGCAGAGACTGAAGAACCTGAAGAAATTATGGTAGATCACCGACAGAACAACAAAAGTAAAAGTCTTGAGAGCCTGTGTTTTTCCTGTGGCAGCTTATGGCTGCGCATCATGGACGATTACCAAAACATCTAGACAAAGTATCGAATCCTTCGAGTCAAAATGTTACAGAAAGATCCTCAGAATACCATGGACAGAGAAAAAGACAAATATAGACAATTGGCAAGAGTTGAGCATAGAGGAGAACTGGTTTATCAATTCTATTATGGCCAGAAAATGCAAATACTTTGGTCACATCAAGAGACACAACGGTCTTGAGTGAATAGTGATGGAAGGTATGGTACCAAGCAAAAGAGGCAGGAGTATACCAAGAGGTAGGTGGTATCTGCCTCTTCATCGATTAACTGCTATGCTTCTAGTCCGGGGAGGTTCATGAAAGAGACTGCACGTTTAAAGTCATCGCCGGTCCTCCACAGCTTTTCATGCATGGTCGCTCTCCCAGATCAGACTGCCTCTTTTTTGTCTGCATAAGTAGGGCATTCTTGCAGAATATGTTCTGATGTTTGCTTGGGTGCTGCACAATCGCAAGATGCAGTGTCTCTGAGACCCATTCTGTGGAGGTAGGCCTTGAGTCTACAATGTCCCGTTCTGAAGATCTTTGTCCTCCGATCTCTGTCAAGTTTGTCTATGCTGTCATTTTCTGGCTTGTATTCTTTGTGCTCTTCTCTCCATTCTGTCCTCATGGATTGTTTGATGAGTGTCTTTGCTTCTTTTTATCTCTGCGGATGAGGAATCTGCGTGCTACCACTTCCGGCTTTTGCAAGCATCTGCTTTCTCGTTTCCAGGGATCCAGCAGTGGGTCAGAATCCATTGTAGGACTAAATCTGTTTTTTGAGACAGCAATCCTATGTTTTATTTTATTTCGTGTGAGAGTCTATCTTGCTTGTGGCTTGAGATGGCTTGGAGTACACACCTGGAATCTGGAAGAATGTCCATTTTCCTTGTATTTATATTTTTGCTGATAAGAATCTGAGTTGCTGCATGAACAGCTCTTGCTTTAGCTCTGAAATTGGTACGCCTCTCCTGTTGGTATGGGGTGATTTTCTATGTCGCCATTGGAGTGTTCAATGTAGATTCCACTGCCTCCCCTTTTATCGTTCACAGAGGCAGATCTATCTGTGTACACGTATGTCCAAGAGTTGCTAGCGTACTGTCTCTTGAGTTCCTGTAGAACGTGGATTTTTTGCTCTGTGGCTGACTGCTCACTTTTCTTCGTTAACCCTGAAACTTCTAAGATTATTTTGGACCGGTCCTGACTCCGTGTCCAGGGTTCTGGAATGAGTGCTTTGCACTTTTTGGTTTCAGCTTCAAGGATGACTGTGTGTTTTCTGTGGATTTCTCTGGCCAGATGGTTGGGGCTTTTCCTTAGAAGTCTGTTTTTGGTTCTCTCTTGGAACTTATGGTGCAGAGGATGATCAGGTAACCTCTTTAGTTTTTTCAAACTGAGTAAGCAATCTATATTTTCTCCTTAATTCAAGGGTCTCAATATTTGCTGTTTTTCCCAGCTCTGTTATGGGAGTGCTTTTTAATGCCTCAAGGGCAATTCTGAGACACATATTTTCAACTTGGTCTAGTTTTGGCCGCTAGAGGCATATTCCATGATTGGTCTGATTGTACTAATGTAGACTTGCTTGAATATTTTGTTGTTGGCCCCCCCCATGATGTACCAGCTAGTTTTTTTTATCACTGAGAGTCTTTTTATAGCCCTTGTCTGGATTTTCTCTTTATTTGACTGTCAGGTAAGTCTCGAGTCAAATGTGACTCCAAGGAATGTGGGTGTGTCCAACTGGGGTATTTGTTGGTTTCCTATCTTTATTGTAATTATTTCCTTTTTGGGGGAGAGTGAAAAGAGAGTGATGGTAACCTGGTCACCTGATCCTACTTTCTAAGGGAACCCCTGAGACTTCTAGGTTTAAGGTTTTTTACAATTATTCATTGTTTATTGTTGAATTCTGTGTTTTCAGATTAGCTATGTATTGACTACATGCATTTTTCCTGTGCCAACATTAGCAATTACAAAAGCAATATGAGTGAAAATCTGTGATTTTGAAACACATTGCTACAGAAGAGTCCTAAAAATCCTGTGAACAAAGAAAGAAACAATCAAATCCATCCGGCAAGATCTGATTGTAGAGGAGAATTGGCTCATAAATGACGTAATGACCCGAAAACTGAGGTTTTTTTGGACAAGTCAAACGATACAACAGACTGGAGAGAGTGGATATGGAAGGTATGGTCACTGGGAAGAGAGGCAGGGGCCGACCAAGAAGACGGGGAACCCAGGACATCAATGAGATACTGGATTTGACCTTGGAGCAGGCCGGAAGACTGGCAAAAGACAGAGTTTCCTACAGGCTGTCAAGAAAGCGACGTTCTACAAAGGACATGCTACATAATGATGATGTATTGACTTCTGTGTTTTGACATTAATGTTTTCAAAATGTATATTTACAGCTTGTTGATTTCCGCACTGTTGTTGCCCGCATGCTTGGCCTTGACATTAACACCCTGGCAGTCCCAGACTACGAGATCATTACCCGACTAGAGAAACTCATCCAAGCCCATCATGCTACTGCCTTCACTACTCTATCCTTGGGAGAAGCTCTACATGATGTGGATGATGGTCACGTCAGCCTTTACCCCCATACTATAGAAACCTCAGATCCAGTCATACAGAAGTCCAGAGAGAGATCTCGAAAGAAGGCAGCACGACTTCATGCCAGAGCAAGATCTGTTTCACCCATGAGACGTGATCCAAGGATATATTGAGGAAGGAGTACCAAGTAGGGAGAAAACAGAAATATATAGCTAGGAAGAAATAAGATCTAAATATATCTTTCAATTATTTATTTTGCCCAAGACATAACACACCATTACTTTTTTATAAAATATTTTGTTCTTCATTTCTATTCTTCCTTTTGTCTAGCTCAGAGCAGGGGTGTGCCTAAAATAGTGTGTACCATAGAGGGATACTTTCCGTGGCACTCCCTCACTTTTCTCTTACACTATGATTACGCATCTGAAAAAAAAAATTGATAGTGAGATTCCAGAATTATAGTTATCAGAAAAGACTCAGAAAAACTGGCCTCCAGTGTCTAGAAAAAAGAAAAAGTTGAGGTGACAATACAGGTTTATAAGATAATCAACAGAAAGGATAAATTAGACCATAACAAGTTTTTCAAAATACTGCCGCCTACAAGAACGAGAGGTCACAGCCACAAATTAATTAAAGAAAAGGTCCAGATTAGATACCAGGAAATAGTTTTGTAGTCAGAGAGTGGTGAATGCTTGGAATTGCCACGGGAAATAGTAGAGACTGGGTTAATTAATGCATTATTGTTGTTGCTGAATGCCCACAATGAGTAGGGCGTTAAGTGGCGGGTTTGTCAAATCTTTCCTCACTTCCCGAACATGCTGATGAAGGGGGTTAAGGGTCCTCCAGGCGGTTGTGATATGCTTGTCTTCATCTGCATGTTGCTCACCACTATGGGGATCTCTTATCTCATTAGCAAGACTGCCATTGAAACAGCCCGTTTTCAAAGGAGGGCTATGAGGAAGCCAATGTGACGGTCTTGGACAGTATGTTTTGCCTGACCCTAACATGTCTGATCAGTGTGTTTTGTCTAACCATACGTTAGTCTTTCTCCCCTCTTAATGCATTCAAGAATAGATTGAAGGTACATAGGTGTTTTTTGAGATCAAGTGAATGTAAAAGAAACTGGTTGTATACAGACTCTGCAGTCTTCTAAATCAGTGCGAAGACACTAAGTAAAGTTCTGGTGACATTATTTCCTGTGCGATGGTCTGACTGCGTACGAAGAAGAAGAAGAAGATTTCCTGTGCGATGGACCACACCACTCACCCCTTCCCCTTTATACGCAACCTCTCATAGCTAACCACATTTGTTGTTGTTTAAAATAGTCACACCTTCTTTTGGTGATACACATCACTTTCAACCACAGATTCCTTATGATTTCGTCAGACACATTGATAATTATATGGCTTGGCTATGTTCATTCTCAATTTCCCGCTACCAAACACTGAAAGGGCTTAAGTAGCAGAATATAGTCCAGAGAACGGAATGTGCTGTGTCATAGTTTACAGCTTGACTGCGTTATTTGCACCTTTCGGTTCAACACATCCGACTTCAGCAAGCATTTTTTGAGCACCTGGTTAGCATACCCTTTTCAATCTTTTCTCCTTAGCCAGTCTGCTCTGCTGCAACCTGTTATCCAGGATCACCGCAGAGAGGTGTAGAAGGGTCTTGGCAACTTTGGTTTGCTGGCCCTGACGCTAGCAGTCAGCTATGAGTCGCTGACCACTACAGCTCATGCGCTGCTCAGCATCTTGATCCGGACAATTATATGATCATTAAACTCTTTTCCTCACCTCTTGAGCACAACCAGTTATTTTCGATATTGCCAAAATATTATGATTGTAATGAACAATTTTTGTGATAGTTTTTTTGATTGACTTTGTGAAATTAATAGCCAGTCGACTTGATTTAGTCATTCTTCTTCTGCCATTGGGCTGTCTTCTTTTTTTTTTATGTTGCTAATATCAAGGTCGTCCGATAAACAAATCTTAAGAGTATTATTTCTGTGATCGACCATTGCCACCTCTCTATCTTCGGTCATATGGCCTGCCTTCCCCTGGATGTTCCAAATCTGCCAGATCCTGCACCTGGCTGTCAAAATCAAGGGTGGAAAAAGATCTTGTCCCACATGACGTTGCCCCTGGGGATGCCACACAGCACCAGGCTGCAAGAGCTCAATCGCTCCTCATCAAAACTATACCCCTCATGGATCTCAACCATCATTTGTGGTAGCAGACATTTGATGCGATGAGCCTCGGTCGCCTAATAAGATTATTATTATAGCTTCTATAGGATAGGGTATCTGGTCTCATACAAAGAAGAGTAATAAAACTGATAGTGGGATTCCAGAATTATAGTTTTGAGAAAAGAGAAAAATCAGCCTACTAGGTCTAGAAAAGAGAAGAATTCAAGGTAATTTATCACAGATTTATAAGACAATCGATAGAAAGAATAAATTAGATTATATCGTTTTTCAATGTGCAGCCAGTTACATGAACAAGATAGCACAGCTAGAAATTAATTAAAGATATGTCCAGATTAGATATTAGAAAATATATTTTTTAGTCCAATAACATTTGAAATGCATTACATCAGGAAATAGTTGGGACAGAGTCAATTAATGTATTCAAGAAAAGATTGGATGCACACAGTTATTTTGAGTTCAAGTGAAGTAGAAGAAACTGGATGCGCCTAGTCTTAAAAACCAGAATAACAAAGTTAAGGTATTCCTTAGTTACAACCTATATCTCAAGCAGGCAACAGTACCACAATTCTTTGCTTCCATGTCATCATCATCATCATCATGTAGCATGTCCATGACAGAACATTGCTCCCATCACAACCTTTCAATAGCAATCTTGATCAGCAGTCAGTCTACCCGCCTGCTCCATGTTCATGTTTAGGATGTCCTTGATGTTTTGTGTCCATCTACGCCTTGTTTGGCCTCTGCCTCATTTTCCCAGAATAATGCCCTCCAGAATTGCTTTTTCCAGTTTGTCATTGCGCTTGGTGTGGCAGAAAAACTTCAGTTTCAGAGTTATAATGTGGTTCCATGTGAGAACCTCTAAAATTTAAACATGTTAGCAACACAAGCCTCCCACCTAGCAGAAACCAGATGTCTGCACATACCTCCTCTCTGAAACGCTGTTATGCAGGAGCAGTAGGACAAAAGAAGACTATGGGGATTGCTGTGTCAATCCCCACCTGTTTGGTCAGACTGCTGTAAACATTGTTGTTGTTGAATGTCTACAATGACTAGGGTTACTCTTTTTGTGCGACCTGGAAAGGGCGTTAAGTGGTGGACTGCAGTAGCTTTCCTGGCATCTTGTGTGTGCTGATGAAGGTGAACCTGGCACTTCCAGAAAAATGTGCTATGCTTGGCTTCATCTATATGTCACTCACTACTACAGAGATCATGTTGATCTCCCACCTTGTTAGCCAGGCTTTATATGATAACAGCTCGTTTCCAGGGAGAACTGTGAAGATGGTGAGGTGGGGGTCTTGGCTAGTATATTTTACCTAACCCTTACTAACATATCCAAACAGTATATTTTACCTGACCCTCACTAACATTTCCAAACAGTATATTTTACCTGATCCTCACTAACATTTCCAAACAGTATATTTTACCTGACCCTCCCTAACATTTACAAACCATATATTTTACCTGACCCTCACTAACATTTCCAACCGTATATTTTACCTGACCCTCACTAACATTTACAAACAGTATATTTTACGTGACCCTCACAAACATTTCCAGACCGTATATTTTACCTGACCCTCACTAATATTTCCAAACCGTATGTTTTACCTGACCCTCACTAATATTTCCAAACCGTATATTTTACCTGACCCTCACTAACATTTACAAACCGTATATTTTACCTGACCGTCACTAATATTTCCAAGCCGTATATTTTACCTGACCCTCACTAACATTTCCAAACCATATGTTTTACCTGACCCTCACTAACATTTCCAAACCGTATATTTTACGTGACCCTCAATAACATTTCCAAACCGTATGTTTTACCTGACCCTCACTAACATTTCCAAACCGTATGTTTTGCCTGACCAGACGTTAATCTCCTCTCCCTACTTCTGTGATACAGACATGTTCCAGGTAACCCAACAGGGATGTGAGGTAGAGTTCTGATAAGTTTCACCTGGCCCTGATGCTACTCTTCTCTCTCAAACTATAAGACTGAGAAGGTTACTAACTTGCGAGTATATAACTATCAGTCATAAACAAATAATGTCTGGAAAATTGTAACAGTGTTGGACTGCGTAATATAAATAACCACAACGATTTTTGGTCCATATAAGATATTTATTAACAAGAAGCACATTTTGGATTTATTTGATGGACAGCTTAAGATGACCCAAATAGCGAACAAAAGAAGCAGAAGAAGACCCAAATACGTAGGAAATGTTGCTCTGACAGCCGTTTGTTTAAATAAAAAAAGTATTAGATTACATAATTTTCTAGGTTGGATTCTCTATATGTCTTTCAGTGACAAATATGTTTTCAATTATTGTGGATTGTTTTCACAACTATCACAATATCGTCACATTGCGTAGTTGTGATGTTGCATAGTAACGCATAGTCTCAATGCAACTTTTAATCGTCACTTGTAGTCAGCACAGCGGCCCCTTCAATAAATAGCCACCCCAGCATTCTTGGAACCTCAAAATGTGAACAGAGTTGTTTCATTTAGACCGTTATCCATGGAACATTGAAATTATGTTTTTGATTACATCTTAATTTAATTATTTGATTGTATCCTCAAGATCAAATTAGGCATTGTTATGGAGGCATGGGTTGATGCAGGGGGGATGGGTTGAAGATGTGAAGCAGGTGAGTGGTTGAAAGGGTAGGTGGGAAGCCTGATGGAGGAGTACTTATAATTGCTAAACTTTTTGTTCTTTCTTTCATATTGTAGTTTTATTGATGGACAGATCGTTTGCACCCGTATTCGTAATATTTACATAATTCATAATAACAAAGCTTTTCAGAGGAACTCATCTGTAATAAATGGTTGTTGTTGTTGTTTAATGGCCATAATGAGTAAGTTTACTCTTTTGTGCGCCCTGAAAAGGACATTAAGTGGTGGGTTGTAGTAGCTTTCCTCACATCCCGAGCATGCTGATGAAGGTGAACCACGGTCCTACAGGCGGTTGTGATATGCTTGGCTTCATCTGCATGGCGTTCACTACAATGGGGATCACAACAATCTTCATCCTAATAGTCAAGTTGCTTTGAAAACAGCCTGTTTCCAGGGAACGCTACATAGAAGAGAGATTGTGGTCTTGGTCAGTTTATTGACCCTGATGTGATGTCCTGGTCAGTATGTTGTGTCTGACTGAACTAATTGGTATTTTGCTGTAAACTGAATGAGATGCAACATTCCTGTACAACAAATAGGTGAACCCTTACAACTTGACATTTATGTGAGAAATTTATGAATATTATTTGTTAATGTTGTAATTACATTGAGATATCATCTTTAAACACAAATATTGTTGGACATTGTTAGTTGTTTATGCTTGCATACCACTCAGTGCCATACCAGTGTTTTTATGTGAAATTTATGGAAACCTGTACTACAATAAAAAGTTAGTCCCACAGCAGAGACTGCAGTCACAGATGAAGTGTAAGAGTTTATATTATCAGGGATTTTTATGAGACAAATGGCGTTCTTACTGCTTTTCCTTCCTTAACAGTAAGCCAGTACTCATTTACAGTTGTGTGAACTGAAACATTTTGATAGCAGAAACCAAACCCAGTGCCTTTGCCATGAGAAATTAGTGTTCTACCACTCTGCTACTCGGGTGCTCTCCTACCATTTATCACTACTGTTATCAGAATAAGGTAAGAGAGCTCTCATATGGCAACATTGATATAATTATAATCTCTTCTCTATCATGACGTTTCTAATCTGAGAATCATTTTAGAGATGGTTGCCATCTTTCAATCAATTTGGAAACATATGCCGTTATTAAGCCCACTGAAACTCAACAACTATGCTAATTAAATTGCTGGAAATATGCAGTTGAAATTATATTATGTTAACATGGTTTTCAGTTTAGCTAATTTCCAGTACATTCTTAGTCTTAGTCAGCCTGTAAATCTACAAGAGCGGTTGCCCTTTGCAGGTCCCAACTCTTGTACGAGTTGGTGGTAACTGGTAGGTGTATTTCTCTGCTTAGCAGGTTGGGTTCAAGCAGCAATGTGTTTTTTGTCTTGTGCGGGTTCCAGCTCAATTTTCAATCAGTCCTTTCTCAGGTACGGGTTGTCCAGTGAATGGCTAATTGATTCGTTTCAGGGTCACAAATGCTGTACTGCTCGAGTGAATCTCGCCGCCTGGGACCTTCAGTAATCTTTCAAGTTTTTTACAGTGAACAAAAAAATTTCTTTGGCTAAATAGTTTGTCACAGTCCTGCAGTAATTCATTGGTAATTTGATTGATTGTAAATTGAGAAGAAACTAATTTCTTGTGTTCAATGGAAAACGTTCACTAACCTTTTTTCATCTTCTTACTTTACTTCTTGAGCGTTAGTCTTGAAAGGTTGATGTGTCGTAGTTTACATTGATGCTGTAATATCTGCACCTTTCAGCCTGTCACATCCAGTTTCATCTTGCTTTTATTTGGGGCTGACTTTGCTTTTCTTCTGTGATCCCTATTCTCTTCACTGGACAAAACAGTGCAGCCTGTTTCCAGTGCAGCCTGTTTCCAGTGCTACCTGTTTCCAGTGCTGCCTGTTTCCAGTGCCGGCTGTTTCCAGTGCTGCCTAATTGGAGGCAGAATAGGGTTTTGGTCAGCTGTTGTTTGCTGACCTAAAGCAGCTCCCAGCTATGAGCCACTGGCTGCTGTCAGCTCACTGACTACTACACCAAATGTTTTATATTGCAAGTGAAATAGTCATCTCCACGTCATTACAATACATTTGGATATTATTGGAAAGCATAGCTTAACCTTCTTCTGATGTGTACATGACAAAGGGGATAAAAGTGAAATTTGTAATGCTCAAAAACATCAAAGTGAAGCTGTTAAATATTTCTCTAGGGGTGCTAATTATGGCAGCTATTGTCATTGTATGTCAAACACGGGGAAGAGAACAATGCAAAACTTGGGTATACGTTAGTGGTCATTTTCATGATGGGTCTAAGGCTATCAAGTCACTTCTGGTCAGAGATTGGTCCATTCTTTTATGTTGTTCTGCCATCTATTTTTGGGAGTTCCTCTTCATCGTTCGCCTTGCATTTTTCCGTGCAGGATCGTATTTGCAAGACCATTTGATCTCAATATGCTGCTGTACCAAGCCACTTAGTATATGGTCATCAAGTACAAGATATGAAATAAAGGTAGGGCAATTAAAGGAACATATTTAAATTTAACGAATTGTACCTCAAATCTGAATTGATGTTCGGTGTAAAGGAGACACATAAGACAAAAACATTTTATATTGACAAGGAAATCAAAGAACATGATCATAAATGTTTTAGACTGCCACCTTACCGCTCATAGATAGTCTTTGTATGATTTTTTTCAACAATTAATCAAATTAATTATTTCATGTTCATATAACTTGTGGAACACACACCATAATACTACACCCCCATACACATGCACATACAATATGTATATAACTTCCTTTGCCATTCGCTATGGACATGAATTGAATGATAAATATCAGCTCATCTTATTGATAACTACCTATATCAATCACCCCACATGCTAATTGAAGATACAACTATGGCTAATAAACATTTGTCTGAATGTACAAATACGGTAGAGCATAATTTAGAGGAACCAAACATTTTCGTCCTCGAAAAAGATAAAAGAAAATCAACCGCTTTGATATAACAGTTGGGCCTCCATTATTTTAATAATCAAAATCTAAAAGTCATTACAATTATATGAACTCATCCAAAAAATTCACGTTATTAAATTCTTGAATAATTAGATACATTTTCAGGCAAAATTATTCCAAACGAACTATAACTCCTTTATTTATATATATATATATATGTATATATATGCATATATATTTATATTAAAATAGAATTCTGCCTTGACTTAATTGCTCCTGTTTTACCCGAATGTCAAGTATCTAGTATATCATGAATGGCTACTGAAGAGGGTTGTAGTATAGGGCTACAAACTTCATCATGTAGACAACAATGCCATTATAATCAATTACTGCAATAGCTTGTATACAATCTTCTTGTAAATTAACCAGCTGCAGTTAAATCATATGCTTCACATTGGAATAAAAAAGTGAATGATTGGAGTTGCTTTCATTAAATGTGGCTAGCTGTAATGGTGGTCCATCCTTCATAGTGATCCATCCTTCATAGTGAATCGAAAACGTGAATGATATCGATTGCTTGGGAAAAAGTTTACTTTCAAAAGGCCCCTTGCAATAGCGGCCTATGATTTACATTGGAACAAAAAGGGGAATGATTGCAATTACTTTGGAAAAGGTTTCTTTTCAAAGGGCCGCCTGTGGCCATTGATTCACATTTAATCGAACCAGTGAATTATGAATTATACCAGGCGGTCTTTTTTTCGTGTGCCTGCAAGATGAAGTGGCCATACCCATGCCCAACCTTTATTAGTCACCTCTTATAACATTCCTGACAAGTTACAGTGTTACTATCATTTGCTTTCCATTCAGGCCCTTTACTACACATAGGTCATTTATTTATCCATTACTGTAATATCTCATAGGCGCATGCTTACTTGATTGTATTCAGAAATTACATTACTGATTTTCAAATTTCCCTCATTAGATGTTTTATTTTGTGATTTACTACATCTTGGGATAAATCTTTGACATGATTGTTAATGTACACGCAATGAAATATTTTTTTACTGTATGATAATTTTTTATTGTAGCTCTTTTGCACCTCATTCATCGTTATGTATGATAAACACGTTTTGTAGGTATGAATTCGGATAGTCAAGCACAGAAATGTCATTGATGAGGACCTGATCCTATTCAAATAACTCTAGACACTGACCACAGCATTACTTCCCCGTCCAAAATCGTTGTACATGGGATTCCCGTACACTCAAGCACCACTGGCAATGATTAACCGTACAGACAATCAAAAGAATTGATCTAGACAGGAACAATCACACACAGCAGCAACTCTATAAACAGCCAAATGGCTCATGAGAATAATAAACATGGAGGCTTGGATAAATAGACGGACTATAAGAAACACAGGGAGGCAGGTCCTTCTTAGGCTTCTCTCATTGCCATACAGTTTATCTCACAATTTGGTTGGGCGGGCCATGTAGTTACTCTGCTCCTCTCATGGAGCCATCAGACCCACAGAAAATGTTCCACTGTTTTTTTGTTGAACATGAACACATGTCTGTGTGTTCAATTTTTAATTTGTTGAACATATGATTTTTCAGTCTGCAGCGACCCATTTGCAGTCTGAATATCGTCACTTGATCTCTTCTTGACAAAGAGTAGTATGCATTTACTATATCAGATCCTGGATGTTCCCTGTGCCACTTGTCTTTGGAGTTAAATGTTATCTTTGTCTTCATTTCTTCATATGTAGCTCTGTTGTCAGTTTGTAGTTTGTCACCTCCCTCTTTTGCCAGCCTATCTGTCTCCTCATTTCCGTGTATCTTACAGTGTGAAGGGATCCACTGAATTTTTGCTCTGTTGAAATTTTGGCTTGTATTCATGAGTGCCTCAGACAGTTTGTCTAGTTCATTGTTTTTATGGTTTCTGAGGGGCCTTATGATTGACTGGGAATCTGTAATGTAAACTATCTCGTCTCTGACATGGTTCTTATTTTCCATGATGGCTATTGCAGCTATTCTTAGTGCCTAAGTCTCAGCTCTCAATACATTTTAGAATGTGCTAGTGGCCACTGAGATATAGATTTCCTGTCCATTATTTAATTTGTGTAAATGCCTCCTCCTCCATTCTTTAAAGATCTCATTGCTGATCCATCTGTGTATATGCTAGTCCATTCTGTGTCTGGATGTTCGTTGAATATATTCTGAAGTTATATGTTTTCTCTCTAGTTGTGGGCCTTTTTTCATATATCTAGTATGTTGTCTATCAAGGGGGCGGGGGGAACATGGTAAAAATCCCTTGGCAGTTGGTAATCAAACAGAAGGCTTAGCGGTCGCTGCCAAGATAAAATTCGAAAACTCTAGTTAAAAGTCTACCAAAATGATTTGAACTTTCCCTTAGGCCTAGTACCAGGAAGTTTTCAAATATCTACTACATATAGCCGGAGCCTTTGGTTACCTGGCAACAGACATTAACATGCCTGTTTGAATACCAGGATTTCAAGTATTCCAATTTGTCTATCTGCTATGGGAATTGTATTCTCTTCCATGGCGGAAATATGCTGCTTGTGTTTAGAGGCTTTTCCTTTATCTGTGCAAAGTCTGCCATAGAGGGGGCTAGTGTTTTTGCTTTTTGAGCAATGGCTGAGAACTCAATACAACCTACTTAACAAGCACCTGAACAGAATCCAACCACAGCACCCTTCAGAGTGTCAGCTGTGTACACACCAATATGAAACTGTTGATCAGTATCTGTTGTAGTGCTCGCCTCTCAACAGTTTTGGTAAAATTCAGCTTTCTTCAAGGTCACATAGTTGATTGGTTATTGATCCAGCAGAATGTTGGCTCCTGACCTTTGGTCCAATGCCTTATCGTGGAATGTGCAAGTGTTTGTTAGCTGGTGTTTACTTCCATACGGAGTGTTCCATTTATCTGGCCTCGGAGGAAGAAATTCCTTTCTATAATCATCGAGCACCAGATACTCAAAAAGATGATGTTGCACAGTTTCATAGGAATGTGTGCCCAGCCAACATTCTTGAGAACGTTTTGGTTGAATTCTGCTCAAGTTACTGTTGAGTTGTATGTGTTGAATGCAAAGTCAGAATCTGGAGTTTTGATCTCTCCTTTTCAGGAGATTGATGTTGTCTTTGTGATGTAGGATGGTCATATGTTTGTAGATCTATCTACCCATTATTAATTATTGCCCAACTGTTCACCCAAACCTCTTTATTCGCAGTTATCAACAGCTGTTTTTACACACAGAGTGTAAAGTTGCTTTTTACATGATCCCTTCTTTGCCAGTTTCCAGTGCCATATAAATGGAACACTTTATTTGGTACTAAACAACAATGAACAGACATGCACAGATACAATACCGTGGCATTGGGCCAAAGGCCGAGAGCCCAAATGCTGCTGGAACTATAACCAAAAACAACAACATATTATGGCCTATTTGCCGCTCAAATAAAACAATCTACATGCAAACGTCAAATTTTGTGAAGCTCTAAACAATAGCTTGGTGTACTGCTCTTCTGTAAACACTGCAATTAACACTGAGATTTCTATCCATTCGACCTTTATGTATTACATACAAGTATATAATCTCTTATATGAAATCATTGGAATGTAACATGGTTTAGAATTTGGAATCTTTCAGATGGAATGGAAGTCAGAGAAATTATAGGTCAGTTAGGGGCTTAGCGAAAGTATTGCACAATTTTTTAGTTCTTCTTTTACTTGAACTTCTTTGACGTTCGTCCTGAAAAGGATGTTTGTGAAGCTGTATCGTAGTTTGCACTAAGGCTGTGCCTTTCAGCCTGACACATCCCATTTCAGCACAGCATTGTTTTAGGGACCTGGTTTGCCTTCCCTTTTCAATCCTTAACCTCATAACCAGGATGCCTGGTTGAAGTCTGTTTCTAGGGCCACCACTTGAAGACGCAATATGGTCTTGACCAGTTATAGGTCACTGACCCAGATGCAAGTAGCTAGCTATCAGTCGATGACTGGTGTCAGCTCATTCGCTGCAACATCTTCAGACCTTTACCAGTACTATTTGTTAAATATTGTTAATTGTGCTGTTTATGGGGAATCCTTTTTATTTTTTTAGTAAAATATTTTCAAGTGTCAAGTATTTACAGCTCAAACCTAAGCTAACACCTACATGTTAACTATGTGTGCTGTAAAGATACAAAGCACATTACAACTTGTTTGAAAATCCTGGAGGAAATGCTACATCAATGTTAACATTGTTGTTGTGGTGAATGTTGCATATTTGTGTTGAGTGTGTGTCCAGTCTGAGCATAATTGGCACCAAATGCAAGTCTTTGTTTGCAAACCAATTCTCTAAACAGAAACAAATAATGGAAGCTTATGGTTTGAGATATTGTTTTATTGTCTTTGTGACGTTAAACAGTTTCATCAATTAAAATTCTTTACATTTGAATTAAGCTAATATTTAGATATATTTTTTAATTATGTATAAAATAAAGAAATTCCTTCACGAATCGTATCTTTAAATGATTATATATTGTATAAACAATTACTGACATCACTACACTGTGGGCACACATTTAGATGCTTAGTTTCTTTTAGCCGAAGGTGTGTTGTATAGGTCAGGACTTTTCAGTCAGCTCGTCTTAGATGTCTATGGTTCAATGACAGGTCTCAATAGATTCTGTAAGAAGACATAATTCAATAAATGAAGTCTTCTTAAAAGAAACATTGCATACTTAATTCACAGATATCTGTAGCCATTGTGGACAGAGGATAAGTAGCCATTGGGGGCAAAGGATGAGTAGCCATTGGGGACAGAGGATGAGTAGCCATTGGGGGCAGATGATGAGTAGCCATTGGAGGCAGATGATGAGCAGCCATTGGAGCAGAGGATGAGTAGCCATTGGGGGCAGAGGATGAGTAGCCATTGGGGGCAGAGGATGAGTAGCCATTGGAGGCAAAGGATGAGTAGCCATTGGGGCAGAGGATAAGTAGCCATTGGGTGCAGAGGATGAGTAGTCATTGGGGGCAGAAGTTGAGTAGTCATTGGGGCAGAGGATGGGTAGTCAATGGGGGCAGAGGATAGGTAGTCATTGGGGGCAGAAGTTGAGTAGTCATTGGGGGCAGAGGATGAGTAGTCATTGAGGGCAGAGGATGATTAGCCATTGGGGGCAGTGGGTGAGTAGTCATTGGGGGCAGAGGATGAGTAGTCTTTGGGGGCATATGATAAGTAGCCATTATGGGCAGACACCAAGTAGCCACAGCAGGCAGGGACTAAGTAGCCATTGTGGGCACAGACAAAGTAGCCATTGTGGGCAGATATCGAGTGGCCATTGTGGCACATCCTACAAAGCTGCATACTCACACAGAAAAAAGAGAGAAAAACAGCGAGACAGTTGGGAGACAAAAACAACGTACTTGAATTCTGGTATTCAATCAGGCATGGTTACCTGATGCCAGGTGCCAAAAATCTGCTTAAATATATATGTTTGTCCTTCGTACTAGAATGCATGGTACAATGGCGTGGTGCAGATCATGTCTCTATCGTAATTGACCATATCCGAAATACTGACATCCGCGACCAAACAGTCCAGGGGTGTCGTCGACTCTGCGTCAATGCGAAAGTACAAATGGGCTGGCAATGTGTTTGGCATGACTGACGATAGATATACGAGGAGGGTGTCTTTTTGCTGGCCATACAACTACAGCCATACTCGTGGTCGCCGGACAACGAGATTGACAAAAAGCTGTACGGAGATAAAGCAGCTTTACAAACAACGTTGGCCTTTGTAAGAGAAAGCGGTGCATTGATCCACAGATGAACGAGAAAGTAGAGAAATGTTTCAATAAGGCCACCCTTTTAAATTGTTAGTTTATGACAGAGAACAGAACAAATAGCAATGGTTCTTGAAGTAATGAGACGGCTCTCATGTTTGATATACTACACATTACGGAAGCCAACTGACAGTATTGCCAGAAAGTCACTGTGCCAGAAACCCCCATGACATGCAATAAGAGCAGATCATGACATACTTGGAGAAGAGAGATTGTGGCCAATTTGAAATAAATCTGAAAGTCTCATGCAGAATTAGAATATTTGGCACAATAAAAAACAGACCTGGCGAGTATTTATTTAAGAACTATACTACTCAGGGAGCTTCGGATTTTGATTGATTGAATCATCGATTAATTGGTTGATCGAAAACATATTTAAGTTGTAGATAAAACTTCAACAAAATAAATCAAAGAACATGCATAATTATTGTTCGATCATTAGAGTACCATTATAAAAATGTAAAATCAGGAAACGTATGCTTTCCGAGTATAGATGTAACAACAGGCTTAAGACAAGGATGTGCGTTATCCGCTTGTCTCTTTAATATTTACACAGAGCAAATATTCAAACTGGTTGCAGGAATGCCAAGGCCTTGTCAATGGAGGAGGGGTAATGAATAATCTTAGATATAAGAATGAAACAGTTTTTATTACAAACAGTGAACAAGAATTGCAGGAGTTTGTGACAACAAAATACACAATAAGTCAAGAGTTTCGATTAGACATAAACATACAGAGCACACAGACTATGATACTAGGGAAAAGTGACAAGAAGTATGCAGATACAAAATAAAGGTCAACTACTGAAACAGGTACAGAGTTTCTCCTATGTAGACCATACAATAACGAAAGAAAACAGCTGTGAAAAATAAATAACAAAATATAAATATTCATGGTCAAAATGGAGTTAAGTAACATGCGACACATACTGACATCCAAACATATAAATTTACAATGAGAATGGCCAGAGGATATGTAAGCTCGTTACTACTTTATGGCGCAGAAACATGGAGACTTAATAACGAGTTGGAAAGGAGTATCAAATCCTTCGTAATGTAGGTATATAGAAGATTGGATTGGATTTCTTAGAAAGAGAAGAAAATAAATGTGGATGTATTGAAAACGTTGCAGGGGTTAAAAGAAAATTAATGACTGAAATCATAGTTAGACAAAAGTTATTTTGGCCATATAACAAAACACACCTCTTGTTGAAGACCATAATAGAGATTACTGTGGAAGACAGTCGTCCAAGAGGCAGACAGTTATAAATGGGTGGATAATAGCAGGAGATCAACTGGGAAAAGCATGTCAGATTGCACGATTACGACAAGAGATGGAGTAAACTGGAGATTCGTTGCAGCCGAACTTCGATGCGGACATGCGCTTGAAAGGAATTGAATCAAAAAAGCAAAAGAAAGCGCAGAAATCCTACAGGAGCTGGATATAGCACACATCTGACTAGTAAACAACATTACGTCTAGGACTTCAGTCATACGTCGGTCACTCAAACGCCAAAATGGTCTAGAAAGAACAATACTGGAGGGTATGTTACCTGGCACAACAGACAGAGGCAGACCGAGGAGACGGTGGGCAAGGAACATTACAGAGGCTCTGTGGTTGACAGTGTAAGAGATGGTCAGGGGTTTAGTGTCTTGGATTGGCTTCGTTCGTTCTCAATCTTCCGCTACCAAACCATGAAATGGCTTAAGTAGCAGAATGTAGTCCAGAGAACGGAATGCGTTGTGTCGTAGTTTACAGCTTGACTGCGATATTTACACCTTTCGGTCCAACACATACGACTTCAGCAAGCATTTTTTGAGTACCGGGTTAGCATTCCCTCTTCGATCCGTTCTCCGTAGCCAGTCTGCCCTGCTGCAGCCTGTTATCCAGGATCACCGCGTGGAGGTATAGAAGGGTTTTGGCAGCTCTGGTTCGCTGGCCCTGACGCTAGCAGTCAGCTATGGGTCGCTGACCGCTGCAGCTCATGCGCTGCTCAGCATCTTGATCCCGGTTTAGTGTCTTACATCTCGGCTGTCATGAGAGCGACGATATGTAAAGGACATAGGTTGAAAAACGCTGGAACATATGCTGATTGTTTTTGTAGCTTGCTGATTGGGCGCAATTATGACCTATCGTCTCAGTTAACCAATAATTCTTCCTCCACCAAGATGTGATTTCAAACTTCTGCAGTCTGAACTGGTTTAGAAAACTGCAGAATCTGAAAACAACCAGTTTCTCTTTCCATTCGTGCAGTTTCGTCACGATTAAAATATTCATGCCCCTCCCCCCCTTCCCCCCACGAAGTCGTCCCCACACAGTGATGCTGGCGCTGGAGGGGTCTAGGCTGATGGATCTTTTTTTTTTTATCACTGGGCCAGCACTGATCAGGATAGTAGGTTTCACTACTTCTGACCGACTGCAGCACAACTCCCCCTGCCTCCATCACCCGTTGTTTACTTGTCACTTGTTTGAGAAATGCACTTATTAGGATTATGGCAGTTGGTATTCACAGACTTTCTGCATATCTCCGTGAAAACGGGTTGTGTATAAAATGTGCTAGTAATACTGGCGTGCCAAAAAGAAAGTTCACTAGGTCACAGCGACACTGATTCACCGAGCGTGGTGTCCTCTAACAACAGTCATTGAGTGGCTTCATTTCTTTCCCTGTATCTAGAGGAGTCTGTCTCATATCCTGGGACGCATCGGAGACAAGTAGACCTGGGCTATTCTGGCTTCAGTCCAATAGTAAGCTTCACCTCCCTCCAATTATTCTATATCTTCTCATTCCAAATGGTTTGTTCATTGTCCACCTTTCTACATCATACAGTAAAGACGGTCCACGAGCAAGGGGCAGACTTCGACGTCGGTGGATCGAGGGAGTCTCGATACTTTCCTGAAATTACACAAAACGACAGCATACGCCTGCCACTTGGCGATAACAAGAAAACTACGCATCCCGCCTCTGCGACGCCGAATGGCAAAGGCAGCAGGACAACAGAAGAAATATAAGAACAGTATGGACTACCGCCATTGCTAATTTTATAAGTGATGTGTTTGTATAGTAAAGATTGACTCATATTTTTGAAAACAGACTTAGACATCCTTATTGTTATCTTGGTTTCTATTTCACTTCCTCCATCTTCATTTGGCATATTTCCAAGAAGCTCTTGACCTGTTCCGGTGTTTGTTTGTTTAATTGTATCTGTATAGAATAGTACAAAACTAAAGCAGGTACAGTAATTTATGTATTTGGCAGCTGTTTTTACTTATGATGGCAGACTCGAGAAAGAGAGAGACGAAAGTGCAGAGAGCAAACGCTTTCACATACCAGCTGTCACAATACTAAGATACCCTAAGGTTTCACTCCAAGCTAAAAAGCTAATGATATCTAGTATCCCAACCCTATGCTATCGCCGCCAGTCATGGGCATTGAATAAAAGGCACAGGAACGAAAGTTATCCACCTGCCAAATGTGGTGCTTTCGAAAGGTCATTAACAACGCCAGAAGAGACAGCATCACAAATACGAGGATTCGGGAGAAGATTGGAACAATTCCCTGCCTACAGCACATTGAGCAACAGAGAATGAATTGGTTTGGCCACATTGTGAGAATGCAACCAGACCATATTGTTCATGCAACCTTGATTCTTGATTCTTTTAAGATTGATTTTAAGACTACAGTAAACAAAAACATCGTATACACATTTTTCTTTTGTTGCAGTTTGTGCACTTTTTACACCATACGAAACACAAGACCTCACCACTAATGAAGTTATTGACAAGGTGGCACGCAGAACACATGGCTGAGACATTTTGCCACTACTTCGTCTGTCCTCCACGCTGCCCGATCCTCACAAGGCAACAACTCTAGCTGGTTATCTATATTCTTGTCTTTTTCCGCGCCAGCCGGAGCACATCGATACCAGCACAGTCAATCTCCATCAAGAAGCCTGCGACAACGAACTTTGTATGCTCTTGCATTAAGGGTTTCTGTAACAATTTGCTTGCATGATAAGTTGCTAACCTCATGCACAACTCTTAGTCATGCCTTTCAATGCATGAAGTTCAATCAATCAAATCAAAATCCCTCCTCTTTATTTGTTGACGCATAGGTCAAGCGCTGTATTTGGCTTATCATAACGTGCTTTTAGAAAATATAAAAGAACTTCAAAGGATATTCAAAATGACATGCTTCCTTTTTACGGTGAGAAGTGTTATTCACATAAGGACGCCAACAAACTGCTGATGAAACCCGACCTGGTCGTCCTGTTCAGATCACAACAAAAGCATTTGTGCGGCTGGTGTTGGATAAGATTATATTTGACAGGCGAATAGCGATAGATAATGTAGCAATTGCAATAGGGTGCTCGCATGGTTTAGTCTACAGAATAATGCATCTTCTATTTCATTTCCGGAAAGTGGGCTCACTGTGGGTACGTAGTTTATTGACTGTAAAACACAAAATGAACCGAATTTCATCGCGCTGATAAAGAGGTGGAACAAGGGTATCAATGTTGGTGCAAACTTTGTTGAGAAATAACGGACAATGTCATTTCACAAATAAATGGTTTTCAAGTTCGTATCGAATTTTTGTTTTGCTTTTAAGTATCCATTTGTGACCTATTTACTGACTTGCGCTCGTATGACAAAGAACATGTTGGAGAAGCAGAATGAAAGCACGGTCTTCATCCATCCATTTGAGTAAAAAACTGTATAGTGATCACAGAAACGTGAGACAGAGCACCAAATTTAGAGAGAGATGTACAGTAGACCCAAGACAAAAACTAAATGAAAGGTGATCATCTGGAACATGTCCTGCACATTTGACACAGCAAATGATTTGTTTACATTTGTTTCCATGTTTGATTTTCAAAAATTGATCTCCATTATGAGAAAGCTAATAAAGTTATTTCTGTGCCACATTTGAAATGGCTTGTTTGGGTCACCTTGTATGTGTGCGACTTCTTCATCTTCTTTTTCTTCTTCTTCCTCTTCTTATTTTTGTTGTTGTTGTTGTTGTTCTTCTTCTTTTTTTCCACCACCTTCTCCTTCTCCTTCTCCCCTTCCTCCTCGCCTTCTCCTCCGCTTCATCCTCCTCATCCTCTTCTTTTTCTTCCACTTTTCCTTCTCCTCCACCTCCTACATGGCCTATTTCATTATCCTCACCCTCCTCATCTTCTTCTTCACCTTTTTCTCTTTCTTTTTCTTCTTCTCGTTCTTCTTAACCTCAGCCTCCTCTTCATCTTCTTTTTTTCTCCTCCACCACATCCACACCTCATTCTCGATCACCACCTCCTCAGCATCTTCATCTTCATCTTTTTCGCCTTCTTATCCTTCTTCACCACTTCCAACAACTTTTTCTCCTCAGCCTCTTCTTATTTTTCTCTTTCTCCTGAACCTCATCAGACACCTCCTTTTTCTCCTCCCGAACCTCCTCTTATATTCTTCTTCTTCTTCTTTCTCGCTTTCTCTTTCTCCTCCTTGCTGTCCTCCTTAGCCTCAGCCTCATCTTCTTCTTCTTCTCCACCACTTCCACACCTCTTCCTCAGCTCTGGTATATCAATTCTTTTTCACGACAAATGTATGTGTCTAAATTTCCGTTATCTACCCATTCCTGTCGACCCAGCTTAAAATATGTACCCGATTTATTGTTATGTAAGGAAAGACAGTGAGAAAGTGGATTGACAACCCAACATCATAAACAAATCCCGAGTGATCTGCCGGCATCTTTGTGGATGATAAGGAAAAGAATAGCACCACTGCCTCACAGAGAGTACATTGTAGGAGGCGACTAACTGTGTGACATGGCATACCACCGGCCATGGTGGTTGTTTAGAGAAGCATAAATGGCGCTTAACAGGTAGTGGGTCTACTTTGCTCTAGTGTTTAAGTCTATTAAGATGGATTTGCACATCGGATAACCACCCTCCGTAAGCGCTTGTCCCAACGCTGCAGAGTATTAAACTGCTCAAGCCTAGCAAAATTTAACACTTCATCCCCGTTAGCAGTGCCCGCTATGGGACTACATTCAGCATTGTTATATTCTTTTGAACTATTTTGTAACAGTTTTAGTCAGAGTCGTTGGATGTAAAATGACATGAGTGGAGCATAGAAGTTAGTCAAAGTTTAGTTTCAAACAATCGTAAATGACTAGATTTGTAACATATGAATTATTCTGTGCTTTATTGTTCATGTACGTCCTAGTGTTTTCCATGTTGATGTTGTGAGATAGGTCACTTTAGGTCACAGAGAAAGTGGAGTGTAAAAAAAGATCTTAAGAACGATAACACTGTAACAAATGTATCTAGTTCTTTCTTTCTAGTTCACATGGCTTTTCCACACTTGGCTGACTTCTGGTCTGAGTTAAAAGCGTTCTGTGTAATCACAGTATCTAGAACAGAGAAGAATTCGAGGTGACTTAATACAGGTTTATAATATGATCAGAGGAACAGATACATTAGACTATAACAAATTGTTCAAAAATACAGCCACCAGCAAAAACAGGAGGGCATAGCTACAAATTAAGCTTTTAGAGCAAGGTAATGAAAGGGAAATTGGTTATATACATAATCTGCAGAGTCTCCTAAACCAGTATAAAGACGTTGTTAAAACTCATAACTTAAGTTATATGAGTTTTTCACTCACGCAATGTCTGCTGATTTACCACACACTTCCTGCAATGTTACTATGTGTAGGTGGGATACCATGCTCCCACAAATACAAAAAAGCAACATGATGATAATAATTATGATAATTGTTGATGATGGTTATATCATTCCTTCAAACACTTGCTCCACGTAGGAGAGGCCAATTTCGTAATCTCTGACGTCATTAGAGACATATCCGCTGTCACTGGCCTCATCGAAGCTATCAACACTAACGCTAGGCTCAGTCAAAGACGGAAGACTTTATAGCTGAATCAAATAGGTCACAGTGCAACTTTATGATATAGCAGACGGCACGGGTAGAGGCGTTGTAATAATCATATTGTAATACACATCCGCTTAGGAGATCTTAACTTAACTTAACGTCTTTATACTGGTTTAGAAGACTGCATAGTCTGTATACAACCAGTTTCATTTACACCACCTTGCTCTAAAAGCTATGCCCATCCAATATGTTCTTAAATGCATTAACTGGCCCTGCGTCCACTACCTCCCGTGGCAATTCATTCCAAGCATTCACCACTCTCTGACTAAAAAAAGATTTCCTAATATCTCAATATCCTAATATCTCAATATCCTAATATATCAATATTCTAATATCCTAATATCTCAATATCCTAATATCCTAATATCTCAAAATCTTAATATTCTAATATCTTAATATCTCAATATCCTAATATATCAATATCATATTATCTTAATATCTCAATATCCTAATATCCTAATATCTCAATATCTCAATATCCTAATATCCTAATATCTCAATATCCTAATATCGCCCGGAGCTTCGATATTCTGTTGTTGATGGTCAATATCCGTGAGGCATAGAGTTCTGATGCGGATCGGACGAGCTGTCGCTGCCAAATATTGCAGAACGTCCCTGAGGAGAGCTTCCATGTAGGACAACGTCTTTTTCCAACCTTGATTTCGATAACCAGGGTAAGGATCTGGCGGGCTGTTACATCCTGGGTAGGTGAGTCACATGATCGAAGATTGAGAGGCTGCGACGGGACCCAACCAGCAACCGGTACTTCTGCTAACCTAGAGGTCAAGGGGAGGCAGAGTAGTGCCACTGATCAACAAGCAAAGAATCTAAAAGTATTACAATGGAATACAGAGGGCGTGAGAAACAAGAAACCCGAAATACAAGAATGTCTCAAAGGAAGACGACATAGACATTATTTGTATCTATAAAACACATCTAAAAGAAACTCAAAGATTTTTCATCAGATGATATGAATCCTTCCGTCAAGATAGGGAAAAAGGAACCAAATGAGGAATAATTATACAGGTCAAAAACTATATACCAGCAGTAGAAAACAATATATCTGGACCAGATGAATTCGATTACATCACAGTAAGATACTCCTACCCATTAAAGACGCAATTATAACAAACTGATTTAGCCCAACAGCCACAGATCTACAAATACACAGCCACAATTTAAGAGTCGAGACATCTCATAGTGGGAGATTTTAAAAGTCACTCATTAAGTTGGGACTATGAAATAATGGACTACAGACATCTCATAGTGGGAGATTTTAAAAGTCACTCTCCAATCTGGGGCTATGAAACAATGGACAAAATATGTGAGGAGATAGAAGATTGAATTAAAGAAAATGAACTCATCCTAAAAAATTGACCAGACGATATGCATTCATGTTACTTTAAATATGGACACAAATGAGTACTCCGGACCTCGCTTTAGGAACGGACGAACTTCAACGGTAAATATCATGAACACCTGGGTGAAAATGACTGTGTTCCAATAACTTTAGAAATATATAACATCGGACAAACAGAGATAACAGATATGCACACAAGCTGGAACTTCTAAAGAGCAAACTGTGATCTCTTTATAGAACATGAAAATAAACTCTGCCAGAAAATACCCCTTGCCAAAAATGTAAACAATAACGTTGGCATCACGGCGGAGGCTTTTATTAAGACAGCAAAGAAATGAACCCCACGTGAAAAATGGAAATATACTAATAGCCTTAATGGAGCGACACACTAGTGAAAATCCACCAAGAACTAAGTGAGGCAAGAGATACCATGGAAAACAATACTTCACCCGAACACACAGCGAAGCGGAACAAAATTAAAAGCACATTCATGAAGCAAAATAAGGCTGAAATTCAAAGAAGTTGGCATGAAAAGACTGAAGGCCTCAATATGGACAGGGACACAAATAAACTCTGGAACCTGACAAGAGCCTTACATTAATAAGCAAGAGGTAGCTATTGGGTGTCAGTCATTAAGGAACACATGAATCATCATACAGGGAAAAATCACAGCAAAGATTCTGGCTGAATTTATCAGAGACCAGAGTACTACAGCATTGACTCGGGAACGCAAACTAGAAGTTTAAAAAACGATGAAAAGATAACATGGAGAAGCATAATGCAGGCATGATTCAAATTTCAAAAAAACACAATCACCCACCGGAGGAGGTCAGCAGTTATAAAGAGGTCAAGAAAGCCATACAACAAAAGACGAGAGAGGTAAAAGAAGCGTGGATATGTGAGCAATGCACAAACATCGAAGAGAAACTAAACAGAAATGATGCTAAAGGAGCATACAAGGTTGTCAAAGAACTGGTAACACCAAGAAAAGGCAGGAGCCTTATGATCCATGATAAAAGCGGCAAGTGCCTTATTGAGAAAAATGACGTGCTGGCACGATGGACAGAGTACTGTTACGAGCTTTATAACTATGAAGGGCGAAACGAACCTGAGAAAACAATCGCCCCCCCCCCCCCTCCCCCAACACCAACAAATAAAGAGGATAACCAACTGATAACAAAGAAAGAGGTAATTGCAGCGGTAAAGACATTGAGAAGAGGGAAGGCGGCCGGCTTGAACAATATACCAGCAGAGCTCTTACAAGCAGGTGGAGAGGTAGTGGTGGAAGGCCTGACACACATCTGCAACAAAATATGGGCGACAGGAAACTGGCCGGACTTATGGACGAAATCAATAGTTATACCGTTACATAAGTCTGGAAACCTAAAGCGGTGCCAAAATTACAGAACAATAAGCTTCATCAGCCACCCTAGCAAGATCATGCTTAGATTGATCCTCGACCGATTGAAACCCCAAGCAGAAAACATCATTGCCGAGGAGCAAGCAGGATTCAGACAGTAAAGAAACACTTCAGACCAGATATTTAATAGCTGCTAAGCGAGAAATATCTAGAACAGCAGCAAACACGGTATCATGTGTTTGTGGATTTTAAGAAGGCGTTTGATAGGGTATGGCATAAAGCGCTCTGGGCAACCATGAGGATGTATAATAACAACGGAAATATTATAACTGTCCTTGAACACCTGTTTGACAAGGAGTTTAGAGGCAGGTCTTGTGAATGGGAGGCGAGGGGACTGGTTTCGCACATCAGTTGGCGTGAGACAGGGGTGTACACTCTCTCCAACTCTTTTCAATATATTCCTTGAAGGAATTATGAGTGAGGCACTTGGAGGTCACGTTGGTACTGTCAAGATAGGGGGCCGAACGATTACCAACCTTTGTTATTGCAGATGATATTGCCCGGTTGGCGGATTCAGAAGCAGAACCCCAGGAATGGGTCAGAAGGCTCGATGAAACAGCTCTTGACTATGGTATGGAGATAAACGCTGGAAAGACAAAATTAATGACCAACAACGCCACGGGCTTCAACAGCAGGATAAAAGCTAACGGTCAGGAACTCGAAGTGGTTGACCATTTTAAATATCTTGGGTGGATTGTCAGTGATGAAGGATCAAAATGTGAGCCAGAATAGCACAGACAATAGCGGCGCTTGCACGGCTTAACACAATCTGGCATGATAAACGGTTAGCACTAGGCACGAAAATCAGATTAATGCGTACACTGGTCCTGTCAATATTCCTCTATGCGTGTGAGACATGGACAGTTACAGCTGACCTTAAACGAAGGATACAGGCCTTGGAGATGAGATGTTTCCGAAAACGTTTAAACGTCACGTACACAGATCGAGTTACAAATGAGGAAATACGAGATAGAATTACAACGGCAATAGGGCCTTTCGAAGACCTATTGGCAACTGTCAAAATAAGGAAACTCACTTGGTACGGTCACATATCGAGATCAAATGGTCTTGCAAATACAATCCTCCACTGAAAGGTGCATGGCAGACGACGAAGTGGCCGGCCCAATAAGAGATGGGAGGACAACATAAAAGAATGGACCAGTCTCCGACCAGAAGAGTCACAGGAAGCGGCATCTGACAGAGAGGGGTGGCGTGGGGTTGTGAGGATGTCTTCATGTGTGCCCCAACGACCTCACCGGTTACGGGATGACCTGACCTCAATTCAAAATGGAGAAGATAAACACTATTTGTTTAAAAACCAATAAAACAAGAAAGCTCCAGGATAAAATGGCATCACAAACGAAATGATTTAAGACTTAGATTATAATGCAAGAAGAAAACTCAAAATCTCCAATAATGGAGCACGGGTGAGATCCAAGACCAGTTGCGGAAAGCTATCATCAACAGTTTTTGTCCATCACAAGTGATGAAGACCACTCTCTTTGTTCAGCCGTGTGGACAGTCGTATCTCTTGCTGTGTCCGGAGAAATGGGTGACTTTCGCGGAGATTTGGATTAGAGTGAGGAAGAAACTGCGCCTTTTGTCAACCTCACTCACAGAGCCTAAGCTACATTTTGCCAGTGGCAAGACATTCATCGAGACGACTGGAGATAGCATAGGATGTAGATTTTGCCTCAGGGTTACCACCGAAGCCTTTCCGTAAACATGTAACCCGCAGGGTAGAAAGGTGGGAAGACATCTAACGCAGCTTGTCGTGCCTTTTCGATAACCACAAAAGGTCGTATGGACAACACTCAGCGTATGAGTGAGTCTGGCATCTCTCCCCAGCTGCATTCAGTTCATCATAGTAGCATCTAAAATTCCCACACGCCATATTCGTGAAGGTGAACCGGCAGAACTAACCCGTGAGATACGACACAGGTATAACTAATTTAAGCGTAGCGCCATTCAGCCGGTGTCCAGATCAGGATAAACGGATGGAATAAATCACAAAGAATCATCAAAAGAAAACCCTCCAAATTGACAAGACAAGCAAGAAAAACTATAGACCCACAAGTCTGCTCAACTGTTTTGAAAAATGTCATGGAAACAATGGTAGAAGCAAGAATAATTATGCATCTTAAAAAAACACCCAGCTGCTACTCAACTCACAGACATGCTTTATAAAAAAAAAAAACATAATATAGCGGCTGATGTACCTAACCCAGGTTTGATGTAGGGTAAAGGCACATTGACCCACCTACATTAAATGGATGCAGTGTGCAGTCATCCAGGGTGCAGTGATCGACGCGGAAGCTGCTGTCCGGCTGACAGCAAGCCTCTGACATAGGACCTTTCCTACACACACGTGTCCATAGCAACACTTTCTCGTAGGTGACCCTATTGTTTACTGAGTTTGCTATAGGGGCGACCGAGTACATGGCGGTATAACTAGGCAGCGAGCAGTTTGGGGCCCCTTAAGTGTACCCACCGAGGAGTGAAATATGCTCTGGCTGTTACTAGCCCAAACCCCACCTATGGGTTGAAAGATTTTCTCATCTGGCTTGTGCCTTTCTACACAAGTTTGTTTTTCCAACCTACGATACTTCTACCAAGTATCCAATAATGGTTGAGGCCCCCAAAGAAGATCCGGCCTAGCTCAACATCCCAGCTGCAGTGAGAGCATCGAGTGATCAAACGTTGCCCTACCGTCGGACTACGATATGACTCTAAGGGTGGGGTGGAGCTTTGGAATCTCATTGGAAAGAAGGAGCTCTTGTGCCGTGGGGGAGGGTGGGGGAGATCGTGAAGACATAGTGGACAGGACGTGACACAGCTACGGGAAAAGGCCTAAACACAGAATATCGAAGTGTGGTCTGCAATGAGAGCACCTATGCCTAGAGGGGAATGCACTCTGTAACAACCCCCCCCCCCCCCCGCCTCCCCCCATCACCCCCATTGATGCAACGAACCTCCAAAAGATCAAGGAAGGAAATGGCAAAGCAAAATACATATATCACCCACGGAGAAAGGCGCACGCAATGTACTCTTTCGATGGCAGAAGTCTGCAGCAAAACACCCAATACTCCAATGCCAATAAACAATAAATTATTCAAACGAACTCTGGCGTCGCCTCGGTTATCAAGGCCCGCGAAACAAAGATAATTCCCCTGCTCTGTACGAGATGTTAGCAAGGGGGAACCTTAACATACTACAGCTTAACACTACCGGAATCCAAAACTAGGTAAATGAGGTTACAAAAAGACTACAAGACCATCAAATCCACATAGCTCTCCTCCAGAAAACGATACTTTCACAAAGACAAGTTAACATCACTAGCTATATACAGTATAAGTGCAAATGCAACAAGTGCCAGGAAATTATGACTCTGGTCAGGAATGATACACAAGCCATTGTAACCAACATACTGTGGAAGATATTGATCAACAAACATGGAGAAAATAATACACAAAATACATATTACATAACTTTTACTATCCTCCAACATCCAAGACTTGTCAACCTGAATTTGAGCCTACGTCAAAGAATACAGTGTTGGTGAGAGATTTCAATGCCCATATGCCACATCTTGGATACTGCCAGAGATTGAAGAGCTGTGTAATGACACAAATCGTATACTGCTCCAGAGTCTGGAAACCGCGCCTCATTTGCGCAGAGTACACGGTACCACCAGCCAGCCCGATCTGACACTACCACTAAAATCTTGGACGATGTTGGAATCGATTATCGTCCTATTCTAACAATTATTGAAACACTGCAGATGGATAGGATGGTACTGAGAAAATAATCAATAGATGGACAGTAACAGTAAGGTAAATCAGGAAACAAAGCAAGCGGGACAGAAAATTGTAGAATATTGGATCTACACAAAAAATAGAAAATTAGGCGTACAGATTGCTGAGCAGCCTTTTAGGGATCAAGAAAAATTCAAACACAACATCACTGACCAGAGAAACTTGGCACGAAATAATATCAAACACCATAAAATCAAATATTGTTAAAAAACTTTACGCCAGAGTAGAAGAAGCGCAACAAAGAAGCACAATGAGGAAAATGGAATAGAAGTATAGATTATGAAATGGATACAGGCCTTCCTGACATTTAGAACCATATATATCAACTTTGGAGGTCGTCTTATTCTTCTGCGTTCGTTCTGAAACTCCCGCTACAAAGCCATGAACAAGGCTTTGCAAGTAGCAAGAAGAACGGAATGCGTTGTGGCAATAGTTTACAGCTTGACTGATATATTTCTACCTTTAGGTTCGACACATCTGTCTTTGGAGGTACAATATCAGTAAAAGAACGCCAGTAGAAGGACTGCCACATGACTCTCCTCTAAGCTGCCCCCTTTTCCTCATCTATACAAATGACCCCACTAAACATCTACATTTGTCGTAGGCCTTGTTTACTGATGACTTCGTCATCTGGACCACCGAGAAATGTCACAGCCAAAAGTAACGATGACATAAATAAACTATATAGAAGAGATCAAAGTCTCATCTTTTAGTTCCGAACAGGACATACCAGGGTCAATGTGCATTTAAACCGCATCAACATTCAGCACCTGACCTTGTGTAGACATTGTTCTCTCACTGGTGAAAGAGTAAACGCCTGCTCATTGATTGCAAGGCGCTTGCGGAAATGAGAAAAAATATTCTAAGAAGCACTGCCGACAATTGCCAACACACTGTAGAGAGCTGTGAAACTGAAAACGATCTGCATTTATAAAAGAGTGGCATTGGGCTGCCAAGAACAGACTTCCTCAGCAGATATGTGATAACAACAACAACATTATACTCTTTTAGTATAGTTTCTGTTTGAAGACATATTATTTTTGACCTTTGACCTTCAGCTCTCAACATAGAAACAAATTCTTCTATTAAAAACTCAATTTAGTTTCCGCTCTACATATGTTCTCTTTTAGACGATGTAATTTTATAGTTTAATAAAAACAAATGGGACCAAGATGCTGATAGGAGTATGAGCTGTAGCGATCAGTGACCCAGCGTCATGGCCAGCGACCCAGAGATGACTCCCAGCGTCATGGCCAGCGACCCGGAGATAACTGCCAGCGTCATGGCCAGTGACCCAGAGATGACTCCCAGCGCCATGGCCAGTAACCCAGAGATGACTCCCAGCGTCATGGCCAGCGACCCAGAGATAACTGCCAGCGTCATGGCCAGTGACCCAGAGCTGACTCCCAGCGTCATGGCCAGTGACCCAGAGATAACTGCCAGCGTCATGGCCAGTGACCCAGAGCTGACTGCCAGCGTCATGGGCAGTGACCCAGAGCTGACTGCCAGCGTCATGGCCAGCGACCCAGAGCTGACTGCCAGAGTTGCAGTCCCTTCATAATGTATTTCTTCGGGATCTGAAACACAGCAACATCTCCATCCACTTTCTCTCCGAAAAGAGTGGTTGCTTTATATATATATATATATATATATATATATATATATATATATATATATGTATATATATATATTTATATATATATATATATATATATATATATATATATATATATATATATATATATATGCGATACTTGGTAGTCCTGACCAGACTGCGAATAATTTGAATTGATAAGAAAGTTATCCTTAAATCAAAGCTGACTTTAATGTATACAATGGTCAGCTCGGTATACCTATACGCGTGTGAGATTCTGACTGTTGCACTAGAACGTAAAATTTGGGCAATGGAAATCTTCTTCTTCTTCTTCTTTGTGTTCGGTTTCGTACGCTCGTTTTATGCCACCAGATTGGCTGCCTCCATGAAGTGACACGTCAGTCGTAGGTCCTCAATAGTTTCCCACAGTTTGTCTTGTATGTTTCTCTCCTCGGGACAGGTCTTCTCACGGGAGTCTTGGTGCAGTGGACATGTTTCAGGATGTGTTCTGGAGTCTGGGGTCCTCTCTGACATGTACATTGTGCAGTCTGTGCTTCTTTCATTTCATGCATGTGAGATGCTTGCGAACACTTTTTGGCTTTTCATATCTGGATTTCGTTACAAACTAGAGTTTTCTTGAAATTGTTAGGAAGGAGCTAGGTCAGTTTAAAAACCTATTGACTATAGTAAAAACACGAAAATTTACATGGTATGGACATATATCGCGGTCGGTGGGGCTGACCAAGACAATCCTGCAAGGCACTGTGTCTGGGAAGCGTGGGAGAGGAAGACCAAACAAATGAGATAGGAGGACAATATAAAAGAGTGGACGGGAAGGTCTATAGCTGAAACTAATACAGTAAGTAGCATGTCCTTTTACAGAACGTAGCTTCTTACAACCGCCACCTATTTGGCTGTTATAAGTTTCTTGGCAAGTGTGCAGTACGGTAGGTTGCCATTTCTTTCCGTACGTGAAGGAGCATTCGCCCGAGAAAAAACCATGTCTGCCAAACTGGACAAAAGTGGGAATCGAGCTCGGAATGTTGGGATTGTGAAAACGGAGCGAGTTTCATCCCTATGCCACGCAGCCTCCTTACTGTAACTAATACCCTGGCGAAAAAATATAATCGAATGGCGCGAACTGAACAAACTGCAATAACGGTACCCCATCTAGGGACTGATGATGATAATATATATATATATACACCGGTTTCGAGACATGAACTATAGCATAAGTAGCAAAGAAGGAAATTGGAGCGTTTGAAACAAAATGTTACGGAAGAATCCTACAAATTCTTTGGATAAAGAAAGAGACAAATAAAGCCATCCTAGAAGACCTGAATATTGAAGATATATGGCTCATAAACAATGTTATCTTCCAGAAATTGATTTTTTTCCGGCGACGTCAAACGTCATGACGGACTGGAAAGAATGGTCATGGAGGGCATAGCACCTGGAATGTGACGCAGGGGTCGGCTAAGGCGAAGGTGGATACAAGATGTCAAGGATACTCTAAAACATGAACAGGGGGAAAGATGGACTAAGACCGAGATTCATATCGGCTGGATGTGATGAGAGCGACGTTCTACAAAAGACATACTACATGATGATGAGAATGATGATGTTGATGTTGATGATGATGAGAATGATGATGAGAATGATGATGATGATGATGATGATGATGATGATGATGATGATGATGATGATGATGAGAATGATGATGTTGATGTTGATGATGATGAGAATGATGATGATGATGATGATGATGATGATGTTGATGATGATGATGATGATGATGAGAATGATGATGTTGATGTTGATGATGATGATGATGATGATGATGATGTTGATGATGATGATGATGAGAATGATGATGTTGATGTTGATGATGATGAGAATGATGATGATGATGATGATGATGATGATCATTCTTGAAAAAAATCCAAAATTTTGAATGTGCGTGTATGTGTGTATGTGTATATGTATGTGTATGTGTGTATATGTGCATGTATGTGTGGATCGGTGTGCATGTGTGTATTTGTGTGAATGTGTGTACGTATGTGTGTGTGTGTGTGCATTTGTGTATGTCTGTGTGTGTGTTTATATATCTGTGTGTATGTAGGTGAGTGTGTATGTCTGTGCATATGTATGTATGTGTGTATATGTGTGTATGTGTGCACATATGTATATGTGTATATGTATGTATGTATACGTGTATGTATGTGTTAATCTATATGCTTATGTGTGTATGTGTGTGTATGTTTGTATGTGAATCTGTGTGTGTACGTGCATATGTATGTGTGTATGTCTGTATTTGTGTGTGTTTGTGTGTATGCATATGTGTATCGGTGCACGTATGTGTGTTTGCGTGAAAATATTTGTATGTATTATGTTTGAATGTATGTATGTGTGTATATATGTCTGTATGTATGTGCGTATGTGTGCATGCGTGTGAATGTGTGCATGTATGTAAAATGAATGTATGAGTATGTGTAAATGTGTATGTGTGTGTATGTGTGTATGCGTGTATGCATGAATGTATGTATGTATGTAGGTGCGGTACATGCATGTAAGTATGCATGTATGTATGTTTTTAAGTAAAAAAGTAAATATCCCGTGTAAGTATATGTATGTATGTGTGTATTTATGTAAAAATGCATGTATGTATGTCTTTGTGTATATATATATATATATATGTATATATATATATACATATATATATATATATATATATATATATATATATACATATATATATATATATATATATATATATATATATATATATCATTTTGTGTGTGTGTGTGTCTATTTGAGTGAGTGAGTGAAACGTCCGCATCGATTCCAACGCACCGTGTTCTAATCCCGCTGTGTCTAGTTTGGCAGATTAAAACGCTTCTTCTCATTGCAAGATCTTCTCTGTGTGCAGAAGGTAATGTCAACTTCCATTCTGCACACATGCCACGAAACTTATCGTATATATATATATATATTATTTATTTATTTATTAGTATATGGAGGGGGGAAGAGAAGGAAGTGAGGGTGCGTAATTAGGACATAGACTAGAAACCATGCAAGAGGTAAGCGATTGGGCAGAGCGATGAACGAGGTCTCACATAATAAATAAAAAGAGGCGCGTAAGAAAATTTCAGTCTGCAACCGCAAGTTGGTTCTGGCCACTGTCGAGGGCTTTGTTGTCTGCTTTACCGCCTTCAGATGACAGGAAGTCGATGGCTAAAGCAGACTGCGTAGCTCCACCCCTCGTGTTGTCAAGACTCAACAGAGAACCAATCAGCCTTTTCTGTTCCTGTCAGTTTCTGTCTACGAGGCCCGGATACGCCCTTAGCTGTTTGTTCTTTTCTCACATGAAAATGTACTGGACAGGAAGGATATGCTTTTGTTCATTCCCTTCTTTAGCAGACACAAATAGGGACAATCTGGCGAGATGGCAGTTAAAAGGACTTGGATATTTTATTTGTAAAAGTACAACCTGTGTCGATGAAGACAGAAAATAAGGCACTTGTAGCTGTTTTGTAAATGTGAGTATATTTTTTATGTTTTTGTTAAATATGTATGTCCTACTCTCTCTTTCTCTCTCTGTCTCTCTCTCTGTCTCTCTCTTTAGACGATATGTATATATATATATATATATATATATATATATACATATATATATATGTATATGTATATATATATATATATATATATATATATATATATATATATATATATATATAGTTTATAACACATGAGTGGTATCCGAGTTGAAATGTATAGGGCAACTGTAATCATCCAGGCGTGCAGTAAAATGTGCAGTATAGATGGCGCCTAACAGGATGCTGGTCTACTTTGCTGTAGTGTTTTAGTGTTTTATGATATACTCGCACCTAGGTGAACCACCTACCACTGTGGAGTAATACGCTTCTCGAGAGCCCTCTAAGCATGAAATTCTCCTCCTGGCTATATCCAGTTCACTAGAGATGGGACCTGCACATATGTTTATGCCCATGTAGAAGTAGAAGTCAACTAAGACTAAAACTAAGACTCTCTCTCTCTCTCTCTCTATATATATATATATATATATATATATATATATATATATATATATATATATACAGCACACTACCTTACATAATTTGAACACAGTAGCTAACATACACTCACGATTTGTGGAATACTTTGAAAGTAACAAAGCAGACATGTTATGAGTTTTGATGGCTTGTCCCCTTCTTCGCTGCCTTTACTTATTTTGCAGTAAACCTGTCTAGGTACCAATTTATATTTCTGCTGACTTGAGCCAGATACTGGCGCACAAATTACGATTGGAGCAGCGAGAAATCCGAGTGAGATGAAATTACTGATCAAGACCCACATGTCATGCTCCCTATTCCTGCTTCTGTAAACGGGCTGTCACAGTAGCCTTGCCAACGAGGTGGGGAATGACGCTGTAATCCTAACAGTGCTGCGCTTAGTGAGGAGTTATGTATTGCACTACATCCAGGAGACACTCTGTCCACCTTCTCAATTACGTCATGGGTCTAAGAAAAGCTACCGTAAACAGGTCCACAATAAAACGTTGTCAGGGGTTAATACAGCTCACCACTAGCCTCTTCCAACAACAACAACATGAAGTACGTTGCAGAGGCGTTATTATTTTAGACATATTTATGTGGCTGAGTGTTCGGTTTCATTCCATTTTCTATAGCTCGGTAAACTATAACGTGTCAATACCAGGTCACAGTTTAGAACAACATTATAATGATAGAAACGGAAAGGGACTTACGGGTTACAGTAGATAATACAGGTAAAGTGAGTGAACAAGAAAGGTATCAGTGAAAAAGACATATGCAATGTTATGTATGATAACAAGAAATATTAAACATAGGGGCAAGATAGTGATAGTCAAACTGTATAAAGCATTAGTTAGACCTAGATTGGAGTAATGTGTACACTACCTTATCTTTGCGGGGATATAAGCATGCTGGAAAGGATACAAAAAAGAGTGACAAAACTCATAGTGGTATTTTAGAATTGCAGATGAGGAAAGATTAAGAAAACTCGGCCTAAAATGTATAGAAAAGAGAACAATTCGAGGTGACTTAATACAGGTTTATAAGATAATCAAAGGAACGTATCAATTAGACTAAAACAAGTCTTTTGTCAAAATACAATCACCTACACGAACAAGAGCGCATAGCTACAAATTAAATGAAGAGAGGTCCAGATTAAATATTAGGAAATATTTTTTTAGTCAGAGAGTGGTGAATGCTTGGAATGCATTGTCACAGGACGTAGTGGAGGCAGCGACAATTAATGCATTTAAGGATATATTGGATACACAGAGCTTTTAGGGAATGGAAACGTGAAAGAAACTGGTTGTATTCAAACTCTGTAGAGCCTTCTAAACCAGTATAAAAACGTTCAGTTAAATCACTTCATTTGCCGACAATATCAGGCATCTATTCCCGTATTGACTAATGTGTTAACGTCTGACTAGCCTAGTGGTATAGGACTTGGTTTTCCACATATTCTTCATATTCTTTCTTGTCGTTCGTTCTTAAACTTCCGATACCAAGCCCTGAAAACGGCTTTGCAAGCAGCTAGATACAGTCCGAATAAGTAAATGTGTTGTGTCGTATGTTGCGACGTGACTGCGATATTTGAACTTTCCGGTCCGACACATCGGACTTCAACATTCAATTTAGGTACCGGGTAAGCCTCTTCAATCCCGTCTCCCTAGCCAGTCTTCTCTGTTGCATCCTGTTGTTCAGGATGACCAGGTAAAGACGGAGAATGGTCTGAGCAGCTCAGGGTCAATGGTCTTAGCACCAGCCGTCAGCTCTTGGTGTTCTGGCCGCTACAACTCATGCCCTGCTCAGCATCTTGATCCCGCTTCTCACAGCAAAGGTGTGGAGTTCAATTCCCGTTACCATCACGCTTCAGTTGAACCAGCCGTAACTGGATACTTGGCTAAAAGAGAAACAGCGAGTAAGGGAACTGTTCCTTCCCCCTAATAAACAAATCTATAACTCTCCTTCCATGACAGGTGTGTCTGTTATAGGACTACTTTTACAAGTGCACATACCGTTAACAAGTTACTGTTTTCAAATGCGTGGTTGGTTTGTTGGTTTGACTATTGATCCAGCGGCCTATGTGCTCCTGCCCTTTGGTCCAATGGAATACAGTGGTATCTGCAAGTGTTTATAAGCTGATGTTAAGTTCCGTACAAAGTGTTCCATTTGTCTGGCCTTGGAAGAAAAAAGAACTCTTTCCTAACGCCTGCCAGGGCCGGACATTCAAAACGATGATATTCAACAGTTTCATTGGGATGTATGTACAACCGGAAATCGGGAGCATGTTCTGGTTGGATTCTGTTCAAGTGGCTGATAAGTTGTATGTGTTCAGTGCGAAGTCGGAAAATGGTGCATTGGTCTCGCCTTTTCAGGAGGTTGATGTTGTCTTTGGGAATTGGGATGGGCATATCTTTGTAGATTTCTCTCCCAGTATTTCCATTTCCCATCTATTCAGCAAAGCCTCTTTGTCCACAGTGTTGAGTAGTTGTTTGACTGTCTGCAGGGTTGTTGGTATTGGTGGTCAAATGCGTGGAAGAGAAAGTATCTACAAATGTATTTATTGGTGAATGGAGTAGATAGATTGAGTTGTAAATATAGATTACTCACTCTATTACGATTTTCTATCGGTATGTCAACTCTTATATCTTTCTATGCTAAGAAGAAACTATCGGAATGTCAACTCTTATATCTTCAAATGCCAAGAAGAAACTATTGATAATTTCAACTCTTATTTATACTGATGCCAAGAGGAAACTATCGAGAATGTCAACTATTATATATACTAATGCCAACAAGAAACTATCGGAATGTCAACTCTTGTATCTACTTATGCCAAAAGGAAACTATCCAAATGTCAACTCTTATATCTTCTTATGCCAAGAGGAAACAATCGGAATGTCAACTCCTATATCTTCTTATGCCAAGAGGAAACTATTGATGGTTTCAACTCTTATATATACTAATGCCAAGAGGAAACTATCGAGACTGTCAACTATTATATATACTTTTGCCAAGAAGAAAATGTCACAAACTAAATTGACTACGAGATCTCAAGACGGGGAAAAGCAGTTTAGCATTGCTTCAGCTGCAATAAAACAATACTCAACGAAATTTAATACAACACGGGAATAGCACACCATTTTAATTGCATGGTCATTACAGCAATGATTTATGAATGCGATGTGTGGAACTTCCTCTAAACAAATGCTAAGAAAATCAGAGATACACAGTGTACAATGGAACGACGGGTACTTAAGATTTCGATAAAGAATCAGACCCAAAATGAAGAACATTCAACATCAAACATTGCTTTCGGAGGTCGTGAAGTAGCAATACAACATAAACATCACTGGGCATCATCAGGCGCGAGGACTTAGGCGGGAAATTAGATCGCACATTGTCTTACATAACGCACTGCCAAGACACAAAGCGTAAGATACACACATGAAATAATATCATCAGAAAACTGACCAGCACAACAGGGGGGGGGGAGGTGGGGGATTGGGGGGCACAGCCATCAGTCCTTGGACATCTACACTTGCCTTGTGTTTCTCCGTAGCTGAATATGCTGCGCCAGTCTGAAAAAACTCTGCGTATGCGAAACTAGTTGATACAGCAATACATGAGGCGGGTCAGATAATTTCAGGGTGGCTAAAACCCACCCCCATTGATAACATATACCCCATAATTGGCAGAGCACTCCCCCCCCCCCCCCCCCCCCACCTGAGATCCGAAGAAGCGTCGCAGCAGAAATCGAACGAGAGAAACAGGCACCCAATGCACCCAATGTTTGAACATCAGGTACAAAACACAAGACTCAAATCCAGACATAGGTTTTTTTAAACAACAAACCCCCACACAGACAAACCCTGAAAGTCGCCGTATCGAGAGGTGGCACGAACTGGTGCAGGCTCCAGAAATGGAACTTCGGGAGGAACCTGCTCCTGGACATCATCTACCATACACAACATGGAAGTCACTGAACAGACTCCGAACTGGTGTATCACGGTGCAAGAGGAATATGAAGCGATTGGGATACACAGATATATGACACATGTGATTGCGGCGCAATACAGGACCCAGACCACCTGATGACCTCCTCCAACGTCCAGGAAACATGGAATAGGCGCGACATGCTGGAGGCAAATGACAAGGAAATCCATGTCTGGTGAATAATGGAAGCAAGATATATAACATGGTGCTTGGACACAGAAAGTAAGTATCCCTGTACTGGACATGTAAAACGCATGTCTGACAACAGAGAGACACGCAGAACACTATTTTGGTGGTTATATAATTGTACACATCCACGGATCCGCCCACTTATGCGTTGACGGGATTGACTGACCAAAAACCAAGGTCCGCATTAGTACGCCACTACAATAGATCGGTAAGTACATAATATTATTAGCTTCTTCGCATTAGGCATATTTGCTTGTCTAACACTGAGCTCAATGTAATAAGGTGAATATGGATTAGATGTCGTGACTTTCTAGTTTTACGGATCATAGAAATAATAGACACTGCACCAAACAACGTAATGCCATTAAATATGGTGCAAACAGAGGTATGTTAAAGTAATCTGATCAGAAGTAAATATAGCATCAATTTACATATATATATATATATATATATATATATATATATATATATATATATATATATATATATATATATATATGTAAATGGTAAAGGGTGTTCTTCGCAAACTTAAGCTCTGGTCGGAAATGAAGCGCTATATATTTCAGAACGCTAAGCCACATTTTATGTGAGGTGGGTTGGCCAGTTCACTTCCTCCATGTCCTTTCCTACCCTAATCGTAAGTCAGGTACCCAATTACAGCTTGGTTGGATTGAGCGTGAAGGCTGTGCAGTTGAACCCAGTATCTGTCCGGTGAAATACGGAAATTCTACTACTACATTTGAATCTGACATATTCTGTGTGTAGCTGGACAATGGTCACCTGATCTCGTCTAGAAGGTGTTGCAGTGCCACCTTTTTATATGACCAGGGAATGGCCTTTTTTCCATTTCGATCTGTATCTAGCCTTGGTAATTGCTTTTATCTCGTCTTATGTTGTTGTTGTGCAACTGTTTTAGTATTCCTCCTCTTTTGGCAAGTCTGCCTGGTTCCTTGCTTCATGTGATGTTGGATTTGGCTCGTATCTATTTGTTTTTACTTTTTTTTTAGCCCTGAACAAAGCGGCGAACTCAGTTTTTGTTCTGGTTTTTTAGGGCTGTTAAAACAGAAAGGGCATTACTGGAAACAACCACTTTTCTTCTACACGTTCCTTAATCTTATTGTTAGTTACTCATCGCAAGCAACAGTTGAATGTTTTTGTCTGGATGATGTAACTTACGTCGTATTTGGATTATAGTGAATACGAAATTTCCCTGGACTACAACCTCTACATCTGGTCCCGAGCTACCTTATGACAGCGGCAAGATGATAATTCAAGATGGCTTTATATAATTCTTGATACAGGCACTCTGGTCTCACCTGCCTTGAGTCCAGCGGAAGCTTGAAATAGGCGGAACTCGAACGCCCGCAATTTCAGTTCAAAGGTTGGAGATGCGACCGGCTTACCTTTTAATTAAAGCAACGCCAAGGCAGAACTTTTATAAGGTCATCACATCTGCCCTGTTACTGTGGTCGAGAGGTAAGGCACTCACATTTCCAAGCTTTGAGCTCAAATGGTCTGGGTTCAAGTCCCGCAGATTTCTAATGACCCCTGGTATCGAAGGCGGTAGGACCGAAGGGTCTACATCTGGAGTTACCTTGAGTCATTTTGATAATTCTTGAGCCCTCTTGTTCTTGTAGGCTGATGTATTCTGAAAAAAAACAACACATAAACATGTTATAGTTTAATTAATCCTTTCCGTTGATTATCTTATAAACCTGTATTAAATCACCCTGAATTGTTCTCTTTTCTATACACTGTAGGCCGTTTTTGGGAGTCTTTCTTCATAACCTATGGGATGCGCTCTATTGTTCTATACATCCACATTTAAAAAGGCATCAATGTCCATTTATCTTACCACAAACAGTACAATTTAAATGTGTGAGTAACTTGTTTAGTATACGACTCATGCTGCTCAAACCAATTTTGCCCATCTCTTTGCTGATTTCTATTTTTCATCTTCCGTTTGCTGTTAGTATATTTTCTAACGGTCCTTGAACACCTGTATGACAAGGCGTCTAGTGCAGTTCTTGTGAATGGGAGGCGAGGGGACTGGTTTCGCACATCAGTTGGTGTGAGACAGGGGTGTACACTCTCTCCAACTCTTTTCAATATATTCCTTGAGGGAATTATGAGTGAGGCCCTTGGAGGTCACGTTGGTACTGTCAAGATAGGGGGCCGAACGATTACCAACCTTTGTTTTGCAGATGATATCGACGGGTTGGCGGGTTCAGAACCCGAACTACAGGAAGGCTCGATGAAACAGCTCTTGACTATGGTATGGAGATAAAAGCTGGAAAGACAAAATTAATGACCAACAACGCCACGGGCTTCAACAGCAGGATAAAAGCTAACGGTCAGGAACTCAAAGTGGTTGACCGTTTTAAATATTTTGTGTCGATTGTCAGTGATACAGGATCAAAATTTGAGGTGTTGGCCAGAACAGCACAGACAATTGCGGCCCTTGTACGGCTTAACAAAATCTGGGAAGAAAAACGGTTAGCACTAAGCACGAAAATCAAATTAATGCGTACACTGGCCATGTCAATATTTCTCTAGGCTTGTGAGACATGGACAGTTACAGCTGACCTTCAACGAAGGATACAGGCCTTGGAGATGAGATTTTTCCGAAAACCTTTAAACGTCACGTACAAAAATCGAGTTACAAGAGAGGAAATACGAGATAGAATTACAACAGCAATAGGGCCTTTCGAAGACCTCTGGCAACTGTCAATAGAAGGAAACTCACTTGGTACTGTCACATATCGAGATCAAATGGTCTTGCAAATACAATCCTCCACGGAAAGGTGCATGGCAGACGACGAAGAGGCCAGCCCAAAAAGAGATGGGAGGACAACATAAAAGAATGGACCAGTCTCCGACAAGAAGAGTCACAGGCAGCGGCATCTGACATAGAGGGGTGGCGTGGGGTTGTGAGGATGTCTTCATGTGTGCCCCAACGACCTCACCGGTTACAGGATGACCTGACGTGGCCCCGATATTTCTAAGATATAAGCTTTTGGCATATTCCAGTATTTGATCGTTTTAGATTTCGAGTCTACTTTGCTTGTTGTTGTTGATACGTATCCAGCAGAATGCCCTATGCCACGTATTAATCAGCTGTTGTTTAGTGCCATACAAAGTATTCCATGTATCAAAGTTTTCTAAAACATTGAGCGCTGAGTACTCAAAGAGTGATGATCGACGGTTTCATTTGGGTGTGTGCACAGCTGGCACTCAGGAGTATATTGTGGTTGGACTTTGTTCAGGTGTTTGCTTAGTGGGATATGTTGGATTCTCAGTCGGAAAATGGTGCTCTGATCCTTCCTTGTGAGTTTATTTACACTGTTATTTGGAATGGAGTTTGCCATATATATGCATATATCCCTTCTCGTGTTTCCCATAGCCCATCTGTTCAGCGAAGTTTCTTTGCTGATCTTATGAGCTGTTTAGCTGTTTATCAAGTTGTTACTGTGTGTGGCTGTTCTTGTCTTGATATCTCCTTTACAAGTATGTCTGCCTTCTCATTGTCACATGTGTTTGAGTGCACAGGGATCCACTGCAGAACTAATTTGATAACAATGGAAGTGATAATGTAGTGTCAATGTCTATAGATATTTAGATAAGGTCAGGTCTACATTGACCAGCAACTTCTAATGTCTGAAGAGATTACATTGAACCTGTAAAGACAACACTGTTTTGGGCCTTTGAAAGAAAGGCATACACATATATTCTCAGATAGTACAAAGCGGCTTCAAGTGAACGGATTTCAGCTTCGTTGCTGGAGCAAACCTCCTCGCAAGCATCAAACAGTTCATCAGAGGATCCGTCCGGATATGTTCTTTAAACGCCATAACCTGCTTTCTTGGTGACTTTAAATTCAGATCCATAAGAATATACATGCTTAATTATCATACCTTTAATTTTATTAGTGTTAATGTCAAATTCATACACTCGACTTTTCTTCTTTACTTGCTTGACTATTTCCTATATCTCTTGTTCGTTTTAAGTTAGTCGCAATGTGTTATCCATGTTTCTGAAATGATTCCTTTCAGTGCGGTAGGATGTATACATGGTGAGTTGTTACCGTCTGATTCCCGATACGTACCGTTGTGCCACATACTTTGGTGTCTTCGCGATTCATCGACCACTCTTCACTACAGCGGACGTGATAAAGAACATGTATACACAAATTACAAGATACATTAATCAAGTAGACATGATGGTTATGTGTTATTATTTAAATGACAATTTGTTTTTCGTTAGTTGTCTTGCTTGTGCTTTTCAGAGTCATGTTGTGATCAAGTTTCTTGACCTGGCCCTAGTATGTGCTACGTAAACGGGTGTCTGTACTGCGTCTGTTATTTCTGCTATCTATGTTTTGCGCAGTCGGTCCTTGGAATTGTGTCCTTAGCATTTGTGTATCATTGTTTTCTGAGGGATACTATATAGTGTTGGACGTGCCAGGTGGCCGAATCATTTGGTTTGCTGTCTCTTGATGAGGTCTAGCACTGGCGTTGTAACAACTTGTTTCCTAAAATCTTCGTTTCTGATTCAATTGAATCTTGTTATTCCAAGCATTATGCGTGGGCATTTGATCTTTGTTTTTAGGATGTTTCTTTTATCTTTTATTGTTAATGTCCAATTCCGTCGCTGAGAGCACAATGTGGATATATATATTGTGTTATAAAGAGTTCTTTTTGTATCCATTGTCACGTGCTTACACAGTAATATCGGAGACAAAATTATTTCCTAAAATCTAATCTGGACGTTTCTTTAGTTAATTTGTAACTATGCCCTCTTGTTCTTGTAGGTGGTTGTAATTTGATTTAAAAAACTTGTTATAGTCTAATTTATCCGTTCCTTTGAGTGTTCTATAAACCTGGATTAAGTCACCTGGAATTCTTCTCTATTCTAGACACAGTAGGCCTGTGTTTCTGAGTCGTTTCCACATAATTGTAATTCTGAAATCCCACTATCGGCTTTGTCGCTCGTTTTTGTATTCTGTCCAGCATGTTTATATCTCCTATAAGATAAGGATTCCACACCTGTACACAGTACTTCAATCTAGGTCTAACTAATGTTTTATAGAGTTTGACTATCACTTCCTTGATCCTATGTTTAATATTTCTTTATACCATACCTAACATTGCATTTGCCTTTTTCACTGCTACCTGGACTTGCTCACTCACCTTACCTGTGTGATCTATTATAACCTGGACTTGCTCACTCACCTTACCTGTGTGATCTATTATAACCTGGACTTGCTCACTCACCTTACATGTGTGATCTATTATAACCTGGACTTGCTCACTCACCTTACCTGTGTGATCTATTATAACCTGGACTTGCTCACTCACCTTACCTGTGTGATCTATTATAACCTGGACTTGCTCACTCACCTTACCTTTGTGATCTATTATAACCTGGACTTGCTCACTCACCTTACCTGTGTGCTTTAATATAACCCCTATGTTCTTTTCCATTTCGATCTTTCTGATATTGTTCTCTCCCATTCTGTAATTATGTTCCATATTGGATCTACCCATGTGGATAATTGTACATTTATCTATATTAAACTCCATTTGCCAGCTTATAGACTATTCGTAAGTGTGACGTTATTTAACCTGTCTAAATGTTGATTACCTATTTTTATTTGTGACATATACCTTGGTTGTTAGTTGAATCATGCAGCATTTGTGGTGGAAACTGCTTTATACAGAATCTTAAGAACACGTGACATAACAATCTTTAGCGTTGCGAAGACTGGTAGATGATTTACACGTATAGCGATATTTTCATTTCATTATATGGAGTGGGTGGCTGAATGATTTAGATGTCTCAGTGCCAACTAGGAGGACAGCGGATCGAATCCATGATAAAACATGTTATTTTTCTGGCGAAATAAAAAAACATAGCCAGCACACGACGTGGCGACAGCAGCGGCGAAGTGGCTTGTAGTCCTCAGTCTCTAAATCCCCTCGACTACCTCAGCAACCGGGAAAATGTCGTATGCCAGTTTTTATTTTTTTATTTAAAATAAAATGTTGAGGAATATGAAAATACAAGGGGTTATCGAAAATTTAAAGCCGATAATGCTGCGTTTTAATTGGTAGCTGTAGGTGGAGTGAGTTTACTTTTAATATTTCTTTCGTAGCGAGTTACAGTTGCTCTACTTAAATCTTGAGTCATATTTAGGAAGGTGAATTTGGGTCCTACTGGCTGTAGTGCAATGTGATACTCTTCAGTAAGCTTCTCACTATATGCATTACAATTTCGATCCCCAACTCTTTGCCTAGACTGATGTGAGACAGCGTGTTCCCAGGTGCACTACGTGAGTTAGGGCCCTGTTAAGTATGTTTCACTTGACACTGAATTCGCTTTGCTTCGAAGGGAGCATATTCCACTAATGGCAAAACAAATCGAAATTTAATATTTACTTAATATTTATTCTGATCTTAACCGCTATACGTCTGTATTGTGCTAATTTCTATCTCCTTTACTTATTGCCGTTCGACTTAATTATACATTTGTCTCTCTTTTCTTTTTGAGTATGTATGAGAACAAATCAATTAACAGATCACATATTTATTAATTTTTTTAAACAACTAAATGAGGTTTGAACTTGAAAACAATTTATTATTGCGTTAACATTGTTCGCATTTCTCAACATAATTACAAGAAAATTTAAATACTTATATCCCTAATCATAATCAAAGAAGTCAGCTCATTTTGTCAGATGTCTGGGCACCCATATGTACACACTTTCCGGAAATTCAGCCGATCATGCATTGTGTTGTAGGCTAAACCATGCGAACACCCTGTCGCATTTGCTACACTGCCTACCGTTACTCGTCTGTCAACGCGAATCGTCTCCCCGGCACGCTACATCTGAATAAGCCGATCTGGTCGGGCTTTCGTCAGCAGTTTTTGAGCTTCCTTGAGAAATGTATCGACTCAGTTAGGTAACGGTTACCACTATACTTCTCATTGCAAACATGATGCATTTCGTTTTGAATCTTCGTATTTGGAAAGTGTGTTTGTCACTCCAAAAAAAAAACAACAACACACACACCAGTAGCGTTGCTGTTTGATTGTGTTCAATATGAGCTCAAACGTCATTTGTATCTATACAGCGCACATGCATATGCCTCCTGCGTCTACTACCTACATTGATAACATCGTTGGATGTTTCTGCCACCTAATGGCACATTTAGAAAGTACTAGCTACATTTTTCATATATCGCATTATAGTTTGTGATTTACTTTTTGACTTATCCTCGTATATTCAAATGTGTCTGTGTGTGATATTTTTCGTGCGTATACACAGACATATCTTATAAAATACAGAGGCAAAAAAGAACAAGGTAAACAATACTGTTGTTGAGAACATATCAGTTGTACTTCAAAGAAGTTAACAATATCCATGGCGCCATTTCAGCAAGTGAAGAACTGGACAACGATGTTTAAAGACGGACGCGAGTTAACGATAGATCTTCAGAGACCAAGTCAAGTGCATATTGTTGCGATAACTGACGTCGTTGTTTAAAGACAATTGTCCAGTTCTTCACTGTTGTCTTCGACACACTTTTGTTACCATGCACTGCCTGCATTCTGCCATGAATGTCAACTGGTCGGCATCCTTCAGCCGAATCACCGCTATCTGATCAGCTCTGTACTGATTCCGTATCACACCTGCCATGTTGTCAACGGTCTGCTGAGGAAACTATGAGTCTGAGGATAATGAAATTTTATCAACTTGACGGTTGATATGTGCGATTTACTCCAGAAGTGACGTCATCATTCGCATCATACATATATTCACTTGTTGCAGTTTGGTCCGGTTTCATTTGAACACGCCTCGTAACTATAACTCAAAAAGTCGTTCCCTGTGTCCTTGAAAGCCAAGTTGGGCGGCTTATCGAGGCTGGAAACCACCTAGCTTTTGAAACCGCAAGAATGAAACCACCAACAAACGTACTGCTAATAGCAAAATGCAAGTCCAAACGAGAAACCAGGAAAGACACAGGTGGAAACTTTGCAAGTTTTGATCAAATAGATTTACAGAGCAAAACAAACATCTTCTGGCTATCAAACAGACCTTGTTTTCCAGGATTCCTTCATTTCAGTGTCATTTTTTTCCCACCGCTCTTATGTCGTTATACGCATTGGTTGGTGCAATGTTCGTTCGTTTTCTATCTATGTGGTCGATGCGATTTTCAATCCATGCCTCAGTAGTGTTTTTTTTAACATCATCACTCCATCTGTCTGTTGCTCCGAAGCCATGTTGTCTGACCTCATGGTCTTTCCTAATAATGCGAGTTGTATATATTACGTATTTCTAAGTTTGTCTGTATATTCCATGCATTTTACTAAGCGTCATTTATTTGTATTCTTCCACAGAGTCTTAAAACCAGAGTATAAACACCTTGGTCAACATTCAAACAATCACCCAAGTTGAACAACATTGTGCTGAATAACGAATACATTTTGGTATCAACAGGTGGGTGATTCCAAGTGTTAATACCCATTTTTATAGACTACCCAAAAGCGGTTACATAACATATACTGCAATATTGCATTTGGAAGTGAAGCGGTAGAGACTTCATGGGGCGAGTTTTCAGTTTCGCTAACGTTCATTGACCACATCCATTACTCATTTTCCTAACAGTCAATTTAATTTTAAATAACCAGGTATGCTGGTGTATGAAACAAGTGTGGTCAGTTATTTCTACCCAAAAAGCTTTGCCGGTTTGAAACCCGTTATTAAGTTATCAATTTGCTTGGAGACATCCGATCATTCTTTATAAGCAAGGACTTCTGATCAATTCGGGCTGGACTTTGAATATGCAACTTCACAGTTTTGCAATTCTCATTAGATATTCAATAGCAATATAGCACGAAATAGAACAGTTAATTAATTTGTGTGGTTTTAATTATCGTTTGGTGTATAGCCAAATCGAGTTTCATTCGGTATTATCGCCTATTATATTATTGGTAGTCACATTATGACGACGTCATTATAAGTGGTGTATTGATTTATTGAAAATCTGATAGCTGTAGTCTGCTTGGAGTAAACAACCCTGTTAAGGGCGAAGTGCTGAACTATCGAATATGTCCAATTTCTACCTCCATCCATGTCCTTTTAACAGCTGCTCAATGGCTTGTACCTGGACGTGGAATTCGAATTTATAATTTTTAAGCACTGATACAACCAAAACGTAATTGAAGGTGAAATAACAGAGCGTTGGAGAATAAGACAGTTAATTCTAACCCTACCCTGATTAGTGGAATTTTACTTCACATTACTAATTTAATTACAAGTCCAGATTAACGTCGGCTTCGCTCAGTGAAATTTACGGTTCATGCATGATGAACGAACACGCATATTTCCACTGGGATCTACTGAGGCAGCCTCTGCAAACGTCTCAATTTGGGATGGGAGCACCTTTCTTTGACGTCAACAGGTAAGTGGATTATAAGATTGTCTGTATTTAATTTAATTGTTGTTTTTCATTTATTTTTTTTTTAAAATGTACATTTCTGTTTCCTAAGGCAGACTGCGCAATTCAGATGAAACTACAGTCGTTCGTTCATAAATATCTATTTAGGATACAGGCTGGCAAGACATGGTGAGAAACGAGGACTTTATGGGTGGGAGTCAGTAACATCTTGTAGAGTAGCATAAAGAGCGTAAGATGTGGAATTGGATAGGACACGCGCTACGCTAAAGAACCATCAAACGTGGCTAGGCAGGTTCTAAAGTGGAAATACGAAGAGAGGAAGAATACGAAACATTTGAAAAAGAGGCTATGAAAATGAACTTCGTCTCTTTGACCTCAATTGGAGAAAGGTAGAACCGGCAGCTCAAGATAGGATTTGCTGGATGAGAGTTGCCAAGGCCTTTACCCCCCCCCCCCCCCCCCCCGCCCACACACACACACACACAAAGCGACGGGCATTGATTGATTGCAGGCGATCTTCGTTGCACTGTTTTTTGCGCCTTAATTGCCCAACTGATACGAATTCAGCACACACAGTTTTTAATCAACTTTTTCCGCATATGATTTAGACGTTTTTGTTTTATGAGTTAAAAAACAATAAAGTTTGAGTTGTGGCGTGTAGAACTAACCACTTCACCACACCCTCAACACACACACCTCCCCCTACCGAATTGTGTAAATAATAAATCTCTGCTGCTTTCTAAATGTGGACATATTTGTGTGGAATTGAATGCGATAAAAGAAACATGCAATGTTTAATCGTTGTTTAGAGTTTTACAACTTTTTGATCTAGTCACAAGAAGACGATACTGATCAAACAGAGCAAAATATATTAATCAGACAACAACAATAATCGAGTCACGCTTCTCTCATTCCCGTACCGTTTTTGACTCAGCGACCATCTTGATTGAGCATCTCCTAATCTGAATTTAGGTCTGTTGAGGACAAATTCATTGTCTTTGTTCCTAGAAAACTTGGAATCATAACTATATATACACAACAAACAAATAGGACAACATATTGGATCAAAATAACATTGCGTATTCAAACATATATACACTTACCTATCAGTTTTCGTCGTTAGTAAAGGACACATACGAATGAAGACAAATAGACATCTGACAAAAGCCATTTTATATCAACTTTCTGCTACTGGGGTCATACATCGACCCTCACCATAACAAGGTAAAGGCAAATGCCGCCGTCCATCGTAGACGATTATGGCATAATTAATTGTGCTAGATCTAATTTTAGTAAGGATTAACTGCGCTACTTTTCATCCTCATTCTCTCGTCTCGTGCCACCCGACCCCAGTGGCAAGCCAAGGACAAGACGACTAGGGGGCGACTACGAGATGCTGGGGCACCCGTGAAAAAGACGGCGGAGTTCGAGGTCGAACCCACGTCACCTGATCCGAGGCCGCGGCTTACCCACTTCGCCACGGAATCCTCACTATATCACAAGACGGAAAACTCATTGTTTGCATAATGAGGCGTTTGAGAAATACTATCGGGATTACCCTGTTGGACAGAGTACGAAACGAAGAAATCAGACAAAAGGTTATAGCATAGAACACATGGACATTCAGATACTAGTATGGTTTGGACAGGTTCCAAGAATAGAAACAAAAGTTACCAGAAGCGCAAATCTGCAATATCACACATACGGGTTGCAGAGCAAGAGGCAGCCCACGAAAAATATGGACAGATAGTGTCAGTCAGACACTGCAGAAACTAGTGAAAGCAACATCAGCAACTAATCTAGCACACGATAGACAATTGCAATTCCCTACGCCTTCTACCAACACATGGAGACAGATGATGATGATGATGATGATGATGATGATTATGGTTATGATGATGACACTTACTTATACATCTATTCAGATGGCGAATGTGACTTTGATACTATAATAATTTCACGAGATAGCAGAATGGAAATATGACAGTCATATTGAGCTGCGAAGAGCCTTCTACACCTCCATGCGATGATCCTGGAAAATAGGCTGCAGTAGAGCAGACTGATTAAGTAGAAGGGATCGAAGAGGGAAGGAAACCCGGTACTAAAAAATGACCTGAAGTCGGACGTGTCGGACCAAAAGGTGCAAATATCGCAATCAAACTGTAAACCACGACACAACGCATTCCGTACTCTGTTCTACATCCTGTTACTTGCAAAGCCCTTTTCAGCGCTTGAAATCGGGAGATTGAGAGCGAACGAAGAATAAAAAGACATTTAATTTAACAGTGGTACATCGTAAGTAAAACCGTAGATGATTTCCAAATAACTATCCAAAATGAAAGGAAATTTTAAAATAAAGCGAAGCTGCTGCCCTGTTAAAAGTCAAGAAGATAACAAAATAACATAGTGGCCAGTTACCGTACTAGGACAGAAACCAAATAAGACTGACATTACGGCTACGAAGTCTTCATCGGGTACCAATTTCAGACGAAACATTGACTAAATCTAAACAATTCACATAGTGAGCCTGCATACAATGCACAGAGCGGAAGCCATGTAATAGTATGTCCACGAATGTTTATATCATGATATGTTACTTAAGACAAGGCAGGTCAACCATCACATGAAAATGCATGAACAAATGGGTATACACACTAACACATACAACTAAACGTACACATATGTCAAAATACATGCAAACAAACAAACAAACATATATATATAATCTATACAAACAAACATATATATATAATCTATACAAACAAACATTTATATATATACAATCTATACAAACAAACATATATATATATATAATCTATACAAACAAACATATATATATATAATCTATACAAACAAACATATATATATATAATCTATACAAACAAACATATATATATAATATATACAAACAAACAAATATATATATAATCTATACAAACAAACAAACATATATATATATATAATCTATACAAAAAAACATATATATATATATATATAATCTATTCAAACAAACATATATATATAATATATACAAACAAACATATATATATAATCTATACAAACAAACAAACATATATATATAATCTATACAAACAAACATATATATATAATCTATACAAACAAACATATCTATATATAATCTATACAAACAAACATATTTATATATAATCTATACAAACAAACATATATATATATAATCTATACAAACAAACATACATATATATATATAATCTATACAAACAAACATATATATATATATAATCTATACAAACAAACAAACATATATTTATATAATCTATACAAACAAACATAACGATGTTAACAAGCTTGGAATCTTTTGAAATGTGCTGCTAACGTAAAATGGGACGTGCGAAATGAAAGGCATGAAGATTAATTGGCAATGTCCTCACTGAGGTAAGCGCACAATGACAAATATTGAAAATAATGCAAAAACGTAGAATGAGTTGGCTGGGCCACAGTATGCGTCATGAAAGTCTTCTAAATAAGATACTCAGAGGGCAATATCTAGGAAAAGATATAAATAGGACGACCAAGACTCTCTTTTACATCTCAGGAATTTAGTGACATCACTATTTTATGACCAGATTGAATTATTCAGAGAACATTGTGTGAAACTAAATCGGTCGCTCGCGAATAATAAATACAAGTTATTTTTTTAAAACTAAAACAAAAATGCTTTGAAATACACAGGAAGTCCCGCTTTAAAAGTTGGTTTCGCATTACTGTTGCTTACGGCTGGATCTCTTCTTCTTCTTCTTCTTCTTCTTCTTCTTCTTCTTCGTACTCTGTCAAACGTCAACCTGTATATTTTCGAAGAAGGCAGCGGTCATCCTGAGGCTGTCGACACTGCCATAGAGCTTTTATAGTGTTGCCACTGGTGATGGCCACGTGTGCTTTCTCTGGTTATTGTATGTCGGGCAGTTTTGCAGCAGATGTTCAGCGGTAATTTTCCCGGTACCACAAGTGCATTCGTCAGTGCCACCTATCTTCAGTTTATTGAATCGGTGGTAACTCAGTCTGTTGTGGCCTGTGCGGAGTCTGAAGACCACGACCTGCTCTCTTCTATTCAACTGGTAATGGGCATCGTTTTTTGTGTAGCCAGTATGTTCTGTTTCCCATTTGGCCATGTATCTGGCCCTAATAAACATTTTGAACTCTTCGTAGGTCATACTAGAATCTGGTTGTGGTAGTCTTAAACCTTCTTTTGCCAGTCTGTCTGCCTCCTCGTTGCCTTGGATGTTACAGTGGGATGGAACCCACTGTACCACTATTCTTTCTGGTGCAGACTGCTGGCATAGTTGACAGAGTATTGTTCTTAAATCATTAACTTCAGTATTTTTATGGCTTTTTAGTGCTGTGACTGCGGCCAGGGCATCTGTAAACAGGACTATTTGGCTTTCATTGCTTTCGCCTGTCAGCATTGCTTCTACCGCAGCCCTCAGTGCCTCTGCCTCCGCTCAGAAATTGCTTGAGAATTTTCCAGTTGCCACTGACAGTGTTATTTTCCTACCATTTGGTAGGCTCAGGAATACCCCTGCCCCTCCGTTCTGTGTTGTGTTTGTTACAGAACCGTAGGTGTATGTATGGGTCCATTCCATGCTTGGGTAGTTTTCTGTTAAGTACCTCATGGTTATGTCTCTTCTTTCTTTTTCAGTCTGGCTGTTCTTGTTTCCAATACCTGGTATATTTTCTACCACCTCCGGAATGATATGCTGCTTCCAGGTAGGTTTGCGTACAGTAGCGATGGGCTTTGGTATTGTTGCAGTGTTCATAGTGTCATCGCTCATCTTTGCTTTGGCTATTTCTGCAAAGTTTCTCCGCTTTAGTTTCCCATTTCGAAGTTTATTTAGTCTCTGATGCATTGGATGGTATGCCAGTTTTTGAGTTTCTCTGCTTGCTGCTGGGCTCTGCAGTCTGTTCTGTCAGTGATGGATTGCAAATGTGTAATCTTTAGAAGTTCTACATTTGGCGCTGACTTCATGCCTCCTGTTATTACTCTCATGGCTTGGTTTTGAAGTTTGCAAATTTTATCAAAGTTTGCCTTTGCTGCTATTGTCCATGCCACAATGCTATACTCGAGAACTGGTCTCACTCTTCCAGTGTACAGTTTCTTTAGTATTCTTTCGTCTGCTTCCCAGCTTGTGCCAGCAAGTTTCCTCATGATTGCCATTCTTTGTCTGGCTCTCATTCGATTTCTCTCGATCTGACTTTTCCATGTCATGCGCCGATTAAATGTGACTCCCAGGTAGTTTGGGTTGTCGTTTGGCCTCAGGTATTTGCCGTTAAGACTTATTTTGGTGTTTTGAGGTTTATTTGAAAGCGAGAATATCGTACATGTTGTTTTTTCATTGTTTATTTCGACCAGCCATTACTTCGCTCACTCCTCAAACGATGTTAGTGCCTGCTGCATCCAATTGCTTGCTACGGTGAGATTTTTTTCAGAGGTCCACATAGCCAGATCGTCTGCAAACATTGAGCTATGGACTCTTCTTGGTATATTCTCTGTGATGTTGTTTATATACACCAGGAAAAGTGTGGGTGACAGTACCCCCCCCCCCCCTTTCTTGGGGTACTCCTTGCTCCAGTGTCACCTTTTTGCTCATCTGCCCTTGTACTTGAACTCTGGCTGTTCTGTTTTCTAGGTAGTGGCTGATCCATCTGTACATTTTCCGACATACTTCACTTCTTTGTAGCTTGACTTTAAGTCCCTCTTTCCACACCTTGTCAAATGCTCTCTCTAGATCCACCCAAACTGCTACTGTATGCTTTTTCTCTTGGTAAGCATCTCTATTTCCTGTGCTATGAGAGTGATCTGGTCCTCAGTGGATCTGTGTTGTCTAAATCCTGCTTGCTGTGTAATTAGTATGTGTGTTTCTTCCAGGTGCCACATCAGTCTAGTGTTTATCATACGCTCCTTCAGTTTGCCTACACAGCTCAGTAGACTGATGGGCCTGTATCCATTTTGATCTGTTCTATCTTTTTCTTCCTATGGTACTGGTATAAGTTCAGCATCTTTCCATGCCTGCGGTACGATTCCCCTTTTCCCGACTGGATATCAATTTCTGGGCAAAGGTAGTTGTTGTTATTGTTGAAGGTAGGAATACTGAGTTAGTGGTTGTTGTTATTGAAGGTACGAGTACTGAGTTAGTGGTTGTTGTTGTTGTTGAAGGTACGAGTAAGGAGTTAGTTTTTGTTGTTGAAGGTACGAGTAGTTAGTTAGTTCTTGTGGTTGTTATTGGAGGTACAAGTACTGAGTTAGTTGTTCTTGTTGAAGGTACACGTACTGAGTTAGTCGTTGTTGTTGCTGAAGGTACAAGTACTGAGTTAGTTGTTGTTGTTGAAGGTACAAGTACTGAGTTAGTTGTTGTTGAAGGTACAAGTACTGAGTTAGTTTTTGTTGTTGTTGAAGGTACAGGTACTGAGTTAGTTGTTGTTGTTGAAGGTACAAGTACTGAGTTAGTTGTTGTTGTTGTTGAAGGTACAAGTACTGAGTTAGTTGTTGTTGAAGGTACAAGTACTGAGTTAGTTTTTGTTGTTGTTGAAGGTACAGGTACTGAGTTAGTTGTTGTTGTTGAAGGTACAATGACTGCGTTTGTTGTTGTTGAAGGTACACGTACTGAGTTAGTTGTTGTTTTTGAAGGTACACGTACTGAGTTACTTGTTGTTGTTGAAGGTACAAGTACTGAGTTATTCGTTGTTGTTGAAGGTACAAGTACCGCGTTAGTTGTTGTTGTTGTTGAAGGTACTTGTACTGAGTTAGTTGTTGTTGTTGTTGAAGGTACAAGTACCGCGTTAGTTGTTGTTGTTGTTGAAGGTACTTGTACTGAGTTAGTTGTTGTTGTTGTTGAAGGTACAAGTACTGAGTTAGTTGTTGTTGTTGTTGAAGGTACAGGTACTGAGTTAGTTGTTGTTGTTGAAGGTACAAGTACTGAATTAGTTGTTGTTGTTGTTAAAGGTACACGTACTGAGTTAGCTGTTGTTGTTGTCAAAGGTACACTTACTCAGTTTGTTGTTTGGTTATTGAAGGTACAAGTACTGAGTGAGTTGTTGTTATTGTTGTTGAAGGTAGGAGTACTGAGTTAGTTGTTGTTATTGCTGCTGTTGTTGTTGTTGTTATTGTTGAAGGTACACGTACTGAGTTAGTTTTTGGTGTTGAAGATACGAGTAATGAGTTAGTTATTGTTGTTGAAGGTACGAGTAGTGAGTTAGTTATTGTTGTTGGTGTTGAAGGTACATGTAATGAGTTAATTGATGTTGTTGTTGAAGGTACAAGTACTGAGTTAGTTGTTGTTGTTGAAGGTACAAGTACTGAGTTTGTTGTTGTTGAAGGTACAAGTACTGAGTTAGTTGTTGTTGTTGAAGGTACAAGTACTGAGTTAGTTGTTGTTGTTGAAGGTACAAGTACTGAGTTAGTTGTTGTTGTTGAAGGTACAAGTACTGAGTTAGTTGTTGTTGTTGAAGGTACAAGTACTGAGTTAGTTGTTGTTGAAGGTACAAGTACTGAGTTAGTTGTTTTTGTTGTTGTTGAAGGTAGGAGTACTGAGTTAGTTGTTGTTGTTATTGCTGCTGTTGTTGTTGTTGTTATTGTTGAAGGTACACGTACTGAGTTAGATTTTGTTGTTGAAGATACGAGTAATGAGTTAGTTATTGTTGTTGAAGGTACGAGTAATGAGTTATTTGCTGTTGTTTAAGGTTGTTGTTTATTGTTAGCGAATGCCCGCAATAAGTAGGCTACTCTTTTGTGTGCCCTGAAAAGGACGTTAAGTGACTGGTTGCAGTAGCTTTCGTCACATCCCAAGCGTGCTGATGAAGGCAGACTAGGATCCTACAGGCGGTTTTGCTATGCTTTGCTTCATCTTCGTGTCACTCACTACTAAAGGGATAATGTCTATCTCTCACCTCGTTAGCCAGGCTGCCATGAAAACATCCCGTTTCCAGGTAGGGGTACTAGGAATCCGAGGTGAGGGTCTTGTCAGTATGTATTGTCTGAACCTGACTATTGTGTGTAATCAGTATATTTTGCTTGACCAGACTTTAGTCTTCCTCTCCGTTGTTGAAGGTACAAGTAATGAGTGATTTGCTGTTTTTGTAGAAGCTACACCAACTGAGTTAGCTGCAATTATTGCTTTAGAATCTACTCAAATTGAACTATCAGTTTTGATAAACACTATGTGGGGGCTGGTTACAGTCTCTCTTCGTATATCTCGGACGTAATGATGTAGATGGTTTGAACCCTCCTGACTATAGGGCAATGCTAATGATCTCAGTCATCGCACCACTCAAAGGATCACATTGTCAATCCCAACCTCGTTGGCCAGGCTTCTGCAACACACCATGTTCAGAACTGCACGTTGTTGACGCAATGTGGGATGGTTATCAGTACGTTTCACCGAACTCCGTGACTCTAGCGTTCTCTCTTGACGTTGTGATTTTTCTATTCATCGTTATTTGTTATACAATTTCATGTATTATGGGCGGTGTAAGCAATACACTTTGAAAAAGTTGGTCCCTATAAATCGAAATGTACTTTACTTTAATCATTTTCGTATTTAAACAACAGAACTTAGAGTACAAACAGACATGAACTTTTTGATATTGTGGACAATTCAATTTAAATTGGTGCGGCATGTCCTGACAATCAAAAGTTATTTGCTTTTAAAAATTGTATGTTTTTCTGGATTCTATTTCGGCGAATGCACGGCAATTTCAACCACAGACTGCAGCCGTTTAGGATGTGTCAGGATGTTTTGGTCAGTGTGTGGATGCGTGTGCGTATTTGTATATAATATGTTGCTGTGTGTATTCCAATATCACAGTTTTGCAGTACAGTAGTTTTGTCTATCCTCTCTGCACCAGGAGAAGATGTCATACCAAGAAAAATCCCCGACATGCCCAATTAAACTAGACATGAAGTGAAATTGAATCCGACATGTGAGGGTTGCAAACCAGGATTGCATTCGGTTGACACCGCTACATCCCTACACAAAGTGATATTTTTGTTTGTTTTAGCTTTGTTGTTAAAGGTATAACTTTCTGAATTCTGCTGGCAAAGAAACGGTTCTTTCAACCCCAGGTCACAATCTGTTAGACTATATCAGGGGGTTTTAACCAGCACAGTAATGCCTGGGTGTAACTGTATATACCTACTTCCTAGGGAACTGAGATGCTAGTCCAGTCTCGCACAATATACTGACCAGAACGTTGCGTGAGGGTCAGGGACAATACACTGACCAAGACCACAATCTCTTTTCCATGTAGCGTTCCCTGGAAACAGGCTGTTTTCAAGTAGCCTGACTGACGAGATACGGATCGATGTGATCTCCATAGTATTGAGCGCTACGCAGACGAAGCCAAGCCTAGCACAAGTACCTGGAGAACCGCGGTCCACCTTTATCAGCACGCTCGGGATGTGATTCAAGCTACTACAATCGGCCACTTAACGCCCGTTTCAGGGCGCACAAAAGAGTAAATGTACTCATTATGTGCATTTAACAACAACAACAACAACAACAACAACATGATGTTTGTATGAAGCAGAGGTGTTGTTATTGACTCTTTGTTCTCTCGGCAACCGTCTCACCTCCGTTATTCGACATTCCTTTATTTGATCTTCACGCATTGACCTACGCGGTCCGACATCAATTTGTCGTTTCAAGCAACGGCATATTTATATATGCCAATCTGTTTCACTTATTTTATTTTTGGAAAGAAACTTAATACCAATGTCGGCCTAGTCTAACGAAAATGCAAAAGGTGTAGAGTAGTTCAGTTCAGTTTCGATCCCTAGAACAACAGCTCGGCTGCAGAAGCTCAATCAAAGCCCTTTGTCTCTTGTCTTCAAGTTTTACCTGTCACTCTGTAAATGTTTATCCTCCTAGTTACATCGTTATTTTTGAATTGCAACTTTGTCCTCAAATGTTGATTACAGTAAGCTTTTCGGATAGGGGTTAATGCATTTTGATTTAAGCGACTCCTGATCTTAAGGGAGGTGAGACTAGAATGCCTGCAACCTGAGTTACCTCCCGTAGTCTTGACTTATGTCTTGCCACTGATCAATGGTAGTTGGGGACCACAGAATGAGGTTAATGACACACGCAGAATCTTGCTCACTATAATCCAGATACAGCGCAAGTGACAACATCAAGACAATACCTGTTGATAACGTCCCCATCATTGCGTGCGATGGGCAACTAACTAACTAACTATTCATCCAAAGACATGTAATCAGTTTCAAGCTCAGGACTACGTCAAGCGTTTTTATTCTCTACAAAGTACATATACATTTTTTGTTCTGCAGATTTATCTTTTTCTCTTTAACTATTTTTATATAAGATAAAGGTTCTCTTTTTCTACCGTGTTGTATATTATATTCATTGTCACCTTGTTTTTTTAACCTTTGCGCAGAGGGAATCTTCAGAGAGGTTGAAGGAGTGCCTGCACTAAACATCAATAGAGCAATAATTAACAATCTGAGACATGCTGCTAGCTAAAATTGTGCAAAAATGTGTAAATAAAGTTAACACTAGAAGTAATGAATATGGTTTAGACATTACAATTAATGAAACAAAAGTTATGTTATTTACCAAAACCAGTGTGAGGCAAAAACTAATTTTCGAGTGAACTACGTGATACTAGAACAGGTAGACAACTACTTGTTACTGGGACAGATACTTACCAGTGATGGTAGACGCAGATAATAGAATTATTTAAAAGAATATTTAATATGATGGATAATATATATATATAAATATATAAATGGGGTAGCGACGTCTAGGCTGGACGTTCAGCTCGTTAAAGGAAAGTGAAGCGTTTGATATAAGCTCTCCTTTCCAGGTGTAGAGATCTCCGCTGCATTCACTGTTCGGCTTGCCGTTCAGGAGTTTCCATGCCAATGGCCTCTCCTACATTATTGCGTCCCCAGCAGCACTTTCATGAGGACCCCTTGTTTCTTACAGAGCCTGCTGTGGGGCGCGACCTAGTACTCGGCGGTATAACTCGGGGGGGGGGGGGCATTTTGGGCTAATTAGCCTTGGTTGGCAGCCAATCTAAGAGAAGGTAAACTAAACTAAACTCTAAACCCGGGTTGACAAAGCTCGTTAGCCCGTTCAGGCAGTTCGCCTAGGAGAGCAGTAACTCTGATTTTAAACCCACAAGTCCCCGAGAGTGCTGGGCGGTCTTAGGACGATCATAGTATCATCAGATGTCTCGAGTAACTAGCATCTGCGGGCAACGACTCCACTGCCTTGTGGAAACCTCGGTAGAGGGTAGGGCTACGGGAGTAAACCCAGACAGAAAATCCAGAGCGGTAGCACTTACGGCGGGTGGGTTAAAAATGTCGAACTCATTCCGCCGGCATCTGCAGCTGAGCTGGTGCCAAATTGTCACGCTTTGCATTCCTTTGGACTACCCCAGCGAGGCGGAGAGGTGGGATCCGGCAGTTTGGTTAGCCCATGGTCTCCATATTCAGCGCCCAGGCTAGCGCACTGAGACGCTACTCACAGGGTTCCACGTGCACGATCTACAAATATTGAGATGCCTATGAATCCAGCCAAATAACCAATACATTCAAAATGAGACTCATCAGGTGTGATGAACATTATTACACGGTGCAGAAACACGAACTGAATAAAAAGTTTGAGAACAAAATAGATCCCCTCGAAATGTGGTTAGACAGAAGAATGGACTGCATTGCGTGGAAAGAGAAACAAACAAAAAGCGATATCATGACTAGAGAATGCATAGGAAAGAAATAATTTTTATAGACATTAACATTAGACAAGTCAAATATTTTGGATCATATAAAATACTAAGTACTTTATTGTAAACAAAACTGGAGGAGAAGGTTGAAGGTCGGCGAACAAGAGGAGGGCAGCACTATAGGTGGTAGAACAACTCGAAATATGGACTAAGGTCAGTCTGACAGAGTGTACCTTTAAGATAAGAGGCAGAGAATATTAGAATTACATAGCAGACAACCTTCGCTGCGAAGTCGGCCCTTGAATTAGTTGTATTGTAGAAATACAAATTGTTCTTTAGGAACTTCATTGTCTATTTTCTCCATTATACATCGCCATAAAGATGAGAAAAACCAAAAAATTCAGACACAATTGGAAGACAATAGTTATGGACTACATTAATATAGATATGATAGCGGCCCAAGATGATTGATGTATCGATTAAAAAGTTACACTTAGACTGATAAGTGCAATCCTCTATCGTGGTCCATCCATATGGTCTTTGTTATTTTGAAACGACTCTGTAGTGTGCCCCTAACATCGTCAATCCATCTTTACTTGATATTCCTCTTCATCTATATCCGTGTTATCGGTGTTTAGAGGCACGTTATCCCTGCACGTACTTGCTGATTGTCCACGAACGACTGCAGCATGCCAGTACTGGTTCCACGTAGCACCCGTAACACTCTTCTTTAAATCCAGGGATATGCTTTTATTGCATAAGATTACCCTCATACTCTGGAAGACTGATTTTGCCTTTGCTATTATGTTCTGTATTTCTTAAGTACATCTCAGATCAGAACTGATGTGAGTGAACAAGAAGTGAAATGAGCGAACTTATTTTAATTCCGTCTCGTTCACCTTTTAAAACATTTTGGGAATTTTTTCATCATAATTAGAAATGTAAACTGATAAATAAGAAAATATACTTAGCTGAATAGCATATACATATTTGTCACTGGTCTCCTCTCCTGTGGACTCGTTAGATGCAAGACAATAAAAAGATAGATGTACGACGGATCAATTACAGGCTCTATACAATTGTTTATTATGTTGAATTTTGGGGTTCTCTTTGCTTAAATTTTCGTGTCCCATTTGTTTTGTGTTCCTCCATGTTTGTTTGTTGTTTGTTTTCTGAACTAGACTCTGATGGCTGAGACACATTCGGAGGATGGGTGATTGCAGAATATCAAACGAATTTGTTTATGGAGAATTACAGTTAGGGAAAACGTCTCGGGACAGACCACTACTTCGGTACAAGGATGTTTGCAAGCGGGATATGAATGAAGCAGCCAACGAATTAGAATCATTGGAACAGAACACCATGGATCGTGTTGCATGGAGGGGACAGGATTAAGCATGGACTACAGACAGAGAAAGTACTGGACTCAGAAGACATGCCACACCATGCGATGCCTCAAATTGTCCTGACTCACCTTGCATACACTGTGGAAGACGCTTCTCTGGTCTTACGAATCACATACGTTATCGTCATTGACTGTTGTTACATCCCTTTTTTTAAAAGCACAATTACTATCGTCTGACAAGACGGAGAGAGCCATCCAATGAGGCAACACGACGTACTGAGTTATTTACTCTTGCCACTGTTTTTTTGTTAGCAGGTTTGCATTGCTTCTTCTGACATTCCGAGGAATACTTTAGTAAGTAGGCATGTGCCCTCTCTACTGCAGTTAAATACGAGACTTCACAGTAGTCTCAACGCCGTGGAGATAGCAGCGTCGATCCCCAACCTGAATGGCCAGACTGCCTTTTCACAACCAGTTTTCAGAAGTACGTTGTGGTCAAGAAGTGAGGTTTTGGTCAGTATGTTTCGCCTGACCTTGAAATTACTCTTGGCTCCCTTCCTCTCATCACACATCACTGTGTCATCGCTGCATACCCGAGTCATCAGAGGAACCAAGTGCCAAACTGAAACATGAGTTCTTGCAGTTGTACTTTTCTTTATCAACTTATTCTACATTTGTTATATTGCTAGTCCCATGCTCAACTCACTGTAGTTGCCCTTTTTTTTCAACGTGCTGAAAAGGTCACACTAGTCCTATATCTGTTTTAGGACCAGGACATTTTATGTAAACATGAAGATTATCAGCCGGTTCCAGGAACTTACTCTTGATCCGACCTCCACGCGAGCATCAAGGCGTGATAATTAGGGTAAACCCCTCGCAAACATGGACGACACGTTTGCACTGGCTCAGCTGACTAGTAAACGCTAACCGGTCAGAAAACATTTGACTTTGCGCAAGAATTATGGAACTTGCCTTGAGATGTCCCCCATTGGTGGTGGTAGGTTTGCTCTTCTAATTTATACCGCCACTTTGTTTGAAGAGTTAAAACGGGGGACACCCTTCGAACAAAAAATGTTCCTGTAAATCCGATTGCTCACGGGGGATGGGGAGATGTGGTTACTCCTGTCCTATTTATAGAAAGCAGTGAGATATAAATAGCGATCCAATCAGGTCGAGGTAAATAGAGAATATCCCATTGCTGTGCAGAGAAGCGTCAGATCATCGCTGGTAGAGCCGTTTGATTTAATTAATGGTGGATGCCGACAAGGAGGAGCATACTCTTTTGTGCGGCACAAAAATGTTGGTACTTGTGTCGCAATTCACCCCAAACAAAATGAATACATATTTTTAACCACCAAATTTGAGTTAGTGACGTCACAGAATATTCCACATTTTAGCTGTTGGAGGTACAAACATTCTGCGAGAATAGACGATCATTTCCATTTCTTCACCCGTTTATTCCTGCCGTCTTAGCAATACATTTCTTTATTATGTTGACATAACCCTAACGCTAAACCTAATCTTAACCCTAGCCCTTAGCAAAACTGAATGTAATAATTTTTATACATTCTATCTTTAGTTACACCTTAATTTATTAATTTAAAATAACATAATTTCTACCTGAACTACTCCTCTCTCCCTAAACAACCCCCCTCCTCCACCCCACCACCAACCCGAAATAAAAAATCCGGTTACGTACGAACGAAACTAAGGAACTGTGTTTGGGGTGAATTAACTCTCGGTTACCAAGACGTCGCTAAGCGGCTGGTAGCTTTAATTTTCCTAACATCTGATTCGTGCTGATGAAGGTGGACCAATGTCTTCCAGGCTGTTATGATGTGTTTGGATTCATCTGCTTGTCGCTAACTACTCCGGCACATCACATCGATTTCCCTCCTCGTTAGCCAGGCTGTCATGACAACAGCCCGTTTGCATGTAGAGCTGCGGGGAAGTCGAGGTGAGAGTCTTGGCCAGTATATTTTACCTGACCCTGACTAACATGTCTGATCAGTATATTTTGCCTGACCCTGACTAACATATCTGGTCATTTTTTTTTTGCCTGACCCTGACTTACATGTCTGATAAGTATATTTTGCCTGACCCTGACTAACATGCCAGATCAGTATATTTTGCCTGACCCTGACTAACATGTCTCGTCAGTTTCTTTTGCCTGACCCTGACTAACATGTCTGATCAGTTTATTTTGCTTGACCCTGACTAACATGTCTGGTCAGTTTATTTTGTCTGACCTTGACTAACATGCATGATCAGTTTATTTTGCTTGACCCTGACTAACATGTCTGGTCAGTTTATTTTGCCTGACTCTGACTAACATGTCTGATCAGTATATTTTCCTTACCCTGACTAACAAGTCTGGTCAGTTTATTTTACCTGACCCTGACTAACAATTTTGATCAGTTTATTTTGCCTGACCCTGACTAACATGTCTGGTCAGTTTTTTGTTGCCTGACCCTGACTAACATGTCTGATCAGTATATTTTGCCTGACCCCGACTAACATGCCTGATCAGTATATTTTGCCTGACCCTGACTAACATGCCTGATCAGTATATTTTGCCTGACCCTGACTAACATGTCTGATCAATTAATTTTCCTTGACCCTGACTAACATGCCTGATCAGTATATTTTGCCTGACCCTGACTAACATGTCTGGTCAGTTTATTTTGCCTGACCCTGATTAACACGTCTGGACAGTTTTTTTTGCCTGACCCGGACTAACATATCTGGTCATTTTTTTTTTTGCCTGACCCTGACTAACATGCCTGATCAGTATATTTTGCCTGACCCTGACTAACATGCCTGATCAGTATATTTTGCCTGACCCTGACTAACATGCCTGATCAGTATATTTTGCCTGACACTGACTAACATGCCTGATCAGTATATTTTGCCTGACCCTGACTAACATGCATAATCAGTATATTTTGCCTGACCCTGACTAACATGCCTGATCAGTATATTTCGCCTGACCCTGACTAACACGTCTGTTCAGTTTATTTAGCCTCACCCTGACTAACATTTCTGATCAGTATATTTTGCCTAACCAGGTGTTAGTATTCTCTCCTTTCTGCTATTATTAAACCGCCCTGTTGTATCATTGTCACCGACTGCCAGAATTAGCTTTGTCAATGACTGTGATTTTCAGACTTGTTTTTCTAGTTTTTTGGGGGGTTAGAAGAAAAAGAAAAAGAAGAAGAAGAAGAAGAAGAAGAAGCAGACGAAACAGGGGAAAAAGTTTAAGAAGGAGAAACAGAAGATAAAGAAGAAGAAGAAAAAGAAGACAAAAGAAGAAAAAGAAACAGCGGTAGATGTGAAAAATAATGGATGTCTACCGAATTTACACCTAGATCAAACTTGACAGCGTCTGATTTGGTTTGTTGGAGAGCCCTTTCTTTTTACAACAAAGGTACATTGTTCAACTCCTTCTTCCGGCTCGCCCCAGTTGACCTAGCTGTAAACATATACCTAATTTATAAATGAGGAAGGAACGTCAGAGAGGAAGGGAACTGCTCACTCCTTCCCCTAATGAAATGAACAACATGTGGTCTCACATAATGACATTTCTAACACTTTATTCCAGATGGCAGTATCAGCCACGAGACTACATTTAACTTTGTCATTTGATCTTCACCGAGGATCGAATATCCAGGTGAAAAATACTGAACGAGCCTCAACCACACGTCCCCTCCTGCTCCTGGAAACTAGCAAGGTTGCAGCAGCCTGAATAACCAGGTATAGATTAACGCAGATATCGTCACAGTGGTGAGCTTATTGAAAAAGTCTCTCATTCCACTACAGCCAGGAAGATCTAGAACCACATCTTTTAGTTCACACTAGGTTTCAAGAAGAACCGGCGTAACCTGTTACGAAATAAACATAAATAAAACAGAAAGTCAAGAGAGGGTAGCATCGAACAAAAACAGCAATACAATCATTGACTGAACAGACCAGGTCAACACAAACACAAATGCCAGCCCAGTCCTCGATGAAAGCAAATTAGGTCGAAATAGCCATTAACATATGTTATTGTTTGCCTGTAAACGTGTCTGCAATCTTATTAATGATAACTAATACATGCCCAACACACTGACACCCCAATTTTGCATGCCAAGACGCATAAAACTATGTCCACTATCAACGGCTTGGATTATGGACATTAATGCAGTGTTTCTCAAAGTGTGGTCCACAGACCACCGTTGATCCTCAGCTCTGAAGCATGTGGTTTGCAGGTGTCATATTTTCTTCTTGTCTCTTGGCCAAAGTTAAAATGAATCGATAAAAACACATGTAAGTAATGGTTCAGTGAACGCACCAGTACACACAAGAAACTCACAAATCTACACGCCCACTAACTTGTTATTCTTTTACAAAAGCCATTATTTACTCTTGGACATCACGATCACAGCATGTACTTCTACAGGGGATGATGTCCCTCTGCAGGTCGCAGCTCTGGTATGAGCTGGATGAAGCATGGACAATTTTTGGTCGCATCAAGAGACACAACGGTCTTGAAAGAATAGTGATGGAGGGTATTGTGCCAGGCAAAAGAGGAAGGGATAGACCAAGAAATCGATGGTACAAAGACATCCAGGACTGCCTGGGTATGACTGTGGCGGAGGTTGGAGTTTTGTAAAGGGAAAGAGTTTCTTTCAGACTGTGATGGGAGCGACGTTCTAGAAGGGACATGCTACATGATGACTAATAATTATTAATAAATGTTGATTTAAATATTGTATACAATTTTTAGAAGTTGTATAATCTTAAAACAAAAATGAGTAAGCAATGTGCCTTTTTCTGACATTATCTGTGCTGATTTATTGATTGGCATCCTGTCAGTCTCGAGAGACAATGGGCTTAATGCTAGAGAGGGGAAAGTCAATTGTTGCCCTTGTTTGTTTCCAAATACAAATGCGGTTGTTTGTGCTATTCTGGCCAGGATCTAGTTTTGATTCCTCATTACTGATTGTTGAGCCCAGATATTTGAAACTGTTAACTGTTTCAAGATTCTGTCCACTTGCTTTGATCACATCATTGATTCCTCCAGCGTTGTTGGTGATAAACTTTGTCTTTCCCATCAGAATTGGATAAACAGGACAAACTAGTACAGGATGTGTACACAATTTCAACTCTTTAGGCTCCGGGGTAGTAGATTACAACTGTCAAGTTAAATAAACGTTAGCAAAAAGACTGACTATGGTTGAAATGTACATATTTTCGACAAAAGAAAAAACAAATCGCTACAAAAAATGTCTTAGTCTTGATCGACCTGTACTTTTACAGGTGCATATGCCCATCTGCAGGTCCCAGCTCTGGCGTGATTTGGATGCGGCAGGGAGGAGGATTTTCTGTTTAGCGGATTAGGCTCGAGGACCTCAATACTCCGCTGCATTGGAACAAACGCCACGGAGGTTGGATAACCGAGGTACAAGTCCACCTATAGACTCAACACTAGAGCAAATTAGACCCACATCCTGTTAGGCGCCATCTGTGCTGCTCTTAACAAACCCCCTAACCATGGCATGTGTTTTACCATGTCACACAGTTAGTCGCCTCTTACGACATGATCTTTATGGAGCAGTATATCTATTCCTGTTCTTGTCATACACACAAACCCCAGCAGACCTCTCTGAACAATATAACCAAATTAATACGTCTCTATGGCCCCTCAAATTATCCCATGTTCATCATCAAATCATCAAAACCTATTTAGTCACTTGTGGAGCATTGGCCTTGAACATATACGCCCAGTGAACAAATACTTATCAGCTTGTATCTATTGACGATTTTGTTCCTCACAGTATAGGTACCATGAGGTAGTCACACCAATGCCCAGCCCATTCTGTGGTCTTTTGTGACATGTCTGGTAAGTTACAATCTTACAATATTTTGCCCTCCTGTCTGGAAATTCGCGCAAACCATGCAAAGAGAAATGAAAATAATATGCACACACAATTAATTAAATAATCAAGATTGCATTTTTGAACATTTGTGGATGCTTTGATCCTCGCCGCCCACATGGATCTACGAACACCAGGCTTGGAAACATTGATTCATGTTTTTTTTAAACATTAAAAAGCGAGTAGTCTTCACTTCCTCTTTCTTGATGTATTCGTTTCTTTAGTGTCTACGACAGGCCTGTGTAGTGAGAAAAGGTTGTAGGATTTATGTCGGGCATCTAAGTCAAAATATAATGTTATATTTGCAAGCTATCTAACAGACATACTAGAGCATAATCAAAGAACCTCTTCATAACATGACACTGTAAGACACAAGAAGGACAAAGCGAAAAACTAAGATAATATATATTCATTTATTTTAAATTATTATTGACTATTTCCGTCTAGCCAGACAATAGTAACTTTTGCGTTAGAACAAAAAGGATGTAACTACAGTCTATGTCGATAAAGAATATGACTCGTAAGACTAATCCGCGTAGAGAAGCGTCTTCCACAGTGTGTGCAAGGAAAATCAGGACCACATTATGTGGCGTGTCTTCTCAAACGCTGAGTTCATAGCCTATCGACAATCACTATTTACTTTGTCTGTAAAAGTAAAGTAACCTATAGCATTACTGCCGTAGGGGTGTGAGGTGTTAGCGATTTCACTTTTCAAAGGCTCGGCTATATCTTCTTTCTTTCTTCTTTGCGTTCAGGATCTTTTTGGTCATGCTATATCTGCAGGCCAGTCGCCTTGATGAAGTCTGTAGTCTTCACCAGGTCGGAGCGGCTGCCCCACAGGTTTTGTCTCAGCTCCGCACCCTCTGGCCAGGTCTGGCATCTCATTTACCTATATATTGGACATTGTTGTAGAATATGCTCAGGGTTGTGGCGGCCCGTTCCAACTGTTCCTCCTGTACCGACGCCGCAGCAATCCGACAGGACTCGGATTGGGGTACTCGGCTAAATAAGGGCGGTAACCTCTCCCTCGCCGTTTTTACTTCCCGGACTGAACGGGTACCCATTTATGGCTGGGTCGCCTAGGGAGTCGTTGCGGTCTGAAAAATAAACATTTCCGCTTCAACTGGTGAATGAGCCCAATACCACTCAGATGCATAGCTAGGTCGCTAACTACTGCACTACGCGGCTCCTTTGTCTGTATTCCATGCTTAAATACGCCACTCCATGCAACACGATCCATGATTTAAATCGATGTTTTGAGAAAATGTTGAGAAAATATTGAGTTTTAGCAAACAACTGGATATTCTTCTTCTTCTTCTTCGTACGCTGTCAGACGTCAACTCAAACAACTGGATCTAAGGCCAACCCATGAATGTATCAGCGACTCTAATAATAATTCTAGTGAACATCTGATGTAATTGTGAAGCATACTATCACAAGATAAATCTCACATGCCTATCACCGTTACCATTCATTGGCAAATTATTTGAAGATCCCAGAGCCTCTTGCTGACAACTGCTTCCTCCAGAAACGTTCATGTGGTTGTTTTTCTGCAACGTGAAGACAAAGCAAGGCTCTTCTGGTACACCGCCTCCTCTTTGCCCATGGATCACAGACTGCAAAGGTAAAGGCAAAGGCCGCCGTCCATCGGGGACGATGATGGCATAATCAATTTTGCTAGCGAGATGTTTAGTAATGATTAACTGCGCTACTTTTTATCCTTTCTCTCTCGTCTCGTGCTGCTTTACCCCAGTGGCAAGTCAAGGGCAAAACGACTAGGGGGCGACTACGAGATGCAGGGGACTACGCATCAAGCACCCGTGAAAAAGACGGCGGAGTTTGGAGTCGAACCCACATCACCTGATCACGAGGACGACGGCTTCGCCGCGGAATGCCCATACTTAGATAACTTCATGTTATTCATACTCTAAAATGAAGTTGAAGAAGCAGCACAGTGAAAGGGCTGACATAATGCACTCATATCTACCTGCTTGCGGCAGCGTCAGCGAAAAAGGGGAGACCAAGACTCTATTTTCCAAAACTGTGGTATTATAAACAGATTGTACTAGTATAGTCTGGCAAAGGGAAGTATTGCAGGAGAAAGATTAACCTGGAGCTTCACAAAAATGTTGGGTGAAATCGCATGTATAACCAAAAGGCGCAGATATTGCAGTCCAACTGTAAACTGCAACACACCGTTCTTTATAGTTCGAACGTTATGAATGACTTGGCTTGGCTTCGTTTGTTATCGATCTCCTGCTACTAAGCCCTGTACCGGCCTTTGCAAGTTGCAGAATGTAGTCCGGAGAACGGTATGCGATGTGTCGTAGTTTACAGCTGGACAGCGATATTTGCACTGACTTCAACAGCCATTTTTGAGTACCGGGCTGCATTCCCTCATCGATTCCTTCTCCTTTGCCAGTCTGCTATGTTGCGGCCTATTATCCAGGATCACCGCCTGGAAGTGTAGAATGGTCTTATACGCTCTGGTTGCTGGCCCTGACGCTAGTAGTCAGTTATAGGCCACTGACCGCTGCAGCTCATGCGCTGCCCAGCATCCTGATCCCCGAATGTCATGACTGAAGAAGGCTTTAAAATAAAGTCACAGCAAGAACTTCATTGTTTTGATATTGTAGTTCTTTGCGTTACACAACACAGTCGCATGTCCTCATCGACCTCAAAAAAACAAATTGAAGTTCTTTCCGTTACACAAAACAGTCGCATGCCCTGGTCGACCTCAAAAACATATTGTAGTTCTTTCCGTTACACAAAACAGTCGCATGTCCTGATCGCCCTCAAAAAACATATTGTAGTTCTTTCCGTTACACAAAACAGTCGCATGTCCTGATCGACATCAGAAAACATATTGTAGTTCTTTCCGTTACACAAGACAGTCGCATATCCTGATCGACCTCAAAAAACATATTGCAGTTCTTTCCGTTACACAAAACAGTCGCATGTCCTGATCGACCACAAAAAAGATATTGTAGTTCTTTCCGTCACACAAAACAGTCGCATGTCCTCATCGACCTCATAAAACATGACATCAGAAACAGTCCTTCCAAGTTGTGCGTTCTTGAGCGATGTAATTGTGAGGGCGTTGATATCGATACACGATAAAGAAGGTAACTGTACAGGCCACCGTCCACTGTCTATCGGAGACGCTGATAGAATAACTTATTTCCTAGCGTTATTTTTAGTAAAGTTTAAATGTCTGATTTTTATCTTCACTCTATCTTCTTGAGCCGCCCGACCCCAGTGGCAAGTAAAGGACTAGGAGCGACTACGAGATGCAGGGGACTCCGCATCAATCATCAGTGAAAAAGACGGCAGATTACGGAGTCGAACTCACACCACCTGATCACGAGGCCGACAGCTTAACCACTTCGCCACGAAATCATCAATACACGATATAACTAGACCTTAAACTCATTGCCTGTATCCCTTCAGCCTTGAACCGACAACTGATTCCTTGTTTAACTGTCTTTGACTATGTTTATAATTGTCACTTTTGGTTTTCAGAAATATGTTTTGAAATAGTTGATAACTTTGTATTTTGCTCTAAGATGACTTTCGTGGTTAGACAATTTCAAAGTAAAATGGTTGTGTTATATTATGTTAATTCAAACATGCAAGACTGCACTCCGGGCAGATGCTCAGGTTTTGCTTCTTTAAGTAGATGGTGAACAGCATGATCGAACAGCATTATAGACCAATCCTATCACACAAGAAAGTATTTACCCCCACCCCCCCCCCCCCCAATCACAAAAAAACAACCTGGGGCGGGGGGTTGAGGGGGGCGAGCAAAGAGCAACATCGAGGATAGGTGAAACGTGTTGATCAAGTCCGCTTCTCGACCCCACGTTTGTGCTCCTTGAAACAGGCTGTGATACAGCAGCCTGACCAATGAGGGGGGTGAGGAGGGAATCGTAGCTGTAATCTCCATTTAGGTGAGCTTAGTAAAGAGACTCACCTTACACTACAGCTAGGACCGTCTTTCAAACACCGCAAAAGATGAATAAGCTATTCACAGACTGAACATCAAGCCAGGTTCGAATAGATTACGGCGCAAAAAAAAGACGGATCAGTAGTGTGTACTACCAACGTGCTGCAGGAACCGTCAGTGTCCACACCCTTCTGCGTTTGCTGAGAGAAACTGAGCACCTATGAGTATGCCGGAAGTGCAGTGAAGTAGATTCTTCTGAGCAGAACATATCATCTATGATGACTCCATTTCACCTTTCCAAGTACACCTCGCGATGTAGTAAAAGCCACTGTAACCCGCCAACAATGAAACGTAATCCAGTCCAATTCATTGAGCTCCTGTGTCTTTCGTGACAGCAACATCAACAACAACAACATCCACACGAGCTGGTTGATATTTGATTTGGTTGAATGTGACCTATCATAGAATTTGAAAATGAGAATTGCCATGTGTAATGCATACGTGTCACACTACTTTATGGCGCAAAATCATGGGTATTGAATAACTAAGAAAAGCATATTGAAGCCTTCGAAGTGTGGGTATATAGAAGATTGCGTCGTATTTCTTTCTAAAAAAAAAAAAAAAAAGAAAAAAGAAAACATATGCGAATGTATTGGTAATGTTGGAAGGGAACTGAGAATTATGACCGAAATCAAGGTTAAACAGTTAAAATATGTTGGTCACATAACCCAAAAACATCTACTTCTTTAACACCATACTAAGGAGTATGGTGGAAGACAGTCATTCAAGAAGCAGACAACATAAGTTTCTCATTGTCTTTTTCCTTGGGTCGTTGACGTTTTACTTCTCCGTGTTGCAAGCGCTTCTTTTCCAACATCCTGATGTGGCCTTCAGGATCAATTTCCCTATAGATCGATCTGAAGCTTCGTCTTCCAAAGTTTTCGAACTCATGTCCAGGGTCTTCATTCCGTGATTGAACTTCAGCTGTGGTCAGCCGACAGATCTTTTACCATTCGTCAACTGTCTATCTTTGGCGTACAGACCATCTTCTATGCGGGGAGCATGACCAAACCATCGTAGTCTTCGAGGCTTAAGAGGACCAGTGCGAAAATGCACTTCTGCATTTGTCACTCTGTTCCTCCGTGTAATCCCGAGATTGGAAATCATGCGCCCTAGATTTTACGTTCGTTTCACAATCCTAACTTGTCGCGCTCGACACCTGCCGTGTCCAGTTTGGCAACCACTGAATTTTTTCCGCTCGTTGCGTTTGTTTTCCCGCTGAATGGGGAAGGAGATGGCTCGCTACCGTACTGCACACCTGCCAAT